>JAPQWS010000102.1:5245000-5987500 GCA_028651295.1 Catharanthus roseus
TTAGAGTTTAGTGCACTTTTATCTAAACTCAATTCACCACCATATATTTTATTTTTTCGTATAAATATTGCTAGGACTTTACGAAAAATCATATATCATAATTTATACAAATTCGTTCTTTATTTATTGATTCTTATCCTTTTGGGATTATACTTCAGCTGTATAAATTCTTCATGGAATACATGTATACGTCAAGTGTACTTAATAATTGTCCAGACTTTACCTATTTTCTCGTTCGAACTTTATATTCTATTTTGCCAAATATCTCTATAATATTTGAATATCGAGTCTGTAGACTTTAATTCAAGATCTTCATTCTATTAAATAACATGCACATAAATATCGTCAACGTTTGTGCTATTTTGTGGTTTTATATATTTTATATTATGACATTATACAATGAGATCTCAAAATTATTATGACTTCAGGTGTCTGTATTCTTCTGGAAATAACATAAAGTCATGTCATGGAAAATTCTGCTAGAATTTTCATCTCCTTGACTTAACCACATAAGACCATATTAAATTATTGCTCCTTTACATATGGGAGGATTTTGTCGGAACTAATTTATTCATCACATTTAAATGTGTCTCAAAATCATATGTAGTGATAGATTATCCTTCATGGACATTAAGTAACATGAGCATTCTTTGTCGGATTTTCCTTTGTCAATAAATATGTCTGGCTATTCATGTTTTAAATCAAAATGAGACACATAACTTATCCTTATCTGACTATATAATTTTCTCCTCTTTCCAATACCATCTTAAATATATTATGGTAGAATAGTATATTTCTATAGCACATATTTAATGCTAAGATGTTAAAATATTTGGATTCTCAAGATGAACCAATTACAATGAGGAGAACAAAAATAATATTTTGGCAAAATACGAATAAGTACTACTACAAATATACATAAATCAATTTTAAAGCACTTATGATTTTATAATACCATTTACTAAGTCTATGAACATGTTCTGCAGGAACGTTCAATCTCTATGCAAATAGTGCAACATCATCAATAATATTATGGCAAATTATGTTAATAGGAGAATCTAAAATATGGGATCATTATCAAAATTGCAAAGTTCAGCTTGCAAGTCAACTATATTCATCCCAAAACATATTCAACCCTAATATACTGATGGTACCTATAAAATTATTTTGCCTTGAAAAATAGTAATGCAAATACATTTGTGATCAGAAACTTCTAGTTCCATAAAAATACTGTCACAAAATTCTCTATGATATTTCATATTAATGATCGGGGATGATCTTATTGGTCATGCGTATATTTAATATTTTGAATAAGTAAATTTCAGGTTTACTCAATGATGCATTAAATTGTATCATTTTTAGCGAATTACAAATTACCATGTGAGAATATGGTAATTAAATATCTTCTAAATATTATAGATATATTTTTAAATAGACATGATTAATGTTTGAGATCAATAATGGCATAACATACAAGATATTTAAAATTTCATTTGACGTATGATAGGTATGCTACAACCTCTATATTGTATCAATAATATTTATTTGGGTTTATATATTCCCTTTTCCTTTCTCATTATTATCACTTCTGGTGATAATTTAGATATTAGATTCACGAGTCATAATAATTACAAATTATTATAAATAATTATGTTAATAAATATAACATATTATAGAAATAAAATTTTTAATTGAATTCGTTTAAGAGAATCATAAAATTATTAGGAATATCATAATATTCCATCAATAATAACTCAATTCGCTTGGATCTAACTAAATCAATAGGGATAATATGAATCCAAATAGGATTAGTATTGTGGGAGTTTAGTTCTCTTCGGGAAACGTATTTGGACATCCTTCATGTACACATTAATTTCATAACAATATATTTCAATTTTTTAATTTTATAGATTTATTTTCAAATTATAAAATTTTTTGTTTATTTTTTAAAATTTGTTAATCTACTTTACATTGTTAAGTAAATAAATTTTATTTTTAATTCTTAAAATATTCCTCTCTCCTTATTAATTAAAGGTATAATATAAATTTTTCTTCAATTTTCTTTATTTTTAACTTGCTGAATAATAATGAAGATTTTAAAATCAATGAAGTATTTTGCACAAGGTGTGTTATATGTATACTTCATAAATATATAGAGAGAAGTATTAGAAATAGAGATTAGAGAAATAAACAAAGAGAAAGAAGAGGAAAAATTAGAAAAACTAATACATGATCTTTGGATAGTAAAAGGCACTTATTATGAAACAAATATATTTTTTAAAACAAGATCCATATTATGAATTAGATGGTCCGGTTATAGCGTCCATGCAAGAATCCGTTGTTAGAAGGATCTTAATTTTACAGGGGATCCAATTCCGTCAACACAATTAAATAAAGATGAAACCAGGATCAACGCCTTAATACGCCTTCCAACGACTTTGAACAGGCTAACCCCTCACCTTTTAGTAATTGTGGCCAGTTCTAGATCTCCTAACCCAAACCTTAAATTTTTACATAAAACTATGAAACCAGACAAAACAGGATCTTCACAATATAGTTACCATGATACATGTGATTTCATAGCTTAACATCAATGGATTTAGCCTGCCATTAGGCTAAATCTAATAAAACAATATTAAAGTAAAATAGAATAAAAGAAAACTTACAAGAATTAATGCTCTTGAAAACTTCAATGTCAAATTTATTCTTGAGAATATGATACAAGAAGTAGAAAATTTTACAATAGAGAAGGAAGAGAGATAGAGTTTTCTAATCTTCTGGCCTTGTGTTTTCTTTTGGATGATTTTCCATCCTATTTATAAACATCAGAGGGCTGGACTTATCAAACTATCTATTCTAGTTTTCTTCGGATTTTAAATCCGAATAATACTATTATACTACAGCTAATACATTATTAAAGTTTACCCTAGCAGAGTAGTCTTTTCAGAAATTTGTCGTATTATGCGATCGATTTTTGGAAAATTTCTTCCCTTGCTTGTTGTTCAATTTCTTTGGCCATTTGGTCAATATCTTCTTCTGATATTTCTTCCATATTAGGTTCCTGAGATTCTCCTGCTTGATGAACCTGTCATTGACACATCTGATTTATTATCTTCCACCAAATTTTTTACCAAATCCTTCTTTAATTCTTCCATATATGATCTGATCAATTCTTCTTTGGTTATAACCTCCTTCTGTGAGTTTAATCTCATTGCAATATGCTGAAAAGGACTAATTTCCTTTATTTTCCCTTGTTCTTTCATGGTTTGGTATTTATTCAAAATATTTTGTTCATGAATTTGATTCGTTTCTGGATTAATCTTAATCAATCTATCCCAGAACCTGCTATGAGTAAGTCTTCTGAGACAAGGTATTTTTTGTAGAGTATAACTCACTTCTGGGGTCCATTTCCAAACCCATGGAATTGAAAATTCAATAAAGAATATCATTGAGGCTGTTTCTTCTGTATATTGATTTGAAGTGATATAATCTGCTATTTTTGGTGAAATATTCACCAATTCGCCATATAATGGTTTAAATCTGTCCGGGAGTATTTTCCCAGAGGTGCCATAAATATTCCACCATTGCATGAACCAATTTGGTATGGGATTGTTATGAACATCCCCACAAATCTTTATAAGCCATATGTTTCCTATTAGGATTTTCATACAAAAAGGCTTTATGAAAGGCATCAATATAATCTCAATAATTATATTTAAAAGATATTTTAGACTCGGAAATTATAAATTCCCTTTCTTTTATAAGAGATAATCCCCATTCTTCAACATATATAATCCGTTTAATTATTATTTTACTAAAATTATAAATATTAGTCACCTTAGTATTAGGATAAAAATGTGTAATATCACATGAGTTTACTTTAAGTATACTCTCATAATATGATCTTTGTTTATATGATGTAGCAGCATATGATGCTGTATCTAGATACCTGTTCATAAGTATCCATGGATCATTTTTCCATTGAAGATCTTTATTTTCTAAAAGAAATATAATTTCTTTATGAGTGTTTGTATGATATGAAGCCATATTATCTTCTTCTGATAAAATTTGGGAATATGATCCTGAGGAGGAAGTTTCACCTTCCTGTTGCTTTTTATCCGTAATAAATTTTTTGAATTCCTCATATAATGAGGCATCCTTATTAGCAATGTTTTCAGCTATTAGCTTTTTATTTCCCATTTGGACAAGGATATTATTTCTTTCTTGGCTATAAGAGGTATTACCTCTTCCTCTAAAATGACTATCTTTTTCCCGATGTATCATTCTGTAAAAATTCACGAGTTAAGAAATCAGGAAGACTATTTTCTTCACCCTTTTTATAAACTATTTCAAAATCAAATGGGCTAAATGAGCTTGTCATCTTGCAAACATTTGTTTAGAAACAGTATGCTTAAAATCCTTATTAAACATAAATTTTGCTGTCTTACAATCAGTTTTTACTATAAACCTCTGATTATATAGATCATCTTGAAATTTTAAAATACATTTTACTATTGCAAGAATTTCTTTAGCAATTGTTGCATAATTTTTCTGACTATCAACCATTTTCCAGAGTGATATCTAATTTATCTTTCCTGTTTATCATCAGGACAAATTTGCTTTAAAATTCCTCCATATCCTATAGCTGAGGCATCTGTTTCAATGATTTTTTCCCAATGAGGATTGGCTAATATCAAACAGGGCAATGTTTTTATTTTTTTTCTTTTATTTTTCGAACTGTTTTAGTATGTTTTTCTGTCCAGTGCTTAGAATTCATTTTTAATCTTTCATATAAAATAACTGTATCATAAGCTAAATTTTTATAGTATGGCAAGATATAATTTAAACTCCCAAAAACCTTTGTAACTGAGGTTTTTCTAAGATTTCATCTGGAAATTTTGACGCAAAATCTATGCTTCTATTAATAGGAATTATTTTCCCTTTCTCAATATTATGACCTAAAAATCTTATATTAGTCGGAAATACAATCATTTTCGGTTTGGAGATTACTAAACCATTTTGTATGACTAACTTCTTAAATATTTCTAAATGTTCAAAGTGTTGTTGAATATTTTTAGAAAATACTAAGATATCATCAATATAGACTATTATAAATTCACTATAAGGAATAAAAATATCATTCATTATTTTCTGAAATTCTGAAGGTGCATTTTTTAACCCAAAAGGCATAACTTTCCATTCAAAATGTCCTATTGGAACATTAAAAGCTATTTTATATTGGTCACATTCAGCAATTTGAATATGCCAATATCGTGATTTTAAATCAAATTTAGAAAATATTATCACCTCATATAATCTATCTAATAAGTCTTTTTTTTTTATTAGGAATTGGATGTCTAATCCATTTTAATACTTTATTTAGAGGTTTATAATTTATTACCAATCTTGGTACTCCTCTTTCTATTTCACTGTTTTTATTAACATAAAAACCTGTACATGACCAAGGAGAATTTGACTCTTTAATTAATTCTTTTCTCAATAAAGAAGTTATTTCTTCCTTATATAATTCTAGATATTGTGAATTCATTTGACAAGGTCTTGCCTTTGTTGGTATATTTCTTTCATCAAAGTTATCTATATATGGAAGATTAACAATATGTTTTTTTTAATTCCAAAAAGCATTTGGATGGTCATTACAGATTTCTATCGAAATATTATTTTGAGTTTTCTTTATTTTATCTTGTAGTTTAGGATTTTGTATTGCTTCTTCAATATTAAAAGAATTTATTTCGAAATTAAGAAAATTAATTTGATTATGTTTTCTAAGAATAAAATCTTTTATTTCATTAACAAATCTAGTATTTGGTTCAGTTATAAATTGAAAAGATACAGGAGTTTTCTCATATGTTCTTATAATTGAATCTGTACCAATATGAGTAATAGGGAAAATCTTTTTTATAAAAGGAGTTCCAAGTATAACTTGGTTAGTTATATTTTTTGCTAATAAAAAACTTTCAGGAATGCAAACTTTATTATTAAAAACATATGCTCGTGGTAATTTAAAATTAATCTGTAATTTTTGACCACCCGCATGTCTTAGCTATGAGTAGTTTTCTCAAAATATTTAGTAAGAATTATTCATTCTTGTATAACACTAATATCTGCACATGTGTCTATTAATGCAGTTAATTCCATTATTTCATCATGATTTATCAATAATGTTATTTTAACATAAAACTTAAAAAGATGTTATTATATCTAAAACAGACAGAAAATTTTCTTCCCCAATATTATCAATATGATCAACTATATTTGGTTTTATTAAAGTAGTTTCTCTATGTATTTCTAAGTTAGAAATTCTATGTCTAGATTTTTATTAAATTGTTTTAACAATTTAATTTCATTTTTAAGATTATTAATTTCTTCATATAAATCATTTGTTGTACTAGGTGATTTTTGAGAATTATTGTTCTTTTTCTTTCATAATTTTATAAACTTCTGACATTGTATAAGGATTATTATTTACTTTTAATTCTAATTCCACTTTATCATTACTAGAAGATGGAATATCATCTATTGTTCAATTATTTTTTACCTTAATTCTTGGTCTTTTATTGATTTCAAGAATTCTAATATGTTATTATTACTTAAAACATTTATATCTGATTCTCTAAATTGAGATATGATTCTATAATAATCATTTCCATTATTATCTTTATCCGAACTAATTTCCTTTTTGCAAGGAATACAACATGCAGAATTATCAGAATCATGCGAATTATTATTTATCTGATCTATTTCTGAGTCTGAACTAATACTTTCAGAATCTTCTGATTCTAGAAATAATTTTTCTAAAGAATCTTTTATTTCTTGACTAATATCTAAACTATTAATTTTCTTCTTCATTTTATATTTATTAGCATAATGTCCTATTTGCTTATATCTATGACACACAATATTACTTTTGTCTTTTCTTTTTTCTAATCTATCAGTTTTTCTTTTTAATTTTTTATTTAATTTTTCTTGAGAATATTTTCTCTTGTTCTTTTTTAAATATTTATCATTTTTTCTATAGCTTCTTATTAATTTTCTTTCTGATGGAATTTCCATCCCAAATTGATACAAAATTGGCCTAGTTGTCTACTTTCCGTTAATCTTTGTCTTTTAATTTGTTGATTCAATTTAATTTCATTACATAGGGCTATACCCTCTTGTACACAAGTGCCAATTAAATTCTACAGGTATAATTTTCATAGGGAATGGTCATCCCATCTATGAATTTTGACTTCCAATGGGTACTATTACTTTCTGGCAATTCCATTACTCTATTAAGAAAAGTATCTTTATACCATCTAAAATCAGATAGCGTTTTACATCTTAAATTTTGTAATAAAGTACGAATATTTTCACTATTATCAGATATTCTTCCCGTAAAATGTTCTAATATGGTAACTATCAATGTATAAACTGAATTTTCAGTTATTTGATTTCCTTCTTGTTTTATATTTTTAAAAATTTTTTCTCTATTTTGTGGAGATAAATAATTATCCCACCAACCTTTTAATTGTCCAGTGAATCCTGCAACTATCATTTTTGCTATATTACTATCAGTATTACCAATAGTTTTACTTATAGTACTATACATCAACATTTTACGTGCCAAATTATAAATTTGTTTTTCTATATAACCATCTAAATTCCATTCATAAATGCATTTTTCATTACAACTATTATTACCTATATATTCCTGTTCTTCATTTAGAATATTTACAGGAGATGGTCTATTATAATAATGTATTCTTTGTGTTGGCCTATCTGCAAATTTATTTAATTTATTAATTTCATCATTTATATATGATTTATAATCCTTATTTTCTTCTGGTTTTTCAGAAAACTTATTTTCTAGTGTATTAATTTTTAATTGTTTAAATTTATTATCTATTAACATTTCTAGATCTGACATTGTTTTTAATTTATAATTTTTTATTTCAGGTGGAGGTTGAAGTGTTGGGGTTGCTATAAGTTCTATTTTTCCTGAGGCATTTGTATCAGATTTTTCTAATTTTTGTATCAATATATCAATTCTCTTATGAAGAGATATAATTTGTTCTCCTAGAACATTTAAATAAATATTTGTATAATTTTGTTGTTCTATTATTTTATTTATTTGTTTTACAGTAATAGTTAATGTATCATCTTCAAATAATTTTGAAAATGCTGTAAAGCTTACTATATTATTTTCTTTTTCCATATAAAATGATTGTTGAGGAGGAAATATTCCTTTTACAATATTACCATTCAAAAGCTTATAATATAAAATATTATGATATGACAAAAATCTATAAAATTCATCAGAAATATAACTTCTGAACTCATCAGTAAAATTAGGAAAAAATCACTTTCTAGATGGTTCTCATCTTGGTAAATAAATTTTTTTTTTTAACTTTTTGCCTGGCCAAAGATTCAGAGCTAAAATCTATTTTAGTTTTATTCATAATGAAAAATTCATTTCGGATTCGGTTATTCCGCATCTTTCGTGTTATAAACACCTTTAACAGTGTTATAAACACCCTTAACAATATTTTCTTTGTTTTTAAATAATTTTCTGTGAAGTGGAAACTCTGTAGGAAATATTATCTCTTTCTTCTATTAGAGGAGAAATAAAAGAATGATCAGAACAAGATCTAGTTACTAGATCTTGGGATATTACCCAATCCTAATGGAATATTATCCATTTGTGTATAAACAATTCCTTCAGGAGTTTGTTCAATATGATCAATATTATGTTCGGTTTTAGATTGTATATGACTAGATCTTTCAAGTTTCAATTAGATATTTCAAGTTTCCAGTGCTGAGGCATAAATGTAAATAATGCTTGAATGCAACTTGAACTAATCCAATATGCAGAAATTTATATAATTCTTTATAACGATTTATATCATGATGATGTAATAATTTACTTTCAGTTTCTTCATTATCTAATGAGACTGATTCCTCATTAGTTTTAATTAGTTGTTTTAAACCTAATTTCTCAAAAGTTCCTAACTGATATACAATTTTTAATTCAATTTAGGAATTGTCTACTTATTAAGTTCTTCTAAATTATCAGGAATATTCATTTCTTGTTTATCGCTATTTTTAATTTTTTTCTTATCTTTTCTTAACAAATTCATTAAAATTTAATGAATTGATGTTAAACTATGAATCACATGTATCAGATACTCATATGGCTCTGATACCAATTTGGTCCGGTTATAACATTCATGCAAGAATCCGTGTTAGAAGGATCTTAATTTTACAGGGGATCCAACCGGGATCAACGCTTTAATACGCCTTCCAACGTCTTTGAACAGGCTAACCCTCATCTTTTAGTAATTGTGGCCAGTTCTAGATCTCCTAACCCAAACCTTAAATTTTTACATAAAACTATGAAACCAGACAAAATAGGATCTTCACAATATAGTTATCATGATACATGTGATTTCATAGCTTAACATTAATGGATTTAACCTGCCATTAGGCTAAATCTAATAAAACAATATTAAAGTAAAATAGGATAAAAGAAAACTTACAAGAATTAATGCTCTTGAAAACTTCAATGTCAGATTTATTCTTGAGAATATGATACAAGAAGTAGAAAATTTTACAATAGAAAAGGTAGAGAGATAGAGTTTTCTAATCTTCTGGTCTTGTGTTTTCTTCATATTAGGTTCCTGAGATTCTCCTGCTTGATGAACCTGTCATTGACACATCTGATTTATTATCTTCCACCGAATATCATTGAGGCTGTTTCTTCTGTATATTGATTTGAAGTGATATAATCTGCTATTTTTGGTGAAATATTCACTAATTCGCCATATAATGGTTTAAATCTGTCCGGGAGTATTTTTCCAGAGGTGCCATAAATATTCCACCACTGCATGAACCAATTTGGTATGGGATTGTTATGAACATCCCACAAATCTTTATAAGCCATATGTTTCCTATTAGGATTTTCATACAAAAAGGCTTTATGAAAGACATCAATATAATCTCAATAATTATATTTAAAAGATATTTTAGACTCGAAAATTATAAATTCCATTTCTTTCATAGGAGATAATCCCCATTCTTCAACAGATATAATCCGTTTAATTATTATTTTACTAAAATTATAAATATTAGTCACCTTAGTATTAGGATAAAAATGTGTAATATCACATAAGTTTACTTTAAGTATACTCTCATTAGCAAGTATCCATTGATCATTTTTCAATTGAAGATCTTTAATTAATATATATATATAACTAGTTTTTTAATTAAATAAATTAATTAAAAATTTAATTGTTTGCCCCTACCCCGAGTCTGTAGAAATTTTCAACCCCTTTGGCTGAACCAAATAAACGTCAGCTGCGGAGGAATCAAATACAGCGTCGCAGGCAGCAAAAATATATCATGGATTTGTGTCTCTACTCAAACGCACATTACCCTCTTGTCAATCCCACAAGTGGGTTACCCCTCCAACGGGTGCATTTGCTGCCCAGAAGCTGCAAACTGTGGAGCGCAGGATTGATTTCATTTCCGATCAATAATGGAAGAATTAATCCTAAATTTACAGCTAGCTATGGAGGAGCTTCAGTTACTACTGGTGCCTTCAGAGGTAATGATAATAATTCTCCTGCTTCTCAAGCACAGAAGCTTAGGAAACTTCTGAGCTCGCCGGAGATTTATCAGGGCCCAGCCTGTTTTGATGCCTTGAGTGCTAAGCTTGTGGAGAGAGCTGGGTTTGAATTTTGCTTCACCACTGGTATGCTAGTTCCATGCCATTTACTTATTTTTATGCACCGTTCTTTGTTTTCCACGCCAAGTCTAATAATTATGGAATCTTGATTGGTGTTTTGTTTTGCCTTAAATGATGTACTTTAAGCCTTCTCTGTTCTTTTAATTCATCTTAAGCTACAGTACTTACGATGGAATAGTAATGATTATGCAGTTAATGTTTTTATTCTTGTGAAACCCATTTTTGAGTTTCAATTCATGATGAGTAATTTTTTACTTAGTATTTTATTTAACTTTTCATTTTAAAATGGATTATGCAAGGAACACATTTTTTATTCATGTTGTTATACCGGACTACTTTTGTATAAGGTTGCCTGAGGAGGAAAAGTGGAGAGAGGAAATAGGTAACTGAGAAATTCAGGAGGAAAAGTTTATAAGGGGAAGGAAAATAGACTAGGAACTCTCTAGAATCTCTGAGGAATTATTTCCGAGTTTTTATTTTCTTTTAATAAATGGAATTATTGCAGAGTTAAGGTTGCATTTAAGATGAAAAGAAATATTCTGAAGCCACAGAAGCTATGAGGTTTTCCTAATGAAATTCAGATTATTATCCTCAGATCCAAATAATAGTATTTAGACAAAGACAAATTGGAACATGAACTTCCGCTGGTGACTTTCTGTTGGTGGGAATAATTGATCACATTCTTGAGGATTGCAATGTTGAAAAGATACTGAAAGCCTTGTAGAAATAAAAAAAACTAAATTCTGATCTCATGGTTGTCTATTGTTCCAGTCCATGGAGGTTGCAAATTGGTTATATAATATGCAAGCTGGTTTAGTATATGATCTCTCTGATCATTGCTAATTTGTTATCTTAGTCTAGCAATTTATGCAATTAAGTCCATTCCGAAGGTCAGTGTATTTTGTTTATTGGTTACGACTTTTTGGTTAAATAAGAAAGAACATATGATGGTATTGCTGGAACAAAATAGTTATCTTGGAACATTAGATTGGTGGATTATCACAAGGTGATTGTGGGAGAAGTTATTTTACAGAATATGTTGGATTATTTGGGTAATGTTAAGTAATGTCTAAATATAATAGACCAATGAAACGTATAGCTGCAGAAGCTTTGCAAAAGACCTTTTCGCTTCATCATCTGTCTTGCTTGCGAGTTGAAAAAAGACCTTTTCGATTTATCATCTGTCTTTCTAGTGAGCAAAATGAGGACTGAGTTCATGTCAAGATTAATAGATAAGTAATGCGCCCCCCCAAAAAAAAAGAGCTTTTGTTGGTGAATTTTACACTGTTGGAAAATTTAGTCTCATGAAATCAAGAAGATTAGTGGACCTCTGAGAACTGGCTGATATTATGATGAACAATAATCCTTTCGCCCCAAAAAGATAGTCTAGCCCCATCTTTTCATCCATCCCAAATTATAGGCATGTCTCCCTTTTTGAATGGTAATTAATTTGTAAATTTCCTTGTACACCCCTCGTTATTGTACATCATAATGATTAAACATCTCCACTTCCCAAAAAAATATTTATGAAACTCACACAATTCTTGTACCTTCATATCTGGACTTGTACAATTCCAAGACGAAAGGTCAAAGTCATTTAGTATTTATCAAGGGCATAAAATAGAAATCAACGTAAACTTTACTACTTTAACTAGCTTTCTTAATCTATGTGAAAGTAGAAATAGGCCTATCTTTATGGGACGGGGGAGTAGTGGTCTCCCATTTGAACCAGCAAGGGATGCCTCCTGACCTTTCTCCTTATAATGGTAATGGTTCCTGCGGTGCAAACTCAATGGATTGCGTATATGAATAGAACAATGAGAAGATTGGCAAAAGTTTATTTAACTGCAGAACTTTCATGATCTTTGGAAGTGTAGAGAAATTTTATTGTCTAACTTGGTTTGCTGTGTAGGTTCAGTAATTAGATTTTTCATAAAAGAGGTTCATTTATTACACTAAAGGGGCAAATTAGTAACAAATTTTGTGGGTTCAACTTAAATTTACTGCGAGAGATAGATTAGTCTTGTTAGGGAACGAGTGACGGACAGTGCAACAAGCTAAAAATGGAGTGTGAAATTTATTTCCATTTTTTTCGAATTTCTCCAATATAGGTTCTTACCTGCATTATATAAGGTTACTAATTTATGCATGTTGTTGACTTCTTTGGTGGAAGAGCAAGTGCCCAGCTGTTGTGTTGAAGAAATTAGTACAGAAGCTGGATACTGCAGTTTCTCATTCTATTCTGTTTTCCTTACTTCAACATGGTGTTCATTTGATCTTTCTGAAGTTGTTTTCAGCATTTAAGCATTTGTACATCATAGAAATCTTTATTTTTGTCAATGATTTTAATTCTGAATTCTCAGAAAAGAAAAATTCTTTCACGCATGTCGGTTCAATAGAGTGTGTATATCTCTGTTAAACTCGTCCTAGTTTGTTTCTAATGAGCAGAAAGACTAAAACATCTCATGCTCTGACAAGGTTTTGGGATATCAGCGGCTCGGTTGGGGCTGCCAGATACGGGACTTATTTCTTTTGGGGAGATGGTGGATCAAGGAGAACAAATTACACAAGCAGTATCCATGCCCATCATTGGGGATGGAGATAATGGATATGGTAATGCAATGAATGTTAAACGAACTGTGAAAGCATATATTAGAGCAGGCTTTGCTGGATTAATTCTTGAAGATCAGGTTTGCAATACGAGGAAAAAATTATTTACTTTTGTTTTTAGCCTCTGTTTGTGTCTTTCTTCTTAATTGAAATTTATTTTTATCTGAAACCAGATACTGTATGCTCGTAGAATCTATACACTTAGACCTAGAAGAAACAAATCATTTCTGCTGCATGGAGTATTTTTGAGACTGGATTACTGCATTATGCTTCTTGACTTGCATGTGAGTTGCAGCGGCAACATTTCAAGCTCATGATTTCAAATTATTCAAGTGCCAGTTTGGCATAGTTTTCCTAGTTCAAATCTAGTAGATATTCAATTTACAAAAGTAGTTATTGATGGGTTTTTTCTCGATTATACTATTTTCTTGTGCTCCTAAAAGTTGCTTTTCTAATTATTATGTAGAATGCAAATGCAAGAACTAGAGGATTTGGAAGATCATCTAGATACTGGAGTTGAAGATTTTTTAGCTGTCATCACGGAATATTAGCCATTTTCGTCTTTGAAATTTCCATCTTGGTCCCTCATAAATGTTTTTGAACTTTTTTGGTCCTTGTTTTTTTCTTTAAATCATTTTCGTTCCTTACAAATATCATTAGCAATTTTAGTCTCTAAAAAATCTTTGAGCTTACATTTTGGTCCTTTAGTGGAGCAAATTATCAAGGGTTCATGTGAATTTGAAGGACAAAAATGGTAAAGAAAAACTCAGGGACCAAAAAAATATTTGTAAATGACCAAAACAATCAAAGAAAATAACTTAGGCTAAAAGTGGCTAATTTTCTGTAATAAATTTTGGATTTTGTAAGCATGTTTGTTTCAAGGGTTTCAAGTTCTAGGTTTTTAAATGAAGTTGAGAAATATTATGGTCAGTTTTCATACATTCGCCAAGTTAGGAGTGATTTGTTAAGGGTCCAGAAATTGTAATCAACCTACAGCCTTTTTCTGGCATAGATTCCTGCTTCTGGTTTTTGGAGTTGTATTTATTTACTTTCAAAATTTTCTTGGGTTGATAAAAGGTGTGTGGTCCAGTGGCGCGACCCCCCTCACTTAGGTACCTACACTAGGCACATCAAGTGAGAGGTCTTGAATTCGAGTCACCCAAGGAGTGGTTTAATGTCAGATACCAGCCTTGTACTGCTGTTTGGGGCCTTGTGCCCTCCAATCCCTCCCGGATTAGTCGATGACTCTCGAATACAGGGTTACCAAAAAAAAAAATTTCTTAGGTTTGAAATCCTTTTCTTCTGGGGAGTGGAATGTGGTGTAAATGTGAAATAGCATTGTTCAATTTGATGTTTTGCTTCTTTCATTTTCTTCTCTTTCGTAATTCTTTCTCTTCATTTAAATTTTAATCCCTTCTTCTCTTCTGAAAATCCATCACTGCCTCCTTAGTGATGTCTTATCAGCCACATTTAAGCTCATAAGGTACTGTATGAAGTTCAGTAGCCTACCACTTTGACCAGCTGCTCCCTGTGATTCTAATTACATTGAGTTTGAATGAAAAGTGCAGGATGCTAAATGGTGCATACTTGTTTATCTTGCCATTTAATCTGAAGTATATGAGCAGTTAAATAAAAAGATCTTGAAAATCTATGTCATGTCGTGCCCCATTTGAGATTATGTTGAGGATGTGAAGGAAATTCTTTTCTCACATGAACTGGTTATTTAACATGTTACTGAAATTTGCAGAGGCTTTTGGGTAAAGTTTTACCATCATTTACAACAAGTGACAGTCCTTGTTTTCCTGTGAATGATGGGGCATGTGGATAGAAGTTCCAAACTAAATTGTGCTACTTTCTAGGTGAATGAGGACTGCAAAGCAGACATATATAAAAGTAACAAAACCTAAGTTCAATTCTTAAATCCTTGGGCTTGGCATTCAGATGCATCCTCTAGTTACCTTGATATAATTGGATAAAGGGGTTTGCTATTTTCTAGTAGTTGTGGTAGCATTTTGTTCAACATACTTAAGATAATTTTTTTGATTGTTTAATGCTGGATCTTTTTTAGATCTTTAATATCCTTGTTTAACTTAGGATGTAATTCCTTGTAGATAGCTCAAACTGATATGACATTCTTGTTTGTTTTGAGTTTCTCTTCCCCTTTTTCATTATTGACAACAATTTTGTACCCTCAAGGTTTCTCCAAAAGCCTGTGGCCATACATGTGGCAGAAAAGTTGTGTCTAGAGAGGAAGCGGTCATGAAGTTGAAAGCAGCTGTTGATGCTAGAAAAGAGAGTGGCTCTGATATTGTAATTGTGGCACGGACAGATTCTCGTCAAGCAGTGTCATTAGAGGAATCTCTTTGGAGATCACGCTCATTTGCTGACGCTGGAGCTGATGTTCTATTCATTGATGCACTTGAGTCAAAAGAAGAGATGAAGGCCTTCTGTGAACTCTGCCCCCACGTCCCAAAAATGGTATGACTTGAATTTGGTGACTGTTCCAAGAGTTTGAATTGTCTTTTGGACTATGTACGCACCTGATCATTGAGCATAAGTAAAAACCACCTTCCTTGTCTTATTAGTGGGTTAAGAAAAAGATGGAAGTATGAGCAGAAGAAACAATGGAACTTAGAATCTGCAGACTGCTTATCTTTTTAATTCTTTTTTTTTTTTTTGGTTAAAATGTAGTTGATTTACTTTGTGATTGATTTGATTCATTGTTTGGGCTATATTTTGATTACATCTCATTTTCATTGTCAAGGCAAACCTTTCACTTTGGACACCAAGTCTCCATTCACAAACAATTAACTTTCATGAAATTCAAGTCTAAAATTTTCAAACATTTTTGTAGAGAAACCTAAATCAAACAACTTCCAAAGGATAAAGAAGAATGGAAACTGATATCTTGTTTCGGTTATCAATTTGTAGATTTAGTTGGGTATATCTCTTATCTTATCATAAATGGTTGTCTCCTTTTATTCTTTTTCTCTATCTCATGGTTTTCTGGGATTGCTCCTATTTTTGAATGTTTTTCACTTGGAAGGTGCTTGCTTTTGTTGTGTCATCTTTTCATGTTTCCAGTGTCTTGCTGCGAGTAATTTGGTGGAGATTTTCTTTCTTTGGTAAACTGCTAACCTTGCAGAAGATATTTAACTACATCTCTAGCTTTTCTGTATATTGTTAATCAATCTAAACATGATTGTACCCATTACTACCCATTATAATTGAATTAATTTATTTTATGGATATTGACTTCTCTGCTAGTTATTTAGGATTTGAACTTTGTGAAGTAATTGTATCTTCATTCTTTGTACTTTACTGTACCGAAAACCTTTTAAACCTTGGCAGGCTAACATGCTTGAAGGGGGAGGCAAAACACCAATTCTCAATCCTACAGAACTTGAGGAAATTGGATACAAGCTTGTGGCATATCCACTTTCCTTAATGGGAGTATCTATTGGTGCAATGCAGGTGAGAGTTTACCATCTTATTCTTTTCCTATGATTTAGTTTGCGAAACTAGTCTGATGTTGATTGTCCATTCAACTTATAACTAAAGGCAAGTGTAGAATCTGTTTTCTCCCCATTTAAGGTCTAGGCAGAGTTTTCCACTGTCCTCTGATGGTGAAAGATAACTGGATGTTGATGTAAAAAGTAACTTAGATATGCAACCATTAACCCATTTCATTGTATATATCTTGTATTATTTACTAAGAAAATGTTGATTTCCGTCTAGCTCTTGTAATACTCACCTTGCCCCCCACCTTTTCAATTTATTTTAGTGAGCCAAATTTTGGCTGCTTAACTAGTATGCAGGTATAATATTGTTGCATGGACATATTCTTGCAAATGATATCTTGGGGTCTAAATGATAACAAACAATGCTAGAGTACACAGTTATGCATAATTCTTATATAATCAAGAATTTTACTCTAGATGCCCTGTTTTGGGAAAAGCAGTTCATTTACTTACACAATACACTGTGAGACAATCAGTGAATTGAGCCTAATTGAGGATTACCACACATGCAGGAGTATTTCTCTTATAGATTTGGAGCCTTCCGTACTTATCTGTTTGTGGTGGAATGGCATTAGTAAGAATTTTGTTAATGCATGTACTTTAATTTTGTGGAAAAGGATAAGAGGTAAAAGGAACAGAGACTTGTAGTTTGCTCAACTAATGGTCCATTGATCTAAGAGGTATACCAAGAGCAAAGCAATCATGAGGGAAGATTGATATAGCTTATGGTAAGAATCTTGCTACTTTATGCAACAAACGAAAGCTTGGCAATTTAGTAGAGTTCTAATAAAAGAAGTTAATCAGGATGGTACATTAAGTTCTGTCATGGTTTTAGGTACTGTTTATACATCAGATATTACATATGCTTCTTCGTTGGCTTGAAAGGATAAACTAGATTGCTTTTACTCTTTAAGCAAAAGGACTTAATTCAAAGTGATTATTGTGCTCAGGCAATACGAAATAAAAGCTTTCCAGAACTAAATTTCCATTCCCACTTAGTATTTGGCCAAGTTTGGGACAGTAGGGGCACTTGAGGTCAAAGTTTGCCCAAAACTTAGGAATCTAATTGTAACTTCAGCTTTTCCAAATGACAGAAAAAAAAGACATTTTGGTACTAAAGAAAATTTGTTCTATGGACTTTGGGAGGAAAAAAGTGACATGGTTAGTAAAGCATTTTAAGAACCAGTGAAACCAAGTTTCTCAAAGTCATAGTATTCTCACATAGTCGTGCATTTCTGCAATCTGTATCTTAATAGTTTGTCATTATTAGTCAATGTCCATCTCAAGAAGGCCAAGGAAACCCAAACTGTTGCAAAGTTCAAATAGAAATTCATATTGAGTGCATCACTATTGCAACTGGTCATCTTATGGATTTTTGTCCAAATAGGTGAAAGGGCCGTAGCTCTAGTGGCACTTCTCGATAAGCATATGCCAACTGATTTAATCTATGGTTGACAAAAGACAAAGCTTGTTGTTTCTTGAATATTGAAGAAGAAACGGAGGATGAAAAGTTAGAAGAGTTGATGTAGCATGTTATGAACCTTGTTACTTGGTTAGAAGAGATGACCACACCTTGCAACAGACAAAGATGAAGGAGATGATGATTGGACGAGGAATGACATTTTCCAAACGCGTGTGGATGATGCAATGAACTGCTATACTACTTGGTCACCAATTGTAGAAGTTGAAGCAATGTAGTTTATGAAGACGCTGTTGAAAAGTTTAGATTGGAGACTAAGCTACATCCTAATCCTTAATATAATGACTTGGGTGAACGACACTCATCCGAAAGTGGATGAGAATTGTTTGGTGAGTTTGCTATTGGACCATTACTTGATACTTTTAAATGTGATGCAAGGCCAATGAGTGCATGTCATATTCTTTTGGATGCTCCTGGATTTATGGAAAGTTAGTGCAACATTGTAGACTCAATAACACATATTCTTCCAAGGAAAGTGGCATTGACCTCACTTTTTGTCGTACAAAAATTTGCAGCCTCAAAAGCTTGAACATGATGCTAGTTCTTTCCTTTTAAAATCCATTACGAATGGCGATGTAGCTCTTGGTCCATACCCTGACTTGCGGAAGTCAAACTTTTTTTGATGGGGATTGATAGAGAAGTAATCCAATGGGTAGACAAAAAATATAGCATTTGGAAGTGTAGGCACAAAACTATCTCATGCAAAGAAGAAAAAATTCAATCTAAAATACTATGTCTGTGGTGATTAAAAGCAGCTGCCACAGATCTTTAGTGTTTTGGGTGTTAAGAGTGTCATTTAGTTTATCTTTGGAATTTTGCGGAGATTTGGTCATTAGATTCCTTGTTTGTTTTTTGTTACTCTGAGTCTTATTTGGAGTTCTTATCATCTTAAAGTAAAGAGTATCACATCTTCATAAGGAATTCTGATTAAGAGGGAGGAATTTACATTATACATGTGTAACCGTCTAACTTTTTCAGAGTGAATTATTGGATTAAGAGATACTTTTCATTCACTCGCTGCATGCCTATTTTTCCTTCCTCTTGTTTTATCTCTCTTCCTCTCTAACAAAGTACTGTTCAGAGGCTTCTATTTACAGCCATATAGCAGCCTTCTTTTCCCATCTTAAATCTAATTGTTCATCTTCTTGAACAATCATAAACCTCCCTCTTGTTCTGGCTAACCTGTAGAGCTGAAGCTTTAGCATTTGGATAAAGATTCAACATCTAAAAGGAATTCTACCATTTTAACTTTGGGTCCCACTTCTCTCACAAAAGTGAACTATACTACAAAAACTAAAAAAAAGTAGCCATTTTCATTTTGAGTTCCTGCCTAAATACACTTACACCTCTTGAGGAGTTTATTTTGCTGCCTATAGAGTTCTTCGTACTAGTCCTCTGCAAAAGGCACTTTTGATATTAATTGATAGAGAGGCACTGAACTATGTTCTCCATGGAGAGAAAAAGATGGAAGTGATGTCATTTTTGCTATTGGGGAGTAGGTATCTGATACGATCCAGGGAAGCCATACAGGTAATTTTTGCAAAGGGGCAATAAGGGTTAGGAGAAGCTTAAAAGAAGTCCAAGAATGTTTCACCTTCATGGCTAATTGAGTTGAAGTTTAAAGGAAGCATCTTGGAAAAGTTCTATAACTTCAGTATATTTATCACAACAGTTCTGACAGCATTCAGTATTATGACCATATCTCGAGATCCGGTGTTCAATTTAGATGATTCAAGCTGTCCAGAAAGCTGAAATTCACACTTAAGACTTTCATGAAGTGCTTGATGTTTCTGGGATTTTCAGGTTTGGAAGTGAGCAGCAAGTTGCAGTGTTTTGCCCGCGTTGGTCTTCAACATGACTGTGGCAGTATTCCCCGTAAAATAATGTCTAATTCTGGTATTCAAGTCAAGGCCGGTTGTATCCACCAAATTTGAGGATTTTGTGGCAGTTTTTAGCGTATTTTATGTATTTTCTTCTTTTATGAAGTAGATTTAGGTCTAGAATCAGTTTATTTAGTTATGACATTATTTATGGAGAGTTTTCTTTCAGGTTTGCTTATGCTTTTAGTGGTCTTATTTTGAGTTTTTTGAAATCTATAAGATTGTTGAGTGAGTTCTCTTCCAATTGTGGGAGTTTATTTTGTTCCTTTGCGAGCTATTTGACTTACCAAAATTTAAACATCCTCTGTCGCAGCATAAGCATTAGGTCCTTGTTCTTTAGTTATTTGAGGATTCTTTCTTCAATCAACCACTTGAGTTAAAGATTAGAACGAATTTCTGTTGAGCTTAAATATATTGTGCTTTTGAGGGTCAGTACAGTTGTTTAGTTAAGCATTGATACTAAGATTATGTTTGGATTGAGAGAGAAAAGGAGGGCAAAGCAAGTAATTGGAGGGAGAAGATCAAAGAGGACTGTGAATTTCTGGTGTAACATTCACGCAAAGCTTCCTTCAGGGTTGAGAATCTGTAAATATCCTCTAAAAGTTATAGAAAATCCCTACAGGTCTTTTATGTGTGTGTGTGTGTGCGTTGTGGGGGGGTGGTTGAGGAGGCATCCTCTGGATTTAATTTGCTGTAACTAAAAGTTTTATCTCATGTTTGGTTTATCTTGGATAACTTACCTGACTTAAATGTAATTGAGTTGAAATAAATCTTAACCTGAAGAGTACAAGATGTGTAAAAGTTATACTCATTCTCAGCTGTCTTTTGGGGTAAATAATCCCAAACCAACGGGATTGTTTTATCCCACGTGTGAGATAATTTGATCACTAGTTTACTGTTCCAGAATAAAAGATCCAATCAAATAAAAAAGATGATACAAAATTCTAAAACTTCATGTCCTCTCGTATCATGCCTCTAAATATAAAGTCCTTAACTCTTGAGCTTCAATAATTTTTAGAAATCATATGCTCTTGAAAATACAGTGTAGTTAAAGAGGCAAACTTAGATGCTTTCTTCAACATTTCTCTCTGTTTTCCTGATGCAAGCCAAATATGTAAATATTTTTCTGCCTATTTTTCTCGTCTTTTGTGTGTTAGAGGTATTTTGGTAATTGTAGTTTTGGATCTTTTTCGGTAGCTTGTTTCCTTTGAGTGATTATGTAGTATGTGGGTGTCTTTGTGACAAGATTAGTTGGTTGGGGCTGTTTGAAAGTTAATGAGTTCTTAGAAGGGGTTTTGAGCAATATTGAAGTTGGCTTCTCTTGGAAGTTTTAAGGCAAGCATAAATAGAAGACTTCAGCCACTTTAGGGCGACTTTTGCTTTGTCTTGGAAGGAAGTTTTTGCAGAGAATTTGAGCTGCACAACCAGCTAGGCTAGGGTTAGGAGTTTTGGAGGCTTGGGTTTTGAGGAGTTGACCCACGGCCCCTACCAACCCCTCTACCGCTGCTGTAGGCGCGAGAGGCTAGCAGAAGCTGTCACTACCGTTAAGTTGCGGGTCTGAAACAGTAAGTTCTGGTGTTTGTGTGTTTTTTTTTGTTATTTCCAATTACCAAGGCCCTATAATCCAGAAACCAGCTGCTCATCCGTCAGTCCTTGGATTTTCTACTGTTTTTCTGTTTGTTATTTCATCATTTTCCCTTCGTGTTTGCTGTCCATACTCTTCTCAAATAAAATTTATTTTCTTAGACATCTCAAGACTATGTTTGTATACTATGTGATTAGACAGGTATTCTTTATTAGCTGATTCAATATTTTGTGATATTAGCTCTTTTTTCTTGAGTTCCAAATAAAAAAGTCTATATAGAATGTCCTGACTCCGGCCTGTTTCCTTTCATTTGCAGTGATTGGGTAAAGACGTCCACAAACTTTTTTGCGCTTTTCTAAACTTGTACTAGGAATAATTGTTTTGCTACTTTGGTTTGGGTGATCATTTTTAATGGGATTTTCGTGTAAACTCTTTCTACCAAATGTTTTACAGGATGCACTGACAGCAATTAGAGGAGGCCGTATGCCTTCCCCTGGAAGCATGCCATCCTTTGAAGAAATTAAGGAGATATTAGGTTTCAACAATTATTATGAAGAGGAAAAACGCTACGCCACCAACATCACTCAGTTTTCTGCACAAAGAGGTCAGTGGTTTTAGGCTTGAAGCCAGATGGTCTCTGCTGTTAATACAGCATCAAGTCTTGTAATCAGGACGAGAATGTCTTCCTCAAGCAGATACTTCTGAAACTAGAAATATATCTGTTATTCAGTAAGTATTTGTGTCATTTGCTTAAAATTTAGTAAGGGACAATTACAAGTCTGGAGTCATAGTTGCTTTACAGAGCCATCAAATTTAGAGCAGTCTTGTGCTGAAGTAGGCAGATAGATATTTAGCTGTCTTGTTTGACTGATAGGATCAACATGGGGTGTTTGGTACCTAGATGGTTCTTTTACGATTCCGTCACATGAAGCATTTTCAAATATTCGCTTATGTGATATTTTCACCAGTCAACCTCCATTGGTTTCTTACATTAGTAAAGAACTTGAACTTGAGTTTATGGAGAGACAAGGCTCTAACTTCTTAATATTAGGTAATTTCTCTGGAAGCAACAATGAGTCCAATGGTCAAGGTGGTAAAGAGCAAGAATTTCAAACTGTGCAAGATCGTGGGGTTGAAGTATTTACTCCTGAAGTATTGGATAAATATGTGGCAGATTATTCAAAGGGTGCATTCTCAGGGATCTGGTCTAGAAAGTTGAGAGTCAAAATTACTGGAGGTGATGGATTTGAAAAACTTGATATCCGAATTCCTGTAAGTCACTGTGGAACACACTTCTATACATGTCATATATTTATTTCACTTTATTATTTTCAAGCTTGACTATTGGACTGTGAACTGTGCTAATGCCAAATTTGGGAGATGCTATTGCTTGTTCATGCTCTGAATTGAAATGTCAACCCACTGCAAGTGTTGCTGTAATTCTAAGTATTGGAAGATCTATAGGAACTCTTAGCAGATTCTGATACCTCTGTATTGATTTGATCAGTTAGCTGATTTTAGGTTCATATTTTCTGCTAATGCATGATAAGAGCTCTGTGCAATTATCATTTTATCGTTTCTGCACCTATTGCTTCTTTTCTTCTGTTCATCATTCTTCTCATGGTTTTTCCTTTTCCAATCTTTGACAAGATAGTGCAGATTTTCTGATGAAACTTTATTGATTAATCCCGAGTCAACGTAGTTCATTGTATCAAAGAAAATTAATGCCATATTCTCTGACAATATGTTTCATCGCTTTGAAGGTATATAAGAAATAGTCACCTAAAACCTCATTTTCAGGAAGTGTAGAAGACTAATCAAAATTCTGCTACCCTATGTGAAAATGAGGGTGTGAGAGAGAGAGAGAGAGAGAGAGAGAGAGAGAGAGAGAGAGAGAGAGAGAGAGATGCTGTGGTTGGGGGGGGTGGGGAGATGAGATGACGGCAGGAGGGAGAGATCGTATTTGGATGCAACAATTTTTATGGCATATAAAGATTACTTTGCATGGTGAAATATGTCAAATACGTACCATGACAAACCATGAACTTCAAAAGTATGGAAGCAATTTCTTCAAAACTCAAATTTAAAAAATATATGTTAATAAAATCTTTACATGTATTGATTTCTCTTGGAACAGAGCCCTTTTCTTATGATCACATCATACTTTCTGGTGGTTGGAATATTATAACTCAACTTTAACATTTGCATGTTCCTTCCTTTTGAACTCTGGCAATCCTATGATATGATAGACACAGACATGTAAAAGAGAGTTGTAGCAATCATGAGGATCCAAAGTTCAAAGGTGGCTGATATCTTTAGGTTGTTTATAATATTACTGCACGTGTGCATGTTATTATTTCATTTTCTGCAGTCATTTTTCACATGCTCCCCTCTGTTTCATGTTAAGTGTTATTGCTTTCATTACAGGTACTAAGGGTTTACTAAATTTCATAATAAAAACTACTAAAATGTCGCTATATACCCTTCTCGTTAATTTCTTTAGTATGCTAAATAGAAATTGGTACAGAGTATTACTCTTTTTCTTATACATAAATATACAAGTATTAGTCCAATCAAATCTCATTTTCCTCCATCTGAAAAGTGAACATTTTTCTTTAAAAAAGTTCAGAGTCAATATTGGGTTTTGGAGTTTTCGTTTAGGCAGTAACATTTTGAAAAAATAATGCATTTGGAGGGGGGTGGTGGTGTTTTGATTTTAATTGTTTCCTGTTATAGTTGATCTATCTGCACTATTGATGATTTTTACTTGATGTTTTTTATTCCTCATGAATATATTTGATTCAAAATCTGATATAAGAAATACAACTACCTTATTTTCTCAGGCTGGGTTTTTGGATGGAATCACCAATATAGTTCCAGGTGTGTTCTTCGGTTGGAAATAGCGCATTCTGGAAATTAAGTACTTATATATTTCAGAGTAGTTCTTATTTACATTCTTTCTACAGCTTTGGGTGGTGTGAATATCAAACAACTCTTGGATAATGCTGCTCTTGAAGAGGGAGGCAAAGTGTTATTAGATTTCGACGATACAATGGGCGACAGGATTCAAGTCATTTTGGAGTGATTGTTAAGGTAAAACATCTTCTGGGAACTTTGTTCAAAATTAACCTACAAGTTACAAGCTCTTCTTAATCTATAGAAAATCTGACTGGTGATTCAGATTTCATGTCATCTTACCTTTTGGATCGCCAAGTTTTGATGCCAGTTGGCAGACAGATGATGGGTACAACTTTCTCTTCATGAACTTTCAGTTCCAGTCATGGTCTGGAACAATGGCCATTTTTAAGTAAAATGTTTGAGGGAATCTGATAAATCTGCAGATTTGCTTGGGAGTTGCAGAGTTAATTATTAGGGTGTCCTTTTATATATTTACTGGTCTGAGAAGATTGCATAAAGTAATTACTGATTAAGAGTAAGTATTACTGTAGCATGGCCGGAAGGGGCAAGTTTTACTTCATTCGGGTATGTAAGATTCTTATTAATAGTCCCTAATCAATTTATGTTTCTTGATTTTGGTCTGCATTTTTTATTTTCAACTTTTAATTGGGGTTATTACTAAATGCAACACTGTAAAATAATAACATAACACGTAATAATGTGGCTTGTTTTTATTTAAGTCTCTAGAGTAAAAAGCTCCTATAATTCTTGAACTTTTTTATTTTTTATTTTTTCCCTTAAACTTTAAAAATAACAAATCATAACACTTTGTTTATAAAAAGGGCAAAAAGTGTTGCGGATCCTTGAACTTTCTTAAACTAGCAATGTTGATTTCTCAACTTGTAAACGGACTATTTTAACTCCTAAACTAAAATACGTTAATAATTTTTACCATTCTGTCTATCTTGGACATTAAATGATGACTTGTAAGGGTTATATACATATCATGCGAGTATTTTTAAGGGTATTTTGGGCAAAAATATCTTAACTTTAAACATAAAACTACTAAATCTTAATCTATATTTTTATCCTCTTCTTCAACCTCTTTCACACTTTTTACACATTACACCACTTACCACTGCCCCTCTCGTTGCAGGAGAGCTGCCGTTGCCGTTGTTGAAGTTCCTCTTTCTTCCTCATCTTTTTTCTTCTTTTGCTATTGGACTCTGCTACTGGAATAGATTCCAGTAACAGAAGGAGGAGAAAGGAGGAGGAAGAAGAAGATGAAGGAGGAAGAAGGAGGAGGAGGAAGATGAAGAAGAAGAAGAAGAAAAAGAAGGACGAGGAGGAAAAAGAAGAAGAAGAAGAAGGTAGCTGCGGCAACAGCTTTAAGGCAGTGGTGCTAGTAGTAGTGTGTGAAGGTAACAGAAGAAGGAGGAGGAGTAGGAGGAAGAAGAAGGAGAAGGATGAGGAGGAGAACTGCAACGGCAGCGGTGGTTGCTCTTCAGCGGTGCGACGGAGGCGGGAGGGGCGGTGGTGGTGGTGTAGTGTGTGAAAGGTGTGAAAGAGGTTGAAGAAGAAGATAAAAATATAGATTAGGATTTGGTAGTTTTGTGTTTAGGGTTGAGGTATTTTTATTCAAAATACCCTTATCACATGATTTACATATGAACCTTACAAGTCATCACTTAACATCCAAAATGGACGGAAGGGTTAAAATTAACGGTTTTTTAGTTTAGGGGTTAAAATCGTCCATTTACAAGTTGTGAAGTCGACATCGCTAATTTAAAAAAGTTCAGGAGTCAGCAGCAATTTTTGCCCTTATAGAAATATGTAAA
Source organism: Catharanthus roseus (assembly GCA_028651295.1). Classification (NCBI taxonomy): domain Eukaryota; kingdom Viridiplantae; phylum Streptophyta; class Magnoliopsida; order Gentianales; family Apocynaceae; genus Catharanthus; species Catharanthus roseus. The sequence goes on from JAPQWS010000102.1 coordinate 5,271,554, forward strand.
GAGTGACACTTCCGTTACTTTTCTCTCTCTCCGTTGAATGACTAACGGAAGATCTCACCTCACCTTTTGTGAACCTATTTCAGACATTTACAATTTTTTCTTTATTTTAATTAAAAGATGTCTTCTCCTCATTTTCTTTCTTTCTCTCCCTCGGCTCTCCATTTATGGCAATGGCTGCCTGCCATTGTTGCCACTATAGATTTGTTATTTTTCCACTTCTTGATCTCTTGAGACAAGTCTGAAATTTTGGATCGATCGGCTATGTAGACAAATGACGCAACTTCTCGCTCTTCTTCTAACTTTAAAGAATGTTGATCTCGATTGTATCTTCACTGGCTAGATGTTCTTCTTCCACCAAAACCTAAAAAAATGCCAACATTCCTATATCAAAATTGAATTTTATGCAACAAGCTCTATTTCAGTATTTCAAGGATGAACCTTCTAAAGAATAATAACAACTTTTACATTAAGTTTGTATATTTTTGTTTATCACATTTTTATTTTCTCAAACAGCTCTCTAGCTTTGTGTAAGTTGATAAATTATAGCTTTGTTTTGTATTTTTAATTGGATTGTGTTTGTCTTTCATCTTGCACTTTGGATCTTATTTGAAATGATCTTCAGGCTTGAACATCTGGAGAAATTAGCAGCAATAGTGTAGTTGTATCATGCAGATAGTGATGTAAGAGAGGGAGAGTGAAGAAAAAAAAAAAAAAAGAAATTTTCTTTTTATTGGATTGTGATAACGAGGATGTTGATGATGCAGGTGGGGGAGAAAGAAGAAGAAAATTAAATTTTAATTTATTAAGTAAATAGAATATTGTATCCACAATTAATCTTATAACCTTTCCAAAAAAAATCTTATAAAAATATCCCTATTGACCATTGATTGTTAGTTTACTAATAGCTAAAACGATTTTTTTCTATGTTTAGTCCATTTTCAAAAAATAGATACTAAATTGGTTAATTTTTTTTTAATCCTACAATGACCATAACACAGTCATTATGTTATCACCTGAGATAACGCACAATGGTTGTGCGTTATCACTAATAAGCAGATTAAAACGCATTAAAAATCATGTTAAACGACGTGGTGGAATCGTTTACTGACGTGGCGGTGAGTTGTCGATAACACACAATGATTGTGTGTTATCAGTCATTATAACGCACTACCATTGTGTATTATTATTGGTTTGGTGATAACGCACAATGACCGTGCGTTATCACATTATAAACCCTACCCCGCCTCCTTCTTTCTTCTTTCTTCCCCGAAAATTTTATTTTCTTCTTTCTTTGTGCTGCCGCCGCTACCTGGTAAGTCATTTTCCTCTTCCTTTTATTTTCTTCATTCTTCTTATATTTGTATCTTCTCTTCTTCTTATACTTTTGTATTTTATTTCAAAATTTACGGTAAAAATTTACATCAATTTTTGAAATTCAAGTTTGAATTGGTGAGACTTTCCTTAGAGTACGAATGTTGTTAGAGTTTTGGAGTGGAAACGGTGGACAGAGCTTATCGGTACGAAGATGCATTTTTAATTTTCGGTAAGTTTTCATTTATTTAAATTATTTGGTATTTATTTGGACTTGTTAATTGTTGTTTGTGAATTATTTTTATGAATTTTATTTGGATTATTTGTTAATTTGAATTAAATTATTTTTGTGAAAGTGGGTTTTTCGTTTATGTTTAAATTTGTTGTTATTGATAAATTTGTGCAAATTTGATCATTTTATGTATATAATTGTGCTTTGTATTGCAAAAGTGATTTTAGGGTGATGAATTATTTTGATGAATTTATTTGGATAATTAGGTAACTTTTTTTTTTTACTTTACTTTATGATTATTTGAATTTTTTATTTATTTGGATAATTGTTTTGCATCATTTTTATAAGTTTTTCAGTAGAAAAGATGGGGACTTGGAATTTGGGTTTTTTTTTCTTAACTTGTTTTGTAATTAGTAGAATCGAAACTTGGAAATTTAGGGTTTAGTATGTTATTATTAATTATATGCCGTTATCAATATGAAGACTTTTATTTTAAAAATATATATATATATATATGGACTAAACCCTAAAACCCTAATGTTAAATTTACCAAGTAGTAAAATACTTAGCTATAAAATATAGCATCAATAACCCTAAAAAACTTAAAAATTCTAAACTTTAAATAATAAAAAACTTAAAAATATATTATTAAAATCCTAAATTTTATATAAAAAATTAAACTGTAAAACTCTAAACTTTTTAACAGTAAACCCTAAAAACCCAAAATCATAATATTAAAATCATATACCATAAATTATAAAAACCTTAAAAATCCTAAAATTGATATTTTAAACATTAACAGTAAAACTCTAAACTTTGTAACAATAAACCCTAAAAACCCAAAATCTTAATACTAAAATCCTATACTGTAAATTATAAAAACATTAAAGACCCTAAAAACACTAAACTTGATACGTTAAAAATCATACAAACCCTAAAACAATAGTACCATAAACAACACGCCTTAAAAAGTTTGAATTATAATTTATTTAAAATTTTTTACTTTAATTTATAGATATTGACCGTAACTCAAACTGTAAATGATGTAGATAGAAGAAGTCCCAGCACATGTGCATCCGGGTCCTATAGTCCTTGATGTTTTGACGAGACAGCACGAGCATAAGTCTGGGTTGATATGGAGTGGGGACCACGAGACGTGTTTCACTGATCTTCAGTGTAGGCGTTTCGGTCGAAATCTATTCCAGTGTTACAGTACGGCCCCGTAGGTTGGTAGATTTTATTGATAGGACTGGTTAAGGAAGAGTGTTTAGATGTGGTCACATTGGGCTCTACCACGCTCTTATTACCACGTTAGTTGAGCATTGGAGACCAGAGACTCACACATTTCACATGACTTGTGGTGAAGTCACAATAACCCTTCAGGATGTGCAGGCATTATGGGGTTTACGGATAGGTCCCAGTTGGAGTGTACACCAAGAAATAGTATTGGATTGAGATGATCGAGAGACTTAGGTGTTCGGTTGTCTCTTAGTCACTTTTCTGGTTATAAGGTGAAGAAGGAACCTTTGGAAGCCTGGATCTTGAGAGCATTTACTAGTTCAGAGACCGATGATGACCTCATCTTGAGCGCTCGTGGATTTATTTTTTTACTTCTTGGCGGTCATATGCTTCCTGATTTCTAAGGTAATTTGGTTCATGTGCGCTACCTCAGTTTATTAGAGGATATTGATGCCATCAGGATATATAGCTGGGGTAGTTGTGCACTTGGTTTTTTATATAGGCAGTTGTGCACGGCAGCTTTAGGAGGTACAAAACAGATAAGGGGAGCCCTAGTCATAGTACAAGTTTGGGCGTGGTTGCGTACCCCTGTACTGCGGCCTCAGCTGATGACAGATGTTCAGGCCGACTCTCTTGCTTCACTTGGTGCTATATGGTGCACATCTTTCGACGACAGCCAACTGCCTACTCACACCCTAGTTACATACAGGGACCAGTTAGATTTCATGTCATCTGATCAGGTTCGTTTTAAAATACTTTGTATTACGTGTAAACCCTAATTATTTAAGCACTTAACTTTATATTGATTTTGAATTTCGACTTCACAGTTTGTATGGTTCCCTTATCATGACCGTGGTCTGGTTCTATCTGACCTGTGGCAGGCAGAGGTCCCACTCATTTGTTATGAGATAGTGGAGTATCACTATCCCAGGCGTGTGATTTGTCAATTTGCACGGGCGCAGCATATACCTGACGCATGTAATACTCGTCTTGATTTGCATCGGATACAGCTTAGAGGAAATGACTGCATTTATTGGGGACACAGCATGCTGCCCATGTAGAGGTCTGGCATCAGTGGTGACTGCATATTAGGGATGGCCCTGCCTTGGCAGTTGAGGTCTTATCATACCCTTATGGCGAGTACATTAGATGGTATCGGGTAATCACAAGGGTGCACATCGAAAATCCAGCTAATCGTGATATCGTTCGGTTAGATACCAGCCTGCTAGGGTCGACAAACGGATGATGGTACATTATAGAGTTTGATTTTTTTTGGTATTTTCATGCATTTCATTTTTTTATGATTGACTTCTAACGGTTCAAAATTTTTTTTTTTTTTGTTAAGACTTTTATGTTGCAGAAGGTAGATGACATGGCTTCAGTGGTGATACAGGAACCACCTTCATCTTCGTCATAGATGGCTGTTTTTATAAAGAAAGTGCAGACTATCATTCGGAGGTGTATGGTATCTATTGGTGGTACATTGGGTTGCACTCCATCACAGCACGATATTCAACAGACATTTCCAGTATAACCGTCGCGTCGCCGTCCCCGGGAGCCCGTACCGAACCGAGGTGCTCGTGGAGTTAAGAGAGGCACTCGAAGATTGGCTGGTGGTGGAGAAGGAGGTGGACGCCCTCCTGTCTCTCCTTTTCAAGGCAAACACGGACATGCAGACCCCACACATGAGGTGGAGAGAGGTGAGGGATCTGGAGATGGACGCCCTCCTATCCCTCCTTTTTCAAGCAGACACGGACATACAAACCCTGGACATGAGGTGGAGAGAGGTGAGGGATCTGGAGGTGGACGCTCACCTGTTGACCCATTTGACAGCCCAGACTTAGATATACCATCTTTTAGTTTGGGTTCAACGCCACCTTCCCAGTCACTTCCAGGTGGATCCGGGACATTACGCACGCCTCCCCCTCTAGGTTAGGGTTTGCCCCATTTCACTCACCACATCATACATCCTTAGGGTTTTCATCGTTTCGTGCACCTCCTCCTCTGGGCATAGCCGGTTCATCTACACCGCATTAGCCTATCTCACATGCATCTTCATCTGATGAAAAGGAGCTGACAGATGACAGGAATGATGTACAACATCTTACATTCGGATATCGTGTTGGAAAAAAGACAATGAGGTTCACGTCATCCGACTGGCCATAGTTGTAATTAGTAATTTGGAGTTTTCATTTTCTATTATATGTAAATTAAATTTCAATATAGAGTATTCAGTTTTATGTATATTATTGATTATTTTGTTTTAAAGTAAAAAATGGCAGTTTTTAGTTTATAAAATAAAAAATGAACTATTTATGAACACATACATGAGTGAGGTTCAAAGAGTAAAAAATAAAAGCTTAAAAAAATTTATTCTACTAGCCTTAAATTTTTTTTTTTGGGAGTTTTGTGGCAAAAAAGGCAACAAATTCATTTTCTTTTTCTAATTTTTGGCTTTAAATTTGAGAGAGATAAGCCAAGAGCATTGAGCACCATATATGTTATAAGACGATAAAAAATAGATGCTGAAACTATGTCATTCAGTGACAGTGATAACGCATTCCAGTTGTGCATTATTATTGAAGATAATGCACAACTATTGTAGCGTTGTCTTGAGAATAACGCACAACGGTTGTGCGTTATCTTGTGAATAACGCACAATCGGAATGCGTTATTACTCTGTGCGTTATCTTCAATAATTCAGCACCCATTCATTTCATATGCTATGTGTTGTCATTTCATTCCATAACTTTTGGCGACAATGCCATATGAATGACGGTGAAATTGCAAGAGAAATAATTCATTTGGGTTTGTCTTCACTCCCGACACTTCAACTTTAAACCACTATATATATACACCCTAAAAATACATCTTCAGCCAACTTCTCAACCATTTCCCATTCATTCCTTTTCAATTTACAAATACTTAACTTCTTTACATTTCATCCTCCCTAAACCCTAAACACATCCAGTTAAATCAATCTACCCTGTTAGAGTGATGCTATTTTGGGATTCAGAAATTACAAGGGATACATATGGTCCCTATTTTACTGGAGTAGTGCGGAAAATTTGGACATTTCCAACGACCCGAATGATTTCACATAACGAACTAGTAAGAAAAATATTGAAATACCGAGATATGGATCCCAATCTCTGGATTGTTCGAATGACAATGAGGGTACCTTCATACTGCGAAGTGCATCGTATGTTTTACTTTAATTTATATAGTATGAACAACGATGAAGAAATGCGTTATCTATGGACTATTCCACCTCACCACGCGAAGGAAGGAATTCATATTCTCGTTGAATTCGAGCAGATCCGGCAACATAGTATTCCAATTTCTCAGGACATAAATACAACAAACATGATCGAACATATTACAACAGTAACACAGATGGTTTTTGATGAACCGTCTATGTTGCACCCTACTATCAATGATGACGACGATGAGGTTAACCAATTGGACGGAGATGATGCCGTTTCTAGTCAATCTGAATCAGATGATGACAATGACACCGAAGAAGGAGAGTTACAAACTCCTGTAACCTGTAAATCCTGTAAACCTTGTAACTAAGAATATAGTGCCCCAATGAGAGAGCAGCCAATGGTTCAGCAGTGCAAGGTATGACTATATATATTCTGGAGCATTCCTAGATATGGGCTCGGGTTCTCCTATAGATGTCATTGTAGAATCTGGTACCATACAATTACTCGATTGGAACGATTCCATGACTGACATTCAGTTAGGCATGAGATTCATTGACAAAGTGCAGGCAATAAGTGCGGTTCGTAAGTGGTCCATCAGTGTGGGACATGAATACAAAGTTGTAAAAAGTAAAAATGATACATGCCCCACAAGATGTTACCATCACAGTGATGCTAATTAATGTTCATGGTACATCCGTATAAAAAAGAAAGTAACACACGATCAATGGGAAATAGCCAGATTCATAAAAGAACACATGCCTTATTCAAATTGAACAAAACAAGCACAGAAACTTGACCTCAAAATTTATTTCAATGTCAATATTGCACCTAGTTACCAACGATCCTGAGATACCTGTGTCAAACATCATTTAAGAAGTGCAGGTATTGTTTCAAACGGGTTGTACTTACAAGCGGGCATAGTATGCTCGAAAATTTACCATAGAGAGGATACGGATTTTTGTATCACAGAACTAGCAGTCCCCCTAATTATATTTTCAAATTTGTTTTTTGGTGTTTCTCGCAATGTATAGACGAATTTCCATATTGTCGGCCGGTGATTTCTATGGATGGAATACACCTAACGGGACCATACAAGGGCGTACTGTTAATTGCAAGTATGTGGGATGCCAATAATCACTTGTTCCCACTTGCTTTTGCAATTGTTGATAAGGAATCCTCTGAAAGTTGGAATTGGTTCCTTAAAAACCTCCGAGAATACATTGTCAAAGATCGCCACGTATGCCTCATTTCTGATTTCCACAAAGGTATTTTCTCTGCTATTCAAAGTCAATCTTTATGGCAACCTCTATTTGCAGTTCACCGGTTTTGTTTATGCCACATGTGAGCAAATTTCAACAAGACTTTTAAGAATATAGCCCTAAAAAGCTTGATGTGGCAAGCCGGAATAGAATCAAAATAATGGAAATTTGACCGTGTAATGAAAGAGATTCAAGAAAGAAATGTGGATGCTTACATTTACTTGATGAAGTTGGATCCAGAGAAATGGATACTGTTGCATGATGGCGGGCATAGACACGGTATCATGACAACCAATATTTCTAAAGCACTTAATAGTGTATTGAAAAAAGTTAGGGTCCTACCTTTAAATTCCCTAGTTGAACTAATATTCAACAAACTAGTTAGGTACTTTCACCAACATCGTGAAGAGGCTGAAAATTGTGTGCATCCATTTCCAACCCAAATTTTTGACAAGTTCTTGCGGATTGAAATGAAATCAAGAGAACACAAAGTTACAACTTACAATCCGTGAGAAGGAATATACATGGTCAGATCTCTAATCCGGGTTTTTGGTACTGGCAACGACGTCTATACATTGCGAATAAATAATAAATCATGTAGTTGTGGAAAATGGCAAACATATACATTGTCCTTGTTCTCATGTTCTTATAGTGTATAGAGAAAATGAGTCAAGAGCAGATACTTATGTGCCTGAGATATATTTGCAACAAATGTAATGAGTCAAGAGCAGATACTTATGTGCCTGAGATATATTTGCAACAAATGTACAGAAGAACTAACCAAGCGAATTTTCATCCGGTCTTGAGTGAGAACTTTTAGAGGGATGTTCTTTTTAATTTAACATTTTATCCTCCAAACATGAAAAAAGAATGGGGTAGGAAAAAGGGCAAACGATTTCAGGGGGAAATGGATTATAGAAATTCGGATTCCCCCCCAAGATGTGGCAGATATCGCATGCCGGGACATAATAGAAAAAATTGTAATAACCGCGGACCAAGCAATGTATAAGTTTGTTCTATTGAAATTGTTGTAATAAAACAAGTTTCTATTAATTAAATTTTTCTTTCAATTTTTTCTACTTACTACTTCATTGCTCTAAATTTTTACAATATCTTTAGTATTACTTCTTCAAATAACTTGAGATGAAATGGTTAAAAGATAAACATATTTTCCAAGAAAACAATATAAATATTATCATAATAAATACGCTTAAAATAAGTGAAATATTATATATACAGTCTTTTTAAATAAATTATATAATTATAAATTTTGACAAAAACGTAAAGAAATTTTCATTTCTTAAAAATATTTTAAAAAATAAAAAATAAATAAGTGACGTGGCAGATAACGCACAACCGTTGTGCGTTATTGCTTGGTCATAACGCACAACGGTTGTGTGTTATCCGTCACATCGGCAGATTACCGGGACTAAGTATAATTAGATGATAACACACAACGGTTGTGCATTTTCAATAATGATAATGCACAACCATTGTGCGTTATGGCCACAATAAGGATAAAAAAAAAAAAGGTGGGCTACTTTAGTAGCCACATTTCAAAAATGGTGTAAATAAAGAAAAAAACCAGCTATAACTAATAGAAGGGCAATTATGGATCTGTTTTGAAAGTTCAAGCTTTAACATTAGCCATATTAAAGTTTAAGTGCTAAAATCAAAATTTAGAAAAAGTTAAAGATTATGTGGGCTTTTTATCCTAATCCCTATAAAATCTTATATTCTCTTTCTAGGCAACACTCAAAATCATCTAGATATAAATAGTTTGTAATGTGAATAATTTATTACAAATTCATGTATTTAAAGTGTATTACTTGATTGTATATATCATGTTTTTATCAGTGTTTTTAAAAAACCAACTAAATCGATTTTATGGTGAAACTTTCCAAATTAAACAATTTGTATTCATGAATTGTCCTCTCAACTAAAATAAACTTAAAAAATTTTAATTAATTCTTCAAAGCTAAACGAATAAAACAAATAATGATATCTAAAACTATAAAATCTAAAAAAAAAAAAAAAGAAATTTGTTTTGAAGATCTTATGTGCAACTCCAATCTTTCGCATGAATATCGTCTACTTTCAAAACTCATACTAAAATGGCCTTTTTCCAAAGCTAATTTTATTGATTTGATTATGTAAATTGATGAAAAAGATAAATAGAGTTTAGTTATAAACTTTAAAATAAGCAAATTTGTAACAAAGTTGAGCCCTCTCTCCTCCCTCTCCCAGTTGGGATCATCTCCTGTAACATTCTCTATAAACCCTAAGGAGGAAAACATATTATAAAAGGAAATGTTACAGGAGAAGTTGTTACAGAGGATCCTGAGTGCCTCCCCTCCTCGAATGATGAAGAACCCCACGAGTGAGACACAAACCCCACGAATGATGAAGAATATGATTGAACTGAAATGAAGAAGTTGTCGTCGCATATCATATCAATATCGTGGAAGAATGAACTTTTAAAGAAGATGTTTCATCAAAACTTGTGGAGGGCATAAAAGCTACTGTTGATGAATTGAAGGAAGTCATTCTTGGCAAGATTGAAGATCCCCGTCCCGTCTACATGAGTACCGATATGTCTATTTTATACATGTTTTTACAATGTTTAATATTATGTTTTCGAAATATTTTAGTATTAAAATGACATTTATCCTCTGTTTCTTCTTTTTTGTTTATAGGTATGTCCCGGATGAGTTAGAATAAAGAACGAAGTGAAATGGGAGCATACAGAGAAAGAATGGACGAGAAATGAGAAGAAATGTACAAAATCCAATAGGCGGGGGCATCCGGCCATCTCACTAGCTGGACTTGGCAGCCCAAAAACAAAAATGGCTAAGTATTTCAAGACCTGGCCACCCATGTAGGGGGACCAGCTGGTCGCACAGTAGGGCTGTTTTGCAATTTTTTGACTTCTTTTTAATTAGTCTTTCAATGTAATTTTAATTTATCTTTGTCTAGGGTTTCTTGGGGACTTAGAGAGGCGATTTTTAATAGTTATATTGAAGAGTTTCTTCGGAGCAAATTCGGGATTCTTCGGGCGAATCAAGAGAGGAGCTCGGGCAACATTCCGGATTGTGGACTCTTCAATTGAAATTCCTAAGTCTTCTAACACTTGTTTATTATGAATTCATTAGTGAAATTTATGATCTTTATGATGTTTAGTGGCTAAGGTTCTTTGCGTTTAAATGGGTTGAACCCTAGATGATCTTAGTTATGTTCTTTTTATGGAATAATTTATTGAATTAAATATCAATTATTGTTCAATTACTTTGTTTGTATTGCTAATTTTACTGGTAATTGGCATATTCCCATATGTTGTTCGAAATTGAAAACGGAAGAATAATCTAGGGCTAAAATTGAACAATAGGAATTTGGTAATTAATTAGAGATAATGGCTACGCTTCTAGGTCATGAGTAATCACTCCTATACTTGAATCATTCATAATTGAGTTAGGAAGAGAAGAGATTCTTCTCTAATCAATTGGAGAATACTGAGTTTTTACCTAGATATAGGGTTAATCCTAATTAACGAGTGAGACCCGATCAACAATTTAACTATTTTTCCAAAGTTTAAATGAATTAGCTAAAGGATTCTAGGGGATTCCACCGTTTAAACACTTCTATCTAAAACTTGATTTCAATTATTTTTAAATTGTTTTTAAATTATTTTACTATTCTTAGTTAAAGATTCTTTCAAACTATTTTATTTTCATTGAACCTTTTAGAGACAGTCATTATTATATAGCTTCTCTATTCCCTGGGTTCGATAACCCAGGAGGTTCTCTTTTACTACAATGATAGGTATACTTTCCTGTTATATGTTATTTTAAAGTAGTCAAGTTTTAAACATCAAGTGCCCTTCTCACTTCTGAAGAACAAGAACCTTATGTCAATCTTTTGGAAGAATAAAAAGATGTCTTTGCATGGACAAAACAAAGAAATGCCTGGTTTGGACCCAAAGGTAGCCGTCCACCATCTAGTTGTCAAAAGTGAGGTGCGGCCAATAAAAAAAGCCTAAATACATTTTCAATCCAATTTGCTTCCATCAATTGAGGCAATAGTTAACAAATTGATTGAAGTTGGATTCATTAGTGAAGTCAAGTATCTCTTATGGATTGCGAACATTGTTCCCAAGTGAAAAAAGAATGGCCAAATTCACACATGCGTTGACTTTAGAGATTTAAACAACGTATGTCCAAAGAATGATTTTCCACTCCCCATCCCAGAGCTAATGATTGATACTACCACCAGCATGAAGCCTTGTCTTTTATGGATGGTTCATCTAGCTACAATCAAATAAAGATGGTATCGCAAGATGAAGAGCTAATTGCATTCCGCACACCTAAAGGGATTTACTGCTACAAAGTGATGCCCTTCTGACTGAAGAATACTGGTGCACCATATCAAAGGGCAATGCAAAAATCTTCGATAACATACTTTACACAAAATCGTAGAATGATATATTGATGATCTTGAAGTCAAGTCATAAAAACGTGGCAATCACCTCAGGGACTTGAAGATCACTTTTGAATGACTTCGTGAATATCAATTGAAGATGAATCCCTTGAAGTGTGCCTTTGATGTTACCTATGGAAAATTTCTGAATTTTGTTGTCTATCATAGAGGAATTGAAATTTATCAATCCAAGATTGATGCAATCTTGAAGATGCTTGAACTTAAAAACATTCATGAGCTCAGAAGTTTGCAAGAAAAGTTGCCTATCTTTGAAGATTTATCTCAAATCTTGTTGGACGATGCCAACCATTTAGCTACTTAATGAAGAAGGGCATACCTTTTAAATGGGATGAAGTTTGCAAAAGCCCTTTCAAAAGCATCAACTCATATCTAGTGCTAGTTGCGCCATTCTTGGAAAATCGCTGGTTTTGTAGGAACGTTCAGTGAGGACATTACTCGCCCAAGAAAATGAGGATGGGAAGGAAAATGCCTTGCATGATTTGAGCTAGACAATGACACCTAATGAGTTGAGTTATTTACCGATAGAGAAACTTTGTCTAGCCTTGATATTTGCTATTAAGAAACTGAGACACTACTTTCAAGCCAGATGGTGCATCTAATCTCTAAGGCAAGTCCCATCAAATATGTAATGTCAAGGCCTGTGTTGTCTGATCGTCTAGTGAGATGGTACTTGCAAATTCAACAATTTAAAATTGTTTATGTTCCCTAGAAGGCTGTTTAGGCACATCACATCAAGAAGGGGCTAGAGCTGGTGTAGTATTTCTTGCCTCCAGGCGATATATTACCATATGCCTTTACTTTAAGTCAACAATGTTTTAACAACATGGCCGAGTATCAAGCTCTTATACTTGGGTTAAAATTGGTTTTTCACATGAAGCATTGCAACTTGAAGTATATGGATATTCTCAACTAGTTGTCAGCCCATTACTTGGAGTAGATAAAGTTAAGAAGCTTAGTTGCTCCCTTACCATAAATATGCAAGGCGTCTCATGGGATGGTCAGGTGATGTTACAATATTGCATGTTCTGAGAAATGAAAATAGGAAAGGTGATGCACTGTCAAACTTGCTTCAAGCTTGAATTATCGGCACACTGAAATTCCATTGTGTCAAAGGTGGGTTGTTCCACACATGCTCGAAGATGAAAAAGATGAAGAGTGCAAAATCTATTTTATTTCAATCTTCGAAGTTGATAAGGAAGATTGACGTCAGCTATTCATAGATTATCTGAAAGAAGGAAAGCTGCCAAATAATTTGCAAAGAAGAACTGATGTTTGACACTGAGCTGCCCATTTCATATATTTAAAGACACATTGTTTCGGCGATCTTTCGAAGCCATTTTTCTAAGATGCTTGGTGAAGAAGAAATTGTTCAAGCAATAGAGGAAGCTCATTCTGAAATTTGTGGAGCTCATCAATCTGGTCTGAAACTTCACTTTCGCATCAAGAGGATGGGGTATTACTGGCTGACGATGGTGAAAGATTGCATGGACTATGCATAAAGATGCCAAGCTTGTTAATTATATGCCAACTATATACATCATCAACCTCCTGAGGCTTTCCATCCAACTGTAGCTTCATGGCTTTTCAAAGCATGGGGTCTTGATATTGTTGGGCCTATACCAAAGTCATTTGCTGGGCATTTGTACATCTTAGCTGCTACAGATTACTTTTCTAAATGGGTAAAAGTTGTAGCATTAAAAGAAACTAAGAAAGAGAATGTTCTGGACTTCATTCGAACGAACATTATCTATCACTATGGAGCTCCAAGATACATAATCACTGATAATGGAGGCACATCAACGTTTGGAATACTATCAAGCTCGCATCTCTTAGGCTTTCAACAAAAAGGTTTGACTTCGCTCTTTCCAAATTGGAGATCTAGTGCTTGTTGTGAAGAGGCCAATCATCATTGGACACAAACCTAAAAAGTTCACATCAAAATGGGATAGTCCCTATGTTGTCTACGAGGTCTACTCAAATGGATCTTAGAAGATAGTTGTTGAAGATGGTCTAAGGATTGGTCCTATCAAAGTCTTTGAAGTGATAATGCGCATGAAGATGCTCCTTGAATGCACAAGCTTAAACTGCAAAGTCACTTAAACTCTAAATGATAAAAAAAGATGCTCTGTGACTATACGAGCATAAACTACAAAGTTACTCTTGACCCTCATGAGTATAAATTGCATTAAGGTAACCGCCAAAAGTGTAACAAGTGAGTAAACAGCTAAAACACTCTAACAAGTCCAAGTTGGTAAAAATAGATACTCTTGGCCCACACGAGTTAAAACTGTGAATGGCTAAAAAATTTTTTTTCCCAAACTTTGAACTATATTGACTTGATTCTTAAGCTTTCTTTAAGATGTGTAGGCAGCTTAGAAAAGAAATCTAAGTGCAGTCATAAGTTTTCAATAAACAAGCAAATTCGTTTGGTTTGCACAATTGGTAATAAATCATTATAAGTTGGCAATTTATGTGAACAAAACAAAAGAAATGATGCAAACAAGGAAAGGAATACAAGATTGAAATTTATTCATAAGTAGGAGCGATCAAGTTCAAATTAGATTTGCAAAGTAGTTGAAAAAAAAATACAAAAGTGTATCAAGGAAAGAGATTAAAGTGTTCCAAGTTCTATCGCAGGACCAACAATTGCTCCTTCGCTTCCTTAATTTTGACCTCATAATCTTTCCCAATGTAGGAGTGGTAACACATTCTCCTCCAATGATGGCATAGGCGCGTTCTTCCTTCGTGAGTTGCACTTCTAGTTCCTCAAGTGTGCACCTTTTTATTCTTCCAACACTTCAACTTCTTCTTCAAAGATTGTATTTTATCATCAATCTTTTTTAGACTGACTTTGCTGCACTAGCTTCTTCTTTAAGATTGTCAACTTAGCTTTTTGAAGCGCTTGAACGTTCACTAGCTAATAAAAGTAGTTTTGCATGTGCCTCCTTAGCTATCATCTCCAAGCTAGAAGACCGTGCATCATCGAACTCACCTGCTTGGGTAAAAAAATATGTCAAGGGATTCTTTAGTGGAGAAATATCGATAGGTGTTGCTTTTGGCAATATCTTCAACAACATAATATGATGTCACCCTCAAGAGAAGAAACTTGTTCAAGAAGAAGTTTTTTGGTCCTTTGAAGGAGCTCTTGGTACAAGTTCATGACAAACTTCTTTTGAAAGTTGAACAAGAAAGACTCTCTCTCAAAAGTTAAAATCGATGGAGTATTTTCATAGGCAACTTGTTTACGATGCCTACCAACTCTGACTAACAAGATCAAGCTACTTCATGTTGATCCCCTTTCGCAGTGTTTGAATTGCAAGCAAAGTCTCGGGAAAGAGCTTCGATGTGAATAAGAATAACATTATCTCCCTAAGAAAGAAAAATTTTAAAAGTATAAATTTAAAAAAAAATGAAGAGAAAGGTGAGAAAATATGTGGTAATTCTTACAACATTTTACAAAACTTCGTCTTTTTCAGATGTTTGGCTAGGAACTGTGGTTTTAACTCAGATACGTTTTCCACATCGATCTTGGCTACCAAAAGTTTCCTCTTTAGCCTGCCGTGGTTTGTGCACTTTTACAGAAGATAGACCTCCAATATTGGTTAAAGTTCGACTTGAAAGAGAGTTGTTTTCATCTTCTGATGGCACTCCTCTATTATTTGATCCTTGAAGAGCTTCAGCATTCTCAAGGGCTTTCCGCTTAAGGTGAGAAGAGCATTCATCAACTTTCGGAGCACTCCGAATGGAAGTAAGTGCTACAATGTTATCTTCAAGATAACTTCCATGAACTTGGCTCCACCAAGACTTTTACTCTCGAGTACAATACTTCTTCACACTATAAGGTATAGCAGGGAAGGTGACCTTAGACATCGTGCGACGAAGAGTGCATTTCACCTACAAGCATAAACCATCTTCCAAAGAAGCTTCATGGATGACGGACCTCAAATACCCAGGAGTATGTTGAAGAAATCCGAATTGGCGGCTAAATCGGTTAGGGCTGTAAGGCTCAATGATAAAGTGTTTTTTTTCCCTTCAGCAAAAGATAACATGAGCAAAAACTAAAAAAATATCCTTGCTTTTTTAGTCTTCCCATCATCAAAGGAGTTGTGAGCTTTATCTTTGGTAAGTGTAGTGGCATGCCAAACCATACTACACCTCTATAAATTTGTTTGCAAGCATTTTTGGCAATGAAGCACCTCACACTACCTTCACCAGAGTAAGCTATCATCTTTGGACCCTTAAGGTCTTGAGGGGTGTCAAAGTGAGTTCTGAAGTAATGGGCCAACTATCCATGCAAGTAGTAAGATGGGAAGACATGATTCTCTATGCTAGGATGCACGGAGTTGGAGAAGCGATTTAACCCTCTGTAGGTACTGGTTGACTTGGACTGCCAAGTTAATTTGCTCGCCAAAGTCTATCAAGCTCGCCATCTTAAAAGTGCTAGGACAGATAAGGGCCACACCTTCCTTGGACAAAACAAAGACACAAAGCCAATATGATAGAAAAGTAGCAAGGGACGTCTCCAATTTGAGGATGGGATCTTAAATGTTTAGCTTAGAGAACAATGCCTCGTTTTTTGTCGTCCATGCTTCATGAGGTAGAATGCTGCTACAAGGATTCTCAGTAAATTAGGGGCATTGTCGTCCTTCTTCCCTTTGAGGAGGCACTTCATACTTTGCAGCTTTCTTGAACCAGAAAGTGATCCATTGATTGATGGTGATTCCCGAGCTGGTGTCATTGCCTTTCTTGATCAAGTGGTATACGTGGAATAAATGCCCGCAACATTTCAAGGAGATATTTCTTGCCTTCAAGTTTTGCAGTAAGAGGAATGGCTTCATCGTAATGGTAGCCAAGTATGGGCAAGCTTCCAAGTTCATTCAAATCCCATAATGAGATGGACACCTTGTTGACCGCTGTCAAAAGTATGTTTGTGGAAGGACACCAAGCTTTTTGAAAAATGCCTTCATTATGTTGGAGTGTAGTGCTATGATACAAAATAAATTGCCTCCCAAACTTAGAGACCCTGGTAATTTTTCAATACCATGCTTGACTGGTAACATGTCTTTTGACCGTGCTTCGTGTGATTTAGGGGCTAGTTTTAGTGTCATGCCTTCTATTTATGGGAAGCTTGGTCTGGGTGAATTGAACCTTACCAGAATGTCTCTCCAATTAGCAGATCATTCTGTAAAATTTTCGGTAGGTGTTGTTCTGAATGTACTAATCAAAGTGGGTAAGATTTTTATTCCTATAGATTTTGTTGTTTTAGAGATGAATGAGGATAGTCAATCCCCATCATTCTTGGAAGGCCTTTCCTAGCTAGTGTTGGCACTAATATTGATGTGAAAAATGGAAATATTTCCTTAAGTGTTGGGGGTGAGACCATTGAGTTTAATTTGAATGATAGTTAAAGCAACCTTCTCTTAAGATTAATTTTTGTAGGATTAATGTTATTAAGAAAGTAATCTGAGAGGAATCCCTTAGTCATAACAGGGATGATTCCCTTGAAAAGAGATCGATGAATGAAAGCTCTTAAGGGCATGAGAACGTTGAGATAGTCACATGTGTGCAATAACTTGAAGAAACTCCTACCGTTCCTTCTCATTAGGTAAGATTAAAGGAAGCAGAGGTTAAGTCTATATGTGCATCCTTGAAAGAAGAGAAAATTCTGAAGGTAGAACTCAAATATCTTCCTTCCAATCTCAAGTATGAGTTTCTTGGTCATAATCGTACATATCCTGCGATTGTTAGTGCAAGTTTGAATGATGTTGAAACTGAAAATTTACTTAATATCCTTAGATTGCATCGAAAAGATATAGTATACACAATTAATTATATCAAAGGTATTAAACCTTTTAGTTGCACACGTGGTATTTTACTGGAATATGGCTACAAATTCTCTATTGAGCATCAAAAGGTTTTTGAAGCCCTACCTCAAAGGCATATTTATTGAGAAAGGACAAGTCTTTATCATTTTTTATCCTTCATCAGAGTAATCAAAAAGGGGTCGAGCTCATGACCTTAAACAAGCTCATGACCTTCATCAGACTTACATTTTAGTTTTTCATCTTTGCTTTTGTAGAGAGTTATGAGCTGCTCGAGCTAAACTTAGCTCATTGAAGGTCAATGTTGCGCAACAAATCTATACCACCATTACCACTCAGGTCCAGTTAGCTTTTCTTTATCCTCTTTTTTTCTTTTCCTTATCATTTATTGCATATATTGAGGAAAATGTTTGGTATAAGCATTGAAGGAGGAGTTTCATTTTGCAAATATATATACATATCATGCATTCATGTAGTTGAATTTGTTTTTCATAATTTTTTTATCTTCCCTTTCTTAATTTATCTTTTATTAGTTGCATGTCATCTAATTCATGTAGTGCATTTCTAAAAAAAATAACTAAAATAATTTTTGAGAAATGATCCTTGAATGATAATGATATATGAGATTCCATGGTTTAGTTTATTATTAGAAGATTTCAAATAATGACTAAAGTGTGCTTGTATTTATTGTTTGTGGTATGTTTGGGTTTTCCTCAAGAATTGTGTCACTTTTTTTCTGAAAAAGAAACAAAACAAAAAACCTGGTGAGATTTTGAGCCCTATAAAGACCATTCATAAATGGTCTTGTTTATTTTTTCATGTGTGAAACCCTCCTATAGTTGTTGGTCTTTAGAACTTGCCTTAGGAGGAAGATTTAACCTTTCTAGGAGAGAGTATCAATTTTCCTTTTCTCTCTTGAGTTCTTTTTAGACATCACATGAGCAAGGAAGGTGGAAACTATTGTTTAAGTGTTGAGCTACTTTAGCCAAATAAGCCTACCTTGAATTTATATTATTTAGCTTTAAACACCCTAGAGCCTTAATTCCTTTTACTCTTTCTTATACCTACATTACAAGTCAATTGACTAGAAAACAATGTATTAACCCAAGCCATTTGGTGGAGCATTTTTCATTCTCTTTTTTATTGTGCGTGTGTATGAGAAGAGAAGTTGGGGTTGGTTCATTCCAAGTTGTAGTATGACTGATATTTGAGGAATGTCGATCTGTTCTATATGCTCAGACCTCTGTGGATTTTTTAGTTATTTTACTTTATGATGTTAATAAAAAATGAGGAAAAAAAAGAAGAAAATAATGTTGTCTTGTTAAATAAGCTTTTTGGTCATAAAAATTGTGGATTTGATTTCAATGCTTTAAGCTCTTATCAGAGTGTGATCTCCCCTATGTTTTATTTGACATTTTGTTACAAAGGGGTTTTTGGTTGTGTTTAAAAGTTAGAATTTGTAACTTGAGATAATTGTATGGTTAGAGTTTGTTAAACTTTACTCTATTGTTCTTTTGACTCTTTAATCTATATTTCCAAATTCTTTATCCTACTCTTAACTCGACTTATGTGACCAATGGTTTCTTGAATTTTTGTCATTTTATTTAGAGGAAAGATGAGATAATGGACAAGCTTATGTTAGATCATGACTATTGAGTATCTGAGTGAAACATTATCCTTTTGAGTGAGAGTGTTCATATGACTAAAGTGAGGATTTACTATAATGTTGCACTAATCTTGAGGGAGTTTGTGGTAAGATTGTGTGTTCTTGATACAAGTCTATATTGAGTTATGATCTTTTGAAAATTCTTCTAATTGGTTGTTAATTCTATGGAAACTTTTAACTGAGAAGGTGATCTCTTTTTCATATGTTTTTATAACTCTCCTTGGTGTTTTCATGTCTATTTTGCTTGAGGACAAGTAAAGAGCTAAGCTTAGGGGAGTTTGATGTGGGTATAAGTGTCATGTTTATAGAATAGAAGTCATTGTCATTTGTCATGCTTTTAACGAACTTATAACTTGTTTTCTACTGATTTTCCTCTATATGGATAATTACTTCATTACTCTTCTTTTGTGCAAGTTGATCGATTTTGGTTGCTTAAGTGGACGATGATGCATACAAGGTCAAATGAGAGTATAATACTTGATCAAAGACTGCATGGGGGTAGATTTCTCAATAGAGGAGCACAAGAAAAGACTTAAGTCATGAAATTTAGTATTGTACGTGGCCAAACAAATCTTACGCGGTTGAGTTGAAGCCTCCTAAGAAGCTTGAAGGTTCTGGACACTTTATGCAAGCACACAATATCTTTATGGCCACGCAAGCCTCTCAAAATTTGAAGAGTTTCTGGACACTTTACGCGGGCATGTAAAATTTTGCATGATCACATAAAACAGGTCGTGAATTTCATTAAAGACTTAAAAGTCAACCTTTGTACTATTATTGATCTTTAGTTTATTCTTTTATTTTAAAGGCTAATTGAGAGACTTATAAGGACATTATTGTAACTAGTTTGGGAGAGAAAAAAACTAACGAGTTAGAAGGGATTAGGTCAAACAATCCGATTTGAGCCAAGTTTTGACTTAATTGAGTCGAGCATTATCAAATTTTTTGACTCGAGTTCGAACTGGGCATCACTGAGCCTATTTTTTTAATGCTTCGTCTCGAGTCTGAGTTGAACACGAGCTTTTCGTGAGCTTCTCTCGAGCTTTTATTTTATAGTGTCTACTTCTTGTGACACGCGTTGGTAGAAAAAAAATATGTGAATCGACTATTTTTCTAAATAATATTTTGGTATCATAAAATAATAAAAGTATATAATACTAAATAATTGAAAATATAAGAATAAAATATAAGAGTAAAAAAATAAATAAGTAAATTTAATTATAAAATTTTATTTGAATTATGAGATTATAAGTAAGTAACTAATATAAATTTACTAATTAAAATTACAACTTTCTACTTTCTATTTATGTTTATATTAGTATATAACTCAAATTGGAATAGACACGCTTTAATAAAGTTCATAATAATTAAAAAATTTTATCCTAAAAATTCAATATTGTATATAATATATAAAACATAATATTATATATTTATTTATTTGTCAAGCTTTGAGCTGAGCTTTAAAAAGCTTGAGCTTGACTCGTCACATTACTTGAGCGAGCTCGAGCTCAAGCCGAGCTTAGTCAACCCAAGTTTGAACCGAGCATTGACCAAACTTTTTCGCGAACGTTTCGTGAACGACTTGGTTCATTTGAGCCCTAGAAGGGATTAAGAGAATCGATCGTTCCTTCTCTCTCACCTCTTCTCTTTCAATCTTCTCAAATCCTACCCTTTTAGGATTTCAATTGAAGAAAAGATTAGATTTTTCTCAACAAGGTATGGATAATCAACTTCAGACTTTGAATTCAATTCATTCAGCAGTGTTATTTTCTTCTTTTCTCTTGTCTTTTTATTTTTATATTATTTGTTTATTCTTCGCAAGATGAATTTGTTTATGATTTTAGTTAATTGTTCATATATGTGTAAGTAATTTCTTAATCTATGATGAGATCATCCCAATGAATTTCTGTTAGTTGATGGATTGATTCTATTTTGCTATTTTTATTGTTGATCATTATTTAATTCTTATGTTCTTATTGTCTACGATTAAAAAACGAGTTATAATTGCCTATTTTAGATAATTGGGTGAAAGACCTAAAGGTGAAATCCATTATTGACAGAATAGGAATTAAACATAAATTTTTTAGATCACGAGGTTAGTTTTAATATTCCTGAGGAGCAGACAACTATCACAATTCTTAATAGGTCTAATTTAATTTAATCCCCATGAGGATAGAGGTTAGGTTAGTTTAGATACATTATTGTACTTTGAGAGGAGACAATAATTACGTTAAGATAATTTGCCTTTTTGTAACAGTTTAGGAGAGTTAATTTCAGATTAATAGAGTTCGTTATGGTGAACTACTAACATATCTGTTTTCTTCGTAATTGATTTATGAAGGCTTTGATTTTACTTTAAATTTTTTTTTTTGGTATTTAGTAAAAATATCTAAATCATTTAATTGATTTATAAAAAAGGAGTTTTCTTCAAAAATGGTTTCAAGAGAACATGATTCATTACGTAGCAAGCGGTGTTAGTGTCCTCGGCCAAAAAATATTTTGGTAGGGAGTTTTCACAAAGCATTGATCTTGCCATTTCTTGTAAAGTGAGATTTTTCCTCTCCACAACACCATTTTGTTGTGGGGTTTTAGCATCCGAAAAATTGTGTGTAATACCAAAATCATCACATAGTTTTGTAAACTTTTGATTGTTAAATTCTCTTCCATTATCACTTCTCATAGAGATCAATTTACAATCAAGAGAAGTTTGAATTCTTTTGAAAAGTTTGACAAATTCTTGAAATGACTCATCCTTTTGGCTAAAAAACAATGTCCAAGTGAATCTTGAAAATCATCCACTATAACAAAAGCATACCTCTTACCACCAAGACTAGTGGTCCTCATTGGTCCAAATAAATCCATGTGAATAAGTTCTAAAGGTTTTGAAGTAGAAATCATCTTCTTTGGTTTAAAAGAGGTCTTAACTTGTTTTCCAAATTGGCAAGCATCACAAAGTTTAGTTTTCTCAAAATGTAATTTTGGTAAGCCTCTAACAAGCTCTTTTGAGGAGAGATGGTTTAGTAAATCTATGCAAACATGACCAAGCCTTCTATGCCACAAAAAATGCATCATTATTATGAATCGAGAGACACTTCAAGTTTTGAGAAATAAGATCTTCAAGATGGAAAACATAGACATTACCAACTCTTTTTGCAACAAAAATTGTTTTGTTTTCATGTTTATCAATGATAGAAGAGGAATCACTTTCAAAGACAACTTTGCAACCATTATCACATAATTGACTAATACTAAGCAAATTGAACTTTAATCCTTCAATTAAGAGAACTTGCTTAATTAAAGAAGAAGAACCGTTACAGATGTTACCTATACCAATTATTTTTCCTTTCTTCTTATCTCGAAAGGTGACGTAGCCACTTTTGGTTTTCTTAAGCTCACTCATAAGAGAAGCGTTGCCGATCATTTGTCTTGAGCATCCACTATCCAAATACCATTTAGTTGAGCTTGGTTTGTGTTCCTACAATAGAAGAAATAGAGATGACTTTTGGTACCCATATCCTTTTGGGTTCATGAACATTAGTTGCTTTTTTTTTTTTTACTTTCCAAATTATTTTTATTCCCATTTCAATCTTTCTTTTTATAAAACATTTTGTGGCCTTATGACCATTCTTTTCACAATATGTGCAACAAAGATGTGAGAAGGATGAAGAAGCTTTTGCAAAATGTGTTTGGTTTGAAAATGTATTAGAGTGATTATATCCAATACCGTTTTTGTCAAATGGTGATCTTTGAGAGCCAATAAGTTTTTAAAATTTTCTTTTCCTTTTGTAAATTTTTCAATACATATGGTGAGATCACTCACCTTTTTCTTCAAATCATTGTGCTCAACCATGCATTTCTCAAGAGAAAGAGCTTTTTCACAAAGATTTTTGTTCTCTATAACAAGTTTTTGAAAATCTATGTTTGAGACATCCTTTTCATTTTTCAAAACTTCTAAAGATTCAAGAAGAGTTTTGTTTTCACAAACAAGTTTTGAATTTTCATTTAATAAATTATCAATATTGTTTTTCAACTCCTTGTTCTTTTGGAAATCTTTTTGAGCTCATCATACATTTCAATGAGCATGGAATTAGGATCATCATCAATAAAACTAGAGAAGTTAGAAGGTGAAAATTATACCTCACTTTCTAATGCCATGAAGCATATGTTGGCCTTTTCATCTCCTTCACTCTTACTTAAGTCTGATCCCAAGCTCTTATTAGGCCTTTACCTTTCTGATTTTTCTTTATTGCCTCAAGCTTTGCCTCTAATGCTCCTTTTTTTCTTTTCTATGGCTTTTGGACAATCGGTTACAAGATGATCGGTGCTATTGCATGCAAAGAACCTAGCCTTGAAGAGTGAGGAACTTTGTCCTCCTTTCTTGAGTAGAGATTTCTTCCCTCTTTTGTTGAAGCCTTTCTTGTAGAACTTTCATATTCATTGTTGGATGAACTTGCTTGCTCTTCCTCATTTACTTTGAGTACAACACATTTTCTTCCTTTGTCTTCTTCTTCCATTTCATTTAATCTCTTTATCTTCATCTAATAGGTAAGAAGGGATCCTATAGGAAAAAGTCTCAAATCTTTTAATTCTTCTATGACAAGAGTTTTTGGTTGCCATGCCTTTGGAAGTACATCTAGAACTTTTTATCTCTCCCCTTGTGTATTCTTTCCCATATGCCTTTAGTCCATTAGTGATGTTGGTGAATCTTGTGAACATGTCACTGATGCTTTCATTTTGCTTCATCATAAATAATTCATAGTCTCTCACCAGCATGGTCAATTTTGATTCCTTTACTTGATTTGTAACTTCATGAGTAACTTCTAGCAATTTTCACATTTCATGAGTCGAGTCGCATCCGCTCACGCTATTGTACACATTTGGATCTAAGGCACAACTTAACATATTCATGGCTTGAAAATTGAGAGTCACTTTTCTTGAGTCAAATTCATCGAATTCTTCAACTTTCTTGACTCTTCCATCCTTTTGGGGAACAAAAAAGGGTCATTTTCTACAATACTCCAAATATCAAAGTTAATAGAGCAAATATAGATTTTAATTCTTGATTTCCAAAATGTATAATTAGTGTCATTAAAAAGAGGAGGTTTATTAGTAGAAGAGCCTTCTACATAAGGTAAGTTTGGAATACTAGCCATTTTTTATAAAAGATCTAAACTCCCTCAATTGGCTATTGATGAGGGAATTTTTCTTGGTTAATCTTCAAACAAAAAAGGCTTATAGGATTTACAACAAAAGAACCTTATGTGTTGAAGAGTAAATTCATGTGAATTTTGATGAATCTAAAATTTTTGAAAAGAAAGATGATGATGACATAGATAATTCCTTAAGCAACCAACCATTGCAAACTCAAACTTTGGAGGAACATGTAAAGGAGGAAGAAGAGATTGAGAAGAAACAAGAGAATGATCAAGAAGTTCAAAATCTTCCTCAAGATATGATATATCAAAAGGGACATTCCAAAGATGAAATCATTGGTGATGTATCACAAGAAGTAAGAACAAGGAGGTATTTTATTGACAACTTTACTTTATTATCTCAAATTGAACCTAAGTTTATAGATAAAGCTTTATATGATGAGTTTTGGATTATTGCTATGCAAGAGGAACTTAATCAATTTGAAAGAAACAAAGTTTGGACTTTGGTCCCAAGACCTCGTGATCACCCCACTATTGGTACAAAATGGATATTTAGAAATAAATTAAATGAATCCGGAGAAGTTATAAGAAAAAAAAGTTAGACTTGTTGCTCAAGGATTTAATCAAGAAGAGGGCGTAGATTTTGTTAAAACCCTTCTTCCGGTTGCTAGACTTGAATCCATAAGAATGCTTTTAGCTTTTGCTTGTTTAAAGGATTCAAACTTTTTCAAATAGATGTTAAAAATGCTTTTTTAAATGGTGATGTTGAGGAGGAAGTTTATGTTGAACAACCTCCTGGTTTGTACATGAAAAATTTCCAAACTATGTTTATAAACTTTAAAAAAGCCCTTTATGGTTTAAAACAAGCTCCAAGAGCTTGGTATGAAAAATTAAGTGGCTTTCTCCTTTCAAACGATTTTTCAAGAGGTGTGGTGGACACAACCCTTTTTACAAAAACCTTGTAACAATGTTATTCTACTTGTCCAAATTTATGTAGATGATATTATTTTTGGAACTACTAATGTTAGTTTATGTGAAGAATTTGTCTCACAATGCAAAAGGAGTTAAAAATAGGTATGATGGGGGAATCAACCTATTTTCTTGGACTTCAAATTAAACAAACCAAAGACGACATCTTCATCAATCAAGAGAAGTAACAAAGTAACTTCTCAAAAGATTTGGGATGAGCGATGCAAAAGGAATAGGAACTCTAATGAGCTCATCTTTGAAACTTGACAAGGATGAAAAAGGTAAAAAGGTAGATAAAAAACGATATAGAGGTATGATTGGAAGCTTGCTTTATTTAGTAGGCCGGATATTGTTAGTATATGCCCTAAGACTAATTGACTCACATTTATGATTTATGAAGCATGTATTTTTTAATTGTATTTTATGCTCTTGGTCATCAAGTATGTGACTTGATAGTAAAACCCTTATAGCTAATAAAATACTATTCTTATTTGTCCCTAGTTTATTACATCTCGTAAACTAGTGTGAAGTTGATTGATGGTCAAGTTTTACTGATCATGAATATGAGATATAAAATCAATTCATAAATACATATTCAGAATATTGTATTGGACATGACCCAAAGTGAAGAAGAAATATTTCATGGGTTTAAGTTATAAGTATTTCTTCTCAGTTTTATATTTGGTGTCCTTCGACCTAATGTTTCTAATGTTTCTTGCATGGGGAGAAAAATATGTTTTGACATAGTCAAACATCACTTTTAATTAGGTGATCATTATGATTATTGGTTGGCTTATTTTCTCGTCATTGCTTGAATATTGGAGATAGTGAAAGGGATTTGTCCCTCTCTTTTTAGAGAGAGATATCCATGGACCCCTTGATAAGGAAGATTGGAAAATATGCATGGCCATGCTCAAATAAGTATTAATAAGGTGTTATTAATATTATTTGTTGGAACAGTCTGCCTGGTGATCAAGTAAATGGTTAATTAAGTTTTATAAGGATGACTTGATCCATGCCTTATACTTAATTAGGATATCGTGTCACAAAAGGACTAAATATTAAATCTGATGCTAGGTTATTATTACATTTACATAACTTGGATAAGCATAATGTCTTACTAGAGGCCGCTTATGTTTTGTGAATAAATGTCTAGGACATTTTTTCATTCACTGCCAACGTTAAGTGAACCTACAGGGTCACACGCATAGACGATCTTGTGAGCATAATGTCCACGTTCAATGAATCTAGATTGTGTCCAGATTCGTTGAACGTATACAAAAAGGGGAATCGATTCCATATTGTATCTTCTGGTAGGTTAATAAGTAATTAATTTTATTTAATCGAATAAATG
The DNA here is from genome assembly GCA_028651295.1 of Catharanthus roseus. Classification (NCBI taxonomy): domain Eukaryota; kingdom Viridiplantae; phylum Streptophyta; class Magnoliopsida; order Gentianales; family Apocynaceae; genus Catharanthus; species Catharanthus roseus. The sequence continues at coordinate 5,298,262 of JAPQWS010000102.1, forward strand.
AAATTAATTACTTAATATTACTCATCCAACCGTTGGATGATTATAGGAATAGACGAACGAGATTAAACTGTCATTAGATGACAGTTAGGGTTTTGATATTGACAGCTATAAAAGGTTATGTTAACCTTTTCTTGGTAGCTGTCCTTTATCTGATTAAAGAAAAAAAAAACCCTAAACCCTAGAACGGCGATATAGTATCTAGCCTCCTCTCTCCGAAATACGACCGATTACCAGATAGTCAGGATCAGTTCTGAACAGTTTTCAGAACACAGAAGGGGCTAGCATCCCGATCGCTTGCAGAGGAGTTCGTCGCGTGGATACCAGTAGAGGGCGAAGCGTACAAAGCAGCGCCTCCACAACGAACAATCAAAACATTGAGGTAATTTCTATCCAATTGGTTTTTCTAGTATGTGCAGATCCTGTTGGTGGATTTCCGTTGTTTTATTTTACTTTGTTTTTGCCTACGGATTCCAACAGATATTATGTTTGTTGTTTATTTATGTGCTAGATTCCAAGCTTGCCCCAAGGAATCTCATTTAATAGTTGTTAAGCGTATTTTAAGACATTTAATATCATCTTATGATTATGGATTATGGTACTCTAAACAATCTTGTTTTGATCTTATCACTTACACCATTGCGGATTATGCCGGATGTAAGATAGAAAGAAAGAGTACTAGTGAAAATTGTCAATTCTTGGGGGATGCTTAGTGTCTTGGTACAGCGAGAAGTAATCGTGCGTATCCTTATCGATCGCCGAAACGGAATACATAGCAGCTGGTTGTTGCTGTGCTCAGGTACTTTGCATGAAGCATACTTTACTTGACTTCGGTTTTGATTCTAAAAACATACCTATTTTATGTGATAATACAAGTGCAATAAATCTTCCTATAAACCCTGTGCAATATTTAAAAACTAAACATATGGAAATTAAACATCATTTTATAAGAGATCATGTTGTAAAAGGAGATGTATTTTTAGACTATATTTGCATAGAAGATCAAATTGCTGACATTTTTACAAACCTTTCTAAAGATCGTTTTTGTTATTTAAGGAAATTACTTGGTATTGGTAAATTCAGGACTAATGTGTGTTTTGAGTTTCAGATTTTTCTTTCATTTTTTAAGCCGAGATTTTCGGACGATAAAATCAAACATACATTGGAAAATCGGACGTTCATTTTTCCTTGAAGAGTCTCAAGAATTTTTCTTCACAAAAAAAGCAGAGAGTTTCGAACTACTAAATTGAACGCCTCCCAAAAAATTGAACGTCTGATTTCTTTTGTTAAAAAAAAATCGGATGACTGTTTTCAGAAACTGGTCGACCAGTTTCTTTATTTATTCGACAGTTTCTGCACTTTTTAAATAAAAAAACTGAGAAACCCTTCTCATTTGCTTTTACTCACTCTCTCTCTCTCTCTACAAAAACAGCTCATTTTCTCATCTGTTTCTCTCTTCTCTCTCAACAAAAACAACTGTTACTCTTCTCTCTCAAAAACCACCAATACTCTCCCTTTGAAACATATAACAATCGACTCTCTCTCTCTGAATCTACTCATCAGTTGACTCTCTCTCTCTCTCTCGAAATCCTCTACCAAAACCCACCACTCAAATACTTCAAGAAATGATGGAAGTAAAGAATGCCAATGTTGGTGAAAACTTTGAAGAAGGAGGAAGTAGCAGGGCAGAAGGACAGGAAAAAGGAAAAGTGTGGGAACTGGAGTTAGGGCACTAGAAAGATTCATCTCTGTCAAAGAAGCTGGTAACTTTGAAGAATGGACATGAAAGAGAAGAAAGATTGCTCCACGTCACAGAGTTGATCTCTTTGACATGGAAGGTATGGAAATCATCCCTAATCTTTTTGAAGATATTGGTTGGGGACCCTTGCTTACTGTTAATGAACTATATTATCCCGAAATGATATATGAATTCTATGCAAACTACAAAAGGGTAGAATTCAAAAGCAAGGAAATATAACTTATCAATGGGTGATCTCTAGGGTAGGTGGCAGAGATATTTCCTTTGATGATAGATTGCTAAACACTATCTTAGAAACACCTGATGATGACATAAGATTCTATACTAAAAATAAGAACTGTTTTGATCCCAACCTATATAGTGAGAGACGATTTGAAGAGCTATTCACTAAAGGAGAAGTTCTTAAGAGGCATGATGAGAAATGTTAGTAAACTTGATGCATATGGAAGATTATTGCACCATATGATTTCAAATATAGTCATTCGTAATGTTGGTCACAAGTCTTCTATTACAAACATGCACTTTTGTTATGCTAGCATTACATGAGCACAGAAGAATGAATTTTGGATATATGGCCATAGAACACATGCTAGCCACTCACACTTCTTCTACATAATGTTTACCATATGATTGTTTCCTCATTAAAGTCTTCTAATACTTTGTGCTTAATTTGGTTAGAGTTGGTGATCATATTGGTGTTAGAAAAACCTACAACAAACATATCTTTAAAAGAATAAGATTTTCAAGAAATGAGGAAGGTATATTGGTAAGAGGAGGACAAGATGATAATGATGAGAGTGATAAAGATGATGAAGGAAATAAGGACAAGAAGCTATAAATGTGGATGCTGAGGAAAGTGAAGAAGAATCGGAAGAAGAGACTTTAAGAAGAGAAATGAGACAAAAGAAGAGGCAAGAAAGAGTTGAAAAAGGTCAAGCATCCGGAAGTATGTCCTTTACTTATGGATATGATAGCATCTATGCAAGCATCTATGAACAGCAATTTTGATGCTTTAGATGGAAAGACATCAGACGTTCAAGAAAGGGTAATGATATTGGAAGCAAGAGAAAGAGAAGAAGACAAATGAGGCAATGAAGAAAGACAAAAAGGGAGTTACTAGCTAGTTAGTTTATGTTTTATTTCTTATGACTTAAGTTCTTAAATTTCATAGCTTGTGGTTCTTTTTGGTTATTAACTACTTTTGAACTTATTAACTATTGCTTATGAAGTCTTGTTTTTGAAACTTTTTGTCTTCTTTGCTTATTTTTGGAACTCCATGATGATATCTTAATTATGAGAGTTCCCTTGCTCTTTTTCAATGATCCTTTATAGTCCTTATGTTTTTTGAGTTATGACAAAAGGGGGAGAAAATATCAGATGCCTTATGTTGATGATTCTTTACGAATATAAGATGCTTTATGTTGGTATGTTAGTGGCGTTATGTTGATGCATTAAGGGGATACATATATATATATATAAATATATATATGAGATGCCTATTGTTTTGTTGAGACTGTCTTAATAACTTTTGTTGTTTTACCTTGATGTTTTGACACTTTGTGTTGGCAACATGCCTTGAGTTGTATAAAGTTTTATGCATTATGCCTTGTTGCTTATATGGTCTTGAGTTTTATTGATGGTATTTTGGTGCCATACTTGTTGTGAAGCATGCTTTTAGGGTGAGCTTTATGTTCTTAAACTGTTTTCAAACCTTGGCTTGCTTTTAAAATGAAAGGGGGAGTTCTTTCTCTCTTATTTTTTTAATGCTTAGCTCTAAATGTTGATCTTTTGAAGCATTTTCTTGGCTTAACCATGTTCTTTTGTTCTATGTAATCATCATCTTGCATCTTTGTTTGTCATAATCAAAAGGTGGAGATTGTAAGCCCTAAGGGTATATTTGTAATATTTTGATTATGATTAACTTGTACTCTGTCATGATAGAAATAGTTTTATAAGAAGAAAAAAAGATGCACAGAAGGAGTCTCAAGCGTAATCTACAAAAAAGCAAAAGATCACTCAAGACTACAAGATTTTATGAAGATTAAGTGATCAAGTTAAAGACCTTGAAGACAATAAGTATGGTTAGGGATAGTTTTATAAGAATGTAAAACTCTCTAACTTGTTTCTTTAATTTTTTGATCAATTATGTTATCTCCTTAGAAAAAATATTTTTTGAGAAATTATCTTTGAAAAACTAAGTGTTCTTGATAAAGCTTTGATGATTTAATAGTGTTACATGTTTTAAAGTTGCATCAAGAATACATGTTTTGAAAGTGAAAGAAAAATTGTGTTTTACAGGAAAACTAGTTATCCAATTTTTTCTAAGTCTAAAAACTAGTCATTCAATTTTCTACTTCTTAGAAAATCGGACGTGCGAATTTTCAGATTGCACGAAGAAAATCGGTCATCCGATTTTAAAATTGGTCATTCGATTTTTCCTTAGGCTTAAAAAAGTCAGTCTTTCAGTTTTACTCATCAAATGTTCAAGAAAATCGGAGGTCCATTTTTAGAAACCGATCTTTCGGTTTCTACTTTTACTGTGAAAAAATGACCGTCTGCTGACAGTAATAGCTAGTGTTATTACCTTCATATATAAAGTGGCTAATGATCAGCCATAATATCAAGCAGTTGAAGAACATCTAAGAACAATTTCAAGAGCATTAAAGAGCACAATTTGAACCTTCTTTTTCATACTCTAAAAAAAAAAAAAAAAAACCTCCTTGAAGCTGCATTTATTGATAATTTTTTCAAAGAATGAGGAAAAGAAGCTTGTAGAAGTATTGCAGAAAGTTGTATCTTTCTCTTATCAAACTTCTTTGGTAATATTGTTTCATCTCTACTCTTTCATCTTATATTGTGATCAAAGGTTTTGTAGAAAACCTTTTTGGGAGATCCTTTGATATTTTGTATTGTTTTGTGATCTTTGAGGTTTGTGTGCAAAACCCTTGAAGGGTGATCCTCATTGTGGTTTCTTTGTAAAAACTTGTGTTTAGTAAATTTGTGAAATCCTTGAGTTGAGTCTCAAGATAGTGGATATAGCTCTACTGAGAGAGTGAACCACTATAAATATTTTGTCTCCCTCTTTTGTGGTTTGCACATTACCTTTATGTTTATTGTTTAATCCTTGTTCATAAAAGAGATTTTGTTTTGTTATGAATTTTATTAAAAATAGTTATTAAATTCTTTTTTCAAACAAAATTGGAGGTTTTATTTATAATTGTCCAAAAAGTTTTTAATTAGCCAAAAACTTTATTCACCCATCCTCTAAGGTTTTTCAGTTATAAGTTGAAAAGTTAAAATTATCATGGCTATTTATAACTAATTTCTCAAAGTTAAAATATAATTTATAAATTTTAACTTTTTTAATCATTTATGTTTTTTTTTCAATTTCTAAAACTTTTATTTTATTTCATTAAAGTCCTTTTATTCCTAATAGTTTTTTTGGGTAAGATTAATAGTTAAGTTGATGGCATCGTCACTTTTTTAACGAAAGGTAAAATTGCAAATTACAAAATTTAGAGGGGCATAATTTTAAAAGTGTCAGATTATGATTGCCTAACTTTTTAATTCAAAAAGCAATTTCAAAATAAAGAAACAGAAAAACAAAAGCCAGAGTTCCGTGTGTGTGTATATATATAATATATGGATTAATTGCAAAATTACCACCTAAAGTAGGGAGATAAATAGGTAGTTTATTTTTCAAAATTAATCAATTTATTTAAAATGTCTAAAATACCCTTAAAGTAAATAATGATTTCTTGCAAAATAACTTCCAAAGTTCAATAAATTATTTTAGTCAAACCTAACTTATAATATAATTACAAAATACTTCTCTCGTACTTTGTAATAATATATTTTTCTCTGGCCATTTGGTCAATATCTTCTTCTGATATTTCTTCCATATTAGGATCTTGAGATTCTCCTGCTAAACATTCTTCATTTGATGAACCTGTCATTGACACATCTGATTTATTATCTTCTACCAGATTTTTCACCAAGTCCTTCTTTAATTCTTCCACATATGATCTGATTAATTCTTTATTGGTTATAACCTCCTTCTGTAACTTTAATTTCGTTGCAATATGCTGAAAAGGACTAATTTCCTTTATTTCCCCTTTTTCCTTCATGGTTTGGTACTTATCATTTTTCATGTGGATTTCATCCAATATATTTTTTCCATGAATTTGATTCGTTTCTGGATTAATCTTAATCAATCTGTCCCAAAACCTGCTATGAGTAAGTCTTCTGAGACAAGGTAAATTTTGTGGAGTATAACTCACTTCTGGGGTCCATTTCCAAACCCATGGAATTGAAAATTCAATAAAGAATATCATTGAAGCTATTTCTTCTGTATATTGATTTGAAGCGATATAATCTGCTATTTTTGGTGAAATATTCACCCATTCGCCATATAATGGTTTAAATCTGTCCGGAGGTATTTTCCCAGAGGTGCCATAAATATTCCACCATTGCATAAACCAATTTAGTATGGGATTGTTATAAACATCCCCACAAATCTTTATAAGCCATGTATGTTTCCTATTAGGATTTTCATACAAAAAGGCTTTATGAAAGGCATCAATATAATTCCAATAATTATATTTAAAAGATATTTTAGATTCGGAAATTATAAATTCCTTTTCTTTAAGAGGAGATAATCCCCATTCTTCAACAGATATAATCTGTTTAATTATGATTTTACTAAAATTATAAATATTAGTCACCTTGGTATTAGGATAAAAATGTGTAATATCACATGAGTTTACTTTTAGTATACTCTCATAATATGGTCTTTGTTTATATGATGTAGCAGCATATGATGTTGTATCTAGATACCTGTTCATCAGTATCCATGGATCATTTTTCCATTGAAGATCTTTATTTTCTAAAAGAAATATAATTTCTTTGTGAGTGTTTGTATGATATGAGGCCATATTATCCTCTTCTGATATAATTTGGGAATATGATCTTGATGAGGAGGTTTCACCTTCCTGTTGCTTTTTATCCGCAATAAATTTTTTAAATTCCTCATTTAATGACGAATCTTTATTAGCAATGTTTTCAGCTATTAGCTTCTTATTTCCCATTTGGACAAGGATATTATTTCTTCCTTGGCTATAAGAGGTATTACCTCTTCCACCTCTTCCTTTGAAATGACTATCTTTTCCCCGAGGTATCATTCTGTAAAAATTCACGAGTTAAGAAATCAGGAAGACTATTTTCTTCACCCTTTTTATAAATTATTTCAAAATCAAATGGGGCTAAATGAGCTTGCCATCTTGCAAACATTTGTTTAGAAATGCTTAAAATCCTTATTAAACATAAATTGTGCTGCCTTACAATCAGTTTTTACTATAAACCTCTGATTATATAGATCATCTTGAAATTTTAAAATACATTTTACTATTGCAAGAATCTCTTTAGCAATCGTTGCATAATTTTTCTGACTATCCGTCCATTTTCCAGAGTGATATCTAATTAATCTTTCCTGTTTATCATCAGGACAAATTTGTTTTAAAATTCCCCCATATCCTATATCTGAGGCATCTGTTTCAATAATTTTTTCCCAATTAGGATTGGCTAATATCAAACAAGGCAATGTTTTTATTTTTTTCTTTTATCTTCTGAACTGTTTTAGTATGTTTTTCTGTCCAAGGTTTAGGATTTATTTTTAATCTTTCATATAAAATAACTGTATCATAGGCTAAATTTTTATAATATGGTAAAATATAATTTAAACTTCCTAAAAACCTTTGTAACTGAGATTTTTCTAAGATTTCATCTGGAAATTTTGACACAAAATCTATGCTTCTATTAATAGGAATTATCTTTCCTTTTTCAATATTATGACCTAAAATCTTATATTAGTCTGGAATAAAATCATTTTTGGTTTGGAGATTACTAAACCATTTTGTATAACTAACTTCTTAAATATTTCTAAATGTTCAAAGTGTTGTTGAATATTTTTAGAAAATACTAAGATATCATCAATATAAACTATTATAAATTCACTATAAGGAATAAAAATATCATTCATTATTTTTTGAAATTCTGAAGGTGCATTTTTTAACCCAAAAGGCATAACTTTCCATTCAAAATGTCCTATTGGAACATTAAAAGCTGTTTTATATTGGTCATTTTCAGCAATCTGAATCTGCCAATATCCTGATTTTAAATCAAATTTAGAAAATATTATCGCCTCATATAATCTATCTAATAAGTCTTTTTTATTAGGAATTGGATGTCTAATCCATTTTAATACTTTATTTAGAGGTTTATAATTTATTACCAATCTTGGTACTCCTCTTTCTATTTCACTGTGTTTATTAACATAAAACCCTGTACATGACCAAGGAGAATTTGACTCTTTAATTAATTCTTTTCTTAATAAGGAAGTTATTTCTTCCTTACATAATTCTAAGTATTGTGAATTCATTTTACAAGTCTTGCTTTTGTTGGGATATCTCTTTCATAAAAAATTATCTATATATGGAAGACTAACAATATGTTTTTTCCTATTCCAAAAAGCATGTATAACTTGGTTAGTTATATTTTTTGCTAATAAAAAACTTTCAGGAATGCAAACTTTGTTATTACAAACATAAGTTTGTGGTAATTTAAAATTAATCTGTAATTTTTTACCACCCGCATGTCTTAAGCTATGAGTAGTTTTCTCAAAATATTTAGTAGGAATTATTCCTACTTGTATAACACTAATATCTGCACCTGTGTCTATTAATGCAGTTAATTCCATTATTTCATCATGATTTATTAATAATGTTATTTTAACGTAAAACTTAAAAGATATTATATCTAAGACAGAGAGAAAATTTTCTTCCCCAATATTATTAACATCATCAAATTTATTTTGTTTTATTAAAGTAGTTTCCCTATTTATTTCTAAGTTAGAAATTCTAATGTCTAAATTTTTATTAAATTGTTTTAACAATTTAATTTCATTTTTAAGAGTATTAATTTCTTCATATAAATCATTTATTGTACTAGTGATTTTTGAGAATTATTATTCTTTTCTTTCATCATTTTATAAACTTCTGACATCGTATAAGGATTATTATTTACTATTAATTCCAATTCCTCTTTATTATTACTAGAAGATGGAATATCATCTATTTGTTCAATTATTTTTTACCTTAATTCTTGGTCTTTTATTGATTTTAAGAATTCTAATATATTATTATTACTTAAAACATTTATGTCTGATTCTCTAAATTGAGATATGATTTTATAATAATCATTTTCATTATTATCTTTATCCGAACTAATTTCCTTTCTACAAGGAATACAACATGCAGAATTATCAGAATCATCATAAGTATTATTTATCTTATCTATTTCTGAGTCTGAACTAATACTTTCAAAATCTTCTGATTCTAAAAATAATTTTTCTAAAGAATCTTTTATCTCTTGACTAATATCTAAACTATTAATTTTCTTCTTCATTTTACACTTATTATCATAAAGTCCTATTTGCTTACATCTATAACACACAATATTACTCTTATCTTTTCTTTTTTCTAATCTATCAGTTTTTCTTTTTAATTTTTTATTTAATTTTTCTTGAGAATATTTTCTCTTTTGCCTTTTTAGATATTTATCATCTTTTCTATAGCATCTTATTAATTTTCTTTCTGATGGAATTTCCATCCCAAATTGACTACAAAATTGACCTAGTTGTCTTTTTTCCGTTAACCTTTGTCTTTTAATTTGTTGATTCAATTTAATTTTATTACATAGGGCTATACCCTCTTGTACACAAATACCAATTAAATTCCCATAGTTATAGTTTTCATAGGGAATGGTCATCATATCTTTCCTAAGAGTTTTCTTTACTCTTTCTGCAAATAAATTAGGTAGTCCATCTATGAATTTTGACTTCCAATGGGTACTATTACTTTCTGGCAATTCCATTACTCTATTAAGAAAAGCATCTTTATACCATCTAAAATCAGATAGTGTCTTACATTTTAAATTTTGTAATAAAGTACGAATATTTTCACTATTATCAGATATTCTTCCCGTAAAATGTTCTAATATGGTAACTATCAATGTATAAACTGAATTTTCAGTAATTTGATTTCCTTCTTGTTTTATATTTTTAAAAATTTCTTCTTTATTTTGTGGAGATAAATAATTATCCCACCAACCTTTTAATTGTCTAGTGAAACCTACAACTATCATTTTTGCTATATTACTATCAATATTACCAATAGTTTTACTTATAGTACTATACATCAGCATTCTATGGGCCAGATTATGAATTTGTTTTTTTGTATAACCATCTAAATTCCATTCATAAATGCATTTTCCATTATAACTATTATTACCTACGTATTCTTGTTCTTCATGTAGAATGTCTACAGGAGATGGTCTATTATAATAATGTATTCTTTGTGTTGGTCTATCTGCAAATTTATTTAATTTATTAATTTCATCATTTATAACTGATTTATAGTCCTTATTTTCTTCTAATTTTTCTGAAAATTCATTTTCTAGTGCATTGATTTTTAGCTGTTTAAATTTATTATCTATTAACATTTCTAGATCTGACATTGTTTTCAATTTATAATTTTTTATTTCAGGTGGAGGTTGAGTGTTGGGGTTGCTATAAGTTCTATTTTTCCTGAGGCATTTATATCAGATTTTTCTAGTTTTTTGTATTAATATATCAATTCTCTTATGAAGGGATATAATCTGTTCTCCTAGAACATTTAAATAAATATTTGTATAATTTTGTTGTTCTATTATTTTATTTATTTGTTTTACAGTAATAGTTAATGTATCATCTTCAAATAATTTTGAGAATGCTGTAAAGCTTACTTATTCAAAAGCTTATAATCCCTTTCTAACACAGAAATATAAGGTTCAATATAATTGGACATAAACCATGGAACAAAAGGAAATAAAATATTATGATATGACAAAAATCTATAAAATTCATCAGAAATATGATTTCTGAATTCATCATTAAAATTAGGAAAAAACCACTCCCTAAATGGTTCCCATCTTGGTAAATAAAATTCTTTTTTAACTTCTCGTACTTTGTAATAATATATTTTTTAATAATATTATTAAAAGATTGATTAATTAACTCAAAAAAATATGTTTTATCTTTTAAAAATAACAAAATTGTTAGGATTTTTTATTAATTTATTGTAATTCACAACTACTAAAAATTAATAGTATTTTAAAGGGGCCGATAAACCTAACTCTGGAATATGAATATATAGCGCAAAAAAATCATTATTTTTCCTACTCTTTCTCTCTCTACACAGTTTCTCTCTATCTTCTCTCTACTCCTTCTCCACTCTAAAACTAAAATCTTTAACATTGAACTTGAATTGGAGGTAGATATAGATCATTATGAAGAATTTGTAGACGAAAATATCAATTTAGACGTAAGAAAAGTTGAAAATTTTTTTTTTCAAAACAGGGCTCGGATCGCACGGACGGGCAACTCGAACATGGGCGGATCGCCCAGATGGGCAACCAGCACACATCCGGGTCACCGGGCGACCGGCTCACGTCCGGGTCACCGGCCCGGGCGATCCGATTTTTTTTTTTTAAGGAAGAAAGAATTTTTTTGGGTATTTGGAAAACTTAAAACATGAATATCTCTGCGATCGGATGTCCGTTTCATACGTATGACTACTCGTTTTGATGGTTCTCGTAAAGAGGAACGCAACGGCATCGTCGAAAAAGTGATCCGGATGCTTTTCGGGGCAAAAAAATTGTCTTTGACGGGTTATAACTTTGCGCTCGGACGTCCGATTGAGGCGATTCTTGTGGGTATTTCGGTATTTTTTCGAGATCTACACGTTGGAAATAGTTTTAACGGTTTCCCACTGACCGTTTCCACAAAAACCTCCTGTTTTTATTTTAATTTACGTTTTTGTAATTTTCTAATACTTTCTCTCTTGTTAACTAAAAAATTACGACATCAATTTGAAAATTAAACAGAGGAGCGTTCTTCTTTTTTCTATAATTAAAAATTCAAATGATTGAAGTTGGTAAATATTAGAATTCTTTTTGCACGCAAATTTTTTGCCCCGAAACGCGTCCAGATCACTTTTTCGACGATGCCATTGCATTTATCTTTGTGAGAACCATGAAAACGAGTGGTCATATGCGTGAAACGGACATCCGATCGCAGAGTTATTCATGTTTCAAGTTTTTCAAATACCTACAAAAATTCTTTCTTTCTTCCTTTAAAAAAAAAAAAAAGAAAAAAAGCTCAGGTCGCCTCGGCTGGCGATCCGGATGTGAGCCGGTCGCCCAGGCCGGCGACCCGGACATGTGCTGGTCGCCCATCTGGGCGATCTGCTCATGTTCGGGTCGCCCGTCCGGGCAATCCAAGCCCAGTTTTGAAAAAAAAATTATTTCAACTTCTTTTACATCTAAATTGATATTTTCTTATACAAATTCTTCGTAATGATCTATATCTACCTCCAATACGAGTTCAATATTAAAGATTTTAATTTTAGAGTGGAGAAGGAGTAGGGAGAAGTTGTGTAGAGAGAGAAAGAGTAGGAAAAATAATGATTTTTTTTGCGCTATACATTCATATTCCCGAGTTAGGTTTATCGGCCCCCTTATTTAAATATGTAGTTTACTTTTCAAAATTAATCAATTTATTTAAAATGTCTAAAATACCCTTAAAGTAAATAATGATTTCTTGCAAAATAACTTCTAAAGTTCAATAAATTATTTTAGCCCAACCTAACTTATAATTTAATTACAAAATACTTCTCTCGTACTTTGTAATAATATATTTTTTAATAATATTATTAAAAGATTGATTAATTAACTCAGAAAAATATGTTTTATCTTTTAAAAATAACAAAACTGTTAGGATTTTTTATTAATTTATTGTAATTCATAACTACTAAAAATTAATAGTATTTTATTTAAATAAAAAATTTAAGTTTTCGTCTATTATTTTAATATTTTGCTTAAAACTATTGTTTGATCATTGTTACAAGAAATTACTTCGAATCCTAACATGTTAATTTTTTTAATTAAAAATTTCAAGATAAAGATTTGAAGTTGAAAAATATCCTCTTTATAAACAAATATTTTATTTTTTCATTGCATTAAATTTAGAATATACATGATACTTTATTTAAATAGTCAAGTTTTTAAAGTTAAATAATCAATCTTGAAAGAATATAGAATACAAAGATATTGTTACAATCTTTATGGAAGTATTTTGTAATAATTTAGTCTATCTTATTTAAAATTATTATTTAAATAAGATAAATATTTTATTTTGTAAAAATAAATAAACTATAAGAATTATCACTATCTTTTTACGAACATATTTAGCACTAATTTATTATAATAAACTAATAATCTTTACTATAAACAAAGAAAATATGTTTTCGTATATCATTGTACTACATTACTTAAAGTTTTTATTTAATCATTGTTACGAGAAATTACTACAAATCCTAATAAGTTCAAATTTTTATGGAAATATTTTGTAATAATTTAGTCTATCTTATTTAAAATTATTATTTAAATAAGATAAATATTTTATTTTGTAAAAATAAATAAACTATAACAATTTTCCCTATTTTTTTACGAATAGATTTATCACTAATTTATTATAATATACTAATAGTCTTTACTATAAACAAAGGAAATATGTTTTCGTATATCATTGCACTATATTACTTAAAGTTTTATCATTGTTACGAGAAATTACTACAAATCCTAACAAGTTAAAATTTTTATAAATTCTATATGAATATTTTAAGTTAACATAACCTTATATTCTATTTATAACTGAATAATTTATTTTTTCATTGAATTAAATGTAAAATTACCATGTTATTTTTCTTAAATAATACATTTTTTAAAGTTAATACTCAATTTTTAAAGTATAGAGACTAAAAAGATATTATTACAAAGTATAAGGAAGTATTTTGTAAAAAAATTATAGGGTTAATTCCAAAAAACCTCCTGTACTTACTTTTAAGTGTCAATTGAGTATCTAAACTTTTCAAATTGACATTAGGTACATAATTGATCTTCCGTTAGAAAAATTACGACATATAGCCTGAAAAAAATTAACCATTTCTGTTTTTTGACAATTGATGAATCTATTTTCTTAAATAACTCCCATAATAACATATTTCTGTTCATAATTGTTAATTATTTTTGGTTTTTTTAAAAGTTGAATATCGATACACTACTCTCTATTTGTAAGGTAACTATGGAAGCACAATGTATTTGAATGAGATCTTAGATAATTGGTGTTTTTATCTATTACCGTTAAATTTTTTCTAACAAAAACCTAAAATAAGTACCTGATTGTCAATTTTAAAAATTAAAATACTCAATTGACATTTGACTATGAGTACAAGGAAATTTTTGAAATTAACCATAAATTATAAATATAAATTAAGTTTTAGACAAAAATAATTTTATATTAAATTTTAAAAATTATTTTGTTATAAATCATAACTTACATTAAAAATATATTAAATATTTTAAATAAATTGATTGATTTTAAAAACGTAAAGCGGATTTATTAACTTTGGAAGCAGAATACATTTAATCCCACCTCAGGCAATTAACCGTATATTTATTTTCCAAAAACACGGATAGACCTCACTGGCGTACAGCTATTTCCACTCATAGAAAAATCATCAGTAGGAAAAGGTTGAAAGAATCCATCAAACCTCCTAATAATGCTGTAATTGCGAATTTCCAACATAAATTTTGCATAACCCCCAAACAACCCCCAACAACATCAAAGCAGAAAAAAGGAAAAAAAAAAAGAAAAAGAAAAGTCCTCATAAATTCCTTCGTACCCGGTGCGCTGTCTCCGTCCTCACCCTCCACCTCTCTCCTTTCTCTCTCTGCGTAGTATTCCATTTCAGCAACAAAATCACGCAGTTCTTTATTCGAATTTCCGCAGGAGCTCCATTTTCCGTTTTCAATTCTCCCTCTGCCCCTGCATTCCGTGTCTTGATCTCCATCTAGATCTGATAAATTGGGAGGAGGTGGAGGCTGCGAATTCTTGATCAGGTTCTCCTAAGCATACAATTCAATCGGTTAGATCTTTACATTACGTTTTTTCCACCCTTTTAATTGATTTTCGGATTTTATTTTGTCTACGAAGGGAGATCCGATTTTTTTATTTTTCTATTTGATTTTTTTTTCATACATTTTGATGGCAGTTTAGCTTAATCACGAAGATGATTGATGTTGCTATTCTAAACAAAATGTTAGGGTTAAAAATGCCATCTTTTTGCATTGTTTCAATAATTTTTTTATCTGTATTGCGATTTGCTTTGTTGGTTTCCTGCTATCCTATATGTTGCTTGATGCTTACCCATGTTTGCTTTCCAACTGTTGCTGTTGATCCTAATAAATTCAATATGATCGAACTAGAACGAACACAATTGAATAGGAAGAAAAGCGAGCAGCGAAATTTCCGATGGTCCTGTGCAGTTTCGTTTTTATAGACCCTGATGTTTCAGTCAAGATAAAGATCTTGAAGAACGTATTAAATATTCATAAGTTGTAGTAGCAATATGCAGTTGGAGATAATCTAAATTGATGGATTTTGAATTTTATTGTTTCTTCTAATTATAGAATAGCCCCTTGCGTCAAATAAGGAAAATGAAGGACGCTCTTTTCCTTATGGTCATTTTTCTTTCTAAATTCTGTAATTCCCGTCACAGTTCTATGCATCGATGGTTGTTTGCATTACTATATACTTGTGCATTTGGAAATTTCCCTACAATAATTAGTTTCCCAAAGGGGCTTTTTTATATTGTAAATTCTGGGAGGAGTGCAAAATCATTTATCTTTTTTCAGTATTCCTTGAAATGAGATTTTTATTTACAAGTGACGTTATCTACTATTTCAAAGTCCATTGCATTAACTCACTGTTTTGGTTTAATGTGTTGCTTCCTTATTTTAACTTGCTTTCATTTTTTTCTTTCAGAAGCAGGTGGAAAAATAATTGACATTTTCTTCTTTTCGAATCAATTTGCCATCCTAGATTTCTTACTATGAAGAAGGCCTTTGGTCAAACTGTCCGGGATCTGTAAGTTTCCGTACTTGTTCTAGAGTAATGACTTGTGGAATTTTGGCCGCAATAATGTCCTTTTTTTCTGTGTGTAATGTGACTTGTGCCTTTCTTGATATAATTTATCAATAGCTATGTTTCAGCATTTAGCTATTGTCTCATATGTTGCTTCTTTCTGCATTCAGCATGATTATTAATCAGCGTAACATGATGTGATTTCTGTTTGTTGCAGTAAGAGAGAGGTGAATAAGAAGGTTCTTAAAGTCCCTTCTATAGAACAGAAGGTAACACATCCTTTGTCATTAAGCGGGCAACATTTTACGGTTTCAAATGTCTATTGAGTTAAATACTTTTTTGGTTGATTAGTTATTATTGGACATTTGAAGATGTTTTGTGTTCACTAGGTTTTCATGCTCTAGAATTGGAGTAATGGTGATAACTTCTGGTTTTATCCCCTTAAAAATTTTAAAAATTGTTGATATGTTCATCTGCTGTTAAATCTCCTTTTTGTTTGTTGAAAGTTGGTAAAGTTTTATATTGCTATAATTACTGATTTTCAAAATATAATTTATTTTGAATTGTAGCCGAGAAGTCTTCCTTTTTCTTGTATCTGTAGGTTCTTGATGCCACCAGCAATGAGCCCTGGGGTCCACATGGAACGCTTCTTGCTGATATTGCACAGGCTTCAAAGAATTAGTAAGCCTAACTTATTTGGAATGTACTTTATAAATGTGATTGAGGAATACATGATTCATTTCTCTTTGTTGTCTTCAGCCATGAGTATCAAATGATTATGGCTGTAATTTGGAAGCGTATCAATGATACTGGTAAAAACTGGCGGCATGTTTACAAGGTTTGTCTTTATTCCAGATGACTTTCTGAAGACTCTAATGTCTTTCAGACTTTCTTTCCGTTTGAAATCTGTAGCGTGTCTGCTTGGATGGCTTTGTGGTTATATTCAGTCTCCCGTGGGTGCTCTCCAATTGCTCACTAATTCTGAGTTCCTCATTTGTTCTGTTGAATAATATGTCCTGATTTTTCTTTCTTAATGTTTTCATGCATTCTTTTAACTAAAAACATCTTTTGATAATTTCAGGCTTTGACTGTTTTGGAATATTTGGTTGCTAATGGATCAGAGCGTGTTATAGATGAGATCAGGGAACATGCATACCAAATACAGGTTTTTTTATTATTTTTTATTTTTATTTCTTTATATATATTTTTTTGGTTGTGAACTTCAGAGGTTCGAAGACAATCTTGTCTTCAATGATTTATTATGGTAGGCTAATGCCTAAATTTTGTTTTTCTGTTTTGTGTGGTTTCCTCTTGTGCATAGACATTGTCCGACTTTCAATATATTGATTCCAGTGGGAGGGATCAGGGGAACAATGTCAGAAAGAAATCTCAGAGTCTTGTGGTTCTAGTGAATGACAAAGAAAGAATACATGAAGTTCGACAAAAAGCTGCTGTTAACAGGGACAAGTAAGTATTCTCAAAAGTTGTTTATTTAACTTGTATTTTCAGTGCCTTTGTATTCATTAAGTTAGAGAAGGAGCTGAAGACGTCTCCATTTTGTCATTAATACTTTTACATGATAAGGCTTTGAGTTTATTGTGATTGTGATGTAGTTATAAAGTTTTGGAAAAAAATATCAAGGTCATTCAATCCCGTAGAGAATCTATTATTTACTTATAGGGAAAGTGCAGGTAAGACAAGTACAACCACTATATTAAGGGTGGGTTTGGATTGGATTTAAGAATGAAAAAGTGGAGTTTTTTTACTCGAATTGCGTAAAACTTGTTTGTGAGAGAAGAGGTGGGGTCCAAAGTAAAAAATAAAAGGATTTTGATTTTTAAACACAATCCAAATGCACCCCAAGTGATTTAATTGAAGAAATTGTTTTATCCATCTTTTTGTTTTCTCCTCAGAATGTCTGCTGTGTTCCTAGTCTTTAGCTCTTTGTTCAATATGCTTAGTGTATGCCAAATGTGGAAAAAATTCTGATGCTGAAGCATGAGAATGATGTAATTGAAATGTAGTTGATTATTTGGTGTTCTTGTCATTTTCTGTGTACTGATTTGAAGTATTTGATAGGTTCCGCAACACATCCACGGGTAGCATGTATCGCCCTGGTTCACATTCTAATATAGGAGGCTACAGTGGATATGATGATGATCGTTATGGAAGTAGAGATGAGGACCGGAATGGTTATGGGAGAGAAAGAGAATGGGGTAACAGAGATGATGAAAGATATGGTAGGTATGCAGATTCATATGGCCGTGATGGTGATAGATATGGCAGGGACTATGAGGACCGCTATGGCCGAGATGGTTATAGGGATGAAGATTATCGCGGAAGGAGTCGAAGTGTTGATGGTAATCAATATGGGTCAACAAGAAGTAGAAGCTCTGACAGAGATCGAGAACGTGGCTTTGAAGATGATGGTCAATATTCATCTAGGTTTGTCTACTCTCTATTTCTCTACCTCATATAGACATGCATGTAATACACACACATAGACATATACATATACATGTATGCATTCACATTATTCACCTTTGAAAAGTTTCACGACCTCTGAATGCATGCATATTAAGGCATGTCAAGTTCTTGAGGAAAAATCCCTATGGATTAATAGAGCTGTTGTGATTAACATACCTTTCTGCTGACAGGGGAAGTGGTGCAAGGGCTGATGATCAGTCTCAGGATGGAAGGTAATGATAGTAGCATGCTACTCTGAATGATATCATCCTTTTTAAACACTGTCTGAACTTGGCTTCTTTATTATCAAATTAGTTCCGGGGGTAGGCATCTTGAGAGGAAATTTTCTGAGCAGAACCTTGGAGCTCCTCCTAGTTATGAAGAGGCTGTTGGAGCTTCTCAGAGCCCCACACATGGTGAACAGTAAGTGTTTGCCATTTTCACCTATATTTTGCCTCAGACTCCATATTGACCTAATATATTTGTTACCTGAAGGGTTGGAGAACTTCCACCAACATTTGCACCCAAATCATCTTCTCCCCCTCCAAGCCTTAGCCCTGCCCAAGCAGCAAATACTTCTGCTCCAAAGCCTGCACCTGCTTCACCTCCAGCTTCCGTTTCATCTGCATCTGCACCTGTAGCACCAGTTGCAGAGAGGAAGGAAGTTGACAGCTTTGATGAATTTGATCCACGCGGTTCATTTTCAGGTAAAGCACTGTTTGCTTGTCTAACCATTTACTGTCTATAAGGTTAATAATATAGAATTGTCCCCGTTGTAGAGTAGTTTGTTCATACAATCATGAAAGTTGGTTGATATGATTTCAATTTAACTTTATCCTCTGCATCATGTTTTTTCTTAGTCCTTGCCATGATTAAAAGATTGTGGGAAAGGTGGCATGTGAATTGGGGATTGTCCTCTCATTCGAGAACTATCATATTCTTTTATGATCTGTTAATTTATCAACTAATAAGCTGTACCTAGATTTGGCACTCTCTGCAGCTTCCATTTGAGGATTTGTGGGTGTAGAATCCAGCATCATAGTAAGAAAGACTGCTTTTTGTAGTCATTATAATGAATACTACACTCTGTATAACGAGAGAATTGGGAGAAGGGTGGCTTGGGGTGGAGAGGGGGGGGTGTTCCAAGATCCGTGTTGTAGAAGCCTGGTTATCTTTGTTCCGTCTAATAAACTACTGTGCCAGCGACAATTGGGAAGCAATCCAATTGTATGATTAAGCATTTTACCAGTTAATGCAAGATAATAAAGAGACGGAAGATCTTGCAACTAGGATTTCCTTTTTATCTCATGAATTGTGTGACCAACATTTCTAATCAGTATGCTGTTTCTCTGGCGTTCAGAGTGTAGTAAATGACTTACCAATATTATTGGATGGGGGTAGTTCTTATGTTCCCTTTCGTTTCTCTTTTTGGACAGAAAATGAAATGTTGTCTATAGGTATATGGCAAAGTCTACTATTGTTAGTTGGAACCCCAAGAAAAATGAATACACCATTGTCAGTGTATCGTCGACCCTTCTTTTTGTGGTATTATATGTTGCCAATATACTTCCTAATTTCTCTTGCAAATATATCTTTTGTTTTATTCAGCTGTTCCAGCTACATCACATGCTCCTGGCTCAACTAATTTGGGTGCTCCAGAAATTGATTTACTGGGTTCTTTATCCGATTCATTAGCTCTTGTGCCAGCTACTGCAACATCATCTGAAACTGATGCCTCTGTTAGCTACAATGCTGGGCCTTTTGCTGCAACTACTTCAGCTTCTTCAGTCCCTGGTCAGGTTGGTGTATTTTGTATTGATCTTCTTGATTTTCTGGGTTATTCAACATTGAATATCTTGGGCACCTTGTGTTTGTTGATTTATAGTGCACACTTGTGGCCTTGGTGAATCAGTCAGGAACCTATGTTGGTTTCTACTGGTGATATCAGCTGAAATCTATGTTGATGCCTTTGTCTTCATTAATTTGGTGGAGATTAGTGGTGAAATGACTCAGTAATGGGTGATTTATCAGATTTTCCATTTTCTAGGCTAAGTCTGCATCTTAGATACTAAAGCTGCTTTTAACTATTTTTAATAGATACTTTTTGAAGCTATGATCAATCACCTTTTCGCTTTGATTTAGCTTTGGAGAAGCTAAAAAGTTACTTTGAAGAAGGAATCCTGAAGTTGCTTTGCTGCTGTTGATGTTAAAATAAAAGCGGCCTTTTTCCGGCATTACTGTTTTGCTGCAACCTTAAAAATAAAACCAACCACTGACACAGGCCCTTATTTGTCTTTTAAATCCCAAGTTTGATGAGGACAAGATTTGTGCTTCTCTTGAGCAGTCATCAAGATTTTCTTCTGCGGCATAAAGCGCTGCCTCTTGTCTTAATGGGTTTGTTATCTGTTAAAGAAATTTCGCATAGTTATGTGAGAAACATTTGATGGTGCTCCAGTTCCCTCTATAATATAGATATCTGAATTGCAACAATTCTTTTGCCTCCAAAACGAGGGCTAATGTTATTAATTTTGAGGTTATTTCCTACTATTTTTTTAACCAAAACTGTATTACTGTGCAGAGGTTTGACGATCCATTTGGTGATGGCCCATTCAGAGCAATTCCTTCAATGGAGAACTTACCTGCTCAGTCGCAGAATATTCTGCCAGCATCTTCCTTTCATCAACCCTTAAACCGAAGTTCCGAGGGTGCCCAACTTGCTGCTCCTAAGGCAGAGATAGTCAATGGCTTCGGAGACGATTTTCCTAGTGCAACAAATATACCATCTAGCGCTGCCAGTTTTTTACCTCCGGCAAACATGCAATATTCGCAGCAGGAGCAGTCTAGTCCTAACCCAGAGATTGATATATTAGCAGACATTCTTCCACCTACTGGAACCCAGCCTCTTGCAAATTCACAGACGGCATATCCAGCACCAACTGTACAACCCTCGCCACAGGTTAGTTTTCCACCTCAAAATGTCCAGACCCAGTCAGAGACAGGTTTCTCATATCAACCAGTTCCAACTGTTGCTGCT
The DNA here is from genome assembly GCA_028651295.1 of Catharanthus roseus. NCBI lineage: Eukaryota > Viridiplantae > Streptophyta > Magnoliopsida > Gentianales > Apocynaceae > Catharanthus > Catharanthus roseus. Next base: position 5,319,595 of record JAPQWS010000102.1, read on the forward strand.
CCACGAAGCTTCTCAACTCAATCGGGTCAGCCTGTCGGATTGAGTTTTCCTGCTCAACCTGGACAGCCTCTTGCACAAGCAAATTTTCAAGCTCAATCAGGTCAACTTGTGCCACAGAATTTTCATGCTCAGATCACTCATCCTGCTTCCTTAGCAGGTTTTCCAGCTCAAGCTGGACAAGCATCACAAACGGGGTTTCCAACCCAAACTAGTCAAACCACATCCGTCGGTGGTTTCCCGTCTCAGATGGTATCCTCACCTCAGGCTGGCTTTCATTCCCAATCCACACAGCAAAACGGTAACTTTTATGGAAGTTACAATCCACAGATGGGATCTGCAGGCCCAGTTGCTCCGCTGATTAACTCTCAAGTTTCAAGTGGAGCGGCTGTTCATAATAATTCCGTCAACTTCCTTTCACAATCGGGCTCTTCTGCTCCAGCATCAGTACATACGGGTCCTCTATCTCCTCAAGTAGGGTCCAGTATTCCTGTAGTCTCACAAACGACGGTATCTCTCACTGCTGCTCAACCAGCAAAAGACAAGTTCGAGACAAAATCAACTGTTTGGGCAGACACTCTTAGCCGTGGACTGGTGAACTTGAACATCTCTGGCTGTAAGTTCTTTTGGTTGCAATGATCTCTTTGTTTAATAATTCTCCTAGGTATTCGTAATTGACTTGACTGTTCTCTATGCAGCTAAGATAAATCCTTTGTCTGACATTGGAATTGATTTTGATGCTATAAATCGCAAGGAGAAAAGGATGGAAAAACCTACAACAGCCCCAGCAACCTCAACCATAAACATGGGAAAAGCAATGGGTTCGGGTTCTGGAATTGGTCGTGCTGGTGCAGGTGCTCTCAGGCCACCACAAAACCCAATTTTGGGTTCTGGAATGGGCATGGGCATGGGTGTGGGTGCTGGTGTTCCTCGTATGGGCATGGGAGGTTATGGAGCAGTAAATCAACCTATGGGTATGGGTATGAATATGAATCCAAACATGAGTATGGGTATGGGTATGGGTCAAGAAGGTCAGATGCAACGGCCAATGGCATTTGCTCCTGGATCTGCCATGCCTGGTGGGTATAATCCCATGATGGGTACGGGCAATTACAGTCAACAAACATATGGTGGAGGTTATCGGTGAGCCTCCATATCTTATGACTTGCAGGGAAAGTAATCTGTTGTGTTATAGCACCAAAAGGTCCAAATGCGGATACAATATTTGTAGTACCGAGCAGGTATATGAGGCTATTACTTGTAACTTTCTGAATAGGATGGTATAGCATGCATTCTGTTTTATTCAATTGCAAGATTTGCTTAGAGAGTGGTTTTGACTTTATAATTACTTTGGGTCACAACAGAGCAGTGTAGCTGACCCCATTGGTCATTAGTTGTTGTTTTATATACATGTATATTGGGGACAACCTATCTCGGGTTGTTGCTGTTTCGCCTGTTGGTCTACATTAGATTTTGTGACTATCCATTGTTTGAGTACTGTAAACTTACTAGCGAATAATGAATTCTTTTCCATTTACATTGTTTTCAACTTTCTGTATGTGAATTGGGGTACATTCTTGAGAGTTTTATTTTTATTTTATTTATTTTTTCGGAAAGGGAAATGCTAATTCATTTTATAAATGATTTCTCGGCCATGGCCTGGAATTACAAAATCTGGAGCTTTCTCCTTCCAAATTAAAAGTATCACTACTCAAGCATAATGTTCAAAGTTCTTACAAGTGAGCAGGAATATTAAAGCTTTCCGCAGATATGGCTTAAAGCAATGCTGGTACTAGTCCCAAATCTGCCTGAATAGAGCTGACTGTGTACCCAGAGGGGATCATTCCTCCCTCTACTAATTTTCTGCACTGCAGGGAGGCAGTCTGACTAGATTGCCAGTAGCTCCACATACTGGATTGTTGTGATTCCTTCCACGGCGTTGCCATCGTGGCTATAACATCCCCAACAAAAATGCCAAATCACAACCTTATCCTTCCCAATTTCATTCCCCCCTCCCCCTCCTACCCCACATATGCTCCATCAAGGTGATGGAATAAACCCCTTCCACTCAAGGACGGAACTAGTGCAGGGCAAGGGGGCCAACCGCCCCTCATCTGCCGGAAAATTGCCTTAATAGTACTCCGGCGGGTTTTCTTCCTTTTTTTTCTTTTTTTTCTTTTTTTTTGTTTTAAAGAAGAAGTTAAAACGACGTAAAGAGCTTTTAGAGTTTTCTTTCCTTTTTTTTTTGTTTTTCTTTTTTGGTTTTAAAGAAGAAGTTAAAACGACGTAATTTTAGTTAATGAACTTCTTTTGTAAAAATTAAAAGTCTTTGATGAAAATTTTCTTTTCCTTTAAATTCCTTAACTTTTCTTTCAAAGTTAACGGGTTTAGCTAAAGAAATAGAAAACCCCCAATCCCAATTCTAACATTTATCCTTCCCTCTCTCTGACACCCTCTGCTCCTCAATCGATATACTGTAGAATCGTTATACCATAGACCTAGGTTCTTCTCTTAATTTTTCATTCAATGTCAAGCTTGTGTTTTGAAGGCTGAAAATACATATAATATATATGTATATAGTGTTCCAAAGCATTAACTACCAACCTTAATTGTTAAACTAGCTTAAGTAGATGAACACTTAGGCCACTTAATTACAAGTCAAAAGGGACTTAACAATCAAATTGATCGGTTAAGGAAGTTGAAAACTCCCAATTTCTTCAGCTACCGAGACCTACCATCGACGGTAGGCCTCGCCCTATCATTAGCACTGTCAAACGGGCCAAACTGGATCGGACCGGACCGGCCCGCGTCCAGCCCACACCTAAACGGTCCGGTTCGGGCTTGTTTTTGACGGGCCTAAATTAAGGAAATCCATATCCGTCCGTAGCCAGCCCGCGGGTAAACGGGCCAGCCCGCGGGCTTTGGTCTTTTTTTTTTTGGGGCTAATTTTATGATTTTTTTAAAAACTTGCCTATTAACTATAATAATAATATACATTAATCCTAATCAATCAAAATAGAGAAAAACCAACATAAAAAAATTAATAAGTAACAATAATCATCCAACAAAATAAATTAATAATTATTTAACAAAAAGTCAATACGAAAAATTAAACACCAACTTCTTCTTCTTCATCATTTCATCTTGAGGACTCATCTTCCAACTTGATTACATCCTCTCCTCATCATCTTTACCTATAAGACGCAAAACATAGATTATATAGTAAATAAAAAAATTAATAAATAATATTCATAAATGAAATGAAGAAAAAGTTGTACTTACTCTCTAAATATCATTTCATTGATATCAAAGCAAACTTTTACATGACGTGAAATGCTAGATGTTTCATATTTTCCTCCTGCAATACACCTTCCCACAATGAACACATTCAACCTTAGGTTCTCCATCTTCACCAACAATATCAAGCCTTCTGGTATAAATCCATACATTTGACTTATAGGATTTTTTCGCTTTCTTTAAAGATTGTGCAGCATTTGATTGATCACATTTATCACTAATATCATCAACAACATTTTTATCCATCTTCTGCAATGGATAAAATGTTAATAATTCATGATTTGAAGCACTTACTAACTAATCAGATGATATTAGTCAAATGAATCGGACTCGAGAATCGCTTAAAATCTAACCCAAACTCCTAACTACGAATTAAATTCTACAAGTGCTCCGTAAATCGAATATGAATTAATTATTCAATTCAGGATAGTATTAAAAGCCAACCTATCTAAATGAAGCATTGCAAAATTACGAAAGATATCCCCTAAAAATGGAATTGTTTGGGAAGGGCTGAAAGAATCTCCTTTGTTACATTAAAGGAAAAGGGAAGGAGGACAAAAGCAGATTCATCAACATAAATTGAGAAGAATGATCCTCCCAATTAACTCCTGGATCCAGAGGAATGACCTTTGAAACAGTGAAATTTCCCAATAACAACAATAGAAACATCAAATAAAAAATTTTACACGTGCACCGTTGGCAATGTTTAGCGATTAAAGCAAAAGTTCCAAGATTTACAAAGCATTCCCAAGAAGAGATATCCACTGCTTTTGTTATTCTTTTCAAAGGAAGCCCAGATCAGATCAAATCAAACCAAACATTAAAAACAGCAACAGTAGTGGAACGAGGAATAATGGGGGGATTAACCTTAGATTAACCTTTAATACTTAAATTAACCTTTAAAATCCAATTAAAAAACCTACCTTCCCTTTTCCTTCGCAATTCGCACAGCTACTATTGCTGCTGCCGCGCTGCCACCGTCCACCGTTGTTTCCGCCGCACACAGTTGGAGTCGCCGCCGCCGAGCCAGAGAAGGGAGAGATGTGAGACTGAGAAAGTCGAATAGTGAGAGGGAGGAAGGGAGATGCGAAAGAAAATGGATTACAGTGGAATAGGGAGGGAGGGAGGAAGGCGGCCGTTTGTGAGAGAGGGGAAGGAGGCTGCGAAAGTAAAGGGTTTAGAAATGACTTGAATTGTCCCTAAGATGACTTAGAAATTTAGGCTGCGAAAGTAAAGGGACCGAAGAGTATAGGGTTTAGAAAGATATTATTTTCATTTAAGTCCCTAAGAAAATAAATAACTTAAATTAGGTCCTAAAATAATTCATATAATATAGATACAAACGGGCCAGCCCGCGAACCGGACAGGACCGACCCGTAAAAACCCGCATAAAAAACGGTCCGGTCCGGTCCGGTCCGGGCTCATTTTTTACGGGCCTAAATTTTAAAAACCATATCCGTCCATATCGCGGACGGTCCGGGCCAGCCCGTGGGGTTGAGCCCGTTTTGACAGTGCTACCTATCATGGATGGTAGGTTGAACCTTCCAAACAATTCTTTAGCCAGAACCCCACCGGTGACGGTAAGGTAAATCTACCATTAGTGGTAGGTATTGTTTCCTCTTCCCTTGCCATGACCCTACCGTGGACGGTAGGTGTACCCTACCGCCTGCGGTGGGGTTCAGTCCTTCTTCTCCATATGATGTTGAATCTTCAAGATCTTCCAAACTTGTTCTTTTGGATTTCTCTACTTGCATTACGGACATTAAGAATGTTTTATTGCTTCTTTGACCTTCATTTTCTCCTTCCATAAAATTCCAAGTAAGGTCTCTAAAGTTCTTCTTGAATAATGTCACCCTCCCTTTGTTCTTCTCTTCTATCTTCTTTTCTATCAATCTTGTGACCGGTCCTTGAAAGGTCTCCACGTTCTCATGCTTATCCTGGGTTATACCAAGAGGAATACTGGGCATTAGGCCACTTAAAGCTCAAAGCAAAAGAAAACAGAATTAAACTCAAAACAATCAATTTTCAAGACGATTGCAAGATGCCTGCTGCAGCTGGCAGTCCTAGACTAGAGAGAGCCAGCATTGGCAGGCATCCAAGGCATTATTTGGGAAGAAGCCTTCCGTGGCTGGCAGTCCATGGTCCAAGGGATTTCTTGCTTCCGCTTATAATGGTCATGAGCTTCTAATTTTATTTTGTTGAGGCTCATCATGGCTTTTATGAGCTTCAGACGCTTTAGGATCTCTTTTAAGCAGTCAATTTCAATCCTTGATTCTTCATGTTAAGCGTTGCCCTTCAATTTTATCAATTCTTCAACCGAACTAGTTATTCTAGTTGAATCATCCATAACCGTGCTCATATCAATAAGGAAATAAAGTAATTCAAAAATGTTACAAAATTACACTTCTTCCCATGTATGTGAATGCATGTACAGATCAGATTAACTGCACAAGAATGTCTAACATTCTGAACATAATGCATATCCATTTTCCAGGTAAACAGAAATGTACCCTTAAAATCACACTACTTCATTAAGTATAAAAGGAATGTATAAGGAATCATCTAGGAATTGATTTGTCAGGATCATCTAATACACTTTTGTCAATTAATTCATTATTTCCTTATCAAATTTGGGTTAGCTTTCCTAATTGATTTGTTGGGACTTCATGATTACTGCACTTATCCTACGTCTATATGGGATTTACTTCACCAGCTGCTACCACCTTTATAACTCCTCCTCTTCTTACTCTGGAATCACCAGCGTCGATTGTAAGTGTGAATTCTTTGATTACGCCTAATTCATCTTCGATCATCAGCTAACTTAGTTTCTGAAGATGATCAACAACAAGGAGAGGAGGCTGATCCAGAAAAGACTAAGAAAGAGTATTTCAAATCATTCTTTTTAATCTTTCCCCATACCTAGAGAAATGATTTATGAAAGAATCAAAAAACATCTCCATGGGCACACAATGAACTAATATCTTGTTTGCACTAATATTGACCAAAGAGTTAAGGGATGAATAAACATGAGAGGGGGAAATTTGAAATTGACTAAGAGGAAGAGAAAATAAAGGAAGAAGAAGAAGAAGAAGAAGAAGAAGAAGAAAAAGAAGAAAAAGAAGCAGAAACTAAGGGAGATGATAGGTTGGAGGTGACACACAGTATTTCGGGAACCTACTAGATAGCATACCTTAATGTGGCCGGCCAGCGCGTGTTTATATTTGTCTTCATTAGTTTTACTTTAATTAGACATTTTCAAGGGAATGTTTCTTTAATTGTACACAATTGTTACAAATACAATTAGTCTCAACATTAATAAAAGACTTGAATGGAAAATATTAGATAATATGTATGGCGCGAATGTATTTGAAGAAAATTCAATTTTTAGGTTTGAGAAAGAAAATATCCGTTGCAAAATTTCATGTTTACTTAAAGTCAAATGAATTGAGCTTGTATATATGTCTATATTATGATTGTGCATATAATGTGCATGTGACATGCTGTGCACATTAAAGGTATATTTGAAGTCAAAAACTCATTGCAAAAATTTAATTTGAAATGTACTTTTCATCTTACAACCATTTCACTGTATTTAAAAAAAAAAAAATCTCAAAATCAAATTTTATTGAATAAATGTACAAGATTAAGTATTTATATTTGAAAATAATCTCAAGTAAACTCTAGCTGAAATGAAATTATTAGCTTTTAACTAATTAATTATAAGTTTAAAGAACACTTAATTTTTCGATTTGCAAAAGGTAAAAAGCCCATACCGAATTTTTATTTTAGGGAAGGAAAAAGTACCAAAATAATTTACGAGTTGTGCGTCAAAATGCAAGTTGCGGAAACAAAGATCCCAGCAAAATATAATGCAAGGATCCTGCTCGTCTTACAAGCAGTTCGAAGATCCACTTGAACTTTTTTTACCTCAACATATTAAACGTCTTCTTTTAGAAACCGAGAGTCCCTAATCAAAGTGCAAATATTTGCACTCAATCTCAAACAATGAGAGAATCTTACTGTTGCATTTTTCACTAAAAAGTGTGGGGAAAGAAGACTGTCGGTCTGGCTTTAGAATGAAGTGTTCACGCACTTGCTTTAACCTTTTTTAAAGGGTACAATGATAACTTCTTCCGTCACGAGTTGCGTATTGGAATGCCAAGTCCGGAACTAAGTACCTCAAGTCCACTTTCTTTTGAAAGTAAGCCCTAACTTTATCGAAGTTCAGGCTAATCGTCAGAATACAACTTTTCAAGTTCCTAGTCCTTTTAAACCTATCATTAGATAAAACATGAGATAACAACGAGAGTGATGAAGGAGGTAGACTAGCAATTTGTTGAAGCATGGTTTGAGTTTGTTTTAACAAGTTGCGGAAACACCCAACATACCAGTTTAAAATTCCTTTTCTAATCCTCCAAACTTCAGAAGAAGTACAAGGGAACTAAGGATGACTGGTGATTGGACCAACCCATAACTAAACTTTAGCCAATTGGTTATAAATTTATCAACTACCAATGGCTTACATAAACCTAACCTGGATGATGGAACTGATGTAGAAGCAAATACCCATACAAATTCCCTTACAAAATTATGAAGACGAACATTCATCTGCAATACATGCATGTCTCCTGCATCTGAACTCACGCACTCTATGATTTGATTGAATATCAAAGACAATAATTCATATTCATCGCTTACTCCCATTATGATTATACTTTTCGTAATAATCATTATTCTCCTCACATTTCTTCAGTGGATGAATCATAGCCAAACGAACAGTAGGTCGGAACTCTAAAACCTTAAATGGTAATTCTATAGAACCCGAGGACTGATCAAGAAGCACGACATTACTTGTAGAAGTAGATCATGGACATTGCTTCGATAGAATAAAAATTAGTTTCTTCTTCTCATTTGATTATGGGATCATTGAAGATTGATCTGAAGGAATTCGTGAGGCCTCATGAGACTTACTCTTCCATTTTGGTGGATTAATACTTAGAGGACCATTAGCCATTTCTAGTAATTTATTTGCCACTTCAGGTTATAGTAATATATTTTTATCCCGGTAATCAGAGGACCATTAGCCTGACCTGCCATCTTCTTTCGCTATACTTTACAGTATGTTGTTAGGAATACTATTGCTATAGGAATTAATAAAATATTTGATTCCAAGGTATTAGCTAATATCTATGGCATGAATGTGTTTGAGAATATTCAATTTTTAGGTTTGAAAAAGAAAAAAAAAACATTGCAAAATTTCATGCTTTTGCTTAAGTTAAATAAATTGAACTTGTATATATGTCTGTACTATGAGTGTGCATATTATGTGCATATGCATGTTCATGTGCCGGTATATTTGAACTCAGAACTCATTGCAAAAAATCAATCTCAAAATTCAATTTTGGTGAATAACTATACACGATTAATTTAGGGAAGGAAAATGTACCAAATTAATTTACAAGTTGTGTATTAAAATGCAAGTTCCATAATCGAATATCTCAAAACTTCTTCAATTTGAATTTAAGTCCAAACTTCATCCTAGCTCTAGTTGAATGTTGGAATATTGATTTTCATATTCCTCATCTCTCTAAACATGTCTTGAGAAAAATTCAAGGCAACAATGAGAGTGATGGAGGGAGAATGGCTATTTTGATGAAGCGGGGTTCGAGATTGTTTTAGCTAATCACGATGGCACCTAAAAAACCCTATATGAACTTCCCTTTTAACCTCCCAAGCCTTAGGAGAAGTATAAGGAAACTAAAGGTCACAGGGGACCAGATTGACCAATAACAAAATTATAACTAATTGAGTTTAGAATACAAATGGATTCCATAAAGCTAATCTAGGAGATAGAACTGAAGTAGAAGCAAATGTCCTCAAAATACCCCCAAAAGAATCTTGAAGACAAACATTAATCTCCATTACAGGCGCATCTCTTGGATTTGACCTGACATGCTTCATGATTTCATTGAACTTAAAAGAATACCACTCATCTTCTGCTTCTACCAATAATGCCCATACTGGAAAGCGATTTATGTAGTAATCATTCTTCTAATTAACTTCCTCTGGCGGATGAATCTAAGCTAGACAAACACTAGAGAGGAGCTCCAAAACCCTAAACAAAAATTTTCTAGCACCTGAGGACTTGTCCGGTATGATGACGTTACTTCTAGAAGTAGATCCTAGACATTGCTTTTTGTGGAATCACAATAGTTTCTTCTCATTTGATCTTGTCATCACAGAGGATTGATTTGAAAAGATTCCTGCGAGCTCATGGGACTCAATCTTCATCTTTTGATGGATGAATAATTAGAGGACCATTAGCCATTTCTAGTAATATATATGCAACTTTGTGTTCTAGTAATAATTTTTTCAATCTAGCAATCGGAGGGCCATTACATAGACCAGCCATATTCTTTTACTATGCTTTATAATATGTTGTTAAAAATATTATTGCTTCTCTTTTTCACGATTGTAAAGACAATTTTATCTTTACATTGATTAGAAATATAGTCTTTCAGCTTTATGTTCTTCTCAAAGAACCTAGGGTTAGCTAAATTAACCCATAAACTAAGACTTATTAGTTTTTGAAAAAACCATAGCTTTGATATGCATCGAGAGCCCTACCCTCCTGCTTATGCTTATGCCTCAATCAATTGGTATTAGAATGAAGGATCCTTCATGTAGCAACAAAGTTTAAAGAGGATTGAGGTACATTTTGAATAGTTGCAATCAAGATTGTTATAATGATCCAGACACATCGAAAGGTAGTCATGGAGAAACTCATCTAGCAATACTGATCCAGATATACCGGAAGGCATTCTGGTATGACTCAGGATAAGCATGCAAATATGAAGATTTTCCAAGGACTGGGTACAAGGTTGAGGGCAAGGAAAATAGAAGGGGAAAACGAGGAAATGGTAGCTTTTCTCAAAAGGACCTTTACGATTGTATGTGAAAGGCATTGAAAAAGGAGAAAATGAAGATAAAAAAGCACCAAAACATTCCCAATGTCCATAATGCAAGTACAGAAAGCCAAAGGAACAAGTTTGGAAGATCTTGAAGACTCAACATCAAATAGAGAAGAAGGAATGAACCCTAGCGTAGGCGGTCGGGTACACCTACAATCTACGGTAGGGTCATGGAAAGGGAGGAGGAAATACTACCTACCGCCGATGGTAGGTTCACCCTACTGTTGCCGGTAGGGTTCTGACCAAATAATTGCTTGGGAAGTTCGACTTACGGTCCATGGTAGGGCGAGGTTGAAGATTAAATAGGTTTGGGATTTAATGATTTGGAACATTATATAAGATTGAAGACCCATCAATTTGATTATTAAGTTCCTTTTGGACTTTTATTTAAGTGGCCTAAGTGCCCATCTATTTATCTTAAACTAGTTTAACAACTAGGGTTGGGATTTAATGATATGGAAACACTATATGTATATATATATATGTATTTTCAGCCTTTAGCATACAACATTGAAGATTAAATATATTTGAAAGAAAAAATCGAGAGAAGAACCTAGGGCTCTTGGGGTTTCTCTAACTTCCTTGTAAATTAGGGATTTATATCCATTGTACAATTATGGGCAAGTGATTCTTGAATCCAACTCAAGAGTTCTTGTTCTATTCCCAAATCCTTTTCTTCCTTGAGGTCTGGCTTTTGTTTAGCTACTGTTACTTAGGGTGAGGTCTTCCTTGTGTGAATAGGTGAAGTCTTTTTAGGCTTTGTTGATTCTCCCTCAAGATAGGAAGTTTATTTGTTTTTCTTTGTGTCTTTTGTTTAATTTTCTTGCAATTTGTTCTTGGAATCTCACATTTCTTATCACAAGCAATTCAAAGAACTTCTTGAAGAGAGTTAAATCTTGTGAGAGAACGTGGATCTTATTCAAACCCTAGAGATTTATACCATCTGGTATTAGAGCAAAGCTCTCTTTGAGGTGAATTTTATGTGTTTTCATTGTATGCTGCAATTCCCCAACAGAAAATTGTGAAAAGATTGTGATAAAAAGTGTAAAAATTAAATTCAAATTATGTGAATGTGTCCATTTTGAATCCTTGTTGAGTTATGGCTCTTTAGAAATAAATTTCACCCGATTTGGACTTTATTTGGTCGGTCATTTTGTTGAAAATTTTGAAAGTATCAAGAAATCGCAACTGTAGAAAACATGAGGATTAATCTGCCCATATCTTGTGTGTACTATCTCAAAGTTATCGAAACTTGTGCTTAAATTCATCCTTTTCAAGTTTTGCATCTTTCTAAATTACTTTGACTTGATTTAGAGCTATATTCACTGAGTTATTGCGAATTTTATGACAAAGAGTCATTATGCTATGTTTTTTGGAATTTTTGCCTAGTACTCATGAATTCTTTAAATTGAGCTTTCAATTATCCTTGTTAATTTTCAACTTCTTTTGGACACATTGATTAAGTGTTATCTCTTTGTGGGGAATTGAACTTATCTTTGACTCATACTCGTGAATTTGTCTTGGAACTCTTTGCACTCTAAGTGTTCGATAAAATTCCTCTTTGACTTTATTTTTCTTATCTTTTGAGAATTGCTTCGGGAAATTTTGTTATAACTTGGAATTTCTAGAAATCACTAATCAACTCTAGTGGGTGAGTAATAGTAAAATGCAAGAGGATGAGATTATTGCTATAAAAGCCATAGAGAGTAAGGGTAAGCACGAGAGTTGAGTGCAACCACTTTGAGCGAAAACACTTAGATAGTGGCGAGGACTTTCCATCTTGTTTTCTAATATTTTGTACATGTTTTACAAACCATTAAATGGGGTATACTTTGGCTAACTCATCATGGCAAAGGATGGAAGCCATAGGAAGGCAACATATAGCTTATTCCAAGCTTGCAAGAGCAAGGTCTAATTGCTACAAGGATGGTGACTATGGTGGGAATGCTTATGGAAGAAGCCACCATAGAGATGGAAACCTCACCCACAGGAGTCAAATGGGTATTCGTAACTTCTCTGCTCGTGCAAAAACTTTTGATCATATTCCTTATGATGATAATTGACATATGAAGAAATTAATGATGCATATGATTATTATGAGAATAGTCCTTATGATGTTTATAAAGGGTATCATGGTAGTCATGATTATTGTGATCAAAGTTGTGGTAGAAAATTTAACCATGAAGGGTTGATTGATTAAAATTTCTATGTGTGTGTGGGTGTCAAAAAGAGCAATTATTCTACACCAAGTGCAAGGTACTAGACAAGATTGTACTTCTTTCCATAGATAATTCGTACTCAAGTTAATGTGGCTAGTATTTATCTTATGGAGAAGTTGAGTTTGCCCCTTCTTGATCATCCTAGACCTTATACATGTCAATGGTTAGATGGTGGTATTGAAGTTAAAGTTAACAAGCAATATCTTTGGGGTTTCTTAAAGACGAAGTGTTATGTGATGTAGCACCCATGTAACGGAGCCACCTATTGTTGGGACAACCTTGGATGTATGATAGAAGAGCTAAACATGATGAAGACAAGAATGCTATCAACATCACTAAGAATGGCAAGAGAATCACTGTCAAGTCTTTGGCACTACACCAAGTATATAAAGAGCAAAAGAAGTTGATGGAGAGCTTAAGGATATTTGAGAATAAGAAGAACATTGAACGAGAGAAAAGCATGGAAATTGAAGAAAAAGAAAGAGTGGAAAAAGAAGAGAGAATAGTTGAGAGATTATATATTCTTGATTCTAATTCTAGTCTTTCAAGAGAAAGTGAGAGTGATGAGCACTCAAAAGAAAAAGAGAATGAGTTTGAGAAAAGTGAGCAAGAGAAGGAAAGTGAGAGTCTTATGGAAAATCCAGAGAGTTATAAAGAAGAGTAACAAGAAAAAGAGATAGTTGCCATTGAAAAGAGTGAGGAAATGAATTTTCTTTCTAATGAAATTAACTCTTTTCTTGTTAAAGATTATTTATGTGTGCAGAAATTTTGGAGGCAAAACATGGAAAATTAAGGGAAGATGAACTACTACTCCTATGATATAATAAGCTTTCCTCCTTCACCTTCATACTCATATTTTGGTCATTTTTGTAAAGGGACTAAATCTTACTCTTTTGTACTTGATCTTGATAGGAATTCTCTCCAACATGCTTGTACCATAACATCAACGAGTGGGAGGAGGCGTACCATGGAGTTTACAGGCCAAGGCGAAAGCATTGGAGAAAAACTATTCTATGCTTATGGAGATTCGTCAATGAGTTTTTCTTCAAACTTATTTCTCTTTTACCTTGTGTTTTCCTTTAAAGAGTTGAAATTGTTCTTAGATGGTGACATCTTTCTTGAGTTTAATCTTGAATGTTCTACCTTTTATTCTCGTTACATTTCTTATTTTTGCTATGAGGTAGTTAAGTTTCTCTTTTGTGATGTCATAGGACGAAGGGATCATTCTTTATTCGTTAATGTGCTCCATTAAATTATTAATCTAGATAGAACTCATCTTTTAGTGGTTCAAGATTTGTTTCATGTTATTCTTGTTTTTATTGCACACTATGTTGAGCCATGGGATATTTGTGATTCCTTAGGGGATGCTAATCATGGCACCTTCGATTTTCTTGAAAAAAATTCTTATAGTTTTGATGGTTTTTTGTTTTCTTTACTTGGTTATCATTGTCTTAAGATTCAAGGGAAAGTATTTGAACATTTGCAATATATGTTGACTCCTCTTGATCCTTATATAATGGGGTTTGTTGAGCATAATCTTGGGAATAAACCTTTGTTGCTTGTGGATGGTTTGTTTGAAAACTCTTGTCATTGGTATAAATTTCTCATTGTGGAAAAATCTTTTAAAACTTTGCTTGAAGATGCATTTGGTTTTAAATTCTTTTATTTTTATTACAAGGAGTTCTTATTGTCAAAAGGTTTTGGAAACCAAATGGGCTCTTGTTTTAAAATGAGTGAAACTAATTGTTGTGAGATTTTGGAAATTATTGTGGAAAGAAACATTTTAAAAACCCCTTTGGACAGAAATGGTTGGAAGAAATCTTTACTATCATCTGTCTTTCAAGGAGTTGTTTTCGAATTTGTCCCTTGCACTTACTAGTTTTTGGGAGAACTTTTGGCCTATACTTTTGAAATATGGATTTGATGGGACTTTGTTCTATCATCTATCTTTAAAATAATCCTGAAAGGAAATCATTTTAAAAGAGAAAGATAGAAAATCTTGGAAATTTGAAAATTTTATATCTACTTTTCCTCATCACAATGTTGAAGGATTTGAATTTGTGAAACATAAAGCCCATTCTTCATTTTTAAATGCTTTTGATGCCATTTTTAAGATGCATTTCTAATAGCACTACCCTTTTAAGGAAGAGACATCTCAAACTCATGATTTTTCTAATTTAATTTTTATGTTTGATGAGGATACTAGTTTCTAACATCACCTACCTTTTAAGGATATTAGTGATTATGCCTTATTTGGAGAATTGTCAAGAAAGTTGTTCCTAAGAAGCTTCATTTAAAACTTCTTCATCAAACCTTTTGAAGGGACATTTCTTAATTTGGATCTTAAAATGTTTTCAAAACTACTTGTGCTTAATCTTGAAATCTATTTCAAAATTAAGCTTTATGTTTCATCGCCCCTTTTAAAGAAGTTTTGGAAATATTATTGAAGTGCTTGAATTACAAGATTTCCATGAATTTAATTGTGTTCTTTTCTGTACAAATATTGTAAAGCAAAGGTGCTACATGCCTCATTCTTCCTTGGACAATCTTTCCTTAAACTTTTACATTCACACTACTTTTGAATTTTATAGAACCATTTAAGGAAGTATGGCACTTGTGGAATTCTTTTGGTGTTGAGGAGATGTTCAACAAACTTGATACATTATTTGTTTTTTCTCTTCTAATTCTTGAGAGTTTTGGTAATGTTCATAATATTGCTTCTTTTAATGCTTCTAGGTTCGATGTTGCTCGCCTCTTCTAGTTATTTGATGGAATAGATTCGAGGACGAATCCTTTTAAAGAGATGGATATAGTATGACTAGAGATAAACAAGAGAGTATGAAGATCTTCCAAGGACCGACTACAAGGTCGAGGGTAAGGAAGCTAAAAGAGGAGAACAAACAAATGGTAGCTTTGCACAGAAGGACCTTTAAGATTATACGTGGAAGGCATTGGAAAGGAGAAAATGAAGATCAAAGAAGCACCAAAAAAACATTCCTAATGTCTATAATGCAAGTTGAGAAAGCTAAAGGAACAAGTTTGGAAGATCTTGAAGATTCAATATCAAATGGAGAAGAAGGAATGAACCCTACCGCAGGCGATAGGGTACACCTACCTTCCACGGTAGGGTCATGGCAAGGGAGGAGGAAATGCTACCTACCGCCGACGGTAGGTTTACCCTACCGTCACCAGTAGGGTTTTGGCCAAATAATTACTTGGGAAGTTAGACCTATAGTCCACGGTAGGTTTCGAAAGGCAGAAGATTTGGGAGTTTTTAACTCCCTTGACCTATTAATTTGATTGTTAAGTTCCTTTTGTACTTATAATGAAGTGTCCTAAGTGCCATCTACTTATCTTAAGCTAGTTTAACAACTAGGGTTGGGATTTAATGAATGTATGTGAAAGAAAAACTTGAGAGAAGAACCTAGGGTTCTTGGGGTTTCTCCCACTTCCTTGTAAATTTTGGATTTATATCTATTGTATTATTGTAGGCAAGTGAATCTTCAATCCAATTCAAGAGTTCTTGTTCTATTCACCAATTCTTTTCTTCCTTGAAGTGCTAGCTTTTGTATAGCTAGTGTTGCTTGGAGTGAGGTCTTTCTTGTGTTTGGAGAATAGGTGAAGTCTCTTTAGGCTTTGTTGATTCTCCCTCAAGATAGAAAGTTTTATTTGTCTCTTTTGTTTAATTTTGCCTGCAATTTGTTCTTGGAATCTCACATTTCTTATCACAAGCAAGTCAAGGAACCTCTTGAAGAGAGTTGAATATTAGCAGGGAAAGTGGATGTCATTCAACCTCTAGAGATTCATACCACATTCATGGAGAAGATCTTTCTTTTCAGAGAGGGGAAAGGGATAGATTGGAGTTTTCCACCAATATTTGATAAATATCCAGATGATAATGCTATTGATCAAATAATTTCCCTTTCTTCCTCTTTTCCATCGTTTGAAAGCCAAAATATTGCCTAAAATATCAATGGTGATAATTCCAAGGAAAACTTCAAGGTGTTTGATGAATTTCCCGTTCAAACTTATTCAACATTACATGATGAAGTTTTTGTGGTTAAGGAACAAAACTTTTTTTTTTTACTTCTGATAATTTCCCCAAAAAAAAAAAAAATCCATTGACTAGTGAAGTTCTTGATGGAGAAAAAGATTTCGACACCTTAGGAAGATGTTCTTGAAGCAGCAGATTACAAACATTACTGCAGGGAGCTACTTTTCTTGATCTAAATCGTTTTTTTAGTGGTCCAATAGATAGGCATCTTGATGCCTGGATTATCCTTGAAATTGGAAGTTCCCATCTTTGGAAGAGAAAAAAAAAATGGCAGAGTTTCATTGGGCAGCAGGTTTATCGTGGAAAAATTTAACTCGAGGACAAGTTGTTTCTAACTCTAGGAGAACTGATGTGGGACAGGATCAATGTTTAGTTAGATTTATACTTATAGTAATTTTAGATCCTAGTCTGATTTGATTTCCATGTTAATTATTTTCTTAAAAGTCAAGAATCCTTAATAGGTTAGAAAATATGGATTACTCTCTCTCTCTCTATATAATTCTCATATTTAGCATCGTAAAGAAAGCTTTATATCTTTTCATTAATATGAAATATAGCCTTTGGCTTTATGTTCTTCTTTAAAAAGCTAAGGTTAGCTAAATTAGCCCCTAAGCAGGGGTTTCCACTGGTTTTTCAAAAAAAAAAAACCATAGCTTCGATATGAATCGAAGGTCCCACCCTCCTTGTTTTGCTTCCGCCGCCATAAAATAGTATCAGAGGGAAAGATCCTTGATGTGGTAACAAAGATTAGAGAGGATTGAGGCACAATAGAAATGAATAGCTCTAGATCTTGAGGAAACATTGATCGAGAGATAAATCAAGATGGATATGATAATCCAGACACGCTAGAAGGTAGTAATCGAGAAATTAATCGAGACAACGGCTATGATCCAGATATACTGGAAGGTATTCATAGAGATGATCCTTCTTTCAAGATATGGGAGAAAGAGATATGTTGGAGTTTTCCAACAATATTTGATAAATATCTAGATGTTGATGTTATCGATCACATAATTTCACTTTCTTCCTCTTCTCCATCTTTTAAAAGTGAAAATATTGCAGAAAATATCGATGGTGTTAATTCCATGGAAAACTTCTAGTTGGTTGATGAATTTCCCGTTATAACTTGTTCAACATTACATGGTGAATTTTTGTTGTTTAAAGAAAAAACATTTTTTTACTTCGCCATTGAACAGTGGAGTTCTTTATGAAGAACTTGAGTAGCTTTTTTTCCTGATCTAAATCATTATTTTAGTTTTCCAACGGATAAGCATCGTGAAGCTTGGATTTATCTTGAAATTGGAAGTTTTAACCTTTGAAAGAGCAGAATTGGTCAGCAGTTGATCCTGGAAGAATTGAATTGAGGATGAGTTTTTTAAGCTGGAAGTGAACTAACGAGGACAGAATCAGTGTTTAGTTAGATTTATTACTATCTTATTATAATTTAAAATACTAGTCTAATTTAGTTTCCATGTTAATTATTTTCTAAAATAAAGAATCCTTGATAGGTTAGGAAACTAGGATAACTTTTTATATCATTCTCTTATCCATCATTTGAAAGATAACTTGATATATTTACATTAATTTGAAATATGCTCTTTTGGCTTTATGTTCTTCTTTTAGAACCTAGGGTTAACTAAATTAAACTAGGGTTCTACTTTTTTTTTTTTTTTTTTAAAAAAAACATAGCTTCGATATGAATCGGAGGCCCTAGTGAGGTGAACTCCTCTAGGCTTCTTTGGAGTTCAATCTTGCCTAATAATTTTCTCTCCTCAAGGGGACTTTGAAGGCTTGGGATTGGCACTACTTGAAGAATAACAAGAAGAATTTGCAGGAACAAAAGAAAAATAAAAGGAAAACAATTTCCCTATCTAGAAGAGGAATCAACAAGGTTTATATGGAACCCTCACCTATTCCTCATTCACAAGTGAATACCTAATTCTAAGTAACACTAGCTAGAAAGCTAGCACCTCAAGGAAATGTAGGATTTGTGGGAGAGCAAGAAGTTTTGAATTCAATTCAAGAATTAACTTGCTTAAATTACAAATTGGAACATCTAATATACAAGGAAAAAGAAGACACACTAGGAAACCTAGTTTTCTCTCTCCAATACTTAATATATTTCATTCATCATTCATTGTCTTCAAATAGGCTAAAAAAGAGTATATATAGGCCTGTTTGGTGATTAATTCCAGGTTAGCTTCTAAACTAGTTTAAAGAAAGTCAATGGGCATCTTATGCTACTTAATTACAAGTCAATGTGCTAAGAAACCAAGTTAAGAAGTCAAAATACTCTCAAAAATCAATAAAAATGTGTTTCCCAACTTAGACCTACTGTCGAAGTAGGTCTACCCACCATCCAGACGATAGGTTGTTGACAAGTGAGTGGTTCTTGGACAGCACGCACGGTAGGATATTTTTTGACTTGTTTGACCTCTAAAACGTTTTATTTGGCTCTTGGTTACGACTATTTTACCGAATTGTGTTCTTGGCAATCGAAGGTAGAATGTCCCGTTAAAGACTGGTCATAGGATATCTTAATGAACTCATATATGAATAATCCATACCATTTTAGAAACCTCGAGAAGTCTTCTACAATCTTCATGTAGGTCACTTGTTCATTTGAATTATTTAAAAGCCCAAAAATAGAGTTCTTCCAACACTGGTCTAGAAATTCCAACTTATCTCCATTTCAACCATTCTTCTAACTTTAACTCTTGGATTTGAATCTTCCACGCATTCATGCATATCCATGGTCATATCACCTACCCTCCTTCTTATTCTTTTACCTCCATCAATTGGTATCAGAGTGAAGGATCCTTGATGTGGCAACAAAAGTTTAAAGAGGATAGAGGTACAATTGAAATGAATAGCTTCACATCTTTATGAACTAATTGATCGAGAGATAAATAATGATTGCAACGATGATCCACATATGCTGGAAGGTAGTCATGGAGAAATTCATCAAGACGAATATTGTGATCTACACATACAGAAAGGTATTCATGGAGAAGATCTTTCTTTTTAGAGATGGGAAAGGGGATAGGTTGGAGGTTTCCACCAATATTTGATAAATATCCGATCATTGATATTATCGATCAAATAATTTCCCTTTCTTTCTCTTCTCTATATTTTGAAAGCTAAAATATTGCTGAAAATATTGATGGTATTAATTCCATGGAAAACTTCAAGGTGTTTGATGTATTTCTCATTATAACTTGTTCAACATTATGTGGTAACTTTTTTTACTTCTTATAATAGCCAAAAGGCCATAGATCCATTAAACAGTGGAGTTCTTTATGAAGAACAAGATTTTAACACCATATAGAGATGTTCTTGGAGCAACAAATCAGAAACCTTACTTTAGGGAACTTGTTTTCCTGATCTAAATTGTTGTTATAGTTGTCCAATTGATGATCATATTGAAGCTTGGATTATCCTTAAAAAATTGGAAGTTTTTATCTTTGGAAGAGGAGAAAAAAAAGATGGCAGAGTTTAACTGGGCAGCAGGTTGATCATGGAAAAATTAAACTTGATGACGAGTTTTTTTCTAACTGTAAGAGAACTCATCCAGGCCAAAATGAGTGTTTAGTTAGGTTTATTATTATATTATTATAATTTTGAATCTTGGTATGATTTAATTTCCATGTTAGTTATTTGTGTAAAGTTAAGAATTCTTGATAGGTTAGAAACTAAGATTAATTCTCTTATTTAGATCGTAAAGACAACTTTATATTTTTTCATTATATGAAATATATCCTTTGGCTTTGTGTTCTTCTTTAAGAACCTAAGGTTAGCCCCTATACTAGGGGTTCCAATGGTTTTTCCAAAAAACCATAGCTTCGATATGAATCGAAGGCCCAACTCTCCTTCTTATGCTTTTGCCACCATCAAATGGTATCAAAATGAAGGATCCTTGATATGGAAACAAAGTTTAGAGAGGATTGAGGCACAATAGGAATGGATAGCTCCATATCTTAATGAACTCATTGATTGAGAGATAAATAGAAATGGCTACAATGATCCAGACACACCGGAAGGTAGTCATGGAGAAATTACTCGAGACGAATACTATGATCCAAATATACTGAAAGGTATTCATGAAAAAGATCTTTCTTTGAAGAGAGAAAAATGAGATGGATTAGAGTTTTCCACCAATACTGGATAAATATCTAGACGTTGATGTTATTGATAAAATAATTTCCCTTTCTTTCTCTTCTCCATCTTTTGAAAGTGAAACTATTGGTAAAAATATTGATGGTGTTAATTCCATGGAAAATTTCAAGGCGTTTGATGAATTTCCTGTTATAACTTGTTCAACATAACATGTTGAATTTTTATTGGTTAAAGAAAAAAGCCTTTTTTATTTCCAATAATTTTCAAAGGGCAAAAGATCCATTGAGTAGCGGAGTTATTTATGAAGAACTAGATTTTCACACTAAACAGAGATGTCCTTGGAGCAACATATCAGAAACTTTATTGCAGGAAGCTTGTTTTCCAGATCTAAATCATTATTTTTAGTTGTCCAATTGATAAGCATCATGAAGCTCGGATTATCTTTGCAATTAGAAGTTTGTATCTTTGAAAGAGGAGAAAAAAAGGCGGATTTTAATTCAGCAGCAGTTGATTGTGGAAAAGTTGGACTGAGGACGAGTTTTTTCTAATTGTGGGAGAACTAATGAAGGAAAGAATAAGTGTTTTAGTTAGGTTTATTGTTGTCTTATAACAAATTAAAGTCATAGTTAGTTTCCATATAAATCATTTTCTTAAAAAAAGTGATGAATCCTAAATAGGTTTGGAAACTAGGATAAATCTCTATATAATTCTCTCATTCATCATTGTAAAGACAATTTATATCTTTACATTAATTTGAAATATGTCATTTGGCTTTATGTTCTTCTTTAAGAACCTAGGGTTTGCTAAATTAGCCCATAAACTGGGGCTTCCACTTGTTTCTAAAAAAAACCATAGCTTCAATATGAATCAAAGGCCTTACCCTCCTTCTTATGCGTCCGTTTCCATCATTTGGAATTAGAGGCGAAAATCCTTGACGTGGCAACAAAGTTTAAAGAGGATTGAGGTACAATTGAAACGAATAGCTGCACATTTTTATGAACTGATTGATCGAGAGATAAATCATGATGGCTTCGATGATCCAGACATAGTGGAATCATGGAGATATTTATCAAGAAGAATACTATGATCTAGTCATATCAAAAGGTATTCATGGAAAAGATCATTCTTTTTAGATGTGGGAAAGGAGATAGATTGGAGTTTCTACTAATATTTGATAAATATTCGGATGTTGATGTTATCGATCATATAATTTCCCTTTCTTCATTTTCTCCATGTTTTCAAAGTTAAAATATTGTAGAAAATATCAATTTTGTTAGTTCAATGGAAAACTTCAAGGTGTTTGATGAATTTCCAGTTATAAGTTGTTCAACATTACATGGTCAATTTTGTTGGTTAAAGAACAAAAAACTTTTTTACTTTTGATAATAGTCAAAAAGCAAAAGATCCATTGAATAATGGAGTTCTTTATAAAGAACAAGATTTTGACTCCTTATGGATATGTTCTTGGAGCAGCAGATCAGAAACATTACCGTAGGGAGCTTGCTTACTTGATGTAAATCGTTGTTTTAGTTGTCCAATTTAAGCATCTTGAATCTTGGATTATCCTTGAAATTGGAAGTCCGTATCTTTGGAAAAGGGGAAAAAGATAGAAGAGTTTAATTGGGTTGTAGGGTGATCGTGGAAAAATTGAACTTAATCACGTAAGAGAACCAATGCAGGATAGAATCAGACATAATCAATGTTTAGTTATGTTTACTATTATACTATTATAACTTTGATCCTAGTCTGATTTAATTTCCATGTTTGTTATTTTCTTGAAGTTAAGAATCCTTGATAGGTTAGGAAACTAGGATTACTCTCTGTATAATTGTCTTCTTCAACATTGTAAAGACTGTTTTATATCTTTTCAATAATATAAAATATACCCTTTGGCTTTATGTTCTTCTTTTAACAACCTATGGTTAGATAAGTTAGCCCCTAAACTAGGGTTCCCATTGGTTTTTCAAAAACCATAGCTTCGATAATAATTGAAGGCCCTACTCTCCTTCTTATACTTCTACCGCCATCAAATGGTATCAGAGCGAAGGATCCTTGATGTGGCTACAAAGTTTACAAAGGATTGAGGCACAATAGAAACAATTAGCTCTACATCTTGATAAACTCATAGATCGAGAGATAAATCAAGATGGGTACGATGATCTGGACATGCTAGAAGGTAGTCATGGAGAAACTAATTGAGACAAATACTATGATCCATATATACCGGAAGGTATTCATGGAGAAGATATTTCTTCTCAGAGATAAGAAAAGGAGATAGATTGGAGTTTTCCACCAATATTTGATAAATATCAAGACATTGATGTTATCGATCAAATAATTTCCCTTTCATCATCTTCTCCTTGTTTTAAGAGAGAAAAATTTTTGATAAAATAGCAATGGTGTTAATTCCATGTAAAACTTCAAGGTGTTTGATGAATTTCCCATTGTAACTTGTTCAACATTACATGGTGATTTTTTATGGTTAAAGAAAAAAACCTTTTTTACTTTTGATAATTTTCAAAAGGCGAAAGATCCATTGAACAGTGGAGTTCTTTATGAATAACTAGATTTTGACACGTAACGGAGATTTCTTTGAGCAGCAAATCAGAAACTTTACTGCAAGAAGAATATTTTCCTGATTTAAGTCATTATTTTAGTTGTCCAATTGATAAGCATTCTAAAGCTTGGATTATCCTTGAATTGGAAGTTCGAATCATTGAAAGAGAAGAAAAAAATATGGCAAAGTGTAATTGGGTAGCGGTTCAAAGCGGAGAATACATATTTTTTCTAATTGGAAAGAACTAATGTATGACAGAATTAGTGCTTAGTTAGATCTATTATTTGCTTAATATAGTTTAGAATCCTAGTCTAATTTAGTTTCCATGTTAATTATTTTCTTAAAGTTAGAATCCTTGATAGGTTAGGAAACCAAGATAACTCACCATAAATTCTCTTGTTATCATTATAAAAACAACTTTATATCTTTACATTAATTTGAAATACAACCTTTTTGCTTTATGTTCTTCTTTAAGAAATTAGGATTAGCTAAATCAGCCCTTAAACTAGGGTTTCCACTAGTTTTTCCAAAAAAAAAAAAAATAAAATTGTAGCTTCGATATGAATTGAAGGTCCTACTCTCCTTGATGTGGCAACAATGTTTAATGAGGATTAAGGTAAAATTAAAATGAATAGCTGCACATCTTTATGAACTCATTGATCAAGGGATAAATCATGATTGCTACGATGATCTAAACACACTAGAAGGTAGTCATGGAGAAATTCATCAAGATGAATTCTATATCCAGACATACCGGAAGGTATTCATGGAAAAGATCTTTCTTTTCAAAGATGGGAAAGGAGATAGATTGGAGTTTTCCACCAATATTTTATAAATATCCAAATGTTGATGTTATCGATCAAGAATTACCCTTTCTTCCTCTTCTACATCTTTTGAAAGGTAAAAATATTGCTGAAAATATTGATGATGTTAATTCCATGGAAAACTTCAAGGTGTTTGATGAATTTCCTTTTATAATTAGTTCAACGTTACATGGTGACTTTTTCTGTTGAAGAACAAAACCTTGTTTACTTCTGGTAATGGTCAAAAAGCAAAAGATCCATTAAACAATGGAGTTCTTTATAGGGAACAAGATTTCGACACCTTATGGAGATGTTCTTGGAACATCAGATCAAAAACTTTATCGCAGCGAGCTTGTTTTCCTGCTCTAAATCGTTATTTTAGTTGTCCAATTGATAAGCATCTTGAGGTCTAAATATCCTTGAAATTAGGAGTCGTGTCTTTGGAATAGGGAAAAAATTAGTAGAGTTTAATTGGGCAGAGGTTGATTGTGGAAAAATTGAACTCAGGACAAGTTTTTACTGACGAAAGGAGAACTAATGCAAGATAGAAGCAGTGTTTAGTTAGGTTTACTATTGTCTCACTACAATTTAAAATCCTAGCCTAATTTAGTTTCCATGTTAATTATTTTTAAAGTTAAGAATCCTTGATGTGAAGAAACTGGGATAACTCTCTATATAATTCTCTTATTCATCATTGTAAAGACAGCTTTATATCTTTACATTAAGGGTTAATTTCGAAATACCCCCATCAAGTGGAGCGTTAAAAACACTTTACCTCCTGAATTTTAAAAATAGGCGAGTTTACTCCCCCCTCCCCCCTCCCCCCCTTAAATATATAAAATACCCAAAATACCCTTTGATGTAAGTTATGGTTTGCTGCAAAATAACCCTCTCAAGTTCTATATAAAATCATTTTAGTCCATATCCTAATTTATAGTTATAGTTTATTACAAAACACTTCCATGAAATTTGTTATAATAGTTTTTTAGTCTAGATTCTTCAAAGATTGTTTAATTAACTTTAAAAGCTTGATTATTTGAGAAAAATGAGCAAGATGATTAGAAATTTAATTCAATGAAAATATAAAATTTTCAAAATGAAAGTACTAAAATAAGAGACGGAAATTTAATTTCTTCCTTAATAGTAAATACTATTAATTTATTACAATAAATTAGTTAAAAATTCTAACAATTTATTTTTCATAAAATAAAATATTTTTTTTGAGTCAAATAATCATTTTAAAAGAATATAGGCTAAAAAATATTATTACAAAATACTTACATAAAGTTTGTAATAATATTTTTTTAGTCGATATTATTTCAAGATTGATTATTTAACTTTAGAAAACTTGACTATTTAAGGAAAAAACAAGGCAACTTTTAAATTAATAGTATTCATTGAAAAAATGAGATTTTCATCTATTATTGTAGTACTTTACTTCAAAATATTTTACATTAATTAAATTTAAAATAATCATATTAATTTTCCTTAAATAATCAAGTTTTTTTTAAATTAAATAATCGTATTTTAAAAAATATAGACTAAAAAGTATTTTGTAATAAACTATAATTATAAATTAAGTTATGGACAAAAATAATTTTATAACGAACTTTAGGGGGCTTCTTTTTCAATAAATTATAACTTACATAAAAGAGTATTTTGGCCATTTTATATATTTTAGGGGTTAAACTGCCTATTTTTCAACTTTGGAGGTAAAGTGCTTCTACCCTCCCACTTAAGGGGGTATTTTGCAATTAACCCTTATATTAATTTCAAATATAGTCTTTGGCTTTACACTCTTCTTTAAGAACCCAGAGTCAGCTAAACTACCCCCAAACTAGGATTTCCTCTGGTTGTTCAAAAAAAATATATATATAGCTTCGATATGAATCGAAGGGCCTACCCTCTTTCTTATGCTTTCGCCGCCATCAATTGGTATCAGAGGCGAAGGATCCTTGATGTGGCAACAAAGTTTAAAGAGGATTGAGGTACATTTGAAACAAATAGTTGCACGTCTTGATAATTCATTGATTGACAGATAAATCAAGATGGCTATGATGATCCAGACATATCGGAAGGCAGTCACGGAGAAATTCATGAAGACGAATACTATGATCTAGACATTCCAGGAGGTATTCATGGAGAAGATCTTTATTTTCAGGGATGGGAAAAGGAGATAGATTTGAGCTTTTCACCAATATTTTATAAATATCCGGATGATAATTTTATTGATTAATTTCCCTTTCTTCCTCTTCTTCATCTTTTGAAAGTGAAAATATTCCTAAAAATATCGATGGTGAAACTTTCATGGAAAACTTCAAGGTGTTTGATGAATTTCCCGTTCAAACTTGTTCAACATTACATGGTGAATTTTTGTTGGTTAAGGGACAAAACCTTTATTACTTATGATAATTCTCAAGAGGCAAAAGGTCCATTGAATATGAACTCAATGAAGAACCAGATTTTAACACCTTGTGGAGATATTGTTGGAGCAACAAAATAGAAAATTTACTACAGGGAGCCTGTTTTCCTGATTTAATCGTTGTTTTAGTTGTCCAATTTATAGGCATCTTAAGGCTTGGGTTATCCTTAAAATTGGAACTTAGTATTTTTGAAGAGGAGAAAGAAAATGATGGTAGAGTTTAATAGGGCAGCAGGTTGATCGTGGAAAAATTGAACTCAAGGACGAGTTTTTCTAACTGTAGGAGAACTTGTGCTAGATAGAATTAGTGCTTACTTAGATTTATTATTGTCTTATTATAATTTTGAATCCTAGTCTGATTTAATTTCCATGGTTATTTTCTTAAAATTAAGAATCCTTTATTGGTTAAGCAACTAGGATTCTCTCTATATTATTCTCTTATTTAGCATTGTAAAGACAACTTTATATCTTTTCATTAATATGAAATATAGCCTTTGTGATGTGAATCCTCAATTTGATTGAAATTTGATTCCATCACTTTCTAGGATCACCTCCATGCTTGACAAACTTCTATTGAAGATTTTGTAATTCTCACACTTCACTCTAGAATCTATGAAGATCAAAGCTTCATAAGCCCCAGAATAAGAGGGAGAACTCTTTTCCAACTTGGCACCAAGAGCCCTAGAGAATCAAGTCTCTCAAACCCAAGCCACACAAAATAGAAGACCTAAATCAATCAACCAAAGAAACTAGAACATTTAGGATTAATTGAAGAAGGATTAAAGGTGATTGATTGATCCCATAGACCTTCAATCCAAACATCAATTGATCACTCACTAAGGAAAGAAACCTTCAAAGAACTAGCTAAGATAGGTTGAAGAACCCCAGAAACTCGTAAAGGAATTCTTTTAATTCAAAATATCATTTCATCAAAATCTTTTTGAAAAGAGTCATAATGGGGTACTTATAGACTAACACTTTAAGGTTTAAAAACCTACTTTGACTATATCTTAGGCCTTAGAGACCATTCATACCTCTAATATAAATTTGGAAATTAAACAAAACATAAAAGAAACGAGTCAAACATCGTATTTGACCTGAAATTGAAGAGACCCTGCCACCAGGCAGGAGGGAGTGCAACAAGCGGTAGGAATGGCAAGAGTCAAGGCTTTATTTTGGCTAGAAGCTTGCCGCGGTTAGTAGGCCGGACCCTGCCTTACTTCATTCGTCGTCTATAATGGCCGGAAGCTTATACTTTGATTTTGTTGAGTTTCTTATGACTTTAATGAGTCTTGGAAGTCTTTTAAACATTTCCACGCCTTTGATTCACCTCTGAAATTCCTTATTCAGAGCTTACATCCATGATATCTTCAACCCTCAAATGCAAGTAGTTGTTCCTTCGAGAAATGTAGAACGATCCTTGGTCGCTTTCTTTTCACTTTGGCTTTATGTTCTCTTTAATAACCTAGGGTTAGGTAAATGAGCCCCTAAACTACGGTTTCCATTGATTTTTCCAAAACACAATAGCTTTGATATGAATCGAAGGCCCTACCCTCCTTCTTATACTTCTACCGCCGTCAAATGGTATCAAAGTGAAGGATCCTTGATGTAGCAACAAAGTTTAGAGAGGATTGAGGCACAATAGAAATGAATAGCTCCATATCTTGATGAACTTATTGATCGAGGGATAAATTTAGATGGCTACGATGATCCAGACACGCAGGAAGGTAGTCATGTAGAAATTAATCAAGATGAATACTATGATCTAGATATACCAGAAGGTATTCATGGAGAAGATCTTTTCTTTCAGATATGGGGAAAAGGAGATAGATTGGAGTTTTCTGTAAAAATTTGATAAATATTCGGACGATGATGTTATCAATCAAATGACTTCATTTTCTTCCTCTTCTCCATCATTTGACAGTGAAAATATTTCTGAAAATATTAATATTGATAACTCCATGGAAAATATAAAAGTTTTTGATGTATTTCCCGTTCAAACTTGTTCAACATTACATATTGAATTTTCGTTTGTTAAAGAACCAACCTTTTTTACTTTTGATAATTTTCAAAAGGCAAGATATCCATTGAACAGTGTAGTTCTTTGTGTGACACCTTTTAGAGATGTTCTTGGAGCAGCAAATTAGAAACTTACTACAGAGAACTTGTTTTCCTTATCTAAATCGTTGTTTTAGTTGTTCAGTTGATAAGTATCCTGAAGCTTGGATTATCCTTGAAATTGGAAGTTCATCTCTTTGGAAGAGGAGAAAAAAGGCATGGCAGAGTTTAATTGGGCATCAGTTTGATTGTGGAAAAATTACACTCAAGGATGAGTTTTTCCCATTATAGGTGAACTCATGCAAGATAGAATTAGTGTTTCGTTAGGTTTATTATTATCTCATTGTAATTTAGAATCCTAGATTGTTTTAGTTTCCAAGTTCATCATTTTCTTAATGTTAAGAGTCCTTGACAGGTTACGAAACTAGGATTACTCTATATAAAATTCTCTTATCCAGTATTGTAAAGGTAGCTTTATATCTTTACATGAATATGAAACATAGCCTTTTAGTTTTATGTTTTTCTTTAAGAACCCAGGGTTAGCTAAATTAGCTCCTGAAATAGGGTTTCCATGGGGTTTCAAAGAAAAAAACCATAGCTTTGATATAAATCGGAAGCCCAACTGCCTTCTTATGCTTCCGCTGCCATCAATTAGTGTTAGAGCGAAAGATCCTTGATTTGGAAAAAAAAGTTATAATAGGATTGAGGTACAATTAAAACGAATAACTGCACATTTTGATGAACTCATTGATCTAGAGAATAATCAAGAATGCTATGATGATCCAGGTACGCCGAAAGGTGGTCATAGAGAAATTTATCAAGACGAATACTATGAACCATATATACCGGTCGGTATACATGGAGAAGAATTTTCTTTTGATAAATGGGATAAGAGATAGATTTGAGTTTTCTATCAATATTTGATAAATATCCAGACGATGATGTTATCGATCAAATAATTTCTCTTTCTTCCTCTTCTCCATCTTTTGAAAGTGAAATTATTACTGAAAGTATCGATGGTGATAATTCCGTGGAAAACTTCAAGGCGTTTGACTAATTTCCCATTAAAACTTGTTCAACATAACATGATGAATTTTTGTTGGTTAAAGAACCACCCTTTTTTACTTGTTATAATTGGTAAAAAGGTAAAAAATCCATTGAACTTTCTAGTTCTTTACGAAGAACTAGATTTACACATCTTATAGAGTTGTTCTTTGAGCAGTAGCTTAGAAACTTTACTACAAGGAGCTTGTTTACCTTATCTAAATCGTTGTTTAGTCGTCCAATTGATAAGCATCTTAAAGTTTGGATTATTCGAAAAATTTGAAGTTCGTATATTTAGAAGAAGAGTAAAAATGGATGGTAGAGTTTCATTAGGCAGCAGGTCGATTGTGGAAAAATTACAATTGAGGACGAGTTTTTCCCAACTGGAGGAGGATTGATGTATTACAGAATCAAATAGAATGAGTGTTTTGTTAGGTTTATCATTGTCTTATTATAATTTAGAATCCTAGTCTGATTTAGTTTCCATGTTAGTTATTTTCTTAAAATTAAGAATCTTTGTTAGGTTAGGAAACTATAGGATTAGTCTCCATATAATTCTTATTCGGCATTGTAAAGACAACTTTATGTCTTTACATTAATATGAAATATAGCCTTTGGCTTTTAGTTTTTCTTGATGAAACTAGGGTTAGCTAAATTAGCCCTAAACTAGGGTTTTGACTGGTTTTTCCAAAAAAAAAACCATAGCTTTGATATGAATTGAAGGCCCTACCCTCTTTTTTATGCTTCTGCCGATGTCATTTAGTGTAAGTAAATTAATGATATTCGTCATAGAGTCAGATGGAGATTATTAAAAAATAAATGGATAGAGTACAATACGGAGAGTTTAACATCAATACGGAGAGTACAATATGGATAGAGTACAATACATGAAGGAGTTGAACAAAACTTGGTAATTAGATAGTTATTTAAAAGTTACACAAAAGATAATCTATAAAAATTACACTGAGTCAATAAACTTAGTTAGAAGGATATTAAAAATTTCAAGAAGTTTGTAAGTAAAAGAAATAATGAATTTTAGAGAGTTAAAATATTTTGTTTGCAGAACATACATTATAAAATATTAAACTAGTTAAAATTAAAGGAAAATTTTTGGAGTTAAAATATTTGCTTGCAAAACATAAATTAATTAAGTTAAAATTCAAGGAAAATAAATACTTTATAAAAATATAAGAATAACTAATGAATTTGTTTTTTTAGTACAAGGAATAAATATTGTTTAATTAAAGTTAGCTAATATTAGAGGTGGAAAAGAATTATAAGGAGAAAGGTTACCTAAGAAAAATCATTTGTAAAGACATTTATATAGGGAAACAAACAATTATTTATTTAGGAGCTGATAGGATAATAAAAATTACACGAAGAAAATAATAAAATTTTAAATTATTTACAAAATACATTTAATACAAAGAAGAAAGGAATCGAAAAACTCTTTTAACATGTAAAAAACAATTTGGCCTTACAGATATTCCTACGTTTATTCACATCTAGATCTGGCTAGTACCTTGAAATGAGGGCTATTGAATATACCCCTTAGACCAGCCATATATAAAAGAGATTCCGGAATAGCAAATTTTTGACCTTGCTCTTGTACCAAATGTAGTAAAATCATACCTTGTGACAAGTCCTCTGGAACGTACTGTATAGCAATCCCTCAGAGCAGTCAGAATATCTAGCATGCAAATGTTAT
Organism: Catharanthus roseus; assembly: GCA_028651295.1. NCBI lineage: Eukaryota > Viridiplantae > Streptophyta > Magnoliopsida > Gentianales > Apocynaceae > Catharanthus > Catharanthus roseus. The sequence continues at coordinate 5,350,841 of JAPQWS010000102.1, forward strand.
AAAAATATATTCCAGTATAGAAAATAAGATTAAAATAGGAAAACGATACAAAATTATGATCCTTGGCCTAAGCATACTGCGTAAGAATATGTAGAAAACAAACCAAACTCTCTACTTTGTCACTGTTCAATAGTAAGCTATCATATAGAGAGTATTTCATAAAGCTACTCTTAGAACACTAAAATTCTGATTCTTCAATTTTGTCCGCGCTCTTACAAAATTATGAGAGCAAGTAGGGGTTGAAAATGTTGTGTCTTGGTATACCAGGTTGTGAGAGCAATTATAGGATCTTGGTATATCGGCGATTGATTTTGTAATAAATTTTTGAGTGTGTGTTAGGGTTTGATTTTGTTTTTCACATCAATTTACACTCTAAAAATGCCCACTTCCCATCATAATTTTCACAACTTTAAAGTTTAAGAATAGAAGATGTGTTCATGAATCTTTTAAATTCATCTCGAAAATTTTGAAATGGTATAATATGTTAGACCTATGATTTGCCATAAACCGTAAACTAATGTTTGTTTTAACTGTTTTGATAAGTAGTGAAACTGTACCAAAGCGATCGCGTCCGTTCTACAACAGCATTTTCATGGTGCTTATCCTAACTACGGGAAGGTTCCTCCAAACATTAAAGATACGTGGTTAAGAGAGTTTGTTGTAAGTGTTTTAATAATCATCGATTAAGCTTTTAACCATACAACGTTATTTGACTTGTATTTGCAATTTTTTGTGTGATAGTAAAAAAGTTTCGAAGGGACCAAATACATTAGTAGCAGAAGCGAAACTTTGGATAAACAGTCCTCGCTACGAATGAAACACATGATATACGAGGTTAGCCAATATGGAAAGAAGCCTCCTTGAATAATGGAAACAATCTACACCAACGTTATGAGGTGTTGGAATTCTACTGCATACAAAAAGAATCAAGAGCCAACACAGAAGAATCTCCTTGAGGGTGGTGGCCAGGGGCCCGATAAGTACACTGGCGGGTCGAGGTCATTTATTGAGTGGGTAAGACAACTAATATTCTAATATCAAGTCATTTCACATCGTTTCTTCCTAAAACTAATTAGTTAGTACCTTGTTTTAACTTACGCCTTTCAGTTTCTTATGGTGAAGAAGTATGTTATATTTGTTGAATGAGAAGTATTTGATATAGTACTTCATTACAACACATTTGTATGTCATGAATGGTTTAAATATTCACAACACATCCAAATCGGAAAAAACTTTAAACAATCAGATTTGTACTTCCTCCTCCATCAGCAAAGGAAGGGGAATAAGAAGGAACAGTGGATCGATCTGATGAGTTCAGGTAATGTTTAACATTTAACTTTCATGTCATTTTTTCATTTTCATATCATTTTAAACTTTTTAACAGATTCTCTTTTTTGTAGGCTAAATTTCATGAATCAACGAGTAATGCAAAACGTGTTCATGCAGAGACTGGCGCGCCGCTTCCTATCGATAATGCCTTGATGTTCGAGGTTGCTAAGAACAACAATAATGGCTACGTCTATGGGTTTCGACTTCGATTCTAGAGTAATCGTAGCCGAGAGCCACGGCGTGAGCTTTCCATCGATGCCTCCTTTATCTTCTAGTTCTATCACGGCTGCTACCATGAGAGGGATAAAAAGTAGATGGATTATATGTAGCATGCTCAAGACACCTTTTCGACTTACATGGAGAATTTTTTTAAGAAGGTTGGTGTCAAGCACGATCCTGTTCCTACACTCTCCCTATTTCCCACTATAAGAAAAACAGAATTTCGCGACTGCATATAGCAACTTAATCTATCAGTCACAAAATTACGTCCAATTAGTCACCGAATCTGCCGGTGATAAACTTATCAACCAAGTTCGCGATCGATTTTTTGTTCAGCCGGTGTTTTGAAATAAATTACAACTGATTGACCACCGATTTTAATCTGTTGTAAAGTTTCTCGGGTTAAGACCCCACTTCAGCCGCAAATAGGTCGCAAAGTGACCTAAAATCAGGTCACCACAACCCATCTTCTCATTTCCTTCCTATCCCATTCCCTTTCAAATTTCCCTTCGTCTTTTTGCAACCACCCTATCTCCTATGACCACCATTTATCCCCAACGACACTGTCGCTGCAACCTTCTCCACCTCCATCCTCATTTATATCTTCTATCCTCTCTCTTCTCTCCTCTCTCTTATTTCTTCGTGCTTCTATAACCTCCTCTAATTTTAAGGTAACTATTCCCACTGCCAGCTACGAAAAAGGAGGACCTTTTCTGTTACCTCAAGTACATATTCATTTAATTTAGGGTTTAGGTTAATTAGTTATTTTGTTAGATTGAATTTTAGGGAATTTATTTTATTACTTATTTTAATTAGGATTGGATATAGTATTAGATAAAAACTTAACCTTTTTTTTTATTATTTAGATTTGCCTTTTTTTTAATTCAGATTCTGCTACTATATTGCCATTGCCGTTGCCGCAAAAGAGGTAAGCAGCGGATTAGAGTGTTATCTCCAGATGTTTTATTCTTTTGAATTTCCCCTTCTTGAATGTTCCTGTTTTTATCTTTTTCATTCGGATCTATAAACAAACACTGCTTGTTTCATTTACTTGTTTTGATTTAGTTCATTAAATGCGAAAGTTCTTGTTGATTTTCTATTTTTTTCTAATGAGTTATGAATAATAGTGACATGGTTTAACTTTTAGTACAAGACATGAGAGCAAATATAAGGGGAGGCAAGTATGTCATGTAATGGAATGACATAATATTTCTAAACTGTCTTATCCTATTTCAATGATCTAGGTGATATATTTTTATGATGTAATCAAAATTATGATATGGGAGGACACTTGTAAGAATCAAATATAAAGGAGAAAAGGTGGTTAAGTGAAGCAACAAAGTTTCTCTTTTAATGAATTTAGACCAACAACGTAAATTTATATTATCTTTTACTACACATACAAAAAATAAAATAAAGCTTATAGAGAAGATGGAAAAATTAAAATAGTTTATGGTATTAAATGTATAAATACTAATTTCTCCAAAATACTAATGAAAATCTCCTAATTTTCTTTATCGTATTTAAAGTTAATTTATATGGAACTCCATGTTCTAGCTCAATACTATTTTGATGCTTTATATATTTTTTTTTATGTTGAATTGTTTATGGGGGAGCTAGACTCTTTAATTTGAATTGTTTATGGGGGTGCCAAGATTCTTTATTCTAAATTATTTATACGGAGCCCGAACTCTTTAAATGTTTGAATTCTTGAATATTGCATTTTGAGTGCCATTGTGCTTGAAAAATGCTCATATTACAAAGTAGACTCTCTCAAAGTTTTTCAAAATCTTAGTGTTTGATCTTGCATGTCTAAGTATATTGTAAGTTAACTTAAATAATAGTTAAAAATAACTTTTATTACTTCTTCTTTTAGAAGTGAACTTAAACAAATGTTAGGAGTTTTTACTCCTATTCTTTGTTATTTCCAACCATTACTTCTTTGTTTAGAAGTGGACTTCAAAAAAATTAGAAGTGTTTGTACTTCTATTACTTATTCATTTCCAATTTATCAAAAGCGACTTCTATTACTTCTTCTCGTAGATGTAAACTTTAAGGAGTTTTTACTCCTATTCATTTTCATTTCCAATCTACCAGAAAAAAAAAAAAGACTTCTTTACTTTTTTTTTTTAGAGTGAACTTTAAAACAAAAGTTAGAAATGTTTGTACTTCGATTACTTCTTGTTTAATCTTGTAGAAGTAAACTTAAACAAAAGTTAGGAGTTTTTTTATCATATTTTTTGTTCATTTCCAATTTTCCAAAAAACGACCTCAGTTACTTCTTTATTTAGAAGTGAACTTAAAAAAAAAAAGGGTTAGAACTGTAGAAAAGTTTAATCTTAATCTTCTTATTCGGAATAAGATTAATCTTAACATTCTATTCCTTTGAATGTAAAAAAGATATAGAGCCAGGTAGAAGTTGGATATATACGAGATGTGTACTCGAGGTTAGGGGACATAGTAATGAATTTGTGAATAAGGTACATCGATTTGTAGATTGGTGTCTTTCAACAAATCATGGCAATGAAGATAAGATGAGGTGCTTGCATGTGAAGCGCAAAAATAGGAAGTTAATAACCATGGAAGAATTGAAGTTACATCTTTTTAGTTGGTGTTTAATGTCTGATTATCATAATTGGACAGGTCATGGAGAAGCATTTTGGGGATTAGATATGGGAACGTATGTGAGTAGTGTAAGGGAAACAAGCTCGAGTAGAATTGGAGAAAGTAACAGGATACGTGAGATGATATTTGATGCTGCCGGGTCGAGCTTTGACCCCAATTTTGCCAACAATATTTATGAAGAAGCACCTAATCTAGAGACACGTAAGTTTTATGATATGTTACAAGCTATAGAGACACCATTATGGGATGGGTGTAACAATGATTCATAGGTATATGCGACTAGAGTTGTTGAATATTAAGTCTGAAAAATTGGACTCAAAAGTCATTTGAACAAGTAGCATGATACGTGCAATGTATATTCTCTAAGGACAATAAGGAGATGGATGATTGGTACTAGACGAAGAAGTTAGTAGATGGTTTGGGTTTGACTATTTAGAATATCGACATATGTCTTAACGGTTGCAAGCTTTATTGGAAGGAAGACTCTACTAGAAAAGAGTGTAAGTTTTGCTATCGTGAATAATATAAGAAGATGAAGAAGAAAACCAAGGATACAAAAGCATATTATACATTAACAACGAACAAGGAAAGTGCGTTCTCGAGTGGGTAAAGAGTTAAAATTACTGGATGGATATGCTTCTAACATGGGAAAGTGTGTGAATTTGATCGAATTAAAGATGTTAGGATGAAAATCCATGATTCTCATGTGTTCATGGAGAGATGAATACCAATTGCCTTCATAGACATCCTTCTGCAAAAGGTTTAAAGCGTCTTGCCTGAACTTAGCCTTTTCTACTGTAACTTACGTGCGCTGAAAATAAGCGAGAGTCATATATATGTCAATTAGAGATGAGAATCCCAATTTTCATATGCAAGCTAGAAATTATTTCCCTCTCCGTCCCCCCTCCCTAGGTTCTTTGATGCAATGGAACATTTGATTGTTCATTTGCCTAAGAAGCTAGAGTTTGTGGTGTCGTTCAATATAGGTGAATGCCCATTTCAGAGGTAAAAACCAAAATCTTATCTTTAATCCTTGTTTCTTCAATAAAATAGTATTAACTAAAATATATGTTCATTTTAAGTATTTGAGCCATCTAAAAAAGATGATCAAGAACAAAGGTAGAAGGTTCAATACATAAAACACACTTAATTGAGGAGGCTGCAACATTCTTCAATTCCTACTTCGAATCAGACATCGAAACTGGAAATACAGTTGTTGGACACAATGATGATGGTCAGCATCCTCAAGAACATGGCTCAGTCCTTTGGTATGCAACGTGTCGGGAAGGGCAAATGGTAAGAAGAAGAAATTCTTACTAGAGCAATGTTTGAAGACGATAACAAGCTACATCTTACTCTAATGTTTTTGCTCAGTGAGCGGACAAGTGTCTTACATCACATATCCTGGTGCAAAAAGACAAAGGAGTTATTAGTGGACAGTAATGAAATCAAGGCCTCGAGTTTTAAATATGCATGTAGTTAAAATTGCATTTCAAGAGAATGTGAATATCGATGAGACTTCGGTTGTATATCGCCAAATTGAAGATATTAGAACTCTCGCTCATGAGTTAAGCGCAGTCAATGAAGTGGAAATTTTAAGAAAACCTGAAGATAATGAAAATAATGATGATTTTGTGAATGATGAAGTAGAATGGGAGTCCAAAGACAAAGATAATGAAGAATAAGAGGAATACAAATCAAATCATGATAGTGAAGATGAAGAGGAATACGATTACAACTTGTAGTCATCTATTTTGTTTCTCGTGTATGTTGTGTTATATATATATATATAATTACCTTTAGTTCACCATTATTTATCATATAATTTCATCGTACATAATTTGCTGACTTTAATGTTTCTTCGTAATTGTACATAAGTGAAGAAAGTACAAGTGCCAGGTACAAAAACTATGGCCAAACAATAAAAAAAAGAATTGTTCCCCAAGGGATAAAATGGTGTTTTAAACAAAATTTTTAAGAATCAAGATAAAAAAGATGAAGTTAGATTAACTGAGATACTCAAGAACTCTTCTTGTTCGGTTTTTTGCCCTATTTGCACTGTTTCTTGAAAAATATCACAAAAATGGCCAGGCATGTTTTTGTCTTCAGTTTGGCCATACGCATACAATGTATGCGTTATAATAAGTGGTGTGCATTGTCCCGAATCCCGCATTTAACAATAGGTTTAATGATGTGGCAAAAATTTAGGGGCAATATGTTGGTGATGTGGCATTGATTTGGCAGATCTATGGACTTGGCATATAATGCATATGCAGTATGAGATATAACTAACGATAACACACATGGTACGTGCGTTATTGTTTACCCAAAATTACAACCCTACATGTTTTCTCTTATTTCTTCTATGCAGCTTCTTCTTCCTCTTTTCTCTCCTTTTCATCTTCCTTCTTGTCTCTTCTTCCTGCAACTTTTTTCTTCTTCATCTTCCTATAACCTCTTCCTCTTTTCTCACACGATATTAGTGATCTTCTCGACATTGAAGCCTTAAGAAAATAGAAGGAATTATTTAGGTAATGATATGTTCAAGTTTGAATTTAGTGTTTACTTGAATTTTTGTTTGGATTTAAGTTTTCAAACTTCAAATTGAATTTGTATTATATCCTGGCCTAATTGTTAATTCTTGAAACCGTTTTGTTTACTTAACAATTGGGTTATTAATTTGAAGTAATTGTAGAAATTAAAGAGTGAAAACAACTTGGTTTCTTAATTTTGAAAATTTTGTTGAAAGAATTTGGGATACTTCGGTGATGGAAAATTCTGCCAGCGACAAATTCTAGCAACGTTGAATTCCGGCATGGTAATGTATTTTTTTCTGTTTTGTTTTCTTTCTATGAATGACTGCTTTCTAGCTTTTTTTTTTTTCTTTACTAGATGGTATCAATCTTGGTTTATTGTTAAAGTAAATTGGTAACTGTTGTTTTTTGAACATATCTTATCATGAAAGATCTCAAAATTCTATAAGAATATAAATCAATCCATAGCCTAGCTAACTGGAAGAGTTTACTCTCTAAACATAGTAAAATCAAAGAAACATGATGTTAGAAGAAGAAAACTCATGATTAAGAACTAAAATCTTGTTCTTCTCTTAGTGATTTCCCCCTCCTCTATTGCCGAAAGTCCTCAAGTTTTATACCCAAGACGTCCAAAAGTGATTTCTCAGGTTTTCCCCAAGTTCCTTTAAACAGCCTTCAAAACCCTAATTCACGACCTGATTAATGTTTTCTGCGCACTTGAACACTTTATTGCATAGGATGTGTAACATCTTGTACATCGCACAAGGAAAAAACAACTTCAGAAGTTCCGCACACCTTCTTGCACATGGTGTGCATCAACTTGTGAAAATCTTAGAATTTCGCTTGCTCACTGTTTTTGCACCTTTTAAGCTACGAAATCCACTCATTTTGATTCCAAGTACCTAATAACTCCAAAGAACATAATATGAGTAGATTCTACACCAATATGACAAAAAATGCATTAACAATTAAATATAAAGGTGTAAAAATATAACATTTTCGCACATAACAAATTCCCCCATACTTAGCTTTTGCACGTCCTTGGTCATAACAAGTAAAGCAACGAGGTAGAGAAACTCCAAGACTCACTTAAGAACAAAGCACAACACTAACTTATCCAAGCAAATATGAACAAGCTTGCATATCAACCCACAAATATAACTAGGTTATTCGAATTCAATGTATGAAAGTTTATCCCTATTCAATTTGATTCACATCTTGCCTTGGTTAAATAGCATGAATAGCATAATTCATATAAATGTGGAACAACCAGCAATTTAACTCTATCACTCTCTCACTACTACAGACTTGGATAGTAAACTAGGATTTTTTTCTTCGTTTCTTTTATTTAGTGAATGAGTGCATTTTACGCTCCATCTCATTCTTCATTTGGTGTAGATGAGTGTATTTTATGCTCTGTCTCATCTCTTTCTTCTCTCTTTTTTTTTTCGTCTTTTTTTTTTTTTTTGTATGGATGAGTGCATTTTACGCTCTACCTCATCAATTCTTTTCATCCTATTTTCTTAAACCCAAGCATAGTCCTAGACTAAAAGAGATAGAGTGCAAGAATTGGTCATATCCACAATTTATACTTCATCACACGATTAAACCAATCAGCAAATAAGACATTACACTTATTACTATGGAATAAACAATATTAAACCAGATTCTTAGAAACTATAAAATATCCAAAGCCAATATTGAAGCTCATTAAACACTTACTCAAACAAAATTAGTATTAAACCTATAGGCCAATTAGGCCAGTGTTCACACATTGTCTATTCTACTACCTTTATTGAATTTCTCTTCAAAGATGAAGCTTTAAATGAGTCAATTGTTCAAAATAGAAAGTCTTTGTCAAGATTGAGAATCAATCTCTTAGTGCCACCTTGCTTTATTCTCTAACCTTCACGGAGTTTTTGAATGAGTTGATTTTCAAAAGAGAATTGAAAGTTCTTCAAGTTTTGATGTTAAACCAGGAATGTTCTTTGTTGAATAGTTTCTCGAAGCTCTTTTGGAAGAATTTGAATCAAAACTTCTTATTTTACCATCTTCCTTTCAAATAAATCTTTTGGAAACGTGATTTAGCAAAAGAACAAGTAAGCACTTCTAAATATTTTTATGGGTGTTATTGGTGGACTAGAAGTGTTAGTCTTGGATTTCATTGTTTCGAGTTTCTGATCAAACAATTGAGAAAATGTTTTGAAGATTCTTTGAAATGGAAAAGAGAAAGGATTTGGTGTTTTCACTTGCAACTTGAAGAGTTATTTTGGCAATTTGGTATTGTAAATGAAGTAAAAAATTATTATGTTTCGTCTTTCGTTTGTTTCGAGAAATCTATCAATCAATTTCGATTCTTTCTTTTTGTCTTGATTCTTTTTCGATCGAGATGTATAGATCCTGTTCACGGATTAACCTTTCAATACCAAATCTTTGACTTCCAAAAAGAGCTTTCTAGCTAATGACATTTGTGATCTCGAGAGTCTTCTGGTTAGACTTCTTGGATTCTTCAATATATTTCTAGAATTTTTCAAATGCATTTATCAAGAATCTATGAAGGAACTTTGAAAAAAGTTGAGAATCTAAGTTACATTACCAGCCTCCTTTTAAAGAGACCATGTTTCAAATTCCTTATCTACTTGATTTACTCTTTGAGTTGGAAAAGGACAAAAGCTTTTACTATATGTTTCTTTTAAAGATGTTAATGTTAACCTTCTCTTTGATTTACAAGAATTCAATACTTTCAATTGTACTTCTTTTTGGAGAATTCTTGTAAATTTTGAGTGGCTCTCGAATAGTCTTTTTTGGAGTTTCTTAGCTTTGAACTTCTTTTAAGGAAATATGTTACATTATGGAATTCTTATGGAGTTGAGACATCGGTCGACAAACTCAATGCTTTTTTGCTTATTCTCTTCTAAGTCTTGAGTGCTTGGGTGACTTTCATAATATTGTTCCTTTTAATGCATCTGTTTCTAATGTTGCCTGCCTCTTGTGGTTACTTGAAGGAATGGATTCGAGGATGAATCCTTTCGAAGGAGGGTTGGAGGTATGACTTGGGATGCACAAGAAATCGTAGAGCTATTGCAAGTTCCAGTCATAAGAGCCATGGCTAGAAGAATAGAGAAGGAGCACCGAGGAAAGATAGCCATATTTGAAAAGATGATCCAAGATTGGCTTGGCAAATGATAAGAGCACAAGGTGGAGCTTTTAGAGGAACCAAGACACTTTTATTTTTCAAGTTACAAGTGGAGGAAGCCAAAGAAACAAGTTTGGAAGATCTTGAAGCTTCAAAATCAAACGAAGAAGAAGACTTGAACCCTACAGCAGGTGGTAGGGTACACCTACCATCCACGGTAAGGTCATGGCAAGGGAGGAGGAAATGCAACCTACCGCCAATGGTAGGTTCACTCTACCATCGCCGATAGGGTTCTGGCCAAATACTTGCTTGAGAAGTACGGCCTACCATCCACGGTAGGGCGGTAGGTCTTGGGAAGGCCATGGTTCGGGAGTTTTTAACTCCCTTGACCTATCACTTTTGTTTGTTAAGTTCTTTTGACTTATAATTAAATGGCCTAAGAGCCCATCAATTTATCTTAAGCTAGTTTAACCATTAGGGTTTGGAATTAATGATTAGGGACACTATAAATATGTACTTTTCACCCTTTGGCAAGAGAGAATGAAAAATTGAAATATTGAATGAGTCATGAGATATAGAACCTAGGGTTCTTCGGTTTCTCTTCCTTCCTTGTAAATTAGGAATTTCTCTTGTAAAATTCCAGATAAGGAACTCTTGAATCTTAAATTCAAGAGTTCTAGTTCTAATTCCAAATCCTATTCTTCCTTGAGGTACTATCTCTCTATAGATAGTGTTGTTTGGAAAATTAGGTATCCCTGTGTGTGGAGAGTAGGTGAGGCTTCCTTAAACCTTGTTGGTTCTCCCTCAAAATAAGAATGTTTTTATTGTTCTTTATTGTTTAAATTGACTGCAAGTTGTTCTTGAGCCATGAAGTTCTTCAATACAACTTCACTAAAGGGGTACCTCTTGAAGGGAGTTGATTCTTGGGAGGGATTGAGCCTCATACAAGCCTAAGGAGGTTCATACCAGAAGAGGAAAGATTACCAACAATGATTACAAGCAATGTTTTGCCTTCACCTAAAAATGCATATTTTAGATAAGATGGAAGAGGTTTTAGCTCGATTCAAGAAGGAGAAACAACGAAAGGCAACATCTTTCCTTGACACAAAGAAAAATCCTTTTTAGCTTAAAAAAATCTCACATTCAGAAAATTCTTTAATAGCTTTCATCAAGTCAACATCACATTCAACTGATAAAGAATCAAGCACATGGTCATTAATACTCAAACTCATGATGGAATGCATCATCTCTTTGTAGCTCAACTGAAAAACAGCATCTACAAGAGGATCAATTACATCAATCATGGAAACAGAGGATAAATAATCACATAGATATGTCATGGCATCATAAATTTAAAACAAATTTTATCCCCATCGAATTCTATAGATAACTCCCCATCATAGACATCTATCTTTGTCCTAGCAGTTCTCATAAATAGTCTTCCTAACAAGATATGAGAATGATTAGAAGGAGTAGATCGCTCATCCATCTTTAACACATAAAAATCTGCAGGAAAGTCATTCACCTTAACCGAGACATCCTTCATAACCCCCTTAGGATATGCAATAGACCTATTAGCAAGTTGAATAACAATTCTAGTAGGCTTCAAAGGTCCTAGTTTGTGAGCAGAATATATAGAGGAAGGCATGACATTTATAGATGCTCCTAAATCTAGTATACATCCTTAGAGAACAGTGTTTCCTATTATGCATGTAATGGCACATACCAAGATCCTTTTGTTTAGCAAGAAGTTTCTTTAGTAGGACAATAGAAAGAGTCCTTCACACTTATCCTCTCATCCCCAAGCTTCTTATTGTTTGTACATAGTTCCTTCAGAAATTTAACAGAATAGGGTACTTGTTTAATGGAATCAAGTAAAGGAATATTGATTTCTACCTTCTTAAAGACGTCTAAAACATCTTTCTCAAACTCCTTCCTATTCATTGCAAATCTACTAGGGAAGTTATTTGACCTAAATAGGAATAGATACTTAAGATTCCATTCTATAGAAACGCATTCATTTCCTCTACATTAGCATGATCATAACACTATTGGAGTGAAATGGGAGATCTAAAGAAAAACAGGGACCATCCTACATTTTTTCTCTATGGACCGAGGCGAAAAGGGGCTTGGCGGGAAGAAGACTGTGCCATTAGAGAAGCAAGGAGGTCAACATCTTCTCCCCCCTCCCCCCCTCCCCCCCCTTCTCCCTCCACCCGCACCCCCGCCCCCTTTAAATTTCTTTTGTTTTTTTTCTGAAGAGAATGTTAATTCAAGAATAAATTGAATGGATAGTAAGGAAGGATTTGTTTTGAGCAATAGATATCTTTCACATTCAACATGACTACCCTATTTTAGGTTTTTCCACTCTAAGCTCTTCACTAGGAGTAGGATTGGGAGTTATTTCTAACTCTTTCTCCTCTTCTACAGGCTTCTTTCTCTCAAGCTCTTTCAACTCCTTCCTATTCTTAAGAGTAACTATACTTGCATTTTTCTCTAGGATTTAAGGGCTGTGAAGGAAGTTTGTTGGATAGTTGAGCCTTTATTGGCTCATCTCAGAAGGTAGTTGTCCTACTTGGATCTCTAGATATTAGATACTAGATTTAGCATCCTTTTGGAAAGTAAGAGTGCTGGAGACAAGGGACTTAACCATATCTTCCAGGAATATCCCTTGAGATTATTTTTTGGAAGAGGTAGCATTGGGAGTAGAATTAGGTATGAAACCTAGAGGATGACTGGGTTGAGGTTGCTTAACTCCTTGACCCCCGCCCCCTCCCCCAATTGAAGTATGGGTGATCTCCACCTTTAATTATAGGTGTTCAAGAAAGGATTATACCTTCTCTATGTTGGACTAGAAAACCTCTTACACCATTAGCGTAATCCCCTTCACACATAGTAGGACATGCAGTAGTAAAATGATCATATGCCATGCAAATTTCACATACTTTAACTTGTGCATTCATGTTATTATTTCCACAAAATAGTTTCCCAACGAAATTAGTGAGGTTATCTACTTTTTGTTGAATTGCATATGTACCTACCTCACTAACTTTCTTAGGTGCTTCACTTAGTGTGCCAAAATTCTTTATGTTAGATGCCATGTTTGAAATTAAATCACGAGTAGCTTGTGGAGTTTTATCAAGAAGGGCACCACCACTAGTAGCATCAATCATAGCTCTACCAGATGAACTTAAGCCTTCATAAAAATATTGAATTAATAATTGCTCACTTATCTAATGATTAGGACAACTAGCACACAATCTTTTAAACCTTTCCCAATATTCATGCAAGGTTTCCCCACTTAATTTCCTAATTCTAGATATGTCTTTTCTAATAGATGCAGCCCTAGATGTATGAAAATATTTGCAAAGCACGTTGCTTAGCATTCCAATTAGTTATAGAACCAGGTGGTAAATCATACAATCAATCTTTAGGCACCTTATAAACTAAATGGAAAAGCACGCAACTTAATAACATTTTCATCAGCACCTTCAGGTTTCATAGTAGAACAAACAACATAAAATTCTTTTAAATACCTATGTGGTACCTCACCAGCTAACCCATGAAAAGTAGGCAACAATTGGATAAAACCATAATACAACTTAAAGGTATTAATTACTTAAAGAAAAATGATGCACAAAGGTTGATTATCCATAGTGGAGCAGCAAGCTCCTTTAAAGTCCTAGGCTTAACAATCATGTTAACAGTTAAAGTAGGAAAGGTATCACATGTTTGACCCTCTTCTTCTTTAACCTCTCTTGTGATGTCAGAACTATTATGAGTAGCTTTTGTGTGATCTTCTTTATCTTCTTCAATTATTTTCCACTCCTTAATTTCATGAATTGAGAAGTCGTAGGTTTTTATGTCTGTAGAACAACCTGTAAAAAATAAAAATAAAAAGTAATTAGAAGACTTAAACATTTGGATTAAATAACACGTCCCCAGCAAAGGCATCAAAATTTGACGTGTGTTGTTGCAGACACGTCAAATTAAATCTTATACTCTTCCTAAAAACATAGCCAGGGAAAGCAAGAGCCAGTCCTATAGATACTCAATTTAATCCTAAAGGGTAATTTACTAATCTCAAAGTAATGGTTTTGGGGGAAAAAGTTGTTTGAGATTCAATAAAATAAATAACTAACTAAAACGAGCTAAAGTAAACTAAGAAATAAAATTAAACACTTAAGACAATCAAGGGAAATGCATTAGCAAGTCACATGCAATTTATTATGTTTTGTGTAACCAATCATAGATCGTTATTGATTGATGAGTAATTGATTTTAGACTTCTGTCAAACCCCTATCCTTACAAGGTTAGGTTAATTCTGTTGAACACTACAAATTAACCACTAACCTAATTAACTAATCCAACTAACAAGCATGTATTACTAGATTACATAAGAACATAAGGCATCACCAATGTCAAATCGCATACAACAATGAGCTTAAATCATTTTTTTTTAATTATACAATTCCATATTGGTTTAATCTAGCCAAAGCTGCAACCTTTTAAAAATCAATAGTTGCTACTCAGGGTAATTAAATATGGAATTAATAAACCTTAGTAATCTAACTATTTGAACTAATTAGGGTGGCCAATCTTTATTACTTCACACAGTCAATAAGAAGAATATCAGAAATTGTATAAATTCTCATAATCAATGAAGAAGATCATTAAATAACATGTCTTTGACATAAAAGATCTCAAAAGTCCATAAGAACATAAATCAATCCATGGCGTAGCTAACTAGAAGAGTTTACTCTCTAAACATAGTAAAACAAAAAAAGATGATGTTGGAAGAAAGAAAACTCATGATTGAGAACTGAAATCTTGATATTCTCTTTGTGATTTCGCCCTTCTTTAGTGCAAAAAATCCTCAAATTTTATGCCCAAGACGTCCCAAAGTGATTTCTAATGTTTTCTCCAAGTTTCCTTTAAATAGCTAATAGAGTCAATTTTTAATACAAATAAATTTCTTAAGTTTTAATTATTAATCTTTCATAATACTTTATATAATTTATTTATTATAATTATTACATTATTATTTTATTTGTCTTTGTGTAGATTATTTTTTTAAAAAAAACATGAGCAAGTAGAGATTCTATTAAATTGGTAAGGAAAAAAAAGAGTGCACGTGGTGTTGGGATTGTAACAAAAAGATTAAAATAATACATTCTATTTGGAGGAGGAAAAGAAGACAAAAACAAGAGCATTTGACCTGTTGTGGTTAAATCAAATTTGAATTGGTATTGGGGGAAAATCCTTTTTCAAAGAGAATGGGATTGGCAAAGTTAACAAGAAGACTAAAGACATCTTGTCTTCTCTTTAAAAGGGCCGCGAACAAAGGATTTTTTTTTTTCTGTTCTTTAGAGATTTAGACCGAAGGGAGAGCCAAGGGAGAATTTCGTCCGATCGTAGGTTATTCTCTTCCATCAGCGCTGCATAAACAAATTGAAGGACAAAGAAGCCATGATCTACTTCAAGAAATTGGTTTCTTCTTTCCCTTTAATCATGAACTAAGTTTATCTTTAGAATCTTGATAAAATTCTAATCATGTAATTCTATTTTATTTTATTTTAGAAAATTTATTTTATTTATGTGATTACATATCTTGGCATGTTTCTTAGTTTGATTCAATTAATTCTTTGTGATTGTTCTTGTAAAGTACTTCTTTGGGTTAATTAGTACTCTTATCCATGCTTAATTCTTGGGCTCATAATTAAAATAGTTTTAATCTTATTCATTGTGGGACGACCTTGTTTATTCTATTGCAATCTAGTATACTTGCTAGTTTGATAGATTTTTGGGTATCAACTTTTTTGGCACTGTTGCCAGGGAATTTGATTTAATTAGTATTTTTATTGTGAATTTGATTTTAATTTAATTTATTTTTTATTTTACTTTCCTTTATTTTTATTTGGTACTTTTTAGTAGTATAAGTCAAGGTATCGTTTGACTAAACTCGAACCTTTTGATCCTAAAATTGAAAAGGCTTGAAGGAAGAACAACTCCCAAACACGGAAACAACAATCCAACATGGTGGGCAATATATCTGTGAATGATAATGATCCAAGTAACAATATTATTAATCCACAACAATAAGCAATTGTTATCCCAACAGCCCCTCGTTTAAGAGACCTTCAAATGCCTATGATTGCTACCAATCCCTCATGCATTAGGTTGACCAGTGTAGCAAGAAACTATAAGCTTAAGAATTTTCACCTTCATCTCGTCCATACATTCAATGGTTTAGGGACTATAGATGCATTAGGATTCTTCCAAAAGTTTTATACTACAGTTCAATCTCTTTAAACAGTTTGAGTGAGGAGGAGCTAAGATTACGATATTTTTCATATTGTTTATAGAGAGATACTAGGCAATTGCTACTAGGTTTAAAAACTAAATGAGCACTTTGGATGAGGTCTGTGAAGCATTGATGTAAAAATACTATCCTCTTAAAAGACGATGGACTACAGAGGGCAGATTAGCTCCTTTACTAAAAGAGATGGAGAGTCTTTCCATGAGGCAAGCGACAGTTTTAAACTTCTCCTTACTCAATGTTCTCATCATGGTTTTTCTCTTTTATTGACCACTCAATTATTTTACGAAGGACTAACCCCTATATATATGCCAGACATTATAGATACTATGCAGGTAGATGCCCTAGAGAGAAAAATACCCAAGAGCTACAAGCAATATATGATAATTTGGCAAGAAATTCTCAACAAAAAGCGATAAGAAGAAGAAGAGCTAGCGTTCATGAGATCAAAGCCACCAGGACTTGATGACAAAAATAACCAAGCAAACTAATGAAGTTAGCATATTGATGAATAAAGACATAAAAAAAATCCAGAGGTATGTGCTTCTTGTCGTCTATATGGGTATTCTACTAACTATTGTATGAATGTACTCACGGATCCTCTTTTTATGGAAGAGACAAACTTTATAGGCACTGGAAGGAATGTTTCGGAACGTAATGATCTCTTTTCCAACACGTGCAATCCGGGATGGAGAAATCACTCAAATTTTAGTTGGAGAGATAAAGAAAATCAAAGACAAACACCTCCCGAATTCCAACTACCAAGGGCACCGTACCAACAATCTACAAATCCTATACTACCACCTTATTCTAATCATGAAAAAAAATCCTTTGGAAGCAGTGATGTAATATCGTTCTAGATTAGAGTCAAAAATTGACCAAGTTTCTCAAACTAACCAAGCATCTATTCATAATTTAAAGATCCAATTGGGTCAATTTACAATAAAAATAAGGAAAGAGCTCATAATTTCCAAGTGACATGGAAACAAACCAGAAGAAGCAAATTCATGCAGTGACCCTAAGGAGTGGTAAATAGCTCCAAGAGGTGAAAAAGGTATAAGAAGATGCTAAGGTTACAAAGGGGGATGATGATTCCAAAACAACAAAGGAGGATGAACAAAAACAGGAAGACTCTCAAGCTTATATTCTAAACCTTATGTTCCCCCTATTCCTTTTCCTTAAAATGTAAGACGCAAAATCCCGACAAACAATTTTCTAAGTTTCTTGAGGTTTTTAAAAAATTACATATTAACATTCCTTTTGCAGAGGCGTTGGAGCAAATGCCGAGCTATGTTAAGTTCTTGAAAGATATATTTACATGCAAGAGAAAGCTTGAAAACTTAGAAATTGTGATACTTATTGAGGAATGTTCAGATGTGCTACAATAAAAACTTCCCCAAAAGTTAAGGTCCAGGGATTTTTACTATTCCTTGTGTCATCGGGAATTTAACTTTTGAAAAGGCATTGAGTGATCTTGGCTCTAGTAACTTAAAGCCTTTGTTTTGTCTTCAAAATGTTGGGAATTAGGGAAGTGAAACCAACTAGTATAACTTTACAACTAGCAGATAAGTATATAATTTATCCATAGGGAATTTTAGAGGATCTTTTAGTAAAAGTGAATAAGTTTATTTTTTACTATTGATTTTGTTGTGGTTGACATGGAGGGAGAAACAGATGTACTTTTGATTCTAGGTAGACAATTCCTAACAACTGCAAGAATTTTGATTAATCTAACAAGGAAAGTTTATACTTGGGTTTCAAAATGAAGAAGTGATATTTAATGTGTATAAGGCTATGAAGTATCCTTTGCAGAGAGATTCGTGTTTCATTATTGATATTATACTTCCTACTTTGCAAAATACTTTCAAAGAAAACTTGTCTAGTGATCTTCTTGAAGTTTTCTTATAGGAAACTTAAGACAAGGAAGTAATGAAGGCGTATATGGACTATATGTATGTCATACTATCATTCCCTTAATTCAAGAGGCAACATTATGAAGAGTTGGGGAGAGTTTGAAAAAACCTTTGTCTTCCATAGAGAAGCCCCCACACGTGAACTTAAACCTCTTCCCCCTCATCTTAAATATGGATTCTTACAAGGTTCTTCAGACTTACCTGTTATGATCTCTTCTTCTTTGATAGGTTTGTAAGAGGAAAAACTCTTGAGAGTTTTGAGAGCTCACAAGAAAGCTTTGGGATGGACGATGGCGGACATAAAAAGAATAAGTCCTACAATTTGCATGCATAAAATTCATATGATGGATAATTGTAAACCAAAAGTTCAACCCCAAAGACATCTAAATTCAAACCTAAAAGAAGTAGCAAAAACTCAAGTATTGAAACTCTTAGCGGCAGGTATCATCTATCAGATTTCTGAATCTCAATAGGGAAGTTCTGTGTAAGTGGTTCCTAAAAAGGGGGGGACTATGGTGTGTAAGCTACTACTTAGGTGATTCGGGCAGTGTGATTGATTTTGCTGTGTGAAGAGTAGTGTGACACAGTGAGAATTGAAAAAAGCAACACAAACACAAAGACACAGCAATTGGTAACACAGTTCGGCCGAGCCTACATCTGCAGGGCCATGCCCAGAAAGTAATCCACTAAACTTTCAACACAGTACAAGAGAAAACACCTAGCACTTTTACACGTCTGGTGTTTCCCTACTGGAATAAGTGCAAACTCCCTTTACACGCCGCACGGTTGAATCCCTTCAACTCTTCAAGGTTGAATCAGTGCAAACTCCCTTTGCACACAGCACAGTTGAATTCCCTCAACTTTTCAAAGCTCCCCCTTTGAATAAGCTGCTTGATCTAGGATTCCTTCAAGTCTTCAACTTCGTTGAATCACATCACAATTTCTATCCCTAGAAGTTATAGTCTTCAAAACAAGAACTCCATTGAATTATGAATGATGAACAACGAGCATCAATGGAGAATCACAGTGTTTGAAGTTTGTGACTGCACAAACTCAACCACCATGAACTGTTGTCTTCTCTCTTGTAGAATGTCTTCCAAAAATTGCAGAATGGCTGGCCTCAACATTCAATTTTATTCCTCTATATATAGATGTTGAGGCTGATTTGTAGGTCTTGAATTTCCGATCCTTTTTCAATATAAATTATGTCCAAGGACTTTGTTTAAAAAAAGACTTCTAGCTTTAATTCCCTGCTTAGGATTTTGACCTTTTCTTATGTTTTCAAATTTCCTTAACTGAACTTCCATATCATAGCTCATAATCACTGATTCTTCGGGATTTACCATGTTTCCTAAAACGATTCCAATACATAGTGCTGCTATAAATCTGTAACTTTTGTTCCGTCACATGATCAACTTGTGTGGCCACACTAAAGCTTTGTTACAGGTTTCTACAAACTCCCTTTTTGGCATTATTTTGGATCAAACCCCAGTGAGCTACACAGACCTTCATCCGTAATAGAAACCCATAGTAGCATATTAAGCCATAAGCATAAGAAAACTAAGTGAATGGTTCAAGTCCTAATTTCGGTGGCACACAAGCCAAAACAGATAGCTCAGATGCTACGACATAAAGTAATCCAAAAATATCCCGAGGCCATACAGGCCATTAAAAACAGAAAGTAAAGTATTCAGTTCAAGGCCGCACTCAGCCACCCAAAGACCACACAGGGTCAAGCAAAATAATTTTCATAGTTAAGATTTTTATCTTGATACTCCCTCTTTTGATCTAAAATAATGAGCTTATCCTTGAGATTTTGCAAGTCTTGCTGCATTTGAAGAACAGAGGCCATAACAGTTGAAAGTTGTTGATTTAGGAGGTCTAGACTTAATAATGGACTTTGCTTCCCAGATCTTTTATATGTGAATGGAACTGTGTATTGCTAGCTGATAATGTAGGTGGCGTGAAAAGGGGTGTTTTGAGTGTGAGACGAGAGTGTTCAATTAGTTCTCACAGTACACATACCTGTCTAACATCTACGAGGATGTGAAATAAGAGCATTATTAGATAGGCATCTTATGCACTAATTGATCACACATATCCTCAATGCCTGTTTGAGTTCTTCAAATCTCATGGCATCTAGGGACTTTGTAAGAATATCGGCCAATTATTTCTGTGTGTTCACATACTCCAAGCTCACTGTCTGTTACTCTACAGAGTCTTGAATAAAGAGATGTCTTATATCAATGTGCTTGGTCTTGTTGTGTTGCGTAGGATTTTTAGTGATGTTAATTGCACTAGTGTTGTTACAATACATGATCAGCTCCTTCTTTATAATCCCATAGTCATTTAGCATCTATTTTCATCCAAAGAAGTTGTGTGCAACAGCTCCCGACAGTAATGTACTCAGCTTCTGTACTAGATAGTGAGATACAGTTTTCTTTCTTGCTATACCAGGAGACAAGATTATTTTTGACATAGAAGTATTCGAACGTGATTTTCTATCATCATAATTACCAGCCCAGTCTGCATAACTATAGCTAACAAGATGAGTGGTGGTATTATTGCTGTTGAATAACCCATACTCAGCAGTGCTAAGTACATATCTCAAGATGCGTTTTACTGCTTTCTTGTGTGACTCCTTAGAATCTGCTTCATATCTTACACACACTCCAACATTGTATGATATATCAAGTCTACCTTCTATTAAGTAGAGTAAACCACCGATCATACTTCAGTACTCATACTGATCTAAACTTATTCTCTTCTCATCCTTATTGACGTTAAGTGTGGTACTCATGGGTGTTCTTACTGTCTTTTTGTACTCCAAACCAAACTTCTTCACTAAATTTTTTGCCTATTTTGCTTGAGAAAGAAATATTCCTTCCTTCATTTGTTTGACTTGCAATTCAAGAAAGAATGTTGGTTCACTTACCATACTCATCTCAAATTCAGTTCTCATTGATGTGATAAATTCCCCTATGAGCTCATTTGATATGGCTCCGAACACTATGTCATCAACATATATCTGTGCTATGAGCATGTACTGTGTTGATCTTTTCATTAGCATAGTTTTGTCCATACTCCCCCTAGTGTATCCTTTATTGAGCAAGTAGTTAGTGAGCCTTTCATACCAAGCTCTTGGAAGTTACTTTAGTCCATAAAGAGCTCTTTTCAACCTGTACACATGATCAGGATACTTCGGATTCACAAATCCTTTTAGTTATTCCAAATATGCTTCTTCTTGTAATATCCCGTTCAAGAATGCACTTTTAACATCCATCTGTTGTAGTGTAAAGTTCTTGGCACATGCAATGGAGACCAACAGTCTTACAGATTCAAGTCATATGACTAGGGTGAATGTTTCATCAAAGTCCAGTCCCTCTACTTGAGTATACCCTTGTACAACCAACCTTAGCTTATTGCATGTGATGTTAATGCATCGTTTCTCTCAAACTACTGCAACTACTATAAGTTAGAACCTAGGAAATTCGTACAGTGTGACTGATTTTGTTGTGTGAAGAGTAGTGTAACACAAAGTGAGAATTGCAACAATTAACACAAACACACGACACAGCAATTGGTAATGCAATTCGGCCAAGCCTACATCTGCATGGCCATGCCCAGAAAGTAATCCTCTAAAACTGCTAATACAATACAAGAAAACACTTATCTTTTCTACACATCTAGTGTTTTTCCTAGTGGAATCAATGCAAACTCTCTTTGCACACTACACAGTTGAATCCCTTCAACTCTTAAACGTTGAATCAGTGCAAACTCCCATTGTACACAGCACAGTTGAATCTCTTCAAGACTCCCCTTTGGGACAAGCTGCTTGATCTTGAATCTCTTCAAGTCTTCAACTTCGTTGAACCACAGCACAACTTCTATCCCTAGAAGCTATAGTCTTCAAAATAAGAATTCTATTGAATTATGAATGATGAACAACGAGTATCAATGGAGAATCACAGTGTCTGAAGTTTGTGACTGCACAAACTCAATCACCATGAACTGCTGTCTTCTCTTGTAGAATGTCTTTGAAGAATTGCAGAATGGCTGGCCCCAACGTTCAATTATGTTCCTCTATTTATAGATATTGAGACTGATTTGTAGGTCTTGAATTTCCTATCATTTTTCAATAGGATCTATGACCAAGGACTTTGTTTCCAAAAAGACTTCTAGCTTTAATTTCCTGCTTAGGATTTTGACCTCTCCATATGCTTTCAAATTTCCTTAACCAGACTTCCATATCAAATCTCATACCCTCTTCTAGTTTTGCCATGTTTCATAAAACGATGCCAATACACAGAGCTGCTGCAAACCTGTAGCCCTTGTGATGTCAAATGATCAACCTATGTGGCCACACTCAAGCTGTGTGATAGGTTTCTACATGGTTGTAGCTAATGATAATAATGAACAATCTCCACAAAAACCATAACGGGATGGAGAGTGTGTATAGATTAATTATCATTTGTTGAATGGATTCTCGTTTGTTGACTGCATTTACTAGAAAAGACCATTTCCCCTTCTCTTTATTGATCAAATATTAGAGAAGTTAGTGGGACATGAGTTTTATTGTTTTCTTAATGGGTATTCCGGATAACACGAAATAGTGATAGCTCCAGAAGATCAAGAGAAAACCATCTTTACTTGTCTTTACGGCACTTTTACCTATATAAGAATGCCTTTTGGGTTACGTAAGGCCCCTGCTACTTTCTAACGATGCATGATGGCTATCTTTTCTGATTATATGGATGATTTTTCTTTATTTAGTAGCTCTTTTGATCATTGCTTGCACAATTTGTCACTAATCTTGCAAAGATATGAGACGAACCTCGTTTTGAATTGGGAGAAGTGCCAATTTATAATAGGAGAAGGGGTAGTACCTGGTCTAGATCACAAGATTTCTTCAAGAGACATCGAGGTTGATCGCGCAAAGATTGAAGGAATAGGACGATTATACCCTCCTAATTCGGTCAAAGATGTTAGAAGCTTCCTTGGCCACGCAGGGTTTTATAGACGATTCATAAAAGACTTTTCTCTCATCTCTAAACCTTTGTGTAATTTATTGGTTAATGATGTGACATTTTAACTTGAATTATAATTGTTTGTAGGCTTTCAAGAAGTTAAAAGAAAAGTTCACCACCGCACCCATTGTGGTGTTATGGTATTTGGACTTACCTTTCAAGATTATATGTGATGCAAGTGATGTGGCAGTTGGGACTGTTTTAGGACAACAAAAAGATAAGGTACGTTGAGTTATTTATTATGCTAGTCCTGTCTCAAATGATGCACAAAAGAATTATGCCACAACGAAAAATGAATTAATAGTCACAGTCTTTGCTTTTGATAAGTTTAGATCATATATTGTTGGTTTGCATATCATAATCTATACTGATCATTCCACATTGAGGTATTTATTTGCAAAGCATGATGCCAAATCTAGGTTGATTAGATGGATTTTACTGTTACAAGAGTTTGATTTGGAGATTAGAGATAAAAAGGGTTCTGAGAATGTTGTTGCTAATCTTCTTTCTAGGATAACAAACCCCGAAGAAGATATCCCCATAACTGAAACCTTTCTTTATGAACATCTTTTCACAACTAAGTCTAATAATCTTCCTTGGCATGCAAAGTTTGCAAATTATTTGGGTAGTAATATCATTCCTCCCCAACTTAATTATTAACAACGGAAAAAGTTCTTTTCTAATGTCAAACATTATTTTTGGCTTGATCCTTTTCTTTATAAAATTTGTTCTGACAATATGATTAGGAGATGTGTTCCTGAGAGTGAAATTAATGCAATTCTTTTTCATTGTCAAAACAGAGAAGTTGGAGAATACTTTGGTCAACTAGAACGTCGACAAAGGTATTCCAATCGAGTTTTTATTGGTCTACTTTATTTAAAGATTGTTCTAACTTTGTTCATTCTAGTGATAGGTGCCAAAGGAGTGGAAACATCTCGAGAAGACATGAGATGCCCCTTACTAACATTTTTGTTGTGGAGTTATTTGATGTTCAAAGGATAGATTTCATGGGCCCTTTTCCTATATCTTATTCTAATAAATATATTTTAGTTTTGTTGATTATTTGTCTAAATGGGTGGAAGCCATTGCTACACCTACTATTGATGCTAGGGTGATTGTTATATTCCTTAAAACGAACATCTTTTGTTGTTTTGGCACCCCTAGGGCTCTTATAAGCAATGAGGGCACACACTTTAACACTAAGATCTTAGATAATTTGTTGAAAAAGTATAGAGTCACACAAAGGATTGCCACACCCTACCATCTAAACAAGTGGGTCAACTTGAAGTGTCTAATAGGAAGATCAATCGAATTCTTGAAAAAACTGTTAACACTTTTAGAACTCATTGGTGTTTAAAACTTGATGATGCCTTGTGGGCATATAGGACTACTTTCAAAACACCCATTGGTATGACCCCTTTTCATATTGTAAAATGAACTCGATGAGCTTCGTTTGGAAGCTTATGAGAATGCTCGTCTCTACAAAGAAACCTACCAAGAGAATCCATGATAAAAGGGTCCTAAGGCGTTAGTTTGAAATTGGTCAACAAGTTCTGCTTTACAATTCATATCTAAATCTTTTTACTGGTAAGTTGAAATCGAAGTGATTTGATCCTTTCACTGTTACTAACGTCTTCCCCTATGGCGCTATTGAAATATCTCATAGCTCCAAGGGAACCTTTAAGGTCAATGGAAAAAGACTCAAGCACTGCCTAAAAGATGGTTTCGGAAGGGATGTAAAGGTCGTGACACTTAAACCCTCTTTCTTGAGTATAAACAGGTTCTGGCATCGTTAAATAATTAGCGGATGACGCTACTCCATAAAGCAGGCTTCTAATCCTTTCTTGGCTTGCAATCCACTGCACGGTTCGGGACCTCACGTTAAAAGAGCATTTTTATGTCTTTTTATCTCTTTAAGTTTTGCTTTTTTCCTTTTAATTTTGTGTGTTTAGTCTTGTTTTTAAAAGAGGTGGAATCTCCTTAAGGAGCGATGGTGTATCATATGAACAAATATAGCTCTATGCTTTTCCGAAAGGGGAGTAAAAGTTTATTTGCTTATCTATTTGCTTCTATCCACACTGAGGATAATGTTTAATATAAGTGTGGGGGAGATACTATTGTTTTTGTTATTTTTTTTTATTTTTCTTATCATTTTGTTTTCTTTAAAAATAATTTGGTTATTTACTTTTTCTTTTTCGCGTTATTTTTTAAAAAATCAAAAGAATTGGAAAAATACAATTTTAACTCAAGAATTGTTCTTATTGAGTGTTTTTAAAAAATTCTTGAGTAAGTGGAGAAAAAATGTTTAGCTTTTTCTTTTTTTTTTTTTTACTTGTGTGATGAACTCATGTTCTATATCTCTTATAACTTTGGCTCGACTTTCACTTGAGTACATGGGTCATGTTAGTGTTTGATAAATCTTTTACATTATTTTTGAGTTGCATAGAGTGATGAGTCGCTTCCTTACATTCTAGAACTTATTTCAGTATACCTCTTGTGGTGAAATAGAAAGTTTTCCCTTATTTGGCTTAGAAACAATGGTCATAGGTCGTCTTTGAATCGTTTGTATCTTTTAAACTTACCAAATCTCATGATTTTCACCTTCGTACCCTTTTGAGCTCTAAATGTTATTTTCTTTCTTTAAGCTACTAAAATATTGATCCTTAATCTTGTAGAGATTTTAATGACAAATTCTAACATGTTGCTTCATCTGTGTTGGGTTGATGTTTTGGAGATATGGAAAGAGAATAAGTTATCTTAAAAAAAGGGAAAGAAGAAAAAGGAAAAAAAATTATGAGTTGTTATGAAAAGAAAAAAAAATATGGCTGGTTGAGCTAAAAGAAAGAAAAGAGATAAGTTGTTACGTTATTATTACAAGCCATAAGATGCAAAGAAAAAATTTTGAAATGCTTGGAATTATGAACGTAAGAAAAACAAATGGCCTTAAATGATGAAATCTTGATAAAATGAGGGAAGTAGTTGTTAGAGGTGTTGGGTAAGACTGTAAACGGGGCGGGTCTTACCCATACCCGCGCGGGTCTATACCCGTTTTTAGCGGGTAATGTTTAAATTTTATACCTGTAGACCCGGACCCGAACCAATACCCGTATTAATTCTGTTATATAGGTTTGGGAAGGGTATGATAATGCCCAGACCCGTATACTCATATTAATAAAATAATAATATATATTTATATATATTATATTATTTATATATATTATATTAATATATAATTTATAAATTTTTATATTATAATTTATAGTATATTATTTATATATTATATTATATATATTATATTAATACCCATTGATGTGAGTTTTTTATCTTTAGCTATATATATTCATAATTATCTTTATTTTACATACACTTGTAATATATACTCACTTCTATAT
The DNA here is from genome assembly GCA_028651295.1 of Catharanthus roseus. Lineage (NCBI taxonomy): Eukaryota > Viridiplantae > Streptophyta > Magnoliopsida > Gentianales > Apocynaceae > Catharanthus > Catharanthus roseus. The sequence goes on from JAPQWS010000102.1 coordinate 5,377,335, forward strand.
TTCTTTTGTAGGAGACAAATAGGATCAAGTGGTATTCAAAATCCAAATGCTTTAATTAATATATTATATTGAACTAGAACTTTCGTGCTTATTGGATTGATATACTGTGAAGATTTTGCGTGTATTTGAACCTTTAATCATTTTAATTAGAGATGTTAAATGATTGTATTTGTGAAAAGAAATGTTGAGGAGATTATGTTAATCATGTTAAAATTTTTATTTTAGGGTTATACATTGTTATATATATATTTTTTAATAGGAAAAAAAATAGAAAAATGTCATACGGGTACAGGTATACCCAGACCCTACCCTGGACCCTGGAGGGTCGGGTCTAGGTCCAGAAATTTTATACTTGGAGGGTATGGGTCTGGGTCTGGGTCCAAGTTTCACTATAAGGGTATGGGTCTGGGTCTGGAAGTACCCTGAGGGTCTGGACTCTTTTACAGCCCTAGTGTTGGGGCCAAAAACAAAGTTAGAAAGTTTGTCGAATTTGAAAGTATTTATCCTCTTTGCAAGCTCTCTTTTCTTTTATTTTGAATTCTTTATCTTCGTTTGATAACCAATACCCTAGCCTTACATTACAAGTTTTAAAGTCCTACCTGATCAGAGTTAAGTTTGGAGTACCTCGATTAGTGGAGGAAGGTACGAAGAGTGAGCTTATGGAATGAAAAGATTGAGATTTGGCTTCTATGTGTAATTTAAGAATTTCATTTAGTATTTATTTTATACTCTCTTATGGCCACGATCGCACTTTACACAAGTCTTACATAAGTAATGGGAGATAATTGAATATTTGTTTGTTAGCTTGAGTTTGAAAATAAGAGGAAAGGGTCTTTGTCTTGATAAATTTAAAATTTTGATGAAGGGTACTTGATTTGAATTATTCTATATATTCTTTTAAATTTTGCTTGAGGACCAAATCTTTATAGATTGATATTTTCACTAGTTTTTTTAGTTTAATTTGATATTTATTTTAATTAAATTCTAGTGAAAATGTGAGCTTAATTAGAACAAATAACCTCCTTTGTACTTTATTTAAGTTGTATGGGGTTCGGTCAAGTGAAGACAAGGAGAAGTTGGAGGACTAAATTACAAATATGAAAAAGATAGATTAAATGGTCCAGACGGGAAAGTGAGAACTTCAGGCGTGAATCTTCATCCTCGAGAATCCACCACCGGATCCATAACAGAAAACTAGGCTTGAGTCTTGTTCTAAATCCAGCCCGTGCCAGTTTTGTTTGATTCCGGCGCCGAAACCAATTCGTTGAAGATTTCATTTCCGCATCAACCAATTTTGACTATTCTTTCTTTATTATTTTAAAATTTTTTTAGTAGTTTTTTTATTTGCACTTTAGTCCTTTTTCTTTAAATAAACTTCCATTTTAACTAGGATTTCGTTTTAACTAGAGTTTCTTTTAAAGAAACTTCTAATTTCTTTTCAATAAACCTACATAAATAGAGGATTCTAGCAACCATTAGGGAAGCTAGTCTTAGTTTGTTGAGTTTAGGTTAGGGTTTATTCATAATATTTTCGAGTTTTGTAATTTTCCAGACAAAGATTCGAGCTTTCATTGTTGTGCTTTGGACATTAGTTTACGACTCGAAGTATTGAAGATTTAATTAAAATAATGATGTTTTCTTTCGTCCTCTTCTCTACTTTATTTGTTGTTAATTATTTTCTTTATGTGCTAATTTATTTTTCTAAGGCTATGGTATAGTTAGTTAATTTGTTATATTATTTCCTTTGATTTTATTTTTTGAGAATTTTATGGAATTAATATCTTATTACTGTTCTTAATGCTTTTAAGTGCTTGATCACCATTCAAATTGAACTACTTTTAATTGTGGATCCTTGAGAAAGGACATAGTTGAATATCTTAAGAAATTTGGCCAAAAACTGCCTGCAAGATAGAGATATATTGTATGGTTTGTCGATCTTTGTAACGTTATAATCGAATATGTTCTTGTGAATTAAAATCAAGATAGAGATATAATTGGTTTGTTTATAGGGATAGGTTTGATAAGTTTTGAGAAAAGTTATTGAGCAATTCCGGATGTCGATCGATTAATGATATTCACTCGAGAATAATGAATCATTAGGGTAATATAAGAGTTAACTAGTGAACTCATGCACCTTAAACATTTTGAATTATAATCTTTATTAAGAAAATTGTGGCCTCTAGTTAATTCTTTAGTTTAGTAAAGCAAACATACTCAATAATCGGTTTAATTTTTTTTTCTTAGACTAAATTAATTTTGAGTTCATAATTAAAATAGTTTTAATCTTATTCTCTATGGGATGACCTTGTTCTATTACGGTCTAATATACTTGTTAGTGTGCTCAATTTATGGGTATCATATATATAGTTATATGTAATTAAATATGAACATAGAGAGTAAATTCTAATGACTCATCATAAAATAAGTTATCATGAAATTACTAAATAGATATAATAATGTACATTACTAGAAGAAAAAAAAGAGTGTTTTACCGACTCACAATGCAGTCAATTGAAATTTGTTGGGAACTTTTACCGACAAAAAAAGAGGAAGATCGAATTACTGATAAAAAAATCAGTCAGTAATTTATTTTTCAAAATAAAAGAATAATTGTAGAGAAACAGATCAGGCCCAACCGGATCTAGGACCAAGTTGAATTTGAATGATGAGATTTGCTTTGATGTTTAAAACCTATGATCCCTCAAGTTGAAGTCCTAACTCTTAACCAATTACCCTATTGAAATTGTTGTGTAAACTTATACTATAATATATATATATATATATATATAGCAATGGGAAAGAAATTAAAGAAAAATATAAGGCACCATATTTTGCACAGTTCTCTGATTAGATATTTCAACAGCTGAAAACATGTGGTATTGCAATTGATTTGTAGAATGCGTGCCTCTACAACAAAGAAATATTTCCAGTCATATTGATGGACAGTACTGCATGATCAAGAAAGAATACATTTCTAGTCTTACAACGAAGTCATTGTTTCCATTTCTTAGAAATTTGCATGTCAATTAATAGTCAAATTCATCGTTCAATATAAACAAATTCAATTTCAACTTTTGACTTCGATCGGCAACCATTGATGGAGATGTCACTAAATAGGTACTATATATAATTGTCCCATTATGGTTTCTCTGATAACCATTATTAATTATATTCATAAGCATAGAAATGTCTAAAAAGCCTATTCTTACATTTCTCCTTGTCTTACTACTTTCATCTGGGGACATTCTATCTCGGGCTCAAGCAAGGGTCCTAAAAACATGTGAGTCATTACATTTCTTTTTTTCCAGGACGGAGAGTTTATATTTCATAATTTCATAGTTTGTATAGATATATACTTCATTTTTTTTGTGACGTCACATTTTTTTTAATTTCTCCAAATTTTTTATTCAACACATTATTAAAAACAAAATGCAACTTTAATAAAAATTTATCCATCATACCTTTTTAACATTTCAACCTCTCTCTCTCTCTCTCTCTCTCTCTCTCTCTCTCTCTCTCTCTCTCTCTCTCTCTCTCTCTCTCTCTCTCTCTCTCTCTCTCTCTCTCTCTCTCTCTCTTAATTTTTGTATCATCTCCAATATTTTTCACTACCACACCCGGCAAAAAATATAAGTCTTTTGGCCTTGTACACAAGAACTAAAAGTTGAAAACAAGACAAGTTTTGAATCAAGGTACCTTTTATACCATTAACAAATAAGAATTTGGAATAAATGAAATAAAGTAAGGGTAAAGATAGAAAAGTACCACTAAATACTAATTGAAAAGTATAAAGTGAATTTTATATTTTATTATTCCCAGACACCACAAAAGGACTTAAGTATTTCACAAAGTAAACATGAGAGATAAGGTGGTGAGAGAGTGGTAAATTTCTTAATACTCCATTTTCAATGATGATAAATTAAGGAAGCGAGAGAGTTTAATTTGTTTAGAAAAATTTAATTCATATAAGTAAAAAGTATCTATAATCTCGTATTTTCTTAAATAGTATAACGTACAAAATGTGACAACTAAATTTAAATGGAGAGAATATTTCTTTTTAATATAGTTACTAAAGGTTTCTTTTTTAATTTTTTTTATTTACTACAGATGATGAGTTCAGAAACTTTCAAATAAATGTTGGTGGAACAAGAAGATCTCTTAAGAACCATGGTGATACCATAGACCAAGGAAGTGGGTGCAAATCTTGCTTGCCTCCATGAAAACCCTAGCAGATCAGTCGAACTACAAAAATCCATTGTTCTTCTTTATTATTATTATTATTATTATTATTATTATTATTATTATTATTATTATTATTATTATTATTATTATTATTATTATTATATTATTATTATTATTTATTTATTTATTATTTATTATTTATTATTATCATTATTATATTATTATTATTATTTAAGTACCTTCTTCTCATTTATTCGATTTGTACGTCAATCATGTGGATTCGTAAATCCTGTCTTTGTAACAAAATTCATTTCTGTCATTGGTAGATGATATCTACTTTTTTTTTTTTTTCCCTGGAAGATGATATATTGTATTTAATTATCTCTTTAATTTTAATGATGTTATGCCTTAGTCCCTATGCTAACATTTAATATCACAATGCATTTTGACAATATGGAGAACTAAAAATAAAAAGCAAATAATAATAATGATAATAATAATAATAATAATAATAATAATAATAATAATAATAATAATAATCAACTTAGTCCAACTACAAAGACTTATCATCTTCTTATGCAAGTTTGATTGTTTCCATTAAAATTCTTTATGCTCCTACATTCCGTTCAAAGCTTTTGATAATGGAAACGAAAGGATGGAAAAGAAATGACATCTTTAAGACATTTAACTCAAGGATTTTGGTGTGGAAGACGAATTGAAATGTTTATGTTCTCTTTGGTACAAGGGTTTTTGCGAGGAGAAGTAAAAGATGGGAAAAAGAAAAGAAATCCTGAGAATAGTAATATTCATAAATTGTTGGTTTTTTTTTTTTTTTTTTGGCTGGGCCAAGTTTTGATTATTGGGTACTAATGTGGTCCAAAATTTTTTTTCCGACTTCGGCCAGAACGTACAATGGTCGTGCGTTATCTATAATGATAACACACAACCATTGTGCGTTATTAGTTAATTAAGCATCCTACTCTAATCAGCCTGTGTGGCTGATAACACACAATAAGTGTGCGTTACGATCAGTGCAATAACGCATACTCGTTGTACATTATCAGCCACATAATTTTTTTAATTTTTTAAAATTTTTTTTAAAATTAATTTTTTTAATGAATTTTTTTTTTGTCTTTAATGAAAATTTCTTTTGGGAAAACTTATAATTGTATAAATTTTTTTTAGTATTTTGTTTAATGAATTGTTTTTTTTCTTGATGAAAATTTATTTTGGGAAAACTTATGCTTGTATAATTTTTTTAAAAAGACTGTATTTATATTTAAATTATTTTGTAATATTTATATCGTTTTATTGGAAAATATATTTATATTTTAACCATTTCATCGCAAATTATTTGAAGAATAATGCTAAAGAAATTGTAAAAATTTAAAGCAATGATGTAGTAATTAGAATAAATGGAAAGAAAAAGTTCATTAATAGAAACATGTTTTATTACAACTATTTCAAGAAAATGTCAAACTTATACATTGCTCGGTCCGGAGTTATTACAATTTTTCCTATTATGTCACGGCATGCGATATCTGCCACATCTTGGGGGAGAATCCGGATTTCTATAATCCATTTCCCCCTAAAAGCGCGTGCCCTGTTTCCTACCCTGTTCTTTTTTCATGTTTGGAATATAGAATGTTAAATTAACAGGAACATCCCTCCAAAAGTTCTCACTCAAGACTGGACGAAAATTTGCTTGGTAAGTTCTTCTGTACATTTGTCGTGAATATATCTCCGGCACATAAGTATCTGTTCTTGACCCATTTTCTCTACACACTGCAAGAACATGAGAACAGGGCAATGTATATGTTTGCCATTTTTCGCAACTGCTTGATTTATTATTTAGCCGCAATGTATAGACGTTGTTTCCCGTACCAGAAACCCGAATTGGAGATTTGACCATGTATATTCCCTCTCGCGGATTGTAAGTTGTAACTTTGTGTTTCATTTCAATCCGCAAGAACTTGTCAAAAATTCAAGTTGGAAACGGATGCACATAATTTTCAGCCTTTTCACGGTGTTGGTGAAAGTACTTAACTAGTTTATTGAATATTAGTTCAACCAGGGCTTTTAAAGGTAGAACCCTAGCTTTCTTCAACACACTGTTAAGTGCTTCAGAAATGTTAGTTGTCATGATACTGTGTCTGTGACCGCCATCATGCAACAGTTTCCACTTCTCTGAGTCCAACTTTATCAAGTAAATGTAAGCATCAACATTTCTTTCTTAAATCTCTTTAATTACATGATTAAATTTCCATTGTTTTGTTTCTGTTCCGGCCTGCCACATCAAGCTTTTGAGGTTTGTATTTTCAAAAGTCTTGTTGAAATTTGCTCGAATGTGGCGTAAGCAAAATCGGTGAACTGCAAATGGTGGTTGCCACAAAGGTTGACTTTGGATAGCAGAGAAAATACCTTTGTGGCGATAAAAAATGAGGCATATGTGGCGATCTTTGACTATGTATTCTCGCAAGTTTTTAAGGAACCAACTCCAACTCACGGAGGATTCCTTATCAACAATTGCAAAAGCAAGCAGGAACAAGTGATTATTTGCATCCCATGTACTTGCAATTAACAGCACGCCCTTGTATGGTCCCTTAAGTGTTTTCCATCCATAGAAATCACCGGCCGGCAATATGAAAATCTGTCTATGCATGGCGAGAAACACCAGAAAACAAATTTGAAAACATAATTAGGGGGACTGCTTGTTCTGTGATGCAAAAATTCGTATACAGTCCTCGGATTTAAATCCTGTACAGCTTGTAAGTATTTAGGTAAAATACGGAAGGTTGTATCCCAGCTACCAGAAACCCTCTTGATGGCAAATTTTCGAGCATACCATGTCCGCTTGTAAGTACAACCAGTTTAAAACAATACCTGCACTTCTTGAATGAAGTTCGAGACAGGTATCTCAGGATTGTTGGCAACTAGGTGTGATATAGATATTGATATAAATTTTGAAGACAAGTTTCCATGTTTGTTTTGTTCAATCTGTACAAGGCATGTGTGTTCTTTGAGGAATCTGGTTATTTCCCACCGATTGTGCGTGGCTTTCTTTTTTATACGGATGTACCATGAACAGTAATTATCGTCACTGTGATGATAACATCTTACGGTCCATGTATCAATCTTACTTTTCAAACCCGGTATTCACGCCCCACACTGATAGAGTACTTACGAATCGCACTTACTGCCTGCACTTTGTCAACGAATCTCATGCCTAACTATATGTCAGTCATGGAGTCGTTCCAATTGAGTAATCGGATGGTTCCAGATTCTACAAGGTCATCTATAGGAGAACCCGAACCCATATCTAGGAATGCTCCAGAATTTTTAACTGTAAATTTCGAAATGAAATACACAATTATTAGAAGAAGAGAAGTCAAAGCATAATAATAAGAAGTAAAAAAATAAAAGACCGAGTAAAATAACTTACCGAGAAAAACATTTCAAATGGAGAAGGCTGAAAAAAGGAAGAAAAATGAGATGGAGAAGGCTGAAAAAAATAAGAAGAATGAGGGAGGAAAGAGAGAGAATAGGCTGATGAAATAAAATACAGTAAGAAGAAATAAGGGAAAAGAAAGGGGGAAGAATAAATAGCTGGAAAATTAAAAGGGAAGAAGGAAGGGGGACGGCGGCTGTCGCTATGGTTTTTTTTATAAGGTGATAACGCACAGTCACTGTGCATTATCAAGCTTAATAACGCATAATGGTTGTGCATTATTAAGCTTGATAACACACAGTTATTGTGCGTTATCACCACGTTAGCGCCAGATAGGATCCACGTCATTTTTTTCTACAATTAGCGCGGCTTAAGCCGCGTGATTAGGGATAACGCACAACCATTGTGTGTTATCATCTTTGATAATGCACAATGGTTGTGCTTTATGGCCGGAGTCGGAAAAAAAAATTTTGGGTACCCAATAATCAAAACTGGGCCCAGCCTAGAAAAAAACTTGAAGTTGACTTTGAAAATTCATTAAAAACACTATATAGGAATTTACGTTGTTTGTTGAATTTGTTTGAATTAGAGGTGGATTACTGAAAATTAATATATATATATATATATGTTGTTTTAAAACAATACTATTCTAAAATTATCACCTAACAAGAAAGTGTACCTATCGGTATAGCACTAGAGAAACTCTCAAATTCTGGGAATGGAGAAGCTAGAATAATAACCGCGTTTATAAGGCTTAATCAAATCAAAATTCTAGATGATCTAAAACTGAAAAGAATAGTAAAATAATTTTAAAATAATCTAAACGTAATAGTTTAGAATAATTTGAGAAGAATCTTTGAACGGCAGAATCTCCCTAAGTTTTCATATACTCCAATTAAGAACTTGTAGAAAAGAATGTTAAAAATATTGGTCGGGCTTCACGAACATCAAGAAATTCCTATCTCTAGGTGAAATCCACCTTATTCACTTAACCGTTAAAGAAGAATATCTTCCCTCCCTAACTGATTATGAATGTCTTATAATTAAGAATGAATTAATAACCTAAAAGTGTAATTAGTATCTCTACTCAATTGTCAATTTTTATTATTTAATTGGTTACCCTAGATTAATCTTCCTTTTTTAGCTCCAAGTAATCTTACGAATTAAACCATTCTACGAAAACTGAAAAAACAATTAAACAACAACCAATTGTAAAATAACATTCATTTCATGAAACCCCCAAATGGGAAAAGTAGAATCCAAACTTAGGGTCCATCCCCATTCAAACAAAATAAACCTAGCCAATACTCATTGTCAATAAACACAAATCTATAATCAAATTCATAAAAGAACAAGAGAAAAGAAATCTTAGGAAGATTATTAAAGGTTCAACAGCGTCGGAGCTAGCCCAAACTATTCTCTCAAAATTGCCCGAAGAAACCCAAACAACAACCTTCAATTCAACTCTTAATACTTGAAAATCTAAACTAACTAATGATCCAAGTGGATTAGAAGAAGTTTTTGGAAGAATTTTATCTCGAAATTTGCCTCTCTCAGCTCCTTAGAAACCCTAAACGAAGATAGGTTCAAAATACATTGAAAGTCTCATTAAAAAGAACCAAAACTTGCAGTTTTGACCTCTACTGCGCCACCGGCATGGTCCGGTCGGACCTTGTTAAATTCTTGACTTCGTTGCTACCTCGGCCGGGTACGGCCGGTGGCCGGGTCGATCCACTCGTTGGAATTTTGTGCCTCTTCGCTTTTTTCGTTTGTTCTTACTTTTTATGCTCCTGTTTCACTTCATTCTTTCTTAACTCATCTAGGACATACCTATAACCAAAAGATTAGAAATGGTAGGTAAATATTTCATTTATATATAAAATCCTTAGAAAATTGAATATGAAATATTGTAAAAAACATATATAAAATGGACATATCAATGTATATATATATATATATGTATATACATATATCTATTGTGTGTGTGTAGGAATTCATCACATTAGCATGTGGCCACACTAGCATGTAGTGTGAACGATGATTGTGTTAGCCTGAGTCAACACAACTACATGCATATGGAGTCCACCTGAACACTATTCACTAGTGTTATCATTGTTTTAGATATCTTAAAGATCCGCTACATATCCACAAAGATCACAAGACATAAACTTCCTTATGTTTTGCATGTTTAATTATGACACAATTCTTAGTATGTCTTAAATATGTATATATGTATATATATATATTTATATATAAATATAAATATATATTATATCTATATATGTGTCTGTGTGTATGTGTGTGCGTAAGTCCCAAATAGTCCAAGAGGGGGTGAATTGAACTTTAAAACAAAATAACACTTTTTTTATTTTCTAATTGTTAGCTCAAAAAAATTAGCTTAACTCAGGAAAGATAGTCAGTGGATATTATAAGCCATTAGCTTGACTCTAAGATCATGATCAGTGCAATTAAAATAAGAACAAATGAAACTGTTACAGAAAAGACAAAAAGAAGAACAAATATAAAAGGTTACAAGACTTTTTATACTGGTTCGGTTAAGAACCCACATCCACTTTCCCCTCAAGAACACCATCTGAAGGATGCCACTAAAATATCAAACTCGTTCAAGGTGAGTTAACCTATATAAAAGAATACTTGCTAGTTTTTCCTAGTTCTAGCCATTTATAACAGCTTCTCTATCCCAGGAGAAGCTAAACGACAAGTTTTTGTTCTAGAATTTGCAAATCAATTACAAGTTTTCACTAGGAACTTGCAAACTAGTCACAAGTTTTCCTCCCGAAAACTTGCAAACCAAACCACAAGTTTTTCACACCAAACTTGCAAACCAAAAACACAAATAAAGATAAAATAAATATAGCACAAGAACTATTCTGCACACTCAGAAGCTTTCTATTCAAGGCCTTTCATACTCTCAAAATTGTTTTTGAACTATCCTTCTACCTTGATTTTGAAAGCTCTCTCTATTTGCAAGTAAAAACTCTTTTGTTTGTTGGCGTACTCTGGTTCTCAAATACTTCTTTGATTGTAGCAATTTTTCTCCTCTCAGAATGCCCACTTCTTTTTCTTTGATTTCTTTCTTATATACTTACTAAAAATACTACTACCACATCTTTTTCACATGCTGGTGATAACTGAATTCTTTCTTTCTTGATTCATTTCTTGAAAAAGGAAAACCTACCTTTCTGAGATAATTTATGTTTATGCATAAAACGAAAAATTTGAAAACAAGGACACTGGACCATAAGGGACCACAAACACAAGTATATCGGATGTGGGAGTCTTGTAGACAAAGAAACACAGCTGGTCTACTCTAACTGGTACACATGTAAAATAATAAATAAATACAGCTATCAAGAATATCCTTGGTCTCCACAAATCTTCACATGATAAACTCATCTGATTAGCTCGAGCTTCTTAAGCAAACTTTAACTCAACTTTTTTTTTTGTCTTAATAAAACAAACTGAATTAAAACATACAAAACTCATTTTGTTAATCATCAAAACTCAAGAAATATATCGACCCTTGAACCAATATTTTTCCTCTTTTTGATGAGTGACAAAACCTGTTTGTTTTATTGAATTAAAAAGCCTTAAAGAAAAGACAAAAGATAAATACTCCCCCTGAGCTAAAGACATATATTAAATAAAAACATTCTAAAGAGAAATCTCTCCCTGAGCAAGTGCTAGTCCTAACTTGACCTAAGAAACTATATACTTTCACTAAAAGCATCAAACTACTTATGTTCTTATTTTTCTCAGTTTATCAGAAATTCTCATCTGAAGAAAATATGTGAAAAAGAAAATTTTGGGTTGTTATGCTTCAAAAATATCAATATAGCTAGATGGAATGAAATGAGAGAGAAAGTTCTAGCTATAACAATTATACCAAGATTATCCAATCCGCAACTAAATTAGAAACCCAGATCATCAACATAAATATAATCAACAATTAGATCACAGCTCAGAAAAATCATCAATATACCAAGGTCATCAATAAAGTAAAGCCAGCCAGAGATAAAAACAAGATAGTAACTTTTCTCCCTTTTTTTGACACGAACCAAATAAAGAAATAGAGAGAGACCAAAAGCAGTACAGTAGGATACTTTAGAACAAAGTAGAAATAGTTCAAAGGGTTAGCAAACCCACCAAAATAAAGCAATATCGTTCTAAAAATACCTCATATGTGCCACATAAAACTAGTAGATAAAATGATGTGCCCAAGTTCTCTATTTTCATTGAAATATCTTCGAACAAACTCCACTCTCGTTCATCCTCCCTTCTCATTTCACTTCCTTTTTCTTCAATCCTTCTTTCTCTTCACTTTCTTTCTCCTCACTTACACTCACATTCATCTTCCTTTTTTATTGTTCTTCTTATCAATTTGATTCTCCTCTTCTTCATCTCTTGTAGATATGAGATTCTTTGTATCTCTCTTGATTGTCATTTTTCTCCCTTTAAGCTCACTTACTCCTCCATTTCTTTTCTCAGTAATAGCCTCAAGATAAATTTTATTTCCCTTTTTCATCTTCTTTTCCTTTTTCTTTTTTTTTTCTTCTTTCTTTCTAACAAGATTTCCTCACTATCACCCTCTCTTTTTTCTTCTCCAGATTCTTGTTCATCAAACCCTCCATCATATTATTCTTCTTCCCTTTTCACTTTCATTTCCACTCTCTTTTTCATCTTTATTCTCATTTTTACTTTCTCTCTCACTTTTTGCTCACTTTCTTTTTCATCAAATCTTTCCTTAGAAACACTCTTTTCTTCCTCAACTTTCTCTACTTTATTTTCACTCTTCAACCCTCTTCTTTTTCTTTTCTCTTCCAGTCAAGTTTCTCCCAACAAAGTTTTCTTCAATAATCTCTCTGTTACACACATTTGTATAACCTTCATCATTCAAAACTGCTGCCACATATCTAAAAACTTAGTTCATATTTCCATGAGGTAAAGCTTTTGAATCCTTGTTCAAAACAGCTTTCAACTTTTCAAACATTAGAAGCACAAGTTGAGATTTCTACCTTTTTCACCTCTTCAATCTTTATTTTCTTTTTCTGATCTTTTCTCTCTTGTTTCTGAATCTTGGATAATTTTTCTGGTAGAGTACCTTTCCTTTTGGTATAACATAGAAGAGAGATAAACAAAGAATTTTCAAGCAAAAGAATTCAATGAGAGGTGCCTGAATGAGAGAGGTAGTTCTTCTTTTATGAATCAGTGGAAGAAAAGTAATGTTACAGTACATTCTCTCTTGGAGAATGAAGTAGAATTTTTCTTTTTCAAGGACTCAATTTTTTAGAAAAAATATGGATTTGAAAGGGCAATTGAGTCTGTCAAACAAGGAGAAAGAAAGAGATAAAGATAGATAAACAATTTGAATTTCAAAAGAGAACAGTAATACTTCTTAACATGTTCTCATATAAATTGCATTTTTTATTTACCAATTTTATATCACCTTTACAATACATTTAAAATTCAAATATCACTTTTAAAGAGCAGTTGATATTGAAGGATCAAGATGCCAAGAATAGGCTGCACAAACTCGACCAAGATAAGTATGAAGAGAGAGAGAGAGAGAGAGAGAGAGAGAGAGAGAGAGAGAGAGAGAGAGAGAGAGAATAAGCTGAAATCGATAATTAATATACAAAACTTTTACTTTATACTTAAAGAACTAGTAGCTCATACAAGACAAGACAACACATAGCACATTTATTCATTGTGAGAGATTTATTGAGAAAAAATAAAGAAAGCATCAAAGATTTTAGAAAAACTTCCTCACAAGAGGTTTTTGAAGAAAAATTTGCAAGCTGTTTCTCAGAGGAAACAAAACTTAGGTCGACTGTACCTTCCCCCACATGCTATCAAATCAAGTGATGTCTCATTTCAATGTTCTTTCTTCTTGAGTACTCTACTAGAGTCTTCCTATGCTTAGCTCAAAATCCATTAGTTGATAATTTATCCAAAATAATTGAACTAAACAGCTTCCATCTGATATTTATTCCACCTATGTTGTTGATAGGCTAGCTGATGTTAGTTTCTTGCTGTGCCAAGAGAATAGACATTTTCCTAAGGGCTGACATGTGTCTGATGTACTTTTCCTATCTACTTAACTTTTTGCAAAGTATGTATCATTTTATCTCAATAGTTCCATTCCTTGGATACAATAGAATTAGCTCCATTACAAGATGTCTAAAGATTCTCTTCACTGCAATGAGATGTGATTTTTTTGAATTAGCTTGAAATCTTGCATAGAGATATACGGTAAATAAAACAACAAGTCTACTAGCAGTAAGATACAGAAGAGATCCTATCAAACCTCTATACTCTTTCTGATTGGTAGTCTCACCTTTCTCATCCTTGTTTAGCCTCTCTAAAGTGCTCATGGGAGTTTTGCTGAATTTAGCTTAAGTCATCTTATACTTCCTCAAAAGTTCCATTATGTACTTAGTTTGACTTATTGGTTATCCCTTCTTTGATCTGTTTAATCTGAAGTCCCAAGAAGAGATTTTGCTCGACCATCGTTATGTTTTGTTTAAATGGAGGTGTTGTGAGCTGGAAGAGTTTAAAGTAAGATACCATGACTGATTCTACTACAGAGGCTGAGTATGTGGCTACTTCTCATGTAGCTAAAGGAGGCAGTTTGGATAAAAAAGTTCATCACTGAACTAGGTGTGATTCCTAGCATTGTGAACCCAGTGGACCTATATTGTGATAATACAGGAGCCATTGCACAAGCTAAGGAACCTATATGCCATCAACAACCCAAACATATTCTCAAGCATTTCCATCTCATCCAAGAAATCATTGAGCATGGAAATGTAAAAATTTGCAAAGTAGATACTAATGGGAATGTCGTAGACTCATTGACAAAGCCACTCCCACAACTTAAGCATGAAAGTCATACTGGGTCAATGGGTTTGAGAGTCATGTCAAATTGGTAGTAGGGCAAGTGGGAGATTGTTAGAATATACCCTAGACCAATTGACTTACATTTATTATTTACGAGGCATGTATTTGGAGTTGTATTTTATACTCTTGGTCATCAAGTATGTGACTATTTATGGGATATCTTAAGGAAAATACAGGATACTATTTCTATCTTCCGTCTGAAAACAACGTGTTTGTTGCTCAAAACGGAATTTTCCTTGAAAGGGAATTCGTTTTCAAAAGAGTTAGTGGGAGTAGAATCCATCTTGAAGAAGCTCAAGGACAACAAACTATTTCTGAACCAACCATGGATACTCAGTTGGACTCACGTATTCATACTGAGCCCGAGCCTTTGACACAAGGTCTAAGAAGGTCTGGTAGGATTCATCAGATACCACAAAGATATGGATTTCTTGTGACTGAGTATCATAATGTTAATCTTATTGATCAAGGTGAACCTAACTCCTATCAAGATGCTATTCATAGTCCTGAATCTAGCAAATGGCTAGAGGCTATGAAATTTGAAACGCAATTCATGTATGACAATCAAGGTTGGACTATGATTAATCCACCTGAAGGTTGCAAAACCATAGAGTATAAATGATTTTTCAAAAAGAAAACTAACATAGATGGCAATATGCATACTTACAAAGAACGACCGGTAGAAAAAGGTTATAGACAAATTCATGGTATAGACTAAGATGAAACCTTTTCTCCAGTTGTAATTCTTAAGTCAAGCAGAATTCTACTTGCCATTGCAGCATATTATGATTATGAAATATGAACAAATAGATGTTAAAACTACATTTCTTAATGGAAATCTACTGGAAGATGTGTATATGACACAACATGAAGGTTTTATTCATCCTTCGAATTTTGGTAAAATGTGTAAACTTCAAAGATCCAATTACAGCTTGAAGCAAGCATCTCAAAGTTGGAATCTTCGTTTTGATGAAGCAATTAAAGAATTCAATTTCATCAAGAATGAAGATGAACCTTGTGTGTACAAAAGGGTTACGGAAAATGCAGTAGTTGTCTTAGTGCTCTATATGACATCTTGTTAATTGGGAATGACATCTCCAATTTGCAAAGTGTAAAATTTGGTTGGGAAAGTGTTTTTCAATGAAAGATTTAGGTGAAGCGGCCTATATTCTAGGCATTAGAGTCTATCGAGATAGATCTAAAAATCTTATTGGCCTAAGTTAGAGTGGATATATTGCTAAGGTACTGAAAAGGTTCAGTATGCAAGATTCTAAGAGAGGATTCTTGCCAATGTCACATGGCATTAAACTCAGTAGGTCTCAAAGTCCTACCACAAGGGAGGATACAGAATGCATGAGTAAGATACCTTACGCTTCTGTAATTGGGCCTATTATGTACGCCATGTTATACACTCGCCAGATGTCTCTTATGCATTAAGCATGACTAGCACATTCGCGTCAAAAACATAGTGAACCATATTGGACTGCAATAAAAAACATTCTTAAGTACTTAAGACGGACTAAAGAGATGTTTAGTCAGGAAGGAGAGCTTGTTTTAAATGGTTACATAGATGCTAGCTTTCAAACTGATGTAGATGATTTTAGATCGCAATCTAGATTTGTGTTTTGTTTAAATAGAGGTGTTGTGAGCTGGAAGAGTTTAAAGCAAGATATTGTGGCCGATTCTACTACAGAGGCTGAGTATGTGGCTGCTTCTGATGCATCCAAGGAGGCAGTTTGGGTTAGAAAGTTCATCACTAAACTAGGTGTGATTCCTAGCATTGTGAACCTAGTGGACCTATATTGTGATAATAAAGGAGCCATTGCACAAGCTAAGGAACTTAGATCTTATCAACAATCCAAACATATCCTCATGCGTTTCCATCTCATCCGAGAAATCGTTGAGCATGGAAATGTAAAAATTTTCAAAGTAGATACTAATTATAATGTTGTAGATCCATTGACAAAGCCACTCCCACAACTTAAGTATGAGAGTCATACTAGGACAATGGGTTTGAGAGTCATGTCAAATTGGTAGTAGGGCAAGTAGGAGATTGTTAGAATATACCCTAGACCAATTGACTTACATTTATTATTTACGAGGCATGTATTTGGAATTGTATTTTATACTCTTGGTCATCAAGTATGTGACTCGATAGTAAACCCTTGTTGCTAATAAAATACTATTCTTCTTTGTCCCTACTTTTCTCACATCTTGTATTATTAAACTAGTATGAAGTTGATTGATGATCATGTTTTATTGATCATGAATATGATATATAAAATCAATTCATAAATACATATTGAGAATATTCTATTGGACATGACCCAGAGTGAAGAAGAAATATCGCATGGGCTTAAGTCATAAATATTCCTTCTCAGTTTTACGTTTAGTTTCCTTTGACCTAAAGTTTCTAATGATTCTTGCATAGGGAAGAAATATGTTTTGACATAGTCAAAGATCACTTTTAATTAAGTGATTATTATGACTATTGATCGGGATTTTTATAATAAAGTTTTAACCCAATACTTGCAAGTGCACAAGATCAAAGTAATATGAAAGTATTAGGGTATCGAACCACAGAGAAAGGCTTAACTACCTAAATTATTATCTTCCTAAATTAATTTTATAAAAAGAAGAATCAAATTTTGTTATCTAAGAATTACTACTAAAATAATTAAAACTAATGAATAAAATAATCAAATTAAAAATAACAGGAGCTTAACCAAAGAAGATGATTTAGAACCTTGAATCCACCACTAACCTATATAACAATAATTTAACTCTATTTAGGAGAAAAGATTAAACATTTATGTGGTGATCTAGGCACAAGCTTCGATTCACTAAAGAAATATATTGTGTTTAAATTCATGACATAATCCATCTAACCATTAGCATGACTTATTCATTCCTATGAAATAAATCATCTAAAATTAGCATGAACTATTCAATTCTAAAATCCACAATATACTTGCAAAAATTACATATCTCTCATACTCAAGACTACAAGAATTAAGCATGGATAAAAATATCAATTAACCCAAATAATTATTCTACAAGAACAATCACAAAGAATTAATAGATCTTGTTGGCGGATTTTCGTAGTTTTTATTTCTGTTTTTTGTCTACGAATTCCTACAATTTTTACATCCATTTAAGACAAGGCAAAACCTTTGAAACATGAAAATATACAACAACATTCGAATACACTCTCATTGAGCTACTAGAGTAAAAGTCTCATCAAAAGCAATTCCCTCTTCCTGATAGTATTCTTGAGCCACAAGCCTTACTTTATTTCTAACAATGTTTCTTACTCATCCAACTTATTTGTGAAAACCCATTTAGTTCCAATAACCAACTGTTTTGTCGACCTAATCACAAGCTTCTACACATTGTTTCTCTTAAACTGATTTAGCTCTTCTTGCATAGTCAACATCTAGTTTTCATCATCTTGCACTTCCTCGAACATTTTTGGCTCAATCTATGAAACAAATGCAACATTTCCCATCACTTTTCTCAAATCACCTCCTGTTACCATTTTCTCAGAGGGAGTAACATTGTCCTCCTTTGAATGATTCAAATAATACCTCCACCTTTTGGGTAATTCATTATCAGCACTTGATATTTCCTGAGCAGCTCCATTATCAATTAGCACTCCATTAGCTTCACTCACTTCCTCAACTTGTTCAACAACACTCTCAATCTTATTTAAATCCTCTGATCTTGTAACATCTTCTTTAGTTGTTGTACTTCCAGATTTTTCTTCATTACTCTCACTAACCATAACATGCACAGATTCTTCAACAATCTTACTTCTCTTGTTGAAGACTCAATATTCCTTGCTCACTTCTGTATATCCAAGAAAAATAGCTTCATCTGATTTTCCATCAAACATTCCTAAGCTTTCCTTATCATTCAGAATAAAGCACTTGTATCTGTACACTCTAAAATTTCTAATATTAGGTTTCCTTCCTTTCCAAGACCCATAGAGTGTTTTCTTCAAGATTGACCATACAAGAGTTCTATTCAAAATGTAGCTTCAGTCTAGAAGTACTTTGGAAGTTTTCTAATTTGTCAAGCATCACAAATACTATCCTTTTCAAAATTGAGTTCTGCCAGACCATTTATCAACTCTTTCTTTGAGAACTTGTCCAAGATACTAATTAGTGACAGAAGCTAGACAGACAGAATTAGCTCCACCTTACTTAGCAGTCTCCAATACAAACATTCTCAACTCTTTTTGCTACCAGGATTAGCTTCTCTTCCTTGAACTTTTTGCATTCTCTTTTACAAAAGTTAACATTGATTTACCACATAACTGATTCACACTAATCAAATTGAACTAAAACCCTTCACAAGTGATACATTTTCAATTCTTGGATAAACGCCAACTGTGCCTTTACTAATGATCTTGCCTTTACTATTGTCCCTAAAATTTACACCACTATAATTCTTCTCAACTAGCTTGGTGAACAGATTCATGTCACCTATCATGTGTCTGGAGCCAGTACTACCAATAAGCCATCAACTTTCTGCACATTTGCTTCTTAAACACACTTGCAAAACAGATTAACTCCTATTCGGTACCCAAACTAAGTTGGGTCCTTGGTGGTAAGATTTCCAGCTTGCATATCCTTTTCCAAGTCCAGCATAATTTATTTTCAAGTTTTGAAAATTCTTGTTACAATTTCTTGATAAGTGACCATATTGAAAACATGTGTAACATCTTCGATTGTACACATAGTTCAAGCTTCTTTTCTGAAATTGCTTATTTTCAAACCTTTGAGACCTTGAATTTTCATACCACTTTTCATAAAAATCTCTCTGAAAATCTTTTCCATAGAAAACTTTTTGAAAATCAGTTTCAAATTTCCTTTGATGAATGAGGTCTCATATTCTTCTGAAAACCTTTATCATTTTTTCTATAAAAGTCTCTCTAAAAATGAGTTTTAAAATTCTTTTGATGAGAATGAGGTTTCACATTCTTCTGAATTCCTTTTTGAAAACCATGATTTGAAGAACTTGCATATCTCAATTCAATTTTACTATCAATTTGAGATTCCTTTTTCAAAGCTTTTTCCATGCACTCAATAGTAGCTTCAATCTATGTTTTATCAAAATCAGATTTTACTTTTTGAACCGAAAACTTATTAAATCCCAAACCAGTTTTATCACTAATCCGTATTTGATTTCCAAAAAGTTTATCTAAAGTTTCTTTACCTTTTGTAAACTTGACAAACCTTGCGTGAGCTTCTCAACCTCATCTTCCAACTTCACATTTTCTTTCATCAAAACAGCATTTCTTTCTTCACTAGATTTCAAGGTAATTTTCAAATTTTTAAGATCTTGATTAGCTCCAGTGTTTTCAAAAGCTTGTTTACCTAAATTTTGTAGCTCAAAATTTTTTTCCTTATTTTCAAGTTTTTCAAACTCTTTCTTTTGATTTTCATATTTCTCAGCCAGACTTTTATATTCAACAAACAGTTCTTCAAAAGCATCATGTAATTCTTTCTAACAAGAGTTATAAAAAATAACTACCTCAATTGCTTCCTCAAATATTCTCATGTCTGCTCTAGCTTCATCAAACGCCATCAGACACATCAAAGCCTTTTCAGACACTTCTTCACTCTCCTACTTCTCATCCTCTTCCTTGTTACTTGAGCTAATTTCATAACCACTCCATGACTCAACCATCATTGTTTTGTCTTTCTTCTTTTTCTTCAACTTAGCATATTGTGATCTAAGATGTCCAGGTTTTTTATACTTATAATACAATTTCTTTCTTTTCCTTTTTTTGAAATTCATCTTCAGCCTGAGTACCTTTGTTGAAATCTTTTCATGTTCCTGGCTGTACAATTCATCTCCTCTTCAATGTTGGTCTTTCCTTCTTCACCAGCTTTCAATGCAGTGTTTTTCTTCTTTGCTTGTGAAGTGATTTTTTCTTTGTCAATCATCATCTCATGAGACAGTAGAAAACTAATCAAATCATAAGTGAACTTTATCAAATCTTTGGTATCACTTAGAATTGTTGCCTTAGCTTCCCATCTTTCACTCAAAGACTTAAGTATCTTTTTTACTATTTCTTCTTCGATGATAGCTTTTCCAAGTTCCTTCAAATGATTAACAATGTCTGTAAACCTGCTATCCAAGTCAGAAATATTCTCATCAAGTTTCACAAAAAACATTTCATAATCATGGTACAGAAAATTAATCATAGATTTCCTTTACTTTACTGGTTCCTTTGTAGATAACATCAAGTTTTTCCCAAACTTCTTTAGACGATTTACAAATTGACTCCTTATTATATTCAATCACATCAATTGAACAATGAAGGATGTCCAGTGTTTTGGCACTAATAGAAACATTTTTCCAATCTCTATCATCAAACTCATCTTTAGATTCTTCAAGATTGCTCATAGTTTTCTTAGGAACATATAGACCATTGATGATAACTACCCAACATTCAATATATATATATAGACTGAATGGAATTTCTCATTCTTGGCTTCCAGTAAGGATAGTTGCTGCCACTAAAAAGTAGAAGCCGTGTTATCGGTTGTCCTTTAGAAAAACTACTCAAGCTAGCCATGGATCCACTCTCGAGCTGTTAAACTCGTCCTTGAGAGAGACTGCTTTGATAAAAAATGTAAGTTCCAAAATAGTCCAAGAGGGGATGAATTGGACTTTAAAAGAAAATAGCACCTTTTGTTATTTTCTAATTATTAGTCAACACTAAAAATTAGCTTAACTAAGGAAAGATGATCAGTGGATATTATAAGTCATTATTTTGACTCTAAGATCTTGATTATTCCATTTAAAATAAGAACAACTAAAACTATTTAAAGAAAAGATAGAAAGAAGAACAGATATAAAAAGGTACAAGACCTTTTATTGTAGTTTGGTTAAAAACCTACATCCATTTTCCCTCAAGAATACCATCTTAAGGATTCTACTAAACTATCAAACTCATTCAAGGTGAGTTAACTTATACAAAAGAATACTCGCTAGTTTTTCCTAATTCTAACAACTTATAATAGCTTCTCTATCCCAGGAGAAGCTAAACAGCAAGTTTTGTTTAGGAACTTGCAAACTAATCACAAGTTTTTCGCCCCGAACTTGCAAACAAAAATGCAAATTTTTCACCCAAAACTTGCAAACCAAAAACAGAAATAAAGATAAAACAATATAGCAGAAGAACTATTCTGCACACTTAGAACCTGTCTATTCAAGGCCATTCATACTCTCAAAAATGTTTATGAACTATCCTTCTATCTTGTTTTTGAAAGCTCTCTCTATTTACAGAAGAAAACTCCCTTTGTTCGTTGGTGCAATCTACTTCTCAAATACTCCTTCGATTGCAGTAATTTTTCTCCTCTCATAATGCCCACTTCTTCTCCTTTGATTTCTTCTTTATATACTAACTCAAAAATACTACCATGACATCTTTTTCTCATACTGGTGATAACTGAATCATTCTTTCTTGATTTATTTCCAGCTCATTTCCTGAAAAAAAGAAAACCAATCTTTCTGAGATAATTTTCCGTTTAGCAATAAAGGGAAAAAGTTAAAAGCAAGGATAATGGACCACAAGGGACCAAAAATACGTATATCGGATGCGGGAGTCTGGTAGACAAAGAAACACAGCTGGTCCATTGTGATTGTGACATGTGTAAAGTGATAATTAAACAAGATATCAAGAATATCCTTGATCCCCACAAATCTTCCCATGATAAACACCTGTTTTGCTCATCTAATTAGCTCGAGTTTTGTAAGTAGACTTTAGCTCAACTCTTTTTCTGTCTTAATAAAATAAACTGAATCAAAACACATATAACTCATTTTGTTAATCATCAAAACTCAAGAAATATATCAACCATTTTGTGAATATTATATATATGTATATATCAATATTTATGAATACTAATTAACATAAACCAAAGAATATCACAAAGTTAAAAAGTTTAAGACAATTTTTAAGCGAGGAAAAATTCGAAATCACTTAACAGTGACACAGGATTCTCTGTACCACTTTGTATATCACTCTATATGTCACATTTTTGTTAATACGTTTTCTTTTTAGGATTTATCTATTTCCCTCATGGTTTATCTTTTATTTATTAGATTTTATTAATAAAATATATTAATAGAAAAATAGTACAAAAAATGATACATAAAATGGTACTAGAGATTCGAACCCCTAAATATAGCTTGGACTGAAAACAATACACAGTTTACCAAAGAATACATTTTTATAAGATCAAACTGGAAACTAGTTTCTAGGTCCTCATTGGAGCAAATTTTTAATTTGAATTGGATACTTCGAATATATATCACTAATTAAAGGATCCTAATTATGGACAAAATGCATTTGGATACATAAAACATAAATACAACCTTCAGAGTATTTGATTATATTGAATGTGAAAGAGAGATAGTGTTACTTATAATATCGCAAAGGAACTAGCAATATATATATATAAATATATATCGCAAAGGAATCGCAATAACTATTTTTTCTATTACCCTCCAAAAAAAAAATACCATTTTTCCCATTGATTCAAAGGGGTTTTTCCTGCAAATTTAAAAATATTTTTTACCAAAAAAATTTAATTGATTCTTTCTTTCAATGAGTGTGTGTTTTATTTTATTTTAGTTATTTTACATTAGTTACTCTTTTGTAATTTTTATTTCTACCCTATCGGATTATATTCAACACCTATAATTATTTTTTTCATTTTCTTCGGAAAAAAACTATTTTTTCCATTGATTCAAAGGGACTTTTACTGCAAATTTAAAAGCATATTTTACCGAAAAGTTTAACCTGATTCCTTCCTTCAGCGTGTGCGTGTAATTAGTTGACGAACATTTTAGTTTTAGTATCTGTAATTAGGCATTGAGTGTTAGACACAAAACTTAAATGGGTAGGTTTGTTTCTCTTGTTGTGAAAGGTTTCAAAGGTTGATGTGATAAAAGATGATTGCAACTTAATTTACTTGCAAATCTTTAGTTGTTTACTTCAAATTTTTACGTAAATTAGTTGTAAACACATTTTAACAACATCTCTATCGATGTGGGGTAGTGTCCTTTCTTTTTTTCTTTGCCGAATACGTAGTGAAGGTTTAAGGCCTCGGTGACAGTTAAAGCAACTCCATTTCATTAATTGTTATTGATTTGTCATTAAGATTACTAACACGCGGACATAAGTAGTTTATATTCCCTCCGGCGTTATGTTCTTTTTCTTTTACTTCCCGAGTAAATATTCCCTCCATGTTAGAATTGTAGAAAAATGATTATTGGTTTAAATTTTTTTTTTTCATAAATTGAAAAGGAGTTGTAGAATGGTAGTATTTCGGTAGCAGAACTACAGAAGCACTCTTTATTATATTAAAGTTTATTATATTAAAGGTTCTCAACTGGTATTACATATTCCCTCCTAAAACTATAACACATTCACTACGTTCAACTAATAAAAAGTACAACTTAATTATTTATGAGTTATTGGCACAGTTAGTAATACGAGGTTAATTCGATTCTGTATATAACCTTATGTTAAAATAACTCTTGGTCAGGCTTAATTTATGAGTGTGAGTCTAATTTTACGAGCAATCCGACGCAAGTCTAGATTAGTTAAACTTGTGTAACCCTAAATACCGGGCGCCTCTCAGATTAAAAAAAAAAAAAAAATCTACTTTACAATCAATGAATACTTGTCCAACTTCACAAAAAAGAATAATTAACTTCAAGTCAATCACGATAAGCTATTCTTTTTTAGCATGGATTGTCTCATATTTTTTAGCACACTCTGTAATACACTCATTTTATAATAGTTTTATTAATATAAATCATATAAAGTAAAATATAGAATAAAATATAGACACTAAAAAAAATGCTTACTAAAAAAGTAATAGAAATAATATTAAAATATGTATTAAACAATACTAATATGTTTTTCTTCAATAAATTTCTTTCATTATATTATTGTAGCATGTCCATCCTTTATTTTATTATTTTTTTTTTATTTTTGTTGAAGTCCATGCCTTTATTGAATAACTAGCATTTAATTTTCAATTTTCTGACTATATTCCATCTTTTCTACATAAAATATTTGTGTTTTAGTACTTTATATTCGACATTTTTTGTACGTTTTGTATGAATTGTATTCAATTGAGAAAAAAAAGTTATATATTATTAAGATTGAATAGCATAGAAAGATACATCAGCGGGAATGTTGTAAGACCATTCCAAAAGTACAGCGAAAAGTGAGGCGGTCTTTACTAAAAGTTGGGTTAGGTAGTTACCTGATCTATACTCATGAGTAAAAAAGAAGGAAGTGACATTTACAGTACCAAGGAAATGCAAAGCTAAAGATCTAAATTCAGAGGAGTCGTCTCTATGAGGAGTGAGGCTATTGACGGTAAAGAGTGAGTCATTTTCAAATTGTTTTCCCAATGAGCGAGATCCAACCACATATCCCTCAATAATACTAATTAATTCACCATATTTTATTGAGAAATTATCCATATGTGGCAAAGCCTTTGCTAGCATGGGAATACCCATATAGTTGCATATCACAAAACCAATACCAATTTTTCCATTAGAGAAAGCTACATCAGTAGATTTTCAGAATTCTTAGATCTTGAGGCTTCTAAGCACGTCGAAAAAGGGCCAAAAGATCACCACTTGGTGAGGAGATATAGTGATGATTGAGCTTCCAATATTCCCCTGAGAAGTTCAAAGTTTGTGTAGCAATGGTATATTCAATAGAGCATGCCTTTACGGCATAGCTTGTTCTAGCATATCAAATCAGCCAAGTAAAAGTGGTAAATGTTGTTGTCTTCTTTCTCACCATACGAAAGGATCATATAAATAAGATCTTTGAAACATAATGCAACACTCTGCAACCATTTGTTGCCTAGAGGCACATGATCACCCCAAACTTTCCTAGCAAAAGAATACTTGCATAGAGTATGTCTATCATCTTCTAGCTGAAAATACAATGAACACGGGTGATCCTATCAACCAAACCTCTCCTCATTATAAGGTTCATTCCTTTTGAAAGCACACTTGAAATGGCTTTCCAAGAAACATCCGAACTTTGGAACTCATAAGGAGGCTATGGATGGAATTCTAGAGTCTAGCTTCCTTGTTATTAGTCGATGGAACTTTTGTCAAGTTAATCAAATACTTATAAGTCATCACAATCTGGTAACCTAATTTGACAGTGTAAATCCCATTTGGCTTGTGATGCCAAATAACCTTGTCCTCTAGCCAGGCCAGATTAAGAGGAGTCTGCAATATGGTTTTGACCTTGTGATGTAAGAAGAGATATCCGATATATTCTTCCCTCTAATATATACACATGATTGAAATCAATAAGATCTGCCACATTTTTTTCTGCACATCTAGTGAGGAAGAAGGAGAATGGAGTGAATGTTGGATTCCGTAGGCAAAAACAAAGTAAAATAAAACTACGAAAATCCACCAACAGGATCTGCACATACTAGAAAAACCGATTGGATAGAAATTACCTCAATGTTTCGATTGTTCGTTGTGGAGGCGCTGCTTTGTACGCTTCGCCCTATACTGGTATCCACGCGACGAACTCCTCTGCAAGCGATCGGGATGCTAGCCCCTTCGTGTTCCCAAAAGCTGCTCGAAACCGATCCTCGACTATCCCGGTAATCGGTCGTATTTCGGAGAGAGGAGGCTAGATACTATATCGCCATTCTAGGGTTTAGGGTTTTGTTTTTCTTTAATCAGATAAAGGACGGCCACCAAGAAAAGGTTAACATAACCTTTTATAGTCGTCAATATCAAAACCCTAATCGTCATCTAATGACAGTTTAATCTCGTCCCGTCTATTCCTATAATCATCCAACGTTTGGATGAGTAATATTAAGTAATTAATTTCATTTATTCGATTAAATAAAATTAATTACTTATTAACCTACCGTAAAAATACAATGTGGAATCTGATTCCCCTTTTGTATACATTCAACAAATCTGGACACAATCTAGATTCATTGAACGTGGACATTATGCTCACAAGATCGTCTATGCGTGTGACCCTGTAGGTTCACTTAACGTTGGCAGTGAATGAAAAATGTCCTAGACATTTATTCACAAAACATAAGCGATCTCTAGCAAGACATTATGCTTACCCAAGTTAAGTAAATGTAATAATAACCTAGCATCAGATTTAATATTTAGTCCTTTTGTCACACGATATCCTAATTAAGTATAAGGCATGGATCAAGTCATCCTTATAAAACTTAATTAACCATTTACTTGATCACCAGGCAGACTGTTCCAACAAATAATATTAATAACACCTTACTAATACTTATTTGAGCATGGCCATGCATATTTTCCAGTCTTCCTTATCAAGGGGCCCATGGATATCTCTCTCTAAAAAGAGAGGGACAAATCCCTTTCACTATCTCCAATATTCAAGCCATGACAAGAAAATAAGCCAACCAATAATCATAATGATCACCTAATTAGAAGTGATGTTTGGCTATGTCAAAACATATTTTTCTCCCCATGCAAGAAACATTAGAAACATTAGGTCGAAGGACACCAAATATAAAACTTAGAAGAAATACTTATAACTTAAACCCATGCAATATTTCTTCTTCACTTTAGGTCATGTCCAATACAATATTCTCAATATGTATTTATGAATTGATTTTATATCTCATATTTATGATCAGTAAAACTTGACCATCAATCAACTTCACACTAGTTTATAAGATGTAATAAACTAGGGAAAAATAAGAATAGTATTTTATTAGCTATAAGGGTTTTACTATCAAGTCAAATACTTGATGACCAAGAGCATAAAATACAATTAAAAAATACATGCTTCATAAATCATAAATGTGAGTCAATTGGTCTTAGGGCATATACTAACAGTCAGGGACGGAACTACGCACAGCGAGCCCACCCGGGAAATTTTTTTGAAAAAAATTTTATATTTTTTATATTTAAGCCCCCCCCCCCCCCCCCCAAAAAATTTTTTTTCAGTTTAGCCCCCACAAAATGTAGGGACTAATTTATTAAAAAAAAAAACAAACCCTCGGCTGCTCCAGCAAAAACAACAAAATCAATTTCATTTTTCTTCTTCTCTCTCCCCGATCTCCCGCACCGGCGCACAGCAGCAGCTCACTCTTCATTGGTAATGGGCGATTACCTATTCTTTTGTTATATTAAATGTAAATTTAGAATTTGTAATGTTTATCCCGTGAGTGATGGGTGATCACTCCTCATTGGTAATGGGCGATTACCTATTCTTTTGCTATATTATATGTAAATTTGGAATTATTTGAGTGTCTTTTGTACATGGAATGCATCATTTTATAGACGAAATTCTGGCAAAATTTTTTTTTCCTCCAGCCCCCCCAATCATATTGTTTTGGTTCCGTCCCTGCTAACAGTGAACCCATTAAAGGAGGAGATCCACTTTTTTTCCCCAAATTCTAGTGGAGATTCCGTTTCCAATGCGGTAATGTAGCCTAAGGAGAGAAGATTTCTCCCCTCAAGAAGGCTTCGCCAGAGTTTACACCCCAGTAAAGCACCCAAGTTTCCCGCAGAGAAATACATAACTTGGAGATATGTAGCCACTAAAAATAATAGAGAGATGATGATGTGCCAACATTACTTGCCGAAGAGGTTAAAATTGAAACATTCAAAGTCTCTAAACTCCAACCCCCCAATTTTTTGGGTTTACAAAGATCATTCTAAGATTTTCAACAAAGTTTTTACTATCCTCAGAACCCCCCGAAAAAATTGAAGGATCAAAGAATTAAGAGATCTAGTGACACCAATAAATAACAAAAACAAGACATAACATAAGTAGGGATAACTTGTACCACACTTTATATTGACTGCTTTAACTGCTTAATTTGTTACATAAGCTTTTCCGTCCAACTATTTACCTTTTTTAAACCGTGTCTTTAATAAATTGAATGATTTCCTTCTTTGAATTTTCAAAGAAGCAGGACATGCCAAGATAAGTACCATATCCATCATTATTTTTATGTTCATCACAGAGGTGATGGATTCCTGTAGAGGCAAAGGCACTAATTTATCAAAGAATAGGACAAACTTTTAAAAATTTACCTCTTGACCAGACATTATAGTCCTACAGCACTTTCTGAATTGCTTTTTGCCTACTGGAGATATCAGTTTCCCAAAACACAATATAATAATATCATTAGCAAAAAAAGAGGTTAGAAATAGAAAGGCATGTTGCATTCAAATGAGAGTTTGTAGATGCACATTTAGTTGGTCTTCTTGTTATCATATACCAAAAAAGATTAATTTAGGCCACAAAATGTAAATTTTCATCAAATTTTGATATTAAATAAATAATTTTCTGAACAAAGAAAATAAATCATGTCATTCTACCTTTTTCTTTTTAGATAATGAAATAGAAAGAGAATTTAAAACTCATGTTGAATGGAAATAAATTGTGGTTAGAATAACCCTTTATATTCCATTCCATTCCATTCAAGGATCTCCCGAGCATTTTATAAAAGCAATGGTAAGGAGTTAGTGTTGCAAAAAATGTAGCTCATCTTTTAAATAAATCAAAGAACGATATTTGGAAAATTGGGAAAAGTTTATTTCTCAATCTTGATTTTACAATCACCAATGTGATCAGTGTATATCTTATACAATTCGGTAAGCTAAATATGGAAAATAAACATACATGCCATGGTGACCATACAAGCTACTATACGAAAGGCAATTAACATATCTATATTAGGAATGTTTTGCACGTTTCCTATATTAGTGGCTGCTCCATATCTTCCATATCCTCCATATCTTTAACAGGCCCCTCAAGTTGGAGCATAAAGATTGCTAATGACCAACTTGCGCAAGAGAGTAAATAATAAGGGTTGACCAAGGCTTCGGTGAAAATATTGGCAATCTGAGATTTTGAAGGAACATGAGTGAGAGAAATTTGTTTAGCTTGAAATTTATCGTGCACAAAATGATAGTCAACCTCAATGTGTTTTTGAATTCGTGATAGACAGTGCCAGCAGTGATATGAATAGTAGCCGGATTATCTAATGCAAGAGGACTGGAAGTGAGTGTGGAACCCGAAGATCAGCAAGTACTTATCGGAGCCATTTGAGCTCACAATAGGTAACAACCATAGATCAGTATTATGCCTCTGTGCAAGATTGTGATACGGTAGGCCGTTTCTTTATTTTCTAGGAAATTAGAGAGTCACACAAGAAAACAAAATAGCATGTTAGAGATTGGCTGTTAATGGGAAAACTTACCCAATCAGCATCACAATATGCGGTGAGCACCAAGTTATTAGAACAGCTAAGAAAAATTCCTTGACCCGGACATGATTTCAAATATCAAACAACCCGTAAGACAGCTTCCCAATGCCGAAGACTTGGTTTTTGCATAAACTGAGCCAAAGTGTGAACAGAATAGGCAAGTTCCAGATATGCGATAGTGAGATAGATTAAACACCAAAGAGCCGACGGTACTGGTCGGGAGATGACATGAAATGACTCTCATCTTTGGCCAGTTGATGATTTTGCTCAATAGGAGTAAAAGCAGGTTTAGCACCAAATAATCTGGTCTCAGAAATAATATCAAGGGCATGCTTGCAGTGACTGAGATATAGACCAAAAGTGTTCAAGCTACTTCAATACCCAAAAGAATATTTTAAAGATCCAAGATCCTTCATGTGAAAACACTTGTGTAAATGCGATTTAAAGCAAACAATAGCACGAGGATTGTTGCCGATGATTATAAATAAGATCATCAACATAGATCAAGACACAAAGAAAGGTGCAACGAGAGATGTAGGTGAACAAGGAGTAGTTAGCATAGGAGTGTTGAAAACCGTACTGAGTGAGATCCGTAGATAATTTAGAGAACCAGAGCCTGGTGTGGGCCATATAAAGACTTCTTGAGTAAGTAAACCTATCGAGGATTAGAAGAATGAAAACCAAGAGGCAGTTTCATATAGACTTCTTTAGGGAGATCTCCATGAAGAAATGCATTATGGATGTCCATCTGATGTATTTCCCAACCCTTAGCAACAGCAACCAACAAAAGAGTGCGAACAGTAACAAGCTTGACCACTGGGATAAAGGTTTCAGTGAAATCTTCACCTTCCACCTATTTGTTTTCAAGAATAACTAAGTGTGTCTTGTAGTGATCCACAATACCGTTAGACTTAAGTTTAATTCGATGCACCTACTTGCATCTGAGGGCTTTCTTCCAATGAGGAGGAGTTATGAGAGTACAAGTGGCATTTTGTTCAAGAGCATCAATTTTCTATTGTATGGCAATACGCCACTTATCATGTTTCACGGCTTCAGAAAAACGAGTAGGTTCAACCTTGATTTGTACTATGACAAAGAAACCTCTATGGGTGGCAGAGAAAAAATCAAAATTATCATAAGCAGCTAATGGGTAAGGACATGTACCTGAAGACACTAATGAAGCAAGTGGAGCAGAGGAATGGGAAGGATCTCTCATGGAATAATATTTGTAATATGATAATTTCGTTGGTGGGTATGTGGTCCGAGTACTGCGGCGTAGAGGCAATGCAACATGAGAGGTAACAAGTTTCCCCGTTTCAGTGAGGCCGCCTTCAGATTCTGGGTTGGAAGGAGGGCCAGCAGGTGATAACCTAGAAGATGGTTACGAGTGTCTGGGTCCAATAGTAGGAGAAATGGGTTCGTCAAGAAGGAGAGGCCTAACGGACCGAGAAAAAGAGAAGGTGAGAGACACGGATAGGTGGACTGATCCGTAGAGGACGAGAGCGGGGCAGAGGGATCCATGAGAGAGAGAGAGAGAGAGAGAGAGAGAGAGAGAGAGAGAGAGGCGGCTCAGCACATTGTTCAGTAGTCCGCGAGTCAGAGTGTGCAAGAGGGTGGGCCATGACAACGGGGCTAGACTGGGGAGGGATTTGTGGACTAGATTGAGGATTTACTTGTGGCTGAGGATCTATGTGTGGATTAGGAGTTGCATGGATTTATTTGTGAATATTGCATGGGTTAGACAGATTCGAAAAAAGGAGTTTTTCTCTGCCCAATTAAAGAAAGTCAGTTTTGTAAGAAAAATGGTCTCATAAAAAATCACATCCCGAGAAATGATAAAACTTAAGATTCAATGTCATAGACCTGCCAACACCGTTTCCCAAGTGGGTTTCCAATAAAGAAGCACTAGTGACTCCAAGGAAGAAATTTATCAATAATGGCATGGTGACAATAACATAAACAACCAAAGGTACGAAGGAGAGAATAGTCGGGTGGAGTTTTATGTAACAACTCAAAAGGATATTTTCTGTTAAGAAGGTTGGAGGGGGTTCGGTTAATGAGATATCTGGTTATGAGAACACATTCTCCCCAGAAAGAGAGAAGTTGATTAGCTTGGAACAGAAGGGTCCAAGCAGGACCATTTTGCTGAGGTGTATAAGGGATTGTTGTTTAATGATGTATTCCATTTTCCAAAAAAGATTTTAGACTCATAAATTCTTCCTTATTGTCAGACCAGACAGTTTTAACAGTAGTTTTGAATTGAGTTTGGACCATTTTGCAAAATTTTGGTAGTATAGAACGAACTTCTCCCTTTTCAATCATTAAAAATATCCAAACGGCATGCAAATAATTTTCAAAAACAGTAAGAAAATATTTAGCATTATCATGAATTTTAACTCAATAAGAACCCCACACATCACAATGAATTAAGGCAAATATTTGAGAAGCTTTATTTAAAGAAGTTGGAAAAATTGTACGTGTTTGTGTAGGACGAAAACATGTATCACAAGGGTCATTATTTGTGGAATGGGATACATGAGGTAAAAATTTAAGAATAGAATCTGAAGGATGTTCCAACCTTTGATACCACAGAAATCTAGAGTCAAGACCCACAACTTTATTCACGTTGTCTGGCATCACATTCTAGAGATAGTACAACCCATTCCATTGCTCACCTAGTCCAATGAGGGTCCTTGAGGAACGGTACTATAAACCACACGTTGAAGATGTAAATCAAGCAATCATATTTTAAAAATTGAGACAGAGATATAAATTGCAAGTAAGTTATGGGATAAACAAAACTTTCTCCAAAATAAAATTGGGACCAAGTTGGACTTTGCCATATTTTGTTGCATAAGTGACGACTCCGTTTGGCAAGGTGATCGGCCATGAAGGAATCACATGAACAACAAATAAAATGTCAATATTAAAGGTTATGTGATGCGTCGCTCTTGAGTCCATCAGCCAATTGCCAATAAAAGTTTTACCAAAGAGTTTTTCGGTGGATGCAGAAATGGCTTGACTTGCACAAAGCCTATCAGTGACTATCACTACTCCGGGGCTGACATGGCATTCAGAGAAGAACCAGGTGCTAATGAGTCGCCAGTGCTGGTCAGCTGTGGCGCCTGAACGTCTTATACTGTCGCCAGTTTTCCACCCTGTGCGTCACGACCTCCACGCATACCTCTAGTGCCTCGCGGCCTTTTCTTCTTCTTTCGATTGGTCTGCACCTCTGTTGGTTTTTCTTTTCTACAACCACCAATCTGGGAATCCAATTACTTGGAGATAGCTTTCAGAGTCATGCCCTATTTTGTGACAATGGCCACAAACAAGGGATGATTTTTCTGTGGAATGTCCATACTGGTTGTGGACAATGAAAATTGCCATGACGCTACCAGCCTCCCCTCCTTCCTTGGTCATATTTTTTACTTGCTCCTCTTGTATTACCTTAGAATAGGGTTGGTTGACATTAGATAGAGGGTCTCTGCCAGAATTGAGGAACGAATTGTTCCAAAAAAAATTGGTGTCCAAGCAAAAGAGAAATCGTAGAAGTTTCTCTTTCCCTTGTCGTATCATTAATTCCCTCACATTTTTCTCACAATCGCACACAAAAATTTTCTCGTTAGTTTGAAAGTTCTTCTCACAATTTCTTTAATTTTGCGAAATAGGTGGATACAGAAATTCCCTTTTACTTATAATTGAGTATTGCTACTTTTAATTCATAATATCGAGGTCCATTTTGTACACAAAACTTTTGTAGTAACTCATCCCACATAGTTTTCACCACCCTTGTCTTTGTGATTGAAGCCCGTAGAGAAGGTTCTACGGTATTTAATATCCATGATCCAATCAAGGTATTGATTTTCTTCCACGTTTTAAACTTCGGATCATCTTCTTCAAGCTGTGTGATAGATCCATCCAGAAATCCCAACGTATTTTTAGAGGGCCAACTTGATCGCGTTTGCCATTCATCAAATTTCTCATCCTTCAACTAGACGAGAGTAATCAAACTACATGAACTGTCATTTGGTCAAATATAGTATTTATCCTTTTCATCATATTTTTGAACTTATTTTAAGACAGATTCTGCAATATTTTTAGCCATAGTAGACTGTGATACCATGAAATAAATCAAAGAGCGATATTTGAAAATTTGGGAAAAGTTTATTTCTCAACAATAGCCAATGTGCCCAATATATATCCTATACAATTTGGTAAGCTAAATATGGAAAACAAATCATACCAGAGTGATCATACAAGTTACTATACTAAAGGGAATTAACATATTTACATTAGGAAATGCTTTTACACGTTTCCTATATTAGTGGCTGCTCCAAATCTTTCATATCCTCCATATCTTCGACAATTTTAAGTTATAAGATGTTTTAAATTATTTTCAATTACTTATTAAATATTTTTTTTAATTTACAATAAGTTGAAAAAAGTTACTTTTCGCTTGCTAACCAGTATTGCTGAAAACCGAACCACAAATTACTCAATTTCAGCCAAATGAAGTTGCACTTTTGAATTTGTACATTTAAGTTAAACGCTATAACTCAAGGTTTATTTCATTGAATAAACTATCATCGTAAGTATTATTTTAGGGTTAGTTATATTTTTTCATGATATTTGTTTAAAATACTATTTCATCTCTATATTTTGTATACATTACAAATATATTCTTATCGTTTATATATTAATAACTAATTAATCTCTATTACTAATATCAGTCAAAATATTAAGGGAAAATAATGAGTTTGTAGCAAAAAATTTTAAAGTTTTCCTAAAATATCATTTAGTGTGTGTAATTCTTATGTATTACCATATATTAAGACCATAACATCCTTGTTAAAATAATTTTATTAGTGGAATTTTTGTAATGAAAATTATTATTGTCTTAATACATGATAATAAATAAAAAGTAATTCGTAAAATTATATTTCAAAATTTTCAAAAAGATTTTGAACTTTTTTATTGCAAAATTATTATATTTTGATAAATTCTTTTATTAAAATTAATAGTAGATATTAATTATATATAAAGATATAATCGATAATGATATATTTGTAATTTATATAAAAATAAAATGATGAAATTATAATCTAGACAAAGTTAATGGGAAAACTATAATCAACCATTTTTCTTTTTATCTGATATATCCAGCAATTTATTAGAGTACGAAAAAAAGTGTAATGTTGGAAAATATTTTTAACTTTTATGGATAGTCGTTAAGAGAAAGGCAAATTGGCCCCAAAGACATAGGCAGACCTAGGGCGGCGGCTTTGGAGGCACATGCCCCACTTGCTTCCACCACTGTCTCTATATATGTATTTAAGATTCTTTAACATTTAATTTCAAAATATAAAATTTTATGCGTTTTTATTAAACTATTTTGATTAATTAATAAATATTATTATATTTCAATGGTTAATAAATTTCGTCCACCTGAACTTAGTCAACTGTGAAAAATTAATGTCCTTAAAGTTTAATAGAATTTGTTTTCTTAAGTCTATTTTAATACCTTAAATTATTGGTTCCGATAAATTAAATACTTCAAACTCATTGAATACTTAATTTAAATAAAAAATATGATTAAAGAACACTTGCCAGTTTAAAAAAATAGTAATTTGTCAATGTTTTGAGTTATTATTATAAATAAACTTTTTATTCTCTTTTTCTTCGACTTCTCTTTCTTCTTCTCTTTTCCTTTACTCAATTTTACTCTCTTTCCGAAAAAAAAAAAAGAAAAAGAAATTTAGCATTCCCTTATAGATAAAAGCAAAACGTGGTATCACCTATAGCACTTTCATTTTTTCCTTTTTTCTCTTTTTATAATTTTTTAAATGAGATTTTCATATTAGTTCGTCAAAAGATATTTAATTGTATAAGTCAAACTAGTAGAGGTGAGTTCGAAAAAAAGTATAATAAAGAAAATTGAGAGAGAAAATGTAGCAAAAAAGTCTTAAAAAATATGGGAGTTTGTCTACAATATTAATAATTAACTTGACAGTATTTTTTAAAAATTTATTTCCAAAGTCATTCAATAGGGCATTGTTGGAACTTCATATCTAAAGCACTCAATAAATTAACAATAACTACTTTTTAAAAATTGATAAGTGGTCCCTATATTTTTTCATACAAATTAGGTACTCAATTGTCACAATAACATATTTAGGCACTCAATTATCACAATAACATGTTTAGGTACTCAATTGTCAACAATTTAACAATTTTGGGATACTTATATATGATCTTAACCATATTTTTTAATAGAGTAATTGACAAATTTAGTCATAAAACTATTTAGAGAAATTAGTTATAAGTAATCATGAACTATTTTAATTTTTTGTTCATAGTCATGAACATTTATTTTATATTTTTCTAACCATGAACTACTTTTTCTTTCCTGTTTATGGTCACAAAACTTTGATTTTATCATTTACTATCCATAAACTATTTTTTTCTAGAAAATAGCCCTGAACTATTTTTTACCTTTCAAATACAGCAATTTTTTAAAAATAGTTAATGGCTATATTTGAGAGGTAAAAAATAGTTCCTGGCTATTTCTTAAAAAAAAAAAAAAAAAAAAAAGCACGGCTAGAAAAAAATATAAAATTAAAGTTTGTGGCTATAGATATAAAACCAAAAATAGTTCATGGTTAAAAAAATATAAAATAAAAGTTACAGTTATAAATAGAAAATTTATTTAAAATAGTTTATGGTTATTTATAACTAATTTCTTAACTATTTATCCTGTCTTAAATTGGTTTTATATCTTTTTTTCCATTTTAATTTGACAACTTTTATCCCATCCAAACTTGGTCCTATATTTTTATTTTAACTTATTTTAGTACAAAAACTATTTATCTTTGAATTTCTCTTTAACCCCTCAAATTATGAATGACAACAGTATATTTGCTCGATTTTACCGTAAAATTATTAAATTATTATAAATACTAATATAGTAAAAATTTATGCATTAAACAAAATAAAACAAAACTTCTTGACTATGAATATATATAATAAATATTTTTATTATAATATAAAAAGTAAAAATATAAGGTTATATAAAATCAATTTATTTATTATTTTTATATATACATTGGAAGAGAGGATGCTATTCAAACCAGATCTTTGATCTAATAAGAAACTTAATATGAAATACTTTTATTATTAAATTAATATCTTTCACAATTAATTTATTTTTTGATGAAGTAAAAAGCAGACAACTTAGAAGAAAGAAAAGAGATGGAAAACCACACTTATTTTATACTAGTTGAGATAGCAATAGAAAAGAGTTAACGCGTAGATATGTCATACACATAGGATCTAGTACAACTTGGAAATGATGTAACGTAAAATATCCCATAATATTTTTTTAATCAATTTTTTTTTTTTTTTTTTTTTTGTAAGGGGAAACTTGTAAAAGAACTCATTATTGAAGTCTATATAAATACAATCTCTATATATGATGGTAAGGACATCTACAAGCTCATATATTGTTCAAATTGAGAGATTCATTCATTAATTATATCAAACACTTAAAATTAGATATATGGCGATGGAGAAAAGTGGGATTGTTCTCTTCTCCATTTTGGTTCTTGCAATGAGCTTGCAGATCGTTCATCTCCGGGCGGCGGTGACGCTGCCACCAGAGGACCTCCCGGGCTTAACAAGGAAGTTTTACAAGAAGTTAAATACTTGTGAAAATGTGGAGGCATTTGTAAAGCATCAAGTGAATTTGTTTTGGAATCAAGAGAAGAATCTCACTGCTAAACTCCTCAAGTTGCTCTATGCAGATTGCATGGTCAATGTACGTTTATTTAATTTGTTTCCTATTTCTTTTGTTTTTTCTTTTTTCTTTTCTTTATAATTCGATGCCTCTATTACATGATTCTTAATCATCTCTTCTGTTATCCATGCTTGTTCATTTGGCTTTTTCTTCATTGGCTTCTTGTAAAATTTCATGAAATTAGTATACAACAGTTATAAGACATATATGTTTTTTCTAATACCAAGATATATGTGTTAAAGATAATATTTTTATTTTCTAATCATTCAAATTGTGTTTGATGCACCCGTTGTGTAAAAATTTAAAATTTTTATTTCTTTTAAAATATACACAACCATGTGTGGCACCCAACTATCACGCACCCGGTATTGAGCAGCACTCCTCATATTGTTCGATACAGTGTAAGCAGTACTAGGATGCCCGTATTGTAAATTTCTTTTTCAAAATGTGGAAATTTGCTTAATTTCAAATTTGATATTTTCAACTATTTTTGTTTATATTTTATTCATCCTAACTCAAAATACTTTAAATCATCAGTTTAGGTTAAATATTTTTAAGAGAGAATTATAGATTAAATAGAGAAAATTAGATAGGAAAATGTGAAAGAGAGAAAATGAAATGTTAAATGGCGGCATCAGTAACTTGGTACAATTAGCAAAAGAATTTTTTTTTTTTTTTTTTGAAGGGAAGCAAAAGTTTTTTTATGAAGAGAGAAAATAGAGCTTCGATTTCTGAAAGACTTATTATCATTTTTTTTTTTCTTTTTGCTGAATAATTTATTATCAAATCAAGAAATATATTTAAGTGCCTATACATTTACTACTAGATATATCTAAGCTTTGGACCTAAAATTAAGCCTTCACTTTCGGCTTGTTCTATGCATCATGCTTATGGTTGCAGTGGTACTTTTCAAGAAAAGCTGAAATATATCTTTTTTTTTTCTTTCTTCGGAGACAAATGTTGTTTTAAAAATATGGACATTTCATTATTTTTTCTTTGTACGGAAAAATATTGTTTCAAAACTATGGACAGTTTATTAATTTTTTGCAGAAAATAAATATATGTATTTTCAATTTCAGATCCTTAGGTAACTAATAAAGGCGTTTGCAAAGTAACTTTTTGTTAACTAAATTTATCTCCTCAATGCAAATTAATAATTAATAGCTGGATTCAACTAGAACATCTTAAATTATTGAAAAGAAACCTTTTGAAAAAAAAAAAGTATGCTAGGTGAATTAAGAGGTTTAGTTTGAAAAGGTTTTTTTTTTATTCTTTTTAGGAAAAAATATTTATATTTTATTAAAAGAGAAAAATCATTCTCTAATTTTGATAGTATTTATTTTTTATCACTCGTGTCCATAACGTTTATACTAACTCTTTTGTCATCATAAAATTTAGGGGATATGCTTTATGCCCACAAGACTCAAATTCTAGCGAGTAATGGTGAAATTAGAATGGCAAACTTGTCGAAACAAAATGATTCACTCTAACTATAAATTTAACAATAAAGTACATAATAAAAATTTTAAGAGGCCAAAATAAAATTTAATAATTTAATCCTGTCGCTTATTCTTTTCTTCACTGGTGACTACCCCAAGGATCACCACCAACCCTCCTCCTCCATCTCTCCTCCTTCTTCTTCCTCTTTCCCCCCTTCCCCTTCTTTTTCCTTGTTGTTCCCCTCAAGCTAGTCAAAGTTTCTCTCTTTCTCACTCATTGAGTTTCTTTCCCCCTTCCCCCCTTCTTCTTCCTTGTTGTTCTCCTCAAGCTAGTAAAAGTTTCTCTCTTCTCACTCATTGAGTTTCTCTCACTGGTTAGGCCTTCCTCATCATCTCATCATCCATCTCTCTATATATCTCATTGTACTGTGTTAATTCTTTTTTACAAAACAAGCAACTGAAAGAAGCCATCCACTCCCATCAACTGTAAAAAAATAAGAAGAACAAAAAAAGTCCCAAAAAAACTTATGTAGGAAGAAATTAAAGAATAAACAGAGATTAATTAGTAAAAATGGAAGCATGAAAGTGAGAAAGAGAGTAAAGATAAAAAAATAAATAAATAAATAAAACAGAGGTGAGAAAGGAGTAAAGCAAAACATATATATGTATAATGTACAATTTCAATTTCTAAATCTAGGCGCTTCAAATTTTCATCGATGAAGTTGTTTGACTTGAATATGATTTATAAAAAATATAATGTTCTAAACCTCTATTGAAGTAAATTAGAAGAAATATTAGAAACGTAAAAAAAATTGTTGCTCAAACTAAATAAAAAGAGAATAAGGTTGTAGATTTGGTTGAGAATACTATAGTAGTACTATAATGCGTGGA
Organism: Catharanthus roseus; assembly: GCA_028651295.1. NCBI lineage: Eukaryota > Viridiplantae > Streptophyta > Magnoliopsida > Gentianales > Apocynaceae > Catharanthus > Catharanthus roseus. Next base: position 5,417,307 of record JAPQWS010000102.1, read on the forward strand.
AAACTTTTTTTCTTCTTCTTCTTTTTTAAACTTACTCTCATTCCATGTTAAAATATGGGTTTAGGCCTAATCATCCTAAAAATTACCTCAAAAAGAGAAGAATTACCCAAGTTTATGAAAAGTTCATTAATTTTTTAATTAGCTAATGTGGGATTATCAACAGAGCTTCTCTCACTAGATAGGCTTTCCTCATCATCCCATCATCCATCTCTCTATATATCTCATTCTGTTGTGTTAATTCTTTTTTATAGAAGAAGCAATTGAAAGAAACCACCACTCTCATCAACACTAAAAAAATAGGAAGAACCAGAAAAGTCCAAAAAAAAAAAAAACTATCTAGGAAGAAATTAAAGAAAAAACATATATTAATTAGTAAAAATGGAAGCATGAAAGTTGGAGAGAGAGAAAAGATTAAAAACAATTTAAATAAAATAGAGATGTGAGAAAGGAGTAAAAGAAAAAAATGTCACAAGATTGTGACTATTGAGCAGTGGAAATGGTGTGAAATGCAAGTCTAACTTGAAGTTTTGAACTCGTTGTGTCTGTTTAATCTGATCATTTATTAGAAATTTTCCTTTAAATCCAACAATCCCAACCAACCTCCCTCCTCAACCATTACTACTAATATTACTACTACTTCTGCAATGGACACACAAGGAAAAAAAATTCAAGATTTAACAGGAGGAGCACAAAGGGATAGAACAAAGATGGAGGGTTTTGATGGAAAGAAATATGGAAATTGTAAAAAATGGTGTAATATTCACTGTTTCTTCATTACAATAGAGAGTATATATAAACTACAACATATGCTGGAAAATGAATGCTAAAATGGTGTCTATATAACATAAATGACTATTTACACTTCCATAAAAAGATTAGCTAAAAATAAGAGATTGATTCTGCAATCTTTTGATTCTTCAATCCTTGATTGATTCTGTATTCTTTAACAGGATTGATTCTGCAATCATTGATTGATTCTGTAATCTTTTGATTCTGCAATCCCTGATTGATTCTATAATCTTTAACACTCCCCCTCAAGTTTGGAATGTATATTAATAATTCCTAACTTGCTGAGTAGTTTTGAGAATTGAGAAGAATTTAGTGGTTTTGTGAAAACATCCGCTGGTTGCTCTAAAGTGGACAAGTGAGTCAACTTTATCATTCCTTCTTGAACTTTCTCCCGTATGAGATGACAATCAATCTCTATGTGCTTTGTTCGCTCATGGTAAACCGGGTTTGAGGCGATGTGAAGGGCTGCTTGGTTATCACAAAATAGATTGACAGGTTGTGAATGCATGATCCCCAAATCCTGCAAAATTGCTCTTAGCCAAGTAACTTCGCAGCAAGTAGTGGCCATGGATCGATATTCTACTTCTGCACTGGAACACGATACAGTGGTCTGCTTCTTGGTTTTCCAAGAAATTAATGAACTTCCAAGGAAGATACAATACCCAGTGACTGATCTTCGAGTGTCACGACACCTAGCCCAATCTGCATCATAAAAGCCATTTAGTTGGATTGAGCTTTCTGCAGAGAGAAAAATTCCTTGTCCTACTGTTTGTTTTACATAACGCAAGACACGATGAGCTGCTTCTAAGTGTGGCACTCGTGGCTTGTCCATAAATTGGCTTAGAATATGAACTGCATATGCCCAAGTTAGGACGTGTGATAGTCAAGTAGATTAATCTCCTAACTAGTCTTCTGTATGATGATGAATCACTAACATATTCTCCTTCTGATTTGCTTAGGGATAAGTTTTGTTCCATAGGGGAATAAACTGGTTTTACACCGAGGTATCCAACATCCTCAAGGATTTCAAGAGCATACTTTCGTTGTGAAAGCACAATACCCTTCTTGGATCGCGCAACTTCAATACCAAGGAAATATTTCAATTGTCCAAGGTCCTTCAATTTGAATTGGTTCCTCAAGAATACTTTGACATTTTCGATTTCTAGCAAGTCGTTTCCTGCAATGATGATATCATCTACATATATAAGAAGGGCGATGAATTTACCATTCTGGGAACGGACGAACAAGGAATAGTCTGTCTTTGATTGCATAAAATTGGCTTGCTTTAGAGCAGTGGAGAGCTTGATGAACCATTGATGTGAGGCTTGTTTGAGACCATATAATGATTTGTGAAGCTTACAAACTCGGGTCTCCCCCTTTCGTTCGAGACCAAGAGGTAGAGACATATATACATCTTCATCAAGATCCCCATGTAAGAAAGCATTATTGACATCTAATTGATGGAGATGCCATTGCTTAGTGGAAGCTAACGCAAGGAGGAGGCGAACTGTTACAAGCTTTGCTAATGGGGCAAAGGTTTCCTGGTAATCAAGCCCTTCGACTTGATTGTATCCTTTCGCCACTAATCTGGCCTTGTAGCGTTCAACTGTCCCATCTGCACGGAGTTTGATTTTGTATACCCATTTGCATCCAATCGGCCTTTTGCCTGGCGGTAATAGTACAAGGGACCATGTGCCATTGGCTTTGAGTGCGTCAAGTTCATCTTGCATAGCAACATGCCACTTTGGATCACGAGCAGCTTCGGCAAAAGTGCTTGGCTCCTTTTCAGTTGAAAGAGTAGTGGTGAAAGCACGATGTGAAGGTGACAATCTATCATATGACAAGACGTTAGTTAAGGGATAAGAGATACCTATGGTTTTGGCCAACACGGAGTTCAATGTTGGGGCGTGTCGTAAGGGAAGAGAAATACCAACATGATACTCACGCAAATAGCTGGGTGCTTTTGTTGCTCTCATTGGTCGTGGTGATGAAGTTGGAATAGGCGCAGGTTGTTCGAAGAACAGAGTTGCAGGTGAAGGGGTTTCTTGAGAAGGAATTTCGGTATTTGGAGAAGAAGAAATGTCTTCCGGAGGTGACTCATCAAATGAAGGCATGTCAGTGTGGATGGAGAAGTGTGGGATTGAACCTTTATTGGTAGCGAGAGAAGAGAGGAAAAATGTGTTCATGAAAAATGACATCTCGTGATACAAATACTTTGCCAGTTGAAAGATCGTAGACTCTATAACCCTTTTGAACATACGGATAGCCCAAGAAAAGACATCGAACGGCTCTGGGATCAAACTTGGTTGGTCTCTAATGATGTGTTGAGGCAAAACAAAGACAACCGAACATGCGCAAATGATCATATGCAGGTTGTTTTTGGAAGAGAATTTCGAAAGGGGTTTTTCCTTGGAGAAGGGGTGTTGGTGTTCGGTTAATGAGGTAGGTGGCAGTCAGGATTGCATCTCCCCAAAATTGTTTAGGTAAATTAGCTTGAAATAATAAGGCTCGAGCTATGTTGAGTAGATGACGGCCACTTCATCTTGTTGCGGAGTGGAGACACAACTGGATTAGTGAATGATCCCTTTGTCATGATAAAAATTTCTCAATGTGAATTCAGGGACATTATCACTGCGAATAATTTTGACCTTCAGACTAAATTGTGTTTCAACAAGATTGATAAATTTGATGATATTTGAATGTGTATCTGATTTGTGGTTCATCAAATAAGTCCATGTGCATCGAGTATAATCATCAACAATTATAAGAAAATACCATGCTCCTGTAATGGAAGGAACATCTTATCCTCCCCAAATACCAACATAAATTAATTCAAAAGGGGTTGTAGAGCGAATGGTACTTAGTTGAAAAGATGAACGAGTTTGCTTAGCTAATGGGCAAATTAAACAATCAGAAACAGTGCAAAATTTATTGTTTGTAATTCAGAAGGGAAACAAACTGGAAACTTTATTTGATGGGTGGCCTAGACGTTGATGCTAGAGATTTGAAAGACGTGGGGCTGGTGATGAGGCAACATTGCACTTGCTCTTTTGTGGAGTATCAAGGAAGTAGAGTCCTCCTCTCTCAGTTCCCATCCCAATCATCTTCCCCCGATCGTTGGTCCTGTAGCACACAAGTGTGGTCATAAAAAATGGCAAAGCATTGTGAATCAAGCACAAGTTTGCGAATGGAAATCAAATTTAATTTTTCTGAGCCTTACCAAGAAACCATCACCTCTTCTCTCTAAGTTGAATTAACACATGGCAGACAAAACTCAAAATTCAGCCAAGCCTAAAAACTAGCAAAATTTGATAATCCAAATAATCCTTTTTATCTCCACTATTCTGATCAAGCCGGTCTCGTGCTCATCAAGCAACCACTAAATGGAGAAAACTACAATACCTGGAGCCGTGCCATGTTGATGGCTCTAAGCATCAAGAATAAAGAAGGTTTTGTTAACGACACTGTCAAGGAACCACCACAGACGTCCAGCACAGAACTCCAACAATGGAGGCGCTGCAACAATCTTGTCAAGGCATGGTTGTTTAATTCAATTATAGAAGATATTGGAGCAAGCATAATATAAAACGAAAGTGCCCATGCAACCTGGCTCTGATACCATGTAAAAAAATGGTGTAATATTCACTGTTTCTTCATTACAATAGTGAGGATATATATACTACAACATGTGCTGGAAAATGAATGCTAAAATGGTGCCTATCTACCATAAATGACTATTTACACTTCCATAAAAAGATTAGGTAAAAATAAGAGATTGATTTTGCAATTTTTTGATTCTGCAATCCTTGATTGATTCTGTAATCTTTAACAGGATTGATTCTCTAATCTTTTGATTCTGCAATCCTTGATTGATTCTATAATCTTTAACATAAATAATGATGCAGAAAACAAGAAACGCCACCACCTTCAGTTAAATTTAGGGAACTTTTTAGATTTGCAGATGGGTTGGATTATGTATTTAACACCACCAACAAAGAAGAAGAAGGGGAAGAGGGGAAAGAGGAAAGAGAAGGAGCAGAAGGGATGGTGGTGGTGAGTGAAAAGAAGAAGCGAGAGAGGATTATAAAGGAGGAGGGGAGAAGAATTAATTATTAAATTTCATTTTGACTACTTAATCTGAAACGAAATAATCTAAAACGAAGGAAATTTCTTGGTTAGTTAAATACATTTCCATCTCGAGAACCCCTAACATATTTGCCTCCGCTTTTGATGCATATTTCTCTTTTCTTTATCAATTGAGAAATAATTATATATACTTAAAAACTTTTTTATTTTTCTCTTTATAGTTATGTATTTTTATTTTATTTTTTGGACGTTTATAATTACCACGATAAAATTATCATATTACCATAAAATTTTATTTTTCCCTCAACCGCCTCTTCTTAATGCTTTCTTTCTCACTTCCTTCTAGAAAATTTTGAGATAAAAATAACATAAAAAATAGAGAAAGTCGGAAATGAAAGTTGTTGACGCACTAAATGCAAGAAATGAGTTGGTGCACCAACCCATTTCTTGCACCGGTGAATGGTGCACCAATTCATCTGGTGTGCCACTCACTGGTGGATCAACTCATCTGAGCGTGATTTGTTTTATTTTTTCAATTAAAATGTAGAAAAACACTATAGAATGATGTACTAACATTTTTTTAAAGTAAATCTTTACTTAAGCCTTTGAAAGGTAGAGAGAAGTAAAGTAAAAGAGTTTAGAGAGAGAGTTGGGAGGAAAATAAAGATTTGTCGTGGTAAATTCCTATCTTTTTCCATAAACTATTTTACTTTTCTCTTTATAGCCACAAATTTCCAAAGATAGCCATCACCTATTTTTGATTTTTTAGATATAATTGTGAATTATTTTTAATAAATTAGCATATGCACAAATTTAGTAGATTTCTCTCCAAAAGGAAATACCTTTTTTTTAAAAAAAAATAGTTTAGAGATTAAAATTATTTAAGAAACTAATTTTTGAAACTGAATTAAGATAAGTTCAATAGTTTTTAAAACAAATTTTGTCATTTCTCTTCTTCTTCATCCTTTTTACTGAATTTTTTTTGGGGGAAATAAATTGTATGAAATATACAGGGGTGCGATGGATCAATTCTGTTGGAGGATCCAAATGCAGAAAAACATGCACCACAAAATTCAGGCCTTGGAGAAAGAGTATTTGTAATCATTGACAAAATTAAGACTGTGCTTGAAAGTAGATGTCCTGCTGCTGTCTCTTGTTCTGACATTATTATGCTTGCTGCTAGAGATGCTGCTCATCTGGTAAAGAAAAAATATCCCCAGTTTTTTTGAGTTTCTAAAATCATAAACCAACGTAGTTTTCATGGATCAAAAGTCGGCTTCTTTCTTTTTAAAACGCAATAAAACATTGATAATTATTGTTAAATTAATATTGAGTTTATTATAATAGTTCAATGAGGGTAAAATTAAAAAAAATAAGAAAAAATTCCATGCAAAAATTACTCTTTCATCCTTATTGAACCATTATAATTAACTCAATATTGATCCCTTTATCACTACTCTAAAAACATTTATGCATTTCTGATTCACAAAAGCCCCATTTTTCATATTGAGAGTTTGATTTGAATAAATGAATGGGCAGGCTGGTGCACCGTCATATCCAGTGTTCTTAGGGAGAAGAGATGGAGTTGAATCAAATGCAGCATGGATTGATTATCCCTCACCATCATCATCCTTTGAAGCAGGAGTCTCTTACTTCAATTCTAAAGGCTTAGATCAACAGGATTATGTTACTCTCTTAGGTCAGTTAAATTAACTTCCATTATGCAGTAACAATACGGCAATTTTTTTTTGGGGGGGGAGGGGGGAAATTAAGGATCAATGAGAGGGGTAAAATTTTATCCAAACAAGAAAAGAAAATTGTACTTTCTATCATCCTAATGGGACAAGTATTTTCTATACTAAATAACATTTGGACCCCTAATTTATGCCCTTGACTGAACCAATCAATTGAATCAACATTGAACTATATAGCATTAACCCTTAAAAAATTATCATCTTTCAAAATTGTTTTTACTTATTAAAGCTATTAAAATTAAAAATATTATTTAAATTTTTTAAAATAGTTTTTTTTCAAAACCACTTTAAAAAAAAAACACAATCGGTCGGGAATATCTCACTACATAATTCATCTTCTTTTCTATTCTAGTGCACTTTAACATTCATTCTCTTCTAAGTACAAAACACAAAGAAAACATGAATTGTTTCTGCTGCTACTACTTCAGGAGCACATACAATGGGAAGAACTCATTGCAAATTCATTCGTGATCGACTCTACAATTTTCAGAACACAGGAAAAGCAGATCCCAGCATGGATAAATCTTTGTTAAAAACACTAAGACAGCAATGTCCACTCAATTTATACACAGGCCAAGAAGATCCATCGGTCTATTTAAACCCCAAAAATGTCCCCCCTCAGTACAAGTTCACCAATTCCTACTACTCCAATGTGCTATCACATCAATCTGTTCTTGGTGTTGATCAGCAGCTATTAAAGGGTAATTACACATTGGTTGATGAGTATGGCAATTACTTGGAACAGTTTCGCAGGATGTTTGCTCTATCAATAAACAGGATGGGAGGTCTTAAAGTATTGACTGGAAAGAAGGGGGAAATTCGTCGGAATTGCCGTTTGGCCAATAAGAACAATCCCAGCATCAATTAGGCCATACTCATCATCATTCAACTGATAAAAATAAAAGATTAATGTGGTTCAAAGTTTGCATACTGCACTGGCTATATAGTAAGGAGATTAAATGTTGTCATTTTTGTATCAAGTACTTTACATAAGGTGAACAACAATGATTAATTAATAAGAGATAATTGATTTAGCAAATATTCCTTGTGATTTATATCTCAGTAAGTCATTAGCAAGGGAGGAAGACTCTATGATTAAATTTGACGACTTCAAATAATCCCTTCCCTGAGATAACAAGTATATATCTGATCGATAAATTTTCTCGATATAAAATTAAGACTCTCCACATAAGGGGTAATCAATATGGATTTCCTTCGGCCTAACCTGCAAGAAGTGCCCATGAACAGCCCGGAGTTGAGCTTTCTGCTCCTGAACAAGCAAAAAGCACAGCAGGTTAGAAGACTTATATGAATATTTGCTAAAAGTCAACGCTGCGTCATGAAATTGTGAACTAACCACATCAATTTCTGAAATATAGCTAAAACAGTTCCAGAGTTATATGTGACTAATATAACAATGCATCAATTTGTGGTTTATGATTATATAAAAAGAAAAAAAAATAGCACTGCCCAGGAAATGCTGGACAGTTCACCAAGGTAACCCAGCCCCAAGTGTTGGGTGCTACTGCCACCTGGTCAGTATGCATCTGGGAAGCCTTTGTTTGATTGACCAGTCAACCTTGAAGACATAATGTTTGTTCAATACAATAAAATAAAGAAAAAAGAAATTCCACCGTTTGTTTTCTTTAAGAAAGAAACTTTTCCTTTTTCTTATGTTTTAAGCTTTGATTTCTTTTAGAATGGTGCACTTTTATCTTGATGATCCTATGAGGTTTTGAGTTAATTTTCCAGAGTGGTCAAATTAGGTTTCTAAAGCACCAGCTATTTTAAAGTGATGATAAAAGCATTCCTATCCAATGACTTTTCGATGTAAAGGAAAGTAAGAATTTCTCGTTTCAAGTGTGCTTGACTCCCGAAGAAATTTAATTGCTCATTGAGTTGGAAGCTCATTCCCTTCCCCCACCTTACAGATGATCCTAACCCAAAGGAGAATGATTTAAGGGATTCGGGAGAAGTTTCATTCTGGTGATAGAAGAGACTCTTAGATACATTGTTTAGTTTTCTTTTATGACGTATGTATTGGATTATCATGTTTAACTTCATTAAAGTTTAGATTCAAGTTTGGAGTGGATTTATTTAAGGAGACATTTTCTCTTGCATTTTAATGTTAAAATCGGGAGATTGTTTTATATTTGAAAGTATTTTATTAGATTTAAGTTAGGAGGAACAAAATCATGTGTAATGGAGAAATCAATTTACAAGATTGTGTCTCGACCTCGGGTTAGGGGCATGACAACTAGTTTAAGTAGCACGAGATGTCCTCTGTTATTTTATTCTCTCTATTCCTTCTTTTGTCAGCTTTTGGAAAAGAACATCACAAATTCCACAAGATTGGAATTTAAACTGCTGCATATATGTTTAGGATAATAAGACTATGCCTCCTAATACCTCAACTAATCCCAAACAAACATGAAAATACAGAAACTCGAAAACATAATTCAAGATTACAATGACAGAAAAAAGGAAGCTGATAATGGCCCGGCTATATTGAAGTAATAGATATTGGTCAAGCACCAAAACAAACAAAATGGCATGTGGATCAGACAACTCAGAGGTATCTAGTTTAACACTTCATTGGACGGTCAAGACATAACAATTTCACATGGTCTGAACAGATTATATATATCTTTGAGATGCTGTAGTATGAATCTTGAATTATCAAAAGTAATAATTGGATTTCAAGTTCAACCCTACATGTATTCTAAAGTGAAGAATGGAAATAGAAAAATTCCCTTCTACACAAAAAGTATTATAACAAATTGTGAACAGGTGGGATGGAAGAAAGAAGATTACCTTTGAACAGATTGGACCAATTCTAGGAATAAGGTAGGCAGATTAGTCTTCAAATTCCACAAGCACTTTCGTCAAAACTTCCTCAACAGATAGAAATGTCTGTAAAAGCAGCTGCCAAATCTACAAACTGAGAAATAGTTCCTAATGCATGCTCATCAATCTATCTCATAAGAGAAAAAATCTACTCCTGAATCCGAACTGCTGGGCTCCTACTCTTGACAATCTGAATCAAATAGGACAAAATCTCGTAAACATACATATGAAGCAGCATTTTAAATCAGATTTTTTCTAAGGACTGATTGGAGATACGATCAATGAATTTCATTTCAAATGAAGCAAATCTTAAATATCTCAAGTCTGTTGGTTTGATCACAAAGCAACACTAAAATGTTGCACAAAGAAAAAGGTTATAACTGGGAAAGAGTACACAAAGAGCAAAGCAATAATGACAAAATATGTTTTTGATGCAAATGAACAATGTCAGTGCACTATCAAAACATTATCAGCAGAGGTAGAGGTGACACTGCAATTTTTTGCAGCAATAAGCTAACAGCGTCAAATGCTAGACTAGATTAAGCGTGGAAATATTGCCAAACAAATTAAACAAAAAATAAAGCTAACTAAAATGACCTTATAGAAGTATTTCTTCCGCAGTTTGATAGCTGTGCGTATGCATCTCCTCACTCTTATCTTTAACATGTTATCATTAAATATCTGCGAAGAAAAGATTAAATAAAAATAAATACAAGCATAACTAACACACCAAAAAATCATCCCCTACACACATCACAGGAAAGAGCAAGTAATGTTTCTGTTGTGTGAGAGACAAAGTGTGGAAAGTGATAGGAGGCAAGGGAGGAAGGACAAAATATGTCACAGTATAATATGTGTATGGAATTATCAAAACCATTTAGACAGCAAAAACTCTTCCACAAGGGAAGTTTAACATGGCAGACAAACAATAGGGAAAATACATAGATGTAATATGTGCAGGGAATTATATAAATAAAGCTAGCCAGCAAGAAACCCTCACCAGAAATATTTAACCTGGCAGACAAACAAGACAAGCTTTTACTCCTATGAGAATGAAGAAAATGTTTGGGCCAAAATGTACAGAAGGTTGTGTGGAAAGCTATAAAATGAATGACCAACCAGAATATGAGATAGCATAAATCTCTTAATCAAGACAAGAAAGCAGGCAAAACTTACTTGCCAACATGAAAGAACAAATTGCATAAGGAGGGGTATAAGCATGGTCGCTAGGCCTTTTAGTTACTAATAAGCATAAGCATAAACCACCTACCTTTATCAGATCATCTATTGAACGCGTTTCTTTAATAATTTTCTGACGATTCATGATTAGAACTGCTGCAACACAAAACACAGGTAGTTCATCGTCACCATTTCCAGTTGTTGATATTGCACTGCCAATGTGCAAATGATCATTTTTTGACCAAAAACTCTTCGCCAACCCACAAAATGGATGAGCTGATTCTGATTTCATTAGAGTGTTGTCAGAGACAGAGTGAACCAGGTTTCCCTTCCTGGAGAAAGAACCACTCTTCGAATCATTATCATTGTTCTCAACAGTTTCCTGTTCAATTTCCGCTCCAGAGTCTCTTGGAATCTGTATGGCTAACAGATCCGGGCAGTTCGCCTCCAGATGAGAAGCCAGACTTTCATCAAAATCAGCAGCCCACATCATCTTCAATATCAACAAACAAGTGAACCAAATATTCATGTTACAGAAAGTTTGTAGATGAAAGAATCTCTTGCTCGTGTGAATTAAAAAAAACACTGAGCTAAAGGGGGAAATAAATGATAAAAACTGAAGGCAATCTATAGTGTATATTTATACATTTTAATCACAAGTTCTGAAAGATTTCAGAACTGAATGAGGATTATTATTCGTTAAAAATGTAAAATAAGAATGGATCAGGTTTAAATTGATCTATTACCAGCAAAAGAGGAACGTTTCTAGGGAATTTACAACAAAATAGTAGAACACAACAATCTTTACTTACTCCAAGAGCCCTTTCTTTGAGTATGATAGAGATGAAAGTCAAATACTATAACTAAGTGGGCGAGGATGTATTTGGTTTATCCCTTGATATGAAAAGTTTATATTATACTTTCAAAATGAAATAGCCTAATTTGTTTGTTCTCACTTCTCCTTGTCCATCTCATTCCATGTATAGCGATTTTTACTGCCAACAGGAGAATTCTGACTCTAGTACTAATAAAAAGGATAGTAACCCCATAGATCCAAGAAACAAAGTGGCTTTGCTTCACTATTCAAAACAATCTATGGTACACAATTGTCCTTGTTCACACATCACTTGTGGATTGGTGGAATTCTCATAGTTGTGCCTGTTGCACGTGCAGCCATTTGAACTTCATATATTTCCTAATGAACTGGAAGATTGCCTCAAAGAAAGGCAGACAAAACACACGTTTTCCATTTTTTTTACTATGGCGCCCACCTTTAATCTCAAAGAACATCAAACACATACCCGACAAACACTCAAACTGATTGCAATTCAAAAGCACATACTTTTGAAGATACTGACAACACTTGCTTCCGCACCACTGCAGCCCCCGAACACAAAACTAAGTAATAAATATATGAATTAAACTTAAAACAAAAATACTTTGGCAGCTGTGCATATAAATTTTATCAAGGCATCATCCTAGAGGAGACTGCAGAAATTGTATTACATGTTTTCAGGACTGAAAGCCAGAAAAGAATTCCTTTCTCTAAAAGTGGGGCAAACATGCAAAACAAGATAGAAGCAACTGCTGGTGCAGCAAAAAAGAATATAGAAGTCAAATGTGCTGGAAAAACACTCTATAGCAGTGACTTGCAATTATTTAAGGCATTTAAGTCGGTTTTGCACTTCTTCCCTAACATCATTGCCTTGAAAATTTTCATGTATGTGGCTGCAAGTAAAAGAATAAGGCCCAGATGGGGGGAAAAACAGTTTATCAGATAGGCATGACAACAAAAGTTTAAAAGGACTTAGAGGATAATAGACAGAATGTAATCTGCATATAATTTCTTATTCCTTTTATTTAATCATTGCCTTCTTCTTGAAAACTTTTACTAGGATAATTTGTTTCAGGTCATTCATGCCATGATATGCAGTTGAATGCATTCAGATACTACATTTCTCAGGTTTTCTCTCCATCAAAATCCAGTGTCAATGAGGTAGCAGTTAAAGGATAATTAATTGCAGACATACAAGAAAAGATAGAGCCCATTGGCTCTGAACTTCAGATATTCTTCTTTTTTTACCAAGGAAAAATTGCAGATCAAGAATGAGATATTGACAATTTTCCTTTTCATCTGAAAAAATAAAACTTCAATATTCTCACGGACAAAAACATAGTATTTTAATGGATAATTAAAAAAATCCTCAAAGAATATTATAATATCCTTTTAATAATCTTATTTCAGAAAGGGAAGAACAAAGCATGCACAATCAATAAGACTTATAAGCTAGCATTCATCTGATGGGTTTGCTCTTTCTACTCAAGTCAAGCAAATGTTGTACTGAAGGTTAATATTTAGTTCACTGTCACATGGCGATAGAGTGTCACATCTCTCTGCATTTGCTAACAAAAATAACGAGTTAAAATTGGCCGAGCACAAACCTCCCACATGCAAAGGGCCTCGTTGAAGGACAATTCTCTACGGAAAAGTACTAGCAGCATACGGAAGGCAAAATGCAGGCTCTCTGCACCTACGTGTGACAGGTGAGAAAACATTTCTCTATCTGTGAGCTCCAAGATATGCCACAATGCTTGCAACTGTTTCATGACACCAGTTGGACCTTCCATTTGGAAATTTTCACGCTGAAAATGCAAAAGCAATTCATAATAGAAGGAGAGGTGGAATATAATAAAAGAATACATCTAAAAGGAAGTTCATATTTAGAGATACCATTCTCCTCAGAAGCATCTCGAAGCACCAAAAAGCATCGGCATTATCTTCAAAGAGAACGACAAAAGGAGATAGCAAATCGCTCATACCTATAAATACATTTCAGCATGAGATCAAAATCTGAAAGCAAGAACAACAACCACTTGAGCTTGCTCATTAAAATAATTGCAGAAAGTCTACGAAGGAAAGGTACACAACCTTGACAATAACCCGTTGCAGGATCAACCCATGCATAAACAGCGAGAATGTCGGACATTCTAGCCAAATTTTTTGAGTCCTCATAAAACTCTAGATGACTGTCTGTACGAACTACATCAACAACTAGAAAGAGGCGGGAGAGAAAGGCTCTCAGACCATAAAAAACTATAAAAGCATGAGCATATTATCAAACAAATATTTTCTTATATGAAGAAAGATATATACTTGCTCTTTACCTATTCGATGGAGAGTCCAAAGCCATTCAGACACTCTGTCATCGCTAGCAGTCCCTCCTTGAGAGGAGGCTGGATTTATAGGAGTTTTTGGCGCATCAGATATTCCAAGTCTATTGAACATTTCTGATTCATATACTCGGTTACTGGACCTCGATAGTGCATCTTGCACATCTGAGCAAATGCTTTCTATTTCAGAATGTCCATCAGAACACCATAAATCATTATAAGGTGCAGAATTATTTGATTCAAAAACTAGATCTGCATTATTACTAATTCGAAAAATGTGCATGTGCTCATCCCCAAATCTTAATCTACGACGTGTTGAAATTCCATCATCAAGTGACCTGCACCCTTTTCTATCCTTCCTCCTTTTCTCAAAAAGATCTGTGACAGGTAAGGGAGGAAAATCTAGGTAACTTTCAGATCCATAATTTGATTCATATGCTTCATTCCCATGCTTCAGGGTACTGCACTTGTAAGGAACAGAAGTAGGTGAAGTAGGCTGCATAAAGGAAGAGTCATGTACTGCTGCATCTGTACTTTCTCTTACACTGGCAAGGTCACCGAAGTCGCTAGAACTTCTCCTTTTACATGTATTTGTTGTATCTGTACAGTTGTTATTTCCATTAGAATCTGAGTTAGTTTCATCTCTAGCAGAAGCTGGCCTGCTGATGACTTCAGCTTCCCTTCCATCATCCTTGGAACTCGTTCTCATATCCATAACCTTGGAACCAACAACATAGGCAAGGGAACCAGTTCCAATGCTTGAATGCATCATCTGGCACTGTTTAAGAAGGTCTCCAAACCGTTCCCTGCATTAAGTTCATGAATATTTTCAATCCACATAGCATGGGGATCTAATATGACTTGTATGAGATTGTAGGATATGCATGATGAGACTGCAAATTGTTTCGTTGTGTTAGACAAATAAGCTGCAACAAAAAGGCATATTCCCTGTAGCAAGGGATGGTGAAATTCAAAGAAAGGTTGGAATTCAACTTTCTAGGTATTGAGTTTCATATTCTCACTTTGACAGAGGGAAGATGAAGCCTAAAGAGCAAGTGAAGAAACCGTATTTCAGAAGAGAAATTCGACTAAAAATGCTAGAAAAAATCAACACGTGACTTTACCAAATAGATCCCAATTGAAAGTATGTATAGCATGTATTTGTAATAGCACAAAAGAAAAAAGAAAGTGACAACTAGAGAAAGCCACATAATGTCTGGCATCTTGAAAAGAAATAAAGTTCATTAGTAAACTAAACCGAGCGATACATTAAATGAATCAGTTTAATTTCTATTTTACTATTCTCGACTGCAAGGATGGAATCTTTTCAGATGGACTCTTCTTCCAGAAAGATATCTTGATAAGGAGTGCATGTGAAAAAGTTTAAGTCACTGTAGTACAGAGAAAATAATAAAAAGATTGATTTGAGCTTATTGTGTATTTATTCATCCCAACAAATGAAGGCCATTTTTCAAATCAAATGCTCTAAGCTTCAATATGTTCAGATTTTGCCAACTGCTTAATCAGTCAGCAACCTCGGCAAAAAGGCAATGCTTCACAAGAAAAGGGAAAAAAAACCCAAAAAAAGGACGAACACCAATCATTTCATGAAGTGGTGAAAAGTATGTTGCTACAGTCCATCCACGAGGAACTACCTCCTGGCAGCCCGCAACTGCTTTCTGTACTCCACAGTGGTGCTTAAAGCATAACAACCCAAAAGAAATTCCCAGACCTCCGGCCTGATAGATGGATCAACACCCTGTCATGTGGAAAGCAAAAAATTAGCAATAAAGTCTTTTGCACATAAAAGACCTGAAGTTCAAACTTCATAGTATTTCTTGAACAGAATCATTTTTTCGATTAACAAGCGCATAAGAATTCTCTAAGAATGATTACAGCTTTTCAAGACATAATTCCAAAGAGAACATAGTCCCCTATCAAAATAATCAAAATTATAATAAAGTGTTTGAGATCCTGCTAACAGAATTGCAAACATACTTGCATATTTGAATTTCAATCACACATAGAAACTGTTAAGGGGAAACATAATCGACGACCCAATAAGAGTATAAAATATCAAGAAATGGACATAATTGAGACAGCACAAAAATATTCAGGACTGATTTCCACAATGCACAACCTGGTTGATTGAGAGCTCAAGCAACTAAATGCGGTTAAATTACAGAAGTTAGAAAACAAGCTTAGATCTAATTTGTATTAGCATGCTCATTAAATTCAGTGAAATTAATTCTTGTAGGAATAAGGTCCTATCAATTTTACATGATGAAGATATAATCTCGGCAACAGATAAACTTGAAGTGGCACATTTTGATGATAATACAACAGCATTTACTTCACCACCATATTTTCTCTAATTACTGGACTTCAGTAAATAATGTGAGCCTAAATTTCTTTAAGGGGGTGCATTATTTCTTGTTTGTCTACAGTTTCATAAATTATGACTTTGTTCAGAATGCTAGTGGGGTTGGTAGATTTGAAAGAATTATAAATACTCTTAGGTCATAAAGAACTGGGAATGATGATAGAGATCATTTAGATTGCTGGAGGTGGTGCACAGCTTGCAGATTTTGGCCTCGGTATTTTGGTGTCTAAAACCATTGCTCTAGTTGGTAAATGGTTATGGCAGTTCGCATTGGAGTAAGGTCCTCTATTGCATCAGGTTATACAGAGTTAATATTTTTGCAACAAAATGGATAGGATGATTGGGCGATATCTAAGTCACACATGCAATTGTTTGGAAGTTCAACTCTTAACTATCTCATCTATCTCTACCACTTTTCAATATAAGGTTAGATATGGTTCTTGTACTTAGTTACAGGAGAATCATTAAGTTGGAAGGATCCTTTTCCATTGCCTTGCAAGAGCTATTTTGACCTTCTTACCTTCATACTGCTCCAATCTCTTCCTTCTATTCCTTATATGGTGGCTCTATTTCTTGGGATTTTCACTTACCTCACAATGTAAGGGATTGAAAATTAAATAAATGGATTCTTCTTAAGCCATTCAACCTCCTTCTCACCATGCTCAAGAGTACTAAGGTTACTATAAAATCAAAGCTTTCATCCAGATGATGGTTCCAAATTATTATTACAGGTGAGAATATCTTGTAAAGCTATTATCCAATTCGTTTATGTGCAAGTCTAATAATGAAACTAATAGTGATTTTTCCTTAACTGTCACACAACATGGAAGTTCTGGGAGAAACTGCTAACTTTATTTAATAAGAAGGGGGTGTGATGGAACCATTTGCTATACGGTCTAGAGTTCAACAAGGATAAAATTCTTTTTTTACTAAAAAGAAGACGGACCACCGTGATATTTTTTTTTTAAAAAAATAAAAATAAAAATTCAAAGATGAATGATCAGGGGTTGTTTCAGAGGTTGCAAAAATATTGGGATATGGATTTTGATTTTTTTTTTAGTTGGTTCTGTTTTGAGAAATAGAATATGATTTAAAACCTAAATTCAAGAACCAAGCATCAGTAGGGAAAATTTGAGCTTTGAAACTTTTTTGGTTCTTGAGAGTAAGTTTCTGTCAGTTACATTGCTGAAAATTTTAAATTCCGAAAAATAAGAGTAGAAGACATGAAGCAAAGGAAAGAACGACAGCTTAACTATAAGTAATCCCATGATGATGGCTATTACTGATGAACTTATCTGCAAGGAAGATTTTGTATCGTTATTATTTTTGTACAGTGAATATATCATTAGATATTTAGATGTTATTCACTTTGGTCCATTTTGTTAATTGGCAATCTACCTTTGACCATTAGTTTACTAACAGAATTAGATAAATGTTGTTTGTGACGAACTTGCCCATTTCAGTGTGTATTTTGATTCATTCATGATTCTAGGTCCTTCTTTGAGAATGTGCTACATTTACAGGGACTATAAATGGAATTAACCCTAGAAATAACAGCAATCTTCCTACTGTTTCAGGCTTTTTGCCTATCCTGCATCATATCCCCAATATAATGCATTAGACATGTGGTCTCATATATCGTGGCAAAATTATCAGTAAGTCTTGCCTCAACATTAAACTATTAAACTAAAGCTTGTGGTTGTCCCATCTGCCATAAAATATGCAATTCTTCTTTCTTTTCATGTAGAAATTATCCTAGTCCCCCACTGAGCTTGGTCAATGTCCAGAAGTCCACTAACACAAATTAAAACACGCAGAAGTGGGATACCTTTAGCTAAATAGAATCAATGACACAGCAATGTGCCCCATCGCCTAGTTGTCGACATGTTAGGTGTTCAAATAAGAACTCAGATGGTCTTAAAAATAAAGGTGGTACCAAGACAGCCTAAACTTATTAAGATGGAATGTATGTGAATAACACTACGAAGAGCAAAAATATTACAGACATCAGCAGTAAAAGGCTTTGGCCACAAGAGGATGTTTAACAGCACAGTCATTTTCAGAGAAATGGTTTCATAGCTAAATCCCTAGCATATCCATGACAATGTAGTAAATCTCCTGCCTTTTCTATACCTCAGCCAAAACATTGTGTTTTATCTTTTTCTCAGTTGGTAACTTGTGGTTGAAACTAAGGAATCATTTAGATATTAATACTTTTCTGCCCAAGATTCTTTTGGTAATAACAATGCCGAAGCCCCGTTATATCAAATTTCCTCTCCTCTTTCAAATAGAGCTGACTACATTAAAGAAGCTTGGACTTCTGAGTTTGCTTATACTGTATACTTGCCTAAGCAACATCCTTTCAGCTTTTGTTGTGGCCGATATGTTGTTGCTTAGTTATGAAGCAATGATGGGACTAAGGAATCAGAAGACTTTCAATTTAGAACAAAGAGGAAGAAAGGACAGGAGGAAATATCTCTGCAAGAGAATAGACAAGGAATAGCAAAATCCTCCAAAGAAACAAGCTCTATACTATCATTCAACAATTGCCTCGCTCTAAAGCAGTAACAAAAATACATATAAAATACTTGAATACTAAGAAAATTTCATGATTAAGTAACTTAAATCTAAGAAAACTAAAAGCCAAAATCTTGGATGAAAACTTACTACAGGTTGGTTACAGTTAAACCTAGCTAAGTTAACCTGCCATAACCAGATACTAATTTAATCCTACTGCACGTAATGAATTACCAAGGTCAACCTAGAGAAACAAACATACAGATGTTAGAAGACACAATATTTCCAACTACCAAAATATCTTCAACTCTAACATCATATGATTTTCTATAACTCTTAGGACTTTTCTCAACTCCTGAAGCCTTCTTAAGTTGAAGAAGAGAGGTACCTTAACAAATTTGTTTACAAATTAATATGTCATCGTTTGTTCGTAGTAACATTAACAAGAAAACAGTACTAGAAGGCACCCAATTTAAAATGCGCTTTAGCTTCTTCTAAGCTAAAACCCAGAGGTGAAAAGAAATTGAGAACAGCTGAAAAAAATGGGGAAAAAAATGAAAGAGGATTATTTTGAGCAACTGAGACCAGAATCTGAGCTTTCTGCATATCACTATTATAGTATTTTTAACAAAAAAAGATACATAAAGGCAATTGCCTAGCCCTTCACATGCAAAATTAGCAAACATTTACTATCATATTGTTCCAACAAACTAAATCTATCATTCAGAACGTGCACACGTTGGCCCTTTAAGTGTATGCAAATATACCAGGAGATTAATCCATAAGATAATCATAGGATGCTTTGTCTTTCTAAATTTTTCATGAGAGATGAGCTTGAAATATATTACACGGTAATCGTGGACAAGACGTAGTCTACATACAGCCAAATTGTAGTCAAAACAGGCACAGAAACATTGCATATAGATGAAGAGCATTCTGATGGCAAAATAGGATCTTACCCCCAAAATAATCAGTTTTAGCACTTTCTGAAAGCCACAAACCTTTCCATCACTATCAAAAGTTGCCTGCCACTTGTCTGGCTTAAGCATTTTGTTTATCTACAATAGCAAAACGCAAACTGTCAGCAATTATAACATTGCTTCAGTAAAATGTCAAACAAACTCAACACCAGGACTTACATCTCTCCACCAAAAAATAGATGACTCTTGAACAAACTCAAAGTCCTCATTGCAAACAAAGTCTTTTCTCACTTGAAAACAGCATTATAGGTTCTCAACCAAGGATCTATATAGCTTCAAAATGTTAACCAGAAACATTCTCTGCAATCACTACAATCTACCACAATTCGGCAATTTTAAGCTCAGTTTATGATGAATCAACTCTTCATATCTTCACCCGTGCCCCAATGTTATGAGCCAAATATCTATTTCACACAGTATCACTACTTTGATATCATCTATTTCTACTTGATGCTCCCATTATCCATCCTATCAGTTGCTGGCAGGACCAGGTGATCAGAGCTAAAAGTATTTCTTTTAGCACACTGTCAACCTAACTGACATCCTGCCCAAATCAAAAGAAACACAGAATTTCAACCTTAAATTTTTTTTAAGCTTGTTACTCTCTATTCTATGGAATAACAGATTAAAGAACACATTCAACAAACATAAGAATAAGAAGCCAACTATGTCAAAGAATTGTGAGCAATAATTCGTCCACGCCTGTTACAGGAGTATGTCCAAATGGACAAATATAAATAAATAAAATAAAAACTGGTGTAAAATAAACTTGTAAACAAAATGAAACACGAAAAACAGAAGAATTCTTGAGCAACAGCCTACCAGAGGAGACACTGGATGAGAATTTATGCTATCTACAGTCAGGTTCACTAACTAGTTAACTTCATGAGTGAAGCAATAGCTCATAAGAATTGATAGACTTCTATGCTAATCTCCAAACGCCGGCTATCACCCTCTAGGAGCCTTATGGGCCAAAATTTGTATACTCTTTCTATTTAAAGCCCACAAAATCCTCTGACTGTCTCATCTAACAATAAAAAGGGATACTTAACACAGTCCAAAAAGTTCTCCAAGTGCAAGGAAGAAACTTAGCGGTTCAAATGTACATTGAAATGAAAAGGAAAATATGTGCACACACACACACTGAGTATTTGAATAGGCTTCACCAGCATAAAATGTCTTCAGGCTCAAGGAGGATGAAAAGTTGCTTAATTTTCTCTTTCTACTCTTGTAAGAAAACATTCTCTCTCTCATTCATCAAATCAATTTTATTCCAGAGTAGGCATAGGTTTTACAAATATGATCAATTTTTTTGCAACATACCTCACAACTATATCACTTAGCAGGTGAAAACTAACCTACAGCTGGACAACCAACATATATATCATCTTTTGCCGATGAAGACCTGTTCCTCACTCTAGACTATCCTGTTTATTTGCTTTAAACATTATAGTATTATACCAACTAGTTCTTTGGCCTATGCTACACACGAGATGTGTTATATAATAGTTTTGTACATTGGTTTTAGCATCAGTTTTTCTAATAAGAGACAGAAGACTTGCCCAGAAAAAGAATTTTCCATTTCACAAAACTAACCAATATCCATGTTCTTTAAATAAATAAATATTTTCCAAGTTTCGTGGAAACTATATTGCATTTTTCCAAATGAGAACAAAATAAAAAACTTAGTACTCTTCAATAAATACTTTCTAATGTTAATAGCAAGGATCCATTATTACACTCTCATACTCCTCCGGTGTGTGTGCTAGTGCCAGACATAATAATGAAGGGAACTTTGAAAATTCCAATAAAGATTGGGAACTGAAAAGTTCTGTTATTTAATTTTCTCTTTTGGATTATTGAACCATAAGAGGATGGTCTATATCCTTTTTTTTCTTTTAAATCTGTTCATATTCTTATTCACTTTGATTTTCTTTTTTTTCAGAAGCACTTTGACAGTGTAGGTATAAGCCTAATGTTTCTTTTCACTTTTCTCTTTAGTACTATTTATTTTGTGAACCTCAAAGAACTCGCTTTTTGTTAGACCTAATGCACTAGCAAGAATACAGTCTGCGTGTGGGTGTGGGTGTGTCAGATAACCAGACAAGAAAGTGAAACTGCAATTTTCCTCATAAATAAAAGTATCACTTCCAGTATTACCATCAGAGAATTATAAAATTATACAAAAGGCCTATGAAGGTACAGATTCTAATCCTTCATGCAGTATTGGAGGAACTCAAGATACAGTCTAAACCCTGCACAATTTACATAGAGGACAGTCCAAAACAATTTCATTTTTGTAACTCCTCAATATGATTAACAATACCGAAAAGCCACAAGACTGAATTCCTAAAAGTTAAAAAGTCTGTTAGCAGTAATCATATCTCCATATGCCTCGAAGCAAGGACAGATTATTCTATATCACATTATATCTGTCAAGATTTTTAATGATTCCCATAGATGTTTCCAAGTGTGTTTTCATATTTTCCAGATGTTATGTTCATAGTTGTATGTTTAAGAGAACTTTAGAACAGAATTTACAGTCCCTTCACCACTTTACAAACAGACAAGTAGCTTTAGTTAGGTCCCAGGTAAATGTTCTCTATTCACCATATAAAGGTCAATTTTTAAAATATGCTAATATGGATTGAAGTATGTTCCTGATACATCAAAAATCAGTATCCATCTTACAATAGAAAAGAGAAGAACAAAAATAGACATGCTTCACTATAGATTGAAACAGTATTGCATCCAAAAAAGTTTTTTAGAGCCTTACAGCTATAACAACCTTTATAGGCGTCTGATGAAGACAAGGCTCCCCAATGTCGCGAACAATCGAACTCAAACCCTGCAGATTCACTGCAGCTCCCTTTCCACATTTCCATTGCTTTGTATCCCCGTCAAAAGACATCACCCGACCTCCCTTCCTCCCTATTCTCCTCTATGAACCTCTCTGTTTTTTCATTCTCACACTATATCAATCAACACCAACCAATCAAGCACTTAGGAAGTTTGTAAAGATGGCAAATAAATAAGCATTTTGTTCAAAAGTAACACCTTTCAACTAGAGCAATGAAAAATTAGTCAAATTGTACCTCTGTTTATAATCAACAGGCCTTTGTTTATTATGTCAAGATCTCCTAGTAGTATAAACTTGTGCTTAAAAAGATAAACATTACAGAAAAGCCTCAACCTGCCATTCACAAGAATTTTCTAAAGTAATTTACATATATGAGCATGTCAATTACAACAACTCTGTTTCCTCCTTCCTTATTCTAATTCTAAAATTTCTTTATATGCATCATTATTAACAATAATATAAAAAATAAAATAAAAAAGGAGTATACAAGTATATCATGAAAATCAGGGTTCGCAAGTATCTATATGCATCCACATTTATGCCAAATATGACGAGCACGTGTATTATATAAATGGCAGCTGCTGCTTCTTCTTTTTCTTTTTCCTTTTTTTTTTTTTTTTCTTTTGGCTTGGGGTGGGGGGAGGGGGAGAGTTCAATAAGTTCAGTGAACATCATTACAGCAACTTCCGAAACCCACCTCTTAGCCTGTTTCCAAATCATACAAGAAACAAAACTTACTCTCCAATATTAAATGGCATTCACCATAAAACATTCGCATTTTGGAACCATTAACCGAAAACAAGTCCTAAGTGGTTACTAAGAAAAGAAAACAGATCCGATTTCAACAATCAAGCAGAAAAGAAAAGGAAAAATTCCTGCTTGTCCTAATTAACGTTCACAATTATTCCGGAATCAAATTAATGGTATATGCCTCAGAGGATGATTACCAAATAACAGTACTAATAACATCTTCTACAGTATTAGGTGCAGTTCATCAGAATTTAATATATTCATACGTATGTACAGATATATATATATATACGGGGAAATATACAGAGACGATAAAGAAAGATTACCTGAAATGTAGAGAACTAATTCAACGAAAATGGAAATCGAAACGTAAAGAAGCGATCTAATAAGAACCCCGTCGCCATTAACACCAAGTCAGAGGCAGAGAAAGAGAGAGACCATTTCTTTTCTCTGCGTTTTTCTCTCTCTTTTCGTTGTCTCCTGAAATTTGTTTTTTTCCTTTTTTTTCCTGAATATATTGTTTAATTTGTTTGTAACACTTCTTCAAAAAAAATTTGTTTGTTTGATTTAAAAATCAATTTTCTTTTTTTTTTTTATGGAATTTAAAAATCAATTTTCATACCATTCTTTTTAGGGGATAATATATTACAGGCCGAAATATAAAATATACGAGCGAAAATTTACTTTCATCAAAACACTCTCTCTCCTCTCTAACTTTCAATACACCCGGAGACTTCAAACATTGATCCGCTCAATCCAACCATTAAAAATCGTAAAAAAGATTAGTATATCATTTTGTACTTGTTTATTTAAGTTTTTAGTCATTTAAAAATTTAAAAAAATGAGATAAAAAATATATTTGGTGCGGAGTCATGGTCACTAGCGCCCAACGATAGTGCGGATCGAAAGTACCTCGCACCAAGGCCTAGTGTTGGGTGCCAGACGGTAGTGCCAAAGCTTGATGCTGAGGAACTTTTTTATTTTTATTAGTTATTAATTTTATATAATTTGTTATATTAATCGTTTTTATACTATGATTTTAACTTTTTAGTTAAGTTTATATTATAATGTGTACATGTTATTGTTGATTAAACTTGTTAATATCCTAATTGTTTATATGTATTATGTTACTTGTTAATTTTATTAATATTTATGATTACTCTATAATAATTATGAATTATTTACTTGTTAATGTTTATTTATTGTGAATGATTTATTGTGAATTATTTAATTACTTAATAATTTTAGATGATTACAATGATTATTAATTATTTAATTTTTATTAATTTAGGGATTACCTTAAAAAATTAAAGATGAAATAATAATATAGATTTTAAGACTGAACACAATATTGATCGTATTGAACAAACTCCTGAAGGAATTGCTTATATACAGATGGATAATATTCCATCCAGATTGGGAGTTTCTACTTCACAGGTTAGTGAACGTGATGAGAATAATCATCATGTAGAAAATTATTTTAAAATAAAGAAAATATTGTAAAAGGTGTTTATAATACTAAAGATGCGGAAATAACCGAATCTGAAATGAATTTTTCATTATGAATTAAAATTAAGATTGATTTTAGCCCTGGATATGAGGCCAGGCAAAAAGTTAAAACAGAATTTAATTTACCAAGATGGAAACCATTAAGGAAGTGGTTTTTCCCTAATTTTGATGAAAAATTAAGAAATCATATTTCTGATGAATTTTATAAATTCTTGTCTTATCATAATATTTTATTTCCTTTTGTTCCATGGTTTATGTTTAATTATATTGATAGTAAGTTTTACAGTTTTTTCAAAAATATTTGAAAATGATACTTTACGTATAACTGTAAAACAAATAAACCAAATAATAGAACAACAAAATTATACAAATATCTATTTAAATGTTTTAGGGGAACAGATCATATCTCTCCATAAAAGAATAGATACATTAATACAAAAATTAGAAAAATCTACTATAAATTCTTCAGGGAAAAAGGCAATAATAGCTACACCAACCCTTCAGCCTCCTCTTGAAATAAAATTTATAAATTAAAGACTATGTAAGATCTTGAAATGTTGATAGATCATAAATTTAAAAAATTAAATATTAATACTCTAGAAAATGAATTTTCAGAAAAATTAGAAGAAATTAAGGATTATAAAACCATTATAAATGATGAAATTAATAAATTACATAAATTTGCTGATAGACCAGCTCAAAGAATACATTATTATAATAGACCTTCTCCTGTAGATATTCTACATGAAGAACAGGAATATATAGGTAATAATAGTTATAATGGAAAATGTATTTATGAATAGAATTTAGATGGCTATACAGAAAAATAGATTTATAATCTAGCTCATAGAATGTTAATGTATAGTACCATTAGCAAAGCCATTGGTAATAGTGATAGTAATATAGCAAAAATGATAACTGCAGGATTTACTGGTCAACTAAAAGATTGGTGGGATAATTATTTATCTCCACAAGATAAAGAAGAAATCTATCATAGTATAAAACAAGAAGATAATCAAATTAGTGAAACAACAGTTACTAGCTAAAAAATTGAAAAGAAAATCTGATAGATTAGAAAGAAGAAAAGATAAAAATAATATTGTATGTTATAAATGCAAGAGAATAGGACATTATGCTAATAAGTGTAAAATGAAGAAAAAGATTAATAGTCTAGATATTAGTGAAGAATTAAAAGATTCTTTAGAAAAGTTATTTATAGAATCTAATGAGTATGAATGTTGCATTCCTTGTCGTCAGGGCTATTTTCCTGATAAAAAGGATAAACCTAATAAGGATGATCATGAAGATGATTATTATAAAATAATATCTCAATTTAGAGATTCTGATATTAATGTTTTAAGTGATAATAATATCTTAGAATTCTTGAAATTAATAAAAGATCAAGAACTAAGATCAAGAATAATTTAACAAATAGATAATATTCCCTCTTCTAGTAATAATACAGAAGAACTAGAATTAATAGAAAATAATAATCCTTATACGATGTCAGAAGTTTATAAAATAATGAAACAAAAGAATAATAATTCTAAAAAATCTCCTACTACAATACATGATCTATATGGAGAAATTAATACTCTTAAGAATGAAATTAAATTGTTAAAACAAATTAATAAAAATTTAGATATTTGAATTTCTAATTTAGAAATCAAGAAGGATAATACTTTAATGACACCAAACTCTTTTGACAATCTTAATAAGATTGGTGAAGAAAATTTTCTATCTGTTCTAGATATTATAACATCTTTTAAATTTTATGTTAAAATAACACTATTAATAAATCATGATGAAATTATGGAACTAACTGCATTGATAGATACAGGAGCAGATATTAGTGTCATACAAGAAGGATTAATTCCTACAAAATATTTTGAAAATACCACTCATAGTTTAAGACATGCAAGTGGGCAGAAATTACAAATTAATTTCAAACTGCCACGTGCATATATTTGCAATAATAACATTTGCATACCTGAAAGCTTTTTACTAGCAAAAAATATAACTAACCAAGTTATACTTGGAACTCCTTTCATAAAAAAGATTTTTCCCATTACTCATATAGGTACAGATTGCCTTATAGGAACCTATAAAAAAACTCCGGTTTCGTTTCAGTTTATAACTGAACCAAACACTAGATTTGCTAATGAAATTAAAGATTTTATTTTAAGAAAACAAAATCAAATTAATTTTCTTAATTATGAAATAAATTCTTTAAATATTGAAGAAATTTTACAAAATCCTAAATTACAGGATAAAATTAAAAGAATTCAAAATAATATTTCATTAGAAATTTGTAATGAACATCCTAATGCTTTTTGGAATAGAAAAAAGCATATAGTAAATCTCCCTTATATTGATAATTTTGATGAACATAATATACCGACAAAGGCAAGACCTTGTCAGATGAATTCTAAATATTTAGAATTATGCAAAGAAGAAATAGCTTCTTTATTAAGAAAAGAGTTAATTAAAGAATCAAACTCACCTTGGTCATGTACAGGTTTTTATGTTAATAAACATAGTGAAATAGAAATAGGGGTACCAAGATTGGTAATAAATTATAAATCCCTAAATAAAGTATTAAAATGGATTAGACACCCAATACCTAATAAAAAGGATCTAATAGATAGATTATATGAAGCAATAATATTTTCTAAATTTGATTTAAAATCAGGATATTGGCAGATTCAAATAACTGAAACTGACCAATATAAAACAGCTTTTAATGTTCCAATTGGACACTTTGAATGGAAAGTGCTGCCTTTTGGATTGAAAAATGCACCTTCTGAATTTCAAAAGATTATGAATGATATTTTTATTCCTTATAGTGAATTCATACTAGTTTACATAGATGATATTCTAGTATTTTCTAAAAATGTTCAACAACATTTTGAACATCTTGATATATTTAAAAAATTAGTCATACAAAATGGTTTAGTCATTTCAAAACCAAAAATGGTTTTATTTCAAACTAATATAAGATTTTTAGGACATAATATTGAAAGAGGAAAAATAATTCCTATTAATAGAAGTATAGATTTTTCATCCAAATTCCCGGATGAAATCTTAGACAAATCTCAATTACAAAGATTTTTAGGAAGTTTAAATTATATTTTACAATATTATAAAAATTTAGCTTATGATACAGCTATCTTATATGAAAGATTAAAAAAGAATCCTAAGCCCTGGACCGAACAACATACTAAAACAGTCCAGCAAATAAAAGCTAAAATAAAAACTTTACCTTGTTTAATATTAGCTAATCCTAATTGGCCAAAAATCATTGAGACAGATGCCTCAGATATAGGCTATGGTGGCATCTTAACACAAATTTGTCCTAATGATAGACAAGAACAATTAATTAGATATCATTCAGGAAAATGGACTGATAGTCAAAAGAATTATGCAATTATTGCTAA
Organism: Catharanthus roseus; assembly: GCA_028651295.1. NCBI lineage: Eukaryota > Viridiplantae > Streptophyta > Magnoliopsida > Gentianales > Apocynaceae > Catharanthus > Catharanthus roseus. The sequence goes on from JAPQWS010000102.1 coordinate 5,445,569, forward strand.
AGAAATCTTAGCAATAGTAAAATGTATTTTAAAATTTCAAGATGATTTATACAATCAGAAATTTATAGTCAAAACTGATTGCCAAGCAGCAAAATTTATATTTCATAAAGACTTTAAACATGATGTTTCTAAGCAAATGTTTGCTAGATGGCAGGCTCATTTAGCCTCATTTCATTTTGATATTATTTATAAAGAAAATAGTCTTCCAGATTTTGTAACTCGTGAATTTTTGCAGCATGATACCACGGGGAAGAGGAAATAACATCCGTGGACGTAGGAGAGGTAATACCTCTCAAAATACAGGCAAAAATGTTCTTGTCCAAATGGGCAACAAAAAGCTTATAGCTGAAAATATTGCTGATACAGATGCCTCATTATATGAGGAATTTAAAAAATTCATTGCTGATAAAAAGAAACAGGAAGGTGAAACCTCCTCCTCATCTGGGTCATATTCCCAAAACATATCAGAAGAGGATAATATAGCCCCATATCATACTAATACTCACAAAGAAATTATATTTCTTTTGGATAATAAAGATCTTCAATGGAAAAATGATCCATGGTTACTGATGAGTAGATACTCGATACAGCATCATATGCTGTCACATCATATAAACAAAGACCTTATTATGAGAATATACTTAAAGTAAATTCATGCGATATAACGCATTTTTATCCTAATACAAAAGTTACTAATATTTATAATTTTAGTAAAATTATAATCAAACGGATTATATCTGTTGAAGAATGGGGATTATCTCCTCTAAAAGAGAAGGAATTTATAATTCCTGAATCTAAATTATCACTAAAATATAATTATTGGGATTATATTGATGCTTTCATAAAGTATTTTTATATGAAAATTCTAATAAGAAGCACACCTGGTTGATAAGGTTTGTGGGAATGTTTATAACAAACCCTTACCAAATTGGTTCATGCAATGGTGGTATATTTATGGCACATCGGGGAAAATACTCCCTGACAGATTCAAACCATTATATGGTGAATGGGTGAATATTTCTCCCAAAATAACTGATTATATTGCTGCTAATCAATATTCAGAGGAAATAGCCTCTATGTTATTTTTTATTGAATTTTCCATACCTTGGGTGTGGAAATGGACACCAGAAGTGGGTTATACCCAGCAAAATATTCCATGTCTCAAAAGATCTACTCATAGTAGATTTTGGGACAGGTTGATTAAACTCGACCCAGAAACAAAACAAATTTATGGACAAAAATACAGGCAAAAATGTTCTTGTCCAAATGGGCAACGAAAAGCTTATAGCTGAAAATATTGCTGATACAGATGCCTCATTATATGAGGAATTTAAAAAATTCATTGCTGATAAAAAGAAACAGGAAGGTGAAACCTCCTCCTCATCTGGGTCATATTCCCAAATCATATCAGAAGAGGATAATATAGCCTCATATCATACTAATACTCACAAAGAAATTATATTTCTTTTGGATAATAAAGATCTTCAATGGAAAAATGATCCATGGTTACTGATGAGTAGATACTCGATACAGCATCATATGCTATCACATCATATAAACAAAGACCTTATTATGAGAATATACTTAAAGTAAATTCATGCGATATAACGCATTTTTATCCTAATACAAAAGTTACTAATATTTATAATTTTAGTAAAATTATAATCAAACGGATTATATCTGTTGAAGAATGGGGATTATCTCCTCTAAAAGAGAAGGAATTTATAATTCCTGAATCTAAATTATCACTAAAATATAATTATTGGGATTATATTGATGCTTTTCATAAAGTATTTTTATATGAAAATTCTAATAAGAAGCACACCTGGCTGATAAAGGTTTGTGGGAATGTTTATAACAAACCCTTACCAAATTGGTTCATACAATGGTGGTATATTTATGGCACCTCGGGGAAAATACTCCCTGACAGATTCAAACCATTATATGGTGAATGGGTGAATATTTCTCCCAAAATAACTGATTATATTGCTGCTAATCAATATTCAGAGGAAATAGCCTCTATGTTATTTTTTATTGAATTTTCCATACCTTGGGTGTGGAAATGGACACCAGAAGTGGGTTATACCCAGCAAAATATTCCATGTCTCAAAAGAGCTACTCATAGTAGAATTTGGGACAGGTTTATTAAACTCGACCCAGAAACAAAACAAATTTATGGACAAAACATACTGGATGAAATCCATGAGAAAAATAATACATATCATACAATGAAGGAGAAAAGTGAAATAAAGGAAATAAGTCCTTTCCATCAAATTACTACAAAGTTAAAGCTACAAAAAGAAGTCATATCTAAAGAAGATTTTATCCAATCATATATGGAAGAGTTGAAAAAAGATCTGGTTAAAAGCCTAATTGAAGATAGTAAATCAGAAGTGTCAATGGCAAGCTCTTCAAATGAAGATTATTTAGCTGGAGAATCTCAAGACCCACATATGGAGGATATCTCAGAAGAAGACATTGACCAAATGGTCAAGGAGATGGAAGCACAAGCAAGAAAAGAAATAAAAAAATGATATGAATAGTTCTCATAGAAAATAATTGTAATAAAAATTATTGTGATAACAATTATTGTACTCTAATAGGGACCACTTTAATAATGTAATAGAATAGTACTATTCGGATTTAAAATCCGTAAATAAACTAGAATAGATAGCATAGCTGAAGTCCGACCCTTCCTTTGTCTATAAAAAGGATGGAAACTCATCCTAAAGGAGCAGGACCTCATTAGCATTAGCTAGAAAATTCTCTCTCCCCCTTTCCTCTCTTTGTATAAATTTTGTATCAATAAGAAGTTTGCATTTTTCTCTTCTTATCCCTAGTAAGTCTTGAAGACTTTCTTATTTTAATTTTCTTGTTTCAAGTTTTTATAATTTATTGTTTTTAGGTTTAGCCTAAAGGAAGGCTAAATCTTTTCCTGTTAAACTATGCAATCATATATATCATTGTAATTATGTTGTGAAGATCCTTATTTTGTTTGGTTGGATAGTAGTCTATTGTAAGTAATCAAGGTTTGGGTTATGAAATCTGGAACTGGCCATAATTATTGAAAGATGAGGGCTAGCTTGTTTAAAGCCGTTGTGAAGGTGTGTTAGGGCGTTGATCCCGGTTTCATCTTTTGTAATTATGTTGACGGATCTGGATTTCATGTAAAATTTGTACCTTTTAACCTGACTTCTTACAAGGATGACTACCACCGGACCTCATTTGGTATCAGAGCCACGTAGTTATATGATACATGTGATTTATAGCTTAACATGAAATTAAATTCAAATGAATTTATTAAGAGATAAAAGAAAAATTAAAAATTCTCATAAACAAGAAATGGAAATTCCTGATAAATTAGAAGAACTTAATAAGTGGACAATCCCTAGGATTGAATTAAAAACTGTATATCAGTTAGGTACTTTTGAAAAATTAGGCTTAAAGCAAGTAGTAAAAACTACTGAAGAATCAATTTCATTAGATGATGAAAAAACTGAAATCAAATTATTATCTTCCTATGACATAAATCGATATCAAGATTTATATAAATTTATCCATATTGGACTCGTACAAATTGCATTTAAACCTTTAACATTAGAAGGTTTACCAGAAAGTTTCATTGCATGTCTAAGAGATGCAAGAAATCTTAATTGGAAACAATCACTAATAGGGGTAATTCAATCAAGTCTGGCGCATGGCCCAGTTTATTTTAATGTTTATCCTAATCTTTCACTTTCTTTAAGTGATATAAAATAAATATTCTTGATGCCTTAACATTAAATGTTAAAACCCATGGATATAATTATGTTTCTGGATCAGAACTAATTTGTATATGTTACATAATTTATTATAAACCATTATTTACATTAAATCCTAATTGTAAACTAATGGATAAAAAGATTAATGAAACTGTTTTAATTGAAACTAATTTTAATAGATCTAAAATTTCTACTAGAAGAATTATAAAATGGGATGAAATCCCTATGCCTCAACAGTGGAAACTTGAAAGAACTGGTCATATCCAGTCTAAGACTGAACACAATATTGATCATATTGAACAAACTCCTGAAGGAATTGTTTACATACAGATGGATAATATTCCATCCAGATTGGGTCATATCCCAAGGACTTATTCTACCAGATCTGAACATTCTTTTATTTCACCTCTAATAGAGGAAAAGGATTATATTCCTTACAGAGTTTCTACTTCACAGGTTAGTGAACGTGACGAGAATAATCATCATGTAGAAAAATTATTTAAAAATAAAGAAAATATTGTAAAAGGTCTTTATAATACTAAAGATGCGGAAATAACCGAATCTGAAATGAATTTTTCATTATGAATAAAATTAAGATTGATTTTAGCCCTGGATCTGAGGCCAGGCAAAAAGTTAAAACAAAGTTTAATTTACCAAGATGGGATGCATTCAGGAAGTGGTTTTTCCCTAATATCTAGACTAATAATCTTTTTCTTTATTTTACACTTATTAGCATACTGTCCTATTCTCTTGCATTTATAACATATGATATTATTTTTATCTTTTCTTCTTTCTAATCTATCAGATTTTCTTTTCAATTTTTTAGCTAGTTTTTCTTGAGAATATTTTCTCTTTTTCTTTTTAACATATTTATCATCTTTTCTATAATTATTTACTATTTTTCTTTGTGATGGAATTTCCATCCCAAATTGACTACAAAATTGTCCTAATTGATTTCTTTCTGTTAATCTTTGTCTTTTAATTTGTTTATTTAATTTAATTTCATTACATAAGGCTATACCTTCTTGTACACAAGTACCTATAAGGTTTCCATAAGTATAACTTTCATAAGGAATAGTTATTCTATCCTTCCTAAGAGTTTTCCTAACTCTTTCAGCAAATAAATTAGGTAGTCCATCTATAAACTTAGACTTCCAATGAGTACTATTACTCTTAGGTAATTCCATAACCCTATTAAGGAAAGCATCCTTATACCATCTAAAATCAGATAGTGTTTTGCATCTTAGATTCTGTAATAGGTACAAATATTTTCACTATTATCAGATATTCTACCTGTAAAATGTTCTAATATAGTAACCACCAGTGTATAAACTGCTGTTTCACTAATCTGATTATCTTCTTGTTTTATACTATGATAGATTTCTTCTTTATCTTGTGGAGATAAATAATTATCCCACCAACCTTTTAGTTGACCAGTAAATCTTGCAGTTATCATTTTTGCTATATTACTATCACTATTACCAATGGCTTTGCTAATGGTACTATACATTAACATTCTATGAGCTAGATTATAAATCTGTTTTTCTGTATAACCATCTCAATTCCATTCATAAATACATTTTCTATTGTAACTATTATTACCTATATATTCCTGTTCTTCATGTAGAATATCTACAGGAGAAGGTCTATTATAATAATGTTTTCTTTGAGTTGGTCTATCAGCAAATTTATGTAATTTATTAATTTCATCATTTATAATGGTTTTATAATCCTTAGTTTCTTCTAATTTTTCTGAAAATTCATTTTCTAGAGTATTAATATTTAATTTTTTAAATTTATGATCTATCAACATTTCAAGATCTTACATAGTCTTTAATTTATAATTTTTTATTTCAGGAGGAGGCTGAAGGGTTGGTGTAGTTATTATTGCATTTTTCCCTGAAGAATCTATAGTAGATTTTTCTAATTTTTGTATTAATGTATCTATTCTTTTATGGAGAGATATGATCTGTTCCCCTAAAACATTTAAATAGATATTTGTATAATTTTGTTGTTCTATTATTTGGTTTATTTGTTTTACAGTTATACTTAAAGTATCATTTTCAAATATTTTTGAAAAAGCTGTAAAACTTACTATATGATTTTCTTTTTCCATATAAAAAGATTGTTGAGGAGGAAATATTCCTTTTATGATATTTCCATTCAAAAGTTTATAATCTCTTTCTAACACAGAAATATAAGGCTCAATATAATTAGACATAAACCATGGAACAAAAGGAAATAAAATATTATGATAAGACAAGAATTTATAAAATTCATCAGACATATGATTTCTTAATTTTTCATCAAAATTAGGGAAAAACCACTTCCTGAATGGTTCCTATCTTGGTAAATTAAATTCTGTTTTAACTTTTTGCCTGGCCTCAGATCCAGGGCTAAAATCAATCTTAATTTTATTCGTAATGAAAACTTCATTTCAAATTCGGTTATTTCTGCATCTTTAGTATTATAAACACCTTTTACAATATTTTCTTTATTTTTAAATAATTTTTCTACATGATGATTATTCTCATCACGTTCACTAACCTGTGAAGTAGAAACTCTGTAAGGAATATAATCCTTTTCCTCTATTAGAGGTGAAATAAAAGAATGTTCAGATCTAGTAGAATAAGTCCTTGGGATATGACCCAATCTGGATGGAATATTATCCATCTGTATGTAAACAATTCCTTCAGGAGTTTGTTCAATATGATCAATATTGTGTTCAGTCTTAGACTGGATATGACCAGTTCTTTCAAGTTTCCACTGTTGAGGCATAGGGATTTCATCCCATTTTATAATTCTTCTAGTAGAAATTTTAGATCTATTAAAATTAGTTTCAATTAAAACCGTTTCATTAATCTTTTTATCCATTAGTTTACAATTAAGATTTAATGTAAATAATGGTTTATAATAAATTATGTAACATATACAAATTAGTTCTGATCCAGAAACATAATTATATCCATGGGTTTTAACATTTAATGTTAAGGCATCAAGAATATTTATATCACTTAAAGAAAGTGAAAGATTAGGATAAACATTAAAATAAACTGGGCCATGCGCTAGACTTGATTGAATTACCCCTATTAGTGATTGTTTCCAATTAAGATTTCTTGCATCTCTTAGACATGCAATGAAACTTTCTGGTAAACCTTCTAATGTTAAAGGTTTAAATGCAATTTGTACGAGTCCAATATGGATAAATTTATATAAATCTTTATATCGATTTATGTCATAGGAAGATAATAATTTGATTTCAGTTTTTTCATCATCTAATGAAATTGATTCTTCAGTAGTTTTTACTACTTGCTTTAAGCCTAATTTTTCAAAAGTACCTAACTGATATACAGTTTTTAATTCAATCCTAGGGATTGTCCACTTATTAAGTTCTTCTAATTTATCAGGAATTTCTATTTCTTGTTTATGAGAATTTTTAATTTTTCTTGTTTAGGTGGGTTAATTATTTAATTACTTAATAATTTTAGATGATTACAATGATTATTAATTATTTAATTTTTATTAATTTAGGGATTACCTTAAAAAATTAAAGATGAAATAATAATAATAATAAAATATCAAAGTTAATTTAATAATATTTAAGAGAATAATAATTTTAGTTATTTAGCCCTCCACTATAAATTGAATGTAAATGAATTAGGTAAAGTTAATAATATATTATGACAAGGTGATTACTAATAAGAAAAATATTATGAGAACTAAAATATACTAAAACTTAATCTAATTAATTAATTCATTTATTACAATTGAATAATTTCATTTTTTAACATATAATTAATAAAAATTTTAATAATAATTTAATAATAAATAATAATTATTTATGGTTATTTTAAAATTCATTTAGATGGATCGTGAGCAGTAGAGACGACAGAGAGACGATGATTTAGAGCTTATAACAAGTAGGAGTGATCGTACTCATGGTTGTACTATCACAGCTTCATTCCGAGGATTAAGGGGTTGGCATAACCTGTCTGACATACCTACTACTCCTGCCCTTGTTGGTCTTATTGGTCCGGGGTCTTCGATCCAGCCTCCTCTTATTCTGAATAGGGTTCGTATGCCTCACGACACTTATACACCACTTCTATATCAGTCATCTGCACACCCTCCTTTCCACCGCCCACCCTCATCTTCCTATTACCCATATGAGTTGGATACATCTACTCTTCCTAGTTATTTACAACACCCATGTATTACTAGTACTCGTGGTTCAGATCTGCAATTGGGTTTGTCATTCGTAGATGAGCTGTTATCAGGATTTCTAGTTGTTTCCCCTTATAGTAGCCAGCACTTGGATTATTATGGGAACTCTAGACATATGTCTTCCTATACACTTGGGTCGGGAGAGCATGGTGGGGATGAGGATGGAGAGGAGACAGTTCAGGTAGGGGGAGATGGCATGGATGTTCAGGGAGATGAGTTAGAGGATGAGTCGGAGCATGTAGAGGGTGAGGGAGAGGAGGACGTGGATATGGGGGTGGGGGGGACGATTGCCGAGGTTCGTCCATCGTCATCAGTGAGTATGCCTGGCAAGGGGGAAAGGAGTCGGGTTTCTACAAAATACAACGAGATCTATGATGAGGTTTATCAGGCAATCTTGACCTTCATCAGGAGACGTGCTGAGCCCGACACTGCTGAGGCTTCGAGTGCTGGGAAGAAGAAGGCTGATGACGATTCTTGGATACAGAGAGGACCCGCTCCTGTAGGTCCATAGGATCCAAAAAGCATGCCTTATATCACAGATATGTTGCCATTGCCATTTGGCACGGAGAGGTACAATTTACAATTTTTTTCTAGTGTCTCACTTCATTTTGTAGTGTTTTAATTAATTAAATGTATTATTTTCCAATTTATAATGTATTTGTGTATGTTTTTATTATATAATATGCAGGAGCACCCTACTTTGAGATTACGTGGCCGTCATTCCACACTTACCTCATGAACACCGAGTGATGCTGATGTGAGACATCAGACAGTTACATCAGAACTTATCCATCTATAGTCCTGTATGTTCCAACATGGCACATCAAGCTTTTGAGCGTGTTTGTTGAGAGGTGGCAGTCGGAGACCAACTCATTCCATATGCCTTTTAGTGAGATGACAATTACTTTACATGACGTAGAGCTGATACTTGGCATACCTGTATATAGTGATGTTGTTACTGCTGATATGATACCACAGGAGCAGCTTTTTGCATTGGTTCACCGGGACCTTGGCATTAGTCTCATTGGTGGAGGTGATTCTCAGAATGGGATTCCACAGCAATCTATTTCAGCTGCTGGTGATGATCCTCAACTTTCTATGGATATTAGAACATCTTGTTACGTGCTACTGTAATCGGGAACTCCATCTTCACCCACAAGAGCGGTTTGAACATAGTTCCTTACCATCTATGGCCTTTAGTGAAGATCCTTCGGAGGTGCAACAAATCATATGAATCTTAAATAATTAAACTCACATATCTCACAACATAATCCGGATCTTTTTTCTAGCAAACTTGTCATAATATTCCGAGGAGCAACTTGACACCTACTAAATTCCTCGGTGAGCTTTAGCTGGTCATCTGTCAACCTTGTCGCCTAAGAGTGTGCGTGAAGATAAACACCTATCTTATGGTTGTGTCTCCCATCTTTTACGTATAATTTCCACTTATCTCCAATGGCTGATTTCTTACCTTTCAATTGAAAGGGGCAATTACACTTCATCATTCCGTATGGACCCCATCGCTTTATCGGGACTTCGTCTTCTTCGTCTTCATCATCGTCCATCCAACCTTGCTTTCTTTTTCCTTCTTCATACGTTCGCAACCAAGAGTCATATACGATCGACGATGAAATCTTCTTTTTGACATGTACTGAGTAATAATGAGATATGTATTAATTATCTTTGCTCTTTTTCCTGCCCAATTAACCAAATCCGTTTTTGAATCAAATCATATATCTGTTTCAAACAAATAACTATGCTCCACATACTCTTCCTCAAACATTTAAGGATCTACATCTTCCTGTTATATAATAAATATTACAACTTTATTAAAAACTAAGATAACAAACATAATTATGACTTTATTAATCTAGTTTTTTGGGGGGAAAGAGTTTATTTGAAAGTTTTTGTGCTTAAATTTTATATTTAGGCACGTAATTTATTGTCCTTCTTCTTTATATCCCCCTACATGGTGTATTTAGATTGTGGTTTAGTTTGAACTATAAATCTTAATTTCATCTCTCAAAATATGATTTTGTCTCAATCAAGTCCCTGAAAATATATTTGTCTTTAAAGAATCCTTGAAAAATGTCATTCATCTTAATTTCATCCTTCCATCCAATTCTGTGAAGCAAACAAACAACAACTTCTCAATCCATCTCAAAAACAATTAAAAAAAGGGAATAAAGAATTCAATGCATATGAGAGGATAGAATAGGAATTTCTTGTGTGGGCGCGAAAGGAGGGTTCTATATATGTTCCCGCCATGGATAACAAAGAAAAAGTAAGAAGAAAAAAGAACCAGAACCCAGAGCTATAGAGAAGAAAGGGAGACTTGTTATTGCCGGATTCTAGTTTGCGTGAGGACTTCTTGGACCGATCGAAACCCAAGAAGACGTAGGATTGACAGCAATATGGTAATCGCTAATTTTAGCTTACCAATTACCTATACCGTCTATGTTACTAGATACCACTACCATACCAATACCATCTATATTATCAATTACTAATACTGTACCAATACCAATTGATTGTCGATTTTTCGAATAATCCATCAAAAATTTGACAAATCAAATATCTCATCCACCTTTAACTTTAAAATTGGAACATTGGATCGCAATACCTTGGAAATAAAAGTCAACACCGAATTAAAGGCTCTTTCTTTTATAATAAAAACAAAACTCACTAATGTAGTATTCTTTCACACACACAGTATGTGTGTATATGTGTTTACATATACATACATACATATATATACACGCATATATATACACGTTCACACACACACATATATATACACGCCACACATACACACAAACATATATATATATGCATATATGTATGAATGTGTGCATATATATATACATATATAATATCTATGTGTGTGTGCAATAAGAAGCCTTTTCATATTTTCACTACTAATTACTGAAGTGAACTCCAGGGAAGTTATCTAGGATCACTATGTTGGAGCTAGAATGCTGAAAATGTCTCAAGTAATACCCGATGATTAGTCTGTTAAACATGAGATAATTGAGGAACGAAAGTGTGATTAAGCCTTTTAATTAAGAAGTATTTTATTAAGGATGATTGTTGGTTCAATGTTACCAAAAGGTGAAATCCCTCGTCTATAGGGGCACCACTAGACTGCCCGACGGTCAAGTGGAGGATGTAAATCATGGTGATTCAGTGGTCCTATAGATTGGACGATAGGCCCTTGGTGCACACAAGGAACCACCCCCCACATTGGAGATGTTGAAATTCCCATACTGCCACTGTCAGGATTTGAACATTTGTCCTTGTTACCAACTCTGCAGTCTAAGAACCAACTGAGCTACGCCCATGCGGGCTGAGGGTTATTGATTCTATAATAGAAATAAACACTCATAATTTTCACATCATCTGCTACCATCGTTTTTAATTATTTGAAATGCATGATAATAACCATGTTTGTTATAATAATTTTTATTCTTAGTTTGAAAATGATAATATTATGTAGCTATTTAGATATCGTAGATATAATTCTAAAGATAACTAGTACCATGCACATAGTCTGGAGTCTCAAGCTTTCTTTATAAGTTAAAAAGTATTCATCAAAGATAGTAGCATCATTTAATTGTTTATAGTTTACTACCATCCTTGCTTTTCCTTTAATTTGTTTTGCATGGTTTCTAAGTATGAAAGGTGCCGAAGAATGAGGAAATTTACTATCTCAGATTAATTTTAAATCTAAAAGTTCTTTTTATCTCTTTCTTAAATTCCTCTTGATCTTGAGACTTATACCTCATAGGTCTAACCCTTATGAATTTTTCTTTATCTTTTAATTCTATCTTGGCTCTATCTCTATTTTCTCCCAAAATTCTAATGGATTTCAGAGAAACAAAGACTAATTTTATGCTTTATCCTTTTTAATTGGTCTTGGTATTATTTTATCAGTACTATTTTTTATCTAATAATGTTTCTAATTTTAACATCATCCTTCCTTTTGGTATATTAAGTTGTTTTTTATATCCGATATCGCCATGTTGGGCTGTGCTAGATTGAAATAAAATGGGGATAGTTCGTGCATAAGCAGTTTAAAGTTTAGTAACTAGAATCAATGTTTGAAGGTTTTAAATCTAATATGATTATTAAGGGTGTCAAAAAGAACTTTATGAAATAATTGCAATATATACATACGATAAGTATATATAAGTATATATAAAAGTGCATATATATATACTATATTTGAATAACGAATTCCTTCTTTCTCTTCCCCTACAACCTTCCATCATCTATCCTCAATTTCTCATATTTCTTTTTTTTAATTAATTACAAAACATTTCATTGGTTAACCCAAATTTAACTTTCAATTTTAAAGTACTGCTAACCTCTTCCTAATACCTCTCAAAAACTCCTCCACGATCTCCCACAATCATATTAGTTTTCCATCCCGCTAATCCTTATAATGTTGCGGTTCTTATTTCTAAACACCATATGTATTTCTCTCTTATACATTCTTTTTCTTTAACCTTTTTCATTCCACCAAAGGTTTTACAAGCAAACGATACAATATTATTATTATTATTATTGTGTGTTAGTCTCCAACTTTTGGCTTGTGCAATATCACGTTTAAGCTTCTGAAATCGGCAATATCATATTTTGACTTTTGCTTCATGTTCACAAGAGGTGATATGATCTATATTCTATATTCTCTTTACCAAATTTATTTGATCATCAATACAAAATCGTCACCATTTTAATACTGCATAAATTGAGATATTTAATCATCCATTTTAATACTCCATTTTAATATTTGATCATTTATTTTAGTGACTTTAGGACTTTAGCACATTATTGTTTCATTCACTTTAGCAATTTTCATTTAAGTTCAAATGATGAAATAATGAAAACAATCCCTTTGCATTTCTTTAGCTTGGGCTTATAATGCGAAATACATAATACCTTCAAGGTTTTGGAAGATTATAAAGAATTTTCGTTTCTGAACAACTTTATGAAAATTTTAAAAACCTTGATTCTTAGCCATTCCCCAACAAATTAAAATCTTTTTTACTAAGACATTTAACATGCATATTCTATTTTTTTTAAAAAATAATTATGCTTAATTAAGTGATGTATACTTTCAAGTAATTCTATATAGGTGGCAAACCTGAATGAATACTAAAAGTAGTCAATAATCATGTGTATAGGTTAGGTTTGTAAACTTTTAGAAATATAACTTCACTACGTTAATAAACTTTTATTAATGTGGATAATTCGTAAAAATTATATGGAGAGAATCCATTTATTTTTTTTAGTAACTAACTTTCATGAAATATTAAGAAACCCTTAATATTAATGAAGAAAAACAAACTTTTATTAATGAAGAAAATTTGTAAAAACTATATTGGAGGGAATCTACTTAATGTCCTTGAAAACAAGTAGTCAATAATAGAAGAAGTAGCAATATACTCCATGGCATGTATTTGGTGTAGTTTTTAGTTCGGAAAAGTGAGTTTTTTTATTTATTTCGTGAAAATAAAATTTTGGAATTTACATATGAAAAAGGAAAAAGAGAACTTTTTTTTATGTATGAAAAGGTATCAAATACTTCTTTGTATTAGGATATAAATTAAAATAGTATGACTCAAATATTGGTTCTCTTTTACCATAGCCTCATTATTTTTTTATTAATGCTTTTTAACCAAATGGTTAGTCTCTCTTTTTTTTTTTTTTTAATAAGAAATTCTTTTTAATCAAATGGCCATGGTTATCACAATGCCAATGCTATGACATATGATTTACATTCTCAATATGAGTTCTCCAAATCCATGTTTAGATATATATCTTTTTAAAACATATTCGTCTATTCAAAAAATGCTTATGCAATAGAGATTAGATGCACACCATAAATCTATCTCGAACTTTTCTTTACTTCCTTTCATCACCTTAAAATGCATTTCATGATCTCACATTAATTGTGTTCTTCCATATTTGTTACATGTACCTATTTTCTTCCCTCCCCACTCTTAGAGCCTTGAAGATTTCATCTTTTATCCTTATTTTTTTAGCTTTTCAATTTTAACAAGTTAAAAAAAAAAATATTCATACAAATCAAATCAGTTACATGTTCAATTTTAAACATTTTAGCACCTAAAGATTAGGCATAAACTTATCCATATAAGTAGTGATTTTTGGTTTTTTCTATTTTTTCCAACTAGGTAATTAAATAATAATTTTCAAATTACAATTTTGAATTCATTTATCTTCTTTGCATTTTTTTGTGTTGGAAGGGGGAAAGAGGATCTATATTGCAGGTTCTCTTTCTTCTTCCAGGATTTCTTTATGAATTCTTCCATGGTGCATGAAAATTGACTCATCATTATGTAAGAAATCAACCAAATTTTCACGTGCACTGCACAAGTCCTTAGATTGGAGAACGACATCCAAACATTAATTAAAAAAAAAAAAGTAAAAAAAGATTGTGAAAGGAGTTATGAGTTTAATTTGTAAAGGAGAGACTAGATGTTTTCCATATTACATATACATATGAATAGAATAACAATTCATTTTCCTTTTTAATCAAATTATAATTTTTTATTGTTTATAAAATTAACCCTTGCATAGCACAGACTGTTTTACTAGTATATATATGTATGTATACCTATATAATATATATACACATATGTATATGTGTATGTATATATATTATATGTATGTATATGTATATATAGGTATATGTATATATGTATATATATCTAGGTATATACAATTATATATATTTGTATATACATATAAAATTACATATAGGTATATGTATATATGTATATATATCTAGGTATATACAATTATATATATTTGTATATACATATAAAATTATATATATACATATATTTATGTATGTATATATGTATATATGTACATATATATTTGTATATACATATAAATTATATATATATACATATATTTATGTATGTATATATGTATATATGTACATATATATGCATATATATACATATATGTACACACACATATATGTATACCTATATAATATATATACACATATGTATATGTGTATGTATATATATTATATGTATGTATATGTATATATAGGTATATGTATATATGTATATATATCTAGGTATATACAATTATATATATTTGTATATACATATAAAATTATATATATACATATATTTATGTATGTATATATGTATATATGTACATATATATGCATATATATACATATATGTACACACACATATATATAAATACAATATACATATATGTATGTATATATGTCTATGTATTTATATGTATCTATATATATGTATATGTATTCCGTCAAATTGTAATTGAAATCTTTCTTATTCATCTTCATATCGTAAATCTAGAAATAATGGTTTGGGATAATAATTTCTTAATTTTGGATAGTTATTTTTGGAATATTTTTTCTTGATTAAGGTACTTATTCATTATATTTGATTTTATTTATTTCATTCATTTATTAATATCAATTTTATTAGTCAGTATCGTATTTTGGTATAGAGCGATAAACTCGAGGGATTATTATCTTTTCCATTGATATTCATCTATCTACAAAACTATCCTTTCTCAGAAATAAAGGCTTTTAGACTTAAATAGTAGCAACGAGAGTTATTCAGACGATGGTCAGCCAGAAATCCTTTGGTCAGCCCAATTTTCAGTAATATTTTAAGGTGGTCCAGGTGGTAATCCTGTGACATTCTCAGGTGTAGAGTCTTCTTTTTCTCTCAAGATACTTTATGAGATAATATAAATCATTTATTTAGAAAAACTAATTCCTTAGGAATAAACTCTTCTAGTTCTTCCTCAACTTCACAATCATCAAATTTGGTTAATGCAAAAGAACTCTCTATTTAGATATTTAAAAATTAATTAAGTTCTCAAATAGCAGAACAAACAAAAAACTTGGTGTATTTCTCCACAAAAAGTAAATACTATTTATAAAATAGGGAATTTTTATTTTAGAAGAGAATATTAAAACAGTAGAAAATACAATATCAGTAACTAAAAATTTTGACACATTAACACTTTTATCTCCTGAAGCTATATCTTATCATCTGTCAAATAAATACAGATACTTATATGTTGGATTAGTTCAAATTGGAATAAACCTTAACAAAGGTAGGACTAGATACTTCTCTATTAGTATGCCTTATAGATGCTAGATATCACCAGTTTGATAGATCACTATTAGCGGTAATAGAATCTAATTTATCAAAAGGACTTGTCTATTGTAATTATTACCCAATTTTTTTCGGTACATATGATTACTCCAGGAATCTTAAAAGTATTAACTTTAAATATTCAAACAAAGAATGTAGAAATGGACCTAGGTGAAAATTTTTTAGCAATTATTTGTCGAGTATATTGTATAGTTATGAAAACACAAATTAGTCGAAAAGCATTAATCATGTCTCCTAGAGATGAAACATTATTATTTAAAGTTAATCTAAAACACAGAGTAGTTAAGGTACCAATAATAAATCTAAATGAAATTTGGCAGATATCTGTTAGACACAAAATACTCAAAATAATGAAGTTGTATCATCAAACACTAAATTTTCTGATGGATCAATAGACATTTTCTATGATTAGACACTTTTATTTCGACCCAGACATTCAATAGCAGAATTCCTTCCTCTAGTTGTACTAAAGAAAATATAGAATTACATACTGTAGATTGTTCTCACAAAATTCCTAAACCCTTTTACAAAGCACGTGACGATGATATAGATAATAAATCATAATTTAATTCTACATTTTCTCAAATGGGACAATCAAATAATCAAATTAGTGCAATTATTACTGATAATTTTAATTTGAATTAGGCAAAATTCTTCTTAAATAATAGTTTTTAAACCCACAATATGCTGATAATAGGAATTGATCTTTTAATAACTTTTTTCTTCAAAAAGAGAGAAAACAAGAGAATCTTGGTATGCTAAAATGAATGATTTAACGCATGTAGAGTTTTTAAAATGGTTTGAACTATATTGTGAAAATAAGAAAATTTTCAATCCTATCGTTCAAGTAATTTCTAAAATTGGCATACCCCAGCGCATCAGATTACTATAGACTCTATAAATCCCCCTTTAGAAGAAATAAAATTGGCGCATAAAGGAACAGTAATAACAATTTCTCCATTTAAATCGCATTTAGCAAATAAAGAAAAACAACCAACAATGAAAGATGTAGATAAAATATATCAACAGAATAATTTAATAAATAAACTTTCACATATGATAGAGAAAGATAAATAAAATCAAACTTTTCAATAAATATACCAATCTCAAAAGAAAAGCAAGCAATATTAGACCAACCAATAATTAGAATTCTCGAAACAAGAGAAATTAGCAACAAAAGAAGGAAAATGCTTTTAGAAATTACTAAGAAATTAGAAACTTTTAACATAAAAGAAAAGAGTACTACAAGAAAAATGCTAAATATGGTGAATGAAGAATTGATAAATTAAATGAAGAAGCTCTGAATATAAAGGAAAAAGAAATAAATAAAATCAAGTATAAAGGATCAATACCTAAATCAAGAAAAAGTTATTCCCAAAATTAAGGAATTACTATCCCTGATCATCTTTCCCAAATTTACAATATCACAATGAATCAGGAAGATTTCAATTACAATTTGACGGAACAAGTATTTATGAATGGAGTATAGATAGATTACTAGTTTTCAGATTATAAATGTACTTTAAGAAATGGGAATGGCATGTACATCTTATAAAGTTAAAGGACATGATGATCATGTGGCAGCAGAATTAATAAAAGCAGGATTTACAGAAATATTAAAAAATTGGTGGGAATAATGTTTATCTTCAGAAGATAGATATAAAATATTAAAATCTAAAAAATTAGTTATTAGGGATGTAGGAGAAGCATTGTCTCATCCATCAGGAATAGAAATAGCCCACACAATGGAACAAAATGCAGTAGACACTTTAATTAAGGGCTCTAAAATACCCATTAGACCCTTAATTATTAGCTGGAAATAAAGTTCAAACAATAAAAACCCACCTATATATTGCATCGGTCCAAGTCCACTAGGACCCTACCGGCAACGGTAGGATGCAACCTACTTGACATGTTAGGGTGTGGCCTTTACAGCTCAACTCGTCTAGAAGCCTACCGTGGATAGTAAATGCAGGGGCTATCATCGGCAGTATGTATAATATTTCCTAACACTTAGTCTTTTTCACATCCAATTTGCTCCCTTGGGTGATCCTTGCTTATGGTATAGATTAAGAGCAACGTGGAAGACTCCCCTTGATCTTCAAAACCTTCATGCTTGTTCTTCTTATCTTCCTCCATGAAAACAATCATGCCATTAACCAGATTTCCATTATGTGCCTTGAGTTTCTTCGCCCGAGCTCTAGTGAGTGCTTCATGCTTCAACTCAATAGATTCTTGACCTTCCCTGTTCATATCAAAACCCACTGGAGAATTTTGGACTCGAGCGGGGAATTTTTTTAAGGGGTCAAGCGGGGAATTAGATGTATTATTTTTAATAACCCCCTTAAATACAAAATTATAATATGCATGTCACAAAATCAAAAGAACTAAAACTTAAAAAATTAGTACAAGTAATAATCCTTCAGAAAAAAGTCAACCTTATTAAAAATATAAAAAATATATAAAATAAAGAGAATGGGTGTGAATAATTGGGGATGGGGAGAACCTGATCCACGCCCCAAATCCATCCCTAAGCTTAGGTACAAAATTCATCCCCATTCCTAGTTGGGTCCCCAGTCAAACCAGAGTCAAACGGGTACAAATGGGTTGAGAGCATGTGGATACCCAATTAGACCCTTCCTTTGTGATCCCTAATCCCAAATCAAGAAATCTTTAAGAATTTCTATCATCGAGCAAGAGTCGTCTACAAAATTCAGTTTGTGTTTTTTTTGTTTTTTATTTTTTTGTAAGCAATTGTTTCACATACCATGCACCAACCATAATTCTTGTTAGACCACCAATTCCAATTAGGCTTGAAAATAGGGTGGGTTCTAACTAGGTACCCATCTGCCCCAACCTATCTGTACCCATTTGACCTCGATTTGATTGTGAACCAAGTGAGGATGGAGATGAATTTTGTACTCAAGCTTGGGGATAGGTTTGGGGCGGGAATCAGGTTCTCTCCATCCCGACCCATTCCATCCCCACCCATCCCCACCCATTCCCATTATTTATATAGTTTTTAAAATCATTACTTTTTTTAAAGGATTATTACTTTGTATTATTTTTTCGAGTTTTCGTCCGTTTGATTTTGTGGCATGCATATTATTATTTTGTATTTAAGAAGGTTATTGAAAATAATACATCTAATTCTCCCCTTAGCCGCTTTCAAGAAAAAAAATTCCCCACTTGGGTTTCAAATTTCCCAGTGGGTTTGGACGGGGATGGGGTTAGATTTCCCCTAAGTGTGGGGATGTGGATTAATTAGGAGAGGTTGGGTTGGGGACGGGGATGATTTTCATACCCAAACACGAGATGGGTGGGGGATGGGACAAGGTAGGGAGGTGGGGATGTCGCCGGGGGTTGGGGTCCCCGCTCCTAATGCCATCTCTAATCCTAATGACGCATGCCTAGGAATGACAGCGGTAAGGTAATCGATTGATTAGCCGTTACTGTTATACTGTTACCAATTATTTAATAGATTACCGATTCTATATAGTTTACCGTTTGATAATTTTTCTTGTTACCAATACCAAAACCATGCAGTAGCTGCTGATCAATTACTGAAGCAATTATCGATTGAAAATTTAAAAATTTTTATTCTTATTTTTAAAAACAAAATTAAGCTCTAAAAATGCTACAAAAATTCTAAAAAAGTTACACATTACATCAAATTTTTTAAACAACGAAAAAACAACAAAAATCTAAATGAGAGTACACGTATAACTATTAAAAAATAACAAAAATCCAAATGAAAGTACAAGAATTTTAAAATATATTAAACATAAAAATTAATTACAACTGGTGTCAGTTTTTTTCGTCGGTAAAATTCTTTTACCAATACCTATCTGTTTTGATATCAGTCGGCCTTAGTAAACACCAAACCTTAATAGAATTACCGTCGGTTACATAACTAGTCATATAATCAAACAGTTACTATTAGAATTGGGAAGAAACTGTACTGCTGCCATTCCTATGAATGTCCATACATGTGTTGATTTCCCTTTATCTTCAAAATTGAGATTTTTTTCGGCAAAACATGTCTCAATTTTTTTATGTGATTTTAAGTTTTTTCTTGCGCATAGAAGTATTCATTCAGCAATCTGATTCTTCTTTTTCAATTGAATCCTAATCCTTGCCCATGTACACACCAATTTTCATAGCACCTTTTTATGCACAAAACTCTTCTTCCGTGGCAGATTATCAATTTTGACATCTTTTTAGGCAACACTCGTATTTTAAATCTTCAATAATTTCTCTTTTGCATGCTAATAATTCACGTAATAAGTTTTTTTCTTTTTTTAATTATTTCTAGATCGACCAGGTTATATTTTATGGACTCAAAGTCTTCTTCCGGTCAAGATGTGCTTGTCATTCATAACAACGTTCGTGACTCAATGAAGATGATAATGATATTAATGATTTACAAAGAAGTCTCCGACAGAAACATGGCCCCCTTGCCAAAACTAACCACCACTCATCCCATGAAGATTTGGTCAATACTCGTCGACTTCAATAGTCCGCGATCTAAAAAAGGTTAGATCCTCCTTGATTCAACTCATCGTTCTTTGAATTGCTTCGACCAACTTCCTTCACTTGGTCACAGAATGATCGATGGCAAGATTCAATAGGGTTCAACACTCAAATTTCTTGGTAAGTTTCGCTACATAGAGAAGTATTGGGAGTAGACAGAAGATGTCTTGAGTCGATGTGAATGTTTGAAAGCTATAGGAATCTACGATGCCCTGTATGCATCATTCTTCACCTATAACCGCAATTCCAACATTATTTAGGCATTTTGTGAAGCTTGGTGTCCTTGTAGAAGCACGCTTTTGACTATAGCTGATGAAGTCTTCATCTTGTTGTGAGACTTGAATGGCTTGCCGATACTTGGTCACTATTACGATGAAGTTGTTCCTCTTGCT
This sequence comes from Catharanthus roseus, assembly GCA_028651295.1. NCBI lineage: Eukaryota > Viridiplantae > Streptophyta > Magnoliopsida > Gentianales > Apocynaceae > Catharanthus > Catharanthus roseus. The sequence continues at coordinate 5,466,683 of JAPQWS010000102.1, forward strand.
GCAGAACTTACTAGGGTAGATCTCAAAGGCAAAAAGTACCTCAAAAAGTTGCGGGCCTTTTTTCCACGTATATCACGTGATCAAAAAGGGCAACGACACTAACTCAGAAATCAACCGTTAAGTCGTGGATCAATTTTTTGTTCAAGAAAGCTACAAAGTATGGAGTGCCTCCTCAAAGGGATGAACGACGAGCACACCCCAAATTTATTGAAAATCCATACGACATTATTCCATCTCATGAAGCATGGTCGGCAAAAAATGAGCCTTATTTTCCAAGCTAAACCTCCAAGATCCCGTCCTCAAAATGAAGACGTTTCTTAGCTTTTCTATCATGTTACTTTGTGTCTTCGTCTTGACCAAGGAAGGTGTGAACTTATCTGCCCCAACACTTTAAGATCGTGAGCTTGATGGCTTTTGGCAAGCAAATTAACTTGGTGGTCCTAGTTTTAACCAACATATACAAAGGGTTAGATCATATCTCCAACTTCGTCATCCCAACAAAGAGAATCATGTCTTCCCAACTCACTACTTGCATGGATAATTAGCCAATTACTTCAAAACTTACTTTGATGCTCCTGAAGGCCTTACGGGTCCAAGGATGTCTAGTGTAGACCATGCCTGCTTACTGATTTCACTTCTAGTAGCTAGTTTCATGGCATCGAGGGTCTGTTAAAAAAATTTATAGAGAGAAAATTGTTAATAGAAGTCTATCATCCATGGAGCTTCTTTGGAAGACAGTTTACTCTTGTGGGTGAAGTGCACTCGTTGCCACATGATGTCTAAAGTCACCTTCTCTACTAGACCTTATACTGTGAAGAAGTATTATACTCAAGAGTTTAAGTCTTGGTGGAGCCAAGTTCATGGAAGTTATCTTGAAGACAACATTGTGGCGCTTACTTCCGTTTTGGAATGCTTCATAAGTTGATGAATGCTCTTCCCATTTTAAGAGAAAAGTCCCTGAGAATGATGAAACTCTTCAAGGATTAATAATGGAGGAGTGCCTTCAAAAGATGAAAACAACTCTTCGAGTCAAACTTCAACTAATGTTGGAGGTCTATTTTATTCAAACAAAAAAATAGTTGTTTACTGATGGTCATTACTGATAGAATACACAACTTCGGCAAACACTGACGTATTTCTGACGAAAATTGACTTACACATTGGGTTTCCACAATGTTTGCTAAAAGTTTGGTGGGAAATAGTGTGCCAAGAAAATGACAAAGCATACTGACGATAACTTCTGTCAGTAAAAGAATTTAACGATAGACTCACATATGAAAAGAATTCCATTGGTAATATATTGGTGTTATCGAGAAACTTTAGCAACAGTATTTCTGTTGGTAAATGTACTAATTAAAATAACTGACAAATTTACCATTGGTATGCCGTTGTAAATAATGAATAGAAGTAAAAAAAGCAGATAGTAACCTCTTCTCCCCATTTTCAGAAATCCCTAATTCTCAGCAAATCCTCTTCCCCAAATTCCCTAAACCCCCTCCCCTCTTGCGAAGTAACCGACGGTGACCACCGATGGACTATTCATCTCTGGTGCCTCCCCATCGATGAGGACGTGTTGCTCTGACCAGTGCCATCCTTATTGAGGTTCTCTCTCTCTCTCTCTCTCTCTCTCTCTCTCTCTCTCTCTCTCTGTGTTTATGTTTTTACTTCTTTTTTTGGCTTCCTTTTCTTCTTAAGGGAGCACAGTATCTGGAAGCTCACCGAAATTACAAGAAGCTTGCCGAAATTTTTCACGCCGCTAGTAAGCCATTTTATTAGTTTGTTGTCATGACTAGTGCTTCGTGGCTATCAAAGATTTGGACAACATGATCATCTTTTCTTGATGAGACCATTTCTGTCATATATAGTACTGATTTGTATTTCTTGGCAATTCTTGCATTTCTTGCTAATGTTCTTTCAATTAATGATTCAAGAACATATATTACTAATGGTATTTTATTGTTGTTTGATGAATAGAGATCATTTCTAAGTTTTCTTGGGGATATTGTTATGGAATTTGACAAATTGTTTTCCATTCTTAAAAAAGGGAAAGAATTGAAGAGGGAAAATATTGATAGTTTTTCGTTGGTGGGTTTTTGGGAGAAGTCCATCAAGAAAGAAGTGATTTATTGCTCTGATAAAAAAAAAAAAAAAAAGAAGTAAAGTTGGCAAACACAGAGGTTGGATTAGATTCTTGCTAGTCATTGGCTAATGAATCTTCAAAGGTTATCATGCGACTTGTGCAAATAAATTTAGGCAAGATAAGGTTAAATATGGAAAAGTTTGTCCTTTTTTTCTTTGATCCTTTAGGGATTTAAATCATGAGGTTTTTTTTCAAGTGATGAACTATGTGTCATTTTAAGTAAGGAATAGTATAAAAAGAGCACAACCGTAGCTGCATGGTATTACGTGTAAAGGAGGCAAAGGGAAATAAGAAGGACTAGTGCCAAAAAACTATCATTATGAGATATATTTTAAAGCCATAATACACAACTTAAAAGAAGAGACTCTTTTGTGTTAAGTTTTAAGTGGCAATATTGTGCAAAGTGTGTTTGATTTTATTCAATTTTTTTCAAACCCATTGAACTTTTGAATTATGATTAAGAAGTTTTACCATAGCATATATGAATGTTTGAATTGTAATTTACAATCTTACTTATATAGTTTATATCTATGAACCTACATGACATTCCCTCAAGCTTTTGAGTTCTTAATTTACCTATTCACCAACTTGGACAAGGCTTCATCAGCTTTTAATAGCCATTGCTTGAAGAATTTGTTCACTAAGAATTTTTTAATACATTTTTAAATATACTCCTTAGTACATCTTTCAAATTGGTATTTCTTATCAGGTCAAAGATCTTGTATTTGAATCATATCATCCCTCAATGCATCAGAAAAAACTTTTAAATTCGAATCACATCCCATCTGTTTCATGTATTATAAAAAAACTATTCCATTATGTGGAGGTTGAATTTTCTTCTCTACAATTACAAGAAGGTATTGCCTATTGGAGTTAAATTCTATTGCCAATGAAATTCTTCTTTCTTCTGTACAAGTAGTAGTAGTATGTCAAGCTAATGACTAACTGACTCTTAGCAATCATACTCCTCTACTTAACTTATCTCTCCCCCTAATTAAGTTTACTTTTTTTTTAATAAAATCTTCCTAATTTTCTCTTTTAATATATTTGACTATATAGAAAAAATAGAATAAGACATTAGCATCTTAAGTTAACTAGTTTAAGTACTTTATGTTCTCAACTTTAAGTTAAGTCGTTTAAGTTTAAATTAAAAATTTAATATTATTCTCTATTTTTATTATAGTTTTTTTCGTGAGGATTTTGGTGACATATTCTCTGTCATATACACATAAGATGTATGTGTTGAATTAGTTTAAATTTTATTTTACGCGAGAGTCCTGACTCTTTAAAGTTTTACGGGGGAGCTCTGACTCTTTATCTTTATTTGAGTTGGTTTGTTACTCGTTTGAGTGGCCTATGTGCCTGGAAAATGTCCATAATACGAGGGAAACTTTACCAAAATTTTTTCAATCTTATAAAAAACTTAGATCTTTTAGTAATGACTTAACGAAAAACTTAAAATGAAAGAAGAAATTGGAACTTTTTTAATCTTTTAAGGGAAACTTTGTTATTTAAAGGGAGGAGCCTTGTTTAAAAATATTATAAAGGATTAAAAGTTATATCTTCTTGTTACTAAAGATTATAAGGCTTTCTAATACATCTAAAATTTAAACTTTATAATCGTTACTTTGAAGTTATGGAACTAACAATTCTTTCTCTTAATCATTCTTAGAATCTATGGAAAATATACCATATCGTAGTTAGATATACAGAGAATGACTTGTGCATGGGGTTAAAGGTCTTACAAGTAAATTCATTCATGGGGTAGATTGTTTTACTTGTCATGTCTTGAAACAAAGAATGGAAGTGTAAAAGAGATGAGATGTCTGTATGCAAAGTTTAAAAATAAGAAATTTATAAATGTCAATGATGTGAAGGATCATCTTTTGCGGTGGAGTTTTTTTCCTTGTTGTCATAATTGGAAAGGTCATGGTGAAAAAATATGGCCACATGATGAGGGATGTGTTCTTGTGGAACGTGCTAGTACAATTCGGTCAAATATTGGGGTAAAAGGTTCATGGTCAATGCTGACTGAAATCAATTCATACTGTGAGATTATATTTGATGCAGCTAGTCCGAACTTTTTCCCTCATGAAGAAACCATTCATGAAGAATCACCTAATTCTGTGGCAAAAAGGTTTTTTGACATGTTAAAAGCGACAGAGACACTGTTGGTTGAAGGCGATGATAGACATTAAATGTTATCTGCTTGTGCGTAGTTGTTGTACATTAAGTTTGAGAATAAATGGACTTAAAACTTGCACGATAATGTTTGTGTATTCAGGAATAAGCATTTGCCACCAGGAAATACTACGGTCGAAGGTTGATACGTGACGCAGAAATTGATATCTAGGTTAGATTGTTTGTGCAAAAGATTGATGTGTGTGCTAATGGTTGTATGCTTTATCAGAAGGAAGACTCTGATAGAATAGAATGTAAGTTTTGTGGTAGTCACCGATAAAAGATCAGTAGGAAGAAGAGAGGGAAGAAGAAAAAACTAGGGTCGACGAAACCGGTGAAGATGATGTTTTATTTCCCTTTAACTCCTAGATTGCAAAGATTGTATGCGTAGAAAAGAACTGCCGAAAACATGAGATGGCATTCTGAAAGCTCACAAAACTGGATGTGATGATTCATCCTAGAAATGGAGAATCTTCGATGCATTTTAATAGGACTTACTCAGATTTTTAAGCAGAAACAAGTAATGTGAGACTTGGCTTGTGCATTCATGGATGAGTTTTCTCCTTTTTGAATGGCAGGAAAGACGTACTTTTCGTGGCCAGTAATGATAACTCGGTATAACTTGCCGCTTTGAGTGTATATGAGAAATAAGGTAACGTTATTGACGGTTCTCATCCCAAGTTTGAAGAATCTTTAAAAAACTTAGATGTTTATTTGCAATCGTTGATAGAATAATTAAATAAGTTGTGGGATGTTGGGACCCTAACTTATGACATATCAAGGAAACAGAGTTTCCAAATGTGGGATGCACTTCTATAGAGCATTAGTGACTTCTCGATATACAATATGTTGAGCGGTTGGAATATAGCGAAGCATTGGCTTGTTCGTATTACATGGAATAGACATAGTCATCTTGATTGCAAAATGGGGAAAAACAATCTTGGTTCGATTTCCATCAATATTTCTTGCCACCGAGTCATCAATTTAGAAGAGATTTGAGGTCTTTCATGAAGGGTAGAGGTGAAGACCGCTTGTCGCCGCCACTGTTACTTTTGGGAGAACTTATATGGTAAAGGGTCCGATACTTTTCAAAAATCACAGAATAGGAAAGGAATTAGGCAAGGAAGATGGTAGGGGGAAGGATCACAACTCGACTAGGAGGAGTATATTTTAGGATCTTCCTTATTGGCGTACCTTTTTAGTCCGTTATAACATTGACGTGATGCACAATGAAAAGAATGTGTTTGATAATGTCTTCAATACTGTTATGGGTATAAAAGTGAAGTCAAAAGATAATATCAAGGCTAGACAAGGTCTACGTTTGTATTGCAACCACGGGACTTGTTGATGGAAGAGAGCAGTGGGGGTAAGTGTTCGAAGGCAACATGTTACAGCTTGACGAAGGAACAAAAGAAAATTGTGCTTGATTAGGTTAAAGAGTTTCACCTTCTAGATGGATATGCATCTAACTTGGCAAGGTGTGTTGATTATAAAGACATAAAGATGATCGACATGAAAAGTTGTGATTGTCACGTGTTCTGGAAGGATTGATGCCCACCGCTTTTAGAGAGCTTCTTTTGGCGAAGGTGTGGAGTTGCGTAGTTGAGTTGAGTCTCTTCGATACGGACTTGTGCGCATCGAAGATAAGTGAGTCTCATATGCGTGGATTAGAAGAAAGCATTCCCATTTTGATGTGCAGGTTAGAACACATATTCCCTCTAGGTTTTTTCAATGTTATGAGCATTTGACAATTCGGTTGTCATACGAGGCGAGGGTACACGGTCCTATCCAATACAGGTGGATGTACCTCTTTGAGAAGTAACCTACATAACTTCACTTAAATTATTTGAAAAACATTATTTTAATTCAATTATATAACTCGTTCTAATATACTTGCAGTATCTTAGGTACTTGAACCATATAAAGAAGACAATAAAAACTAAGGCAAGAGTCGAGGTATTAATTTTCAATGCTAACTTAATTGAGGAGGCTGCGATATTCTTCAACTACTACTTTGTAGAGATTGTACCTACCCTCCAAAAACGAGTTAAGTGAAATGATGATGTCGAGAATCCTTTTCATCAAGGTGAGGTTCTATCCACATGCAATCAACAAGGAAGAAATTTGGTGAAAATCCACTTATAGAAGCTTGATTGATTCAATCACCAACCCAGGATCAACTCCTTGCTTGAAGAACTTCTATTGAAGATTTTGTAATAAACATAGCCCACTATAAAACGTATGGAGAACTAAATACCATAAACCCCATAATGAGAAGGATGATTCTTTCCCAATTTGGAAACAAGAACCTTAGGGAAACAAAGGCCCTAAAACCAAAGCTACACAAATTAGAAGACCTAGATCAATCAACCAAAGAAACAAGAACTTCTAGGATTGATTAAACAAGAATTGATGATGATCAATTAGAATCTTTAGACCTTCAACCTAAGAACAACAATTGATCAACCTAGTAAGGAATAGAACCCCTAGGAAATAGCTAAGGAGGTTGAAGAACCCCCAGAAAACTAAAGAGAAACTCTCTCAAATCAATTCATCAATTTCATTCATTAATTATAAAAGAGGCATAGTGGGATATTTATAGGTGAATCGTAACTCCTCTTCTAAACCTAATTAATGTTTAAAAGAGCTAATTAACCTTTAAAAAAGTTAATTACTCTCCTAACCCTAGTAAATGTTTAAAAGACCTTATTAATCCTTAATAAAGTCAATTACTAGATTAGGAAATAAAGAAACAAAAAATTAGACTAAAAATTAACAAAATTGACCAATTGATATTGTTGCCATCAATTTTTGGCAGAGAGGTAACCAGGAATGGTAGGTCACCCTGCCTTCCAGATGGTAGGCTTTATTTTAGTAACCCACACTTGTGCGATTTTACATCTCCTCGGTCATTGGCTTTGTTTGACCTTCAAAAAGTTCAAATTGGCTCTTAGAGTCTTCAGAAAAGTTAGATCTTTCTTGTTTCCTTCTAATGCATCTTGAATCAAATCAATTGGACTCCTATAACTCAAGTTATGGACATTTTACCGGAATGTGTCATCTTCTCAATCGAAGGTAGAATGTCCAGTTTATGTTTGGTCATGGGATAACCAAATGAAATCCTCTAGGAATGAGCTATACCATTTTGTAAACCTCAAGAAGTCGTCTACAATCTTCATGAAGGTAAATTTTTTATTTGAAGTCCTCAAAAGCTTTTAAAAGGACTTCTAGAAACTGGTCTAGAAATACCAGAAATTTTAGTTTATCTCCATTTCGACCATTCTTCTAGCTTTAAATTTTGGACTTGAATCTTCCAAGAATTCATGCATATTCTTGGTCATATCATATCCCCTCTGTTAGAAAGAATTCATCCTCAATTTGCACCTTCATTTAAGTACAAAAGGCGGGCAACATTAGAAATGAAGTCTTTCAAATGAACAATGCTATGAAAAATATTATTGCTAAAAAACTCAAGAACTAGTCAAGTAAGTCCAATGGTCATGTAAACAACAAGGAGAGCAAGATTCTATAACTTCTTTGAATGGTCTATGATATGGAAAAGGTTGTATAAGCAAAGAAGTTTAAGACAAGATGGCTCAAGGAAGGACTATGCAAGAAATAGTTAAAGTTTACGAGACTTCTTCCAGGGAAAGCATAAGTGAAAGTATAGAAATCTTGTAAATAACACATATTGACAAGATTTTCCACAATATACTTCAAAGACCGACAAACTCAAATTTGGTAAAGATTTCAAGATCAAGAACATGAAGTTTGGTAGCAATTCAAGGTTCCACATGAGAAGTGTCCCTTTTCAAAAGCTTAGCAAAATGTTTGAAATGAAGTTACTTAGGAACAACTTCTTTGAAAATTCAAGGAAAGGATTAATACTAACATCCTTAAAAGGAAAATGTTATTGAAAATGCACCTTTAAATTAAACTTTGAATCATTTGAAAATGAAGCACAATAGAAGTTCTTTTGAAAATTAATCCTTAAAACGAACAACTTCCGACACCACTCCTTGAAAGGTGAATGGTAGGAAAGATGTTTATCAATAAAAGATTTCCAAGATTGTTCAAAAGAAACTTTTCTCGAATTGTCTTTCAAGAGCTCACAAAAATTTGTTTTAAACATTTCAAAACATGCTCTCATGTGGTTTTCGAAATCATACAACAAGAACTCCTTAAAATGTAAGTGATAGAATCAGAAACCATTGATGTTTTCAAACAAGGTGTTCAAGGATTCAACCACATTAAAAAGCTCTTGTTTATGGCCACGAAAATCTAGTTGATCTCTCAATAGGGAAAAGGTTTGGTTTAAGGAAATAGTTCCAACAAAGCCCTTCATACAAATATCATAGAAAGATAAGAAATCACTAAAATACTCAACAAACTTTCCTTGAAATTTAGCATGAAGAACATCACATAAGGTACAAGCTAAACCTAAACCAACAACTTTAGATTAAAAAAAGGAAGCACTATCTAACATTCCAAGATTATTGAAAGAATGATGGAGTTTAGTACCACCATACATCAATGGATCCTCAAGAGAAACATGGGAAGAAAAGCATTTAGAAGTACAAGGCATAACAAGAAAGAAACCACCACCATACATCTCTAATTATGCTCAAATGAGAAATATAAGATTCTAAAAGACCACTTTAATTAAACCATAGAAACTTAATGACATACAAGAGAAAGGTTAAGAAAAGGGCTCATTGATGAGTTTTCATGGCTTTAAATTAGCTCTTTTCCAACGATCTCTTCTTGGTCTTCAAGCTGCATGGTATGGTTATTTCCAAGTATTGATGCTTCAAGAGAAATCCTATCAAGAATAAGTTCAATAGAATACAATTTAGTCTTGAGGAAGTGATCAAAACACAAGTAAGAAGTAGGAGTAAAGAAGCTTATTATCTTGTAGTTGTTGTAGTCTAGACTCCTTTCATTCTCCATGTTTTGTCGAAAATATTTCTGCACACATGAAGAATTACTAACAAGAATAGAGTTAGTTTGGTTAGTAAAAACACTCACTACCACACTCTTGTCAAAGGCAAATACCTCTTTTTCTTTTTGCTCTTCTTCTATACTCTCTTGTTTTTCATTGAAGCACTCATTTTCTTTTGTATTCTCACTTTTCTCAAGCTCATACTCTTTCTCTTTTTCTTCCTCACACTTATTTTTCTGTACTCTTAGAATAAAGTACACGTGGAATCAAAGACACATAATCTTTCAACTAATCTCTCTTTTTCTTCCATTCTATTTTTTCTTTAATCTCAATCATCTCTTTTTCAATGTTTTTATCTCTCATGAGATCACAAGAATCCTCTTTGGATGTCTCTTCTTCAACATGTATTTTAGCAACTTTCTTCAACTACCTCTTAAGCTTGTGGAAGCTTATTAACTCTTTGAAGCTCATAAACCATTGATAGTTTCATAATTTCTACCTCTGCAACTCCTTGAGATGGCAAGAAAGTTATTTTTCCTCACATCTTTTAGCCTTTATGATGCTCTTTCCCTTTTTCTTATATTCAAATATTCTTACCCTTTCTTTCAACTTCTTTTTCTCTTCATAAACTTGGTGAGGCGCCAAAGAATTTAGCATAAATCTCTTGCCATCTTTGGTGAAGTTGTAAGTATTCTTGTCCCTATTATATATAGCTTTCCTATCATATATCCAAGGACTTCAAAACAATAAATGACCTGCTTGCATGGATGCTACATCACAGAACACATCCTCTTTATATAACGCTTTAGAGTTAGACACAAATACTTGCTTAGTGACTTTGATCTCATCATTATCATTTGACCAATGGTGTAAGTAAGGCTTAGGATATTCAAGAAAAGATAAATTCAACTTTTCCACAAGGTAAGTACTAGCCACATTAGCACAACTACTACCATCAATAACAAGATTAGCAATTTTGCCTTCCACATGGTATTAGGTATGGACGACCTGCTCATTTTGATTTTTCCTCCCATAGACATTTTCATCATATAAGCTCTCAAAATAAACTTCTCTACCCTAACCATCATAGTCACCACCATTATAGAAGTTATACTTATCCCTTGCAAGCTTGGAATGATAATTCTCTTGTTTGCTCTTTGCTTCCATCATTTTCCATGATGGATTAGAGCAATTATATTCTATTTAATTCTTGTTAAACCTACACAAAATGTTAGAAAACAAGAAAAATAGGTCCTCCCATCACTCCCTTAGTGTTCGCACTCTTTTGATGATCACAGATTTCTCTTGTGTATAACTATTTTAAGGCTTTTGATAAATTAGCACACCCTCTTGCCTTTTTCTCAACACTTAACTCACAAGGTTCTTCAGATCCTTCAAACTCTCCTTTACCAGCTCAATCAAGAGAATCAACCAGAGCAATTATCACAATCAATGCACTTAGTTGGAACTAAAAGAGTTTAGTGAGTAATTCAATCAAACACTTGTAGTGTAAGAGTTTCAAATTTTTTTATAAGGAATTGAACCAATCAAATGTTATTCATCATTAAACAAGGAATAAACTCAGTCAAGGAAGCAATTAGAATCCAAATTCAACACAATTTTAAAACAAAATGAAGCTATACAGGAATAAAGGAGTACTTAGAAAAACTTCCAAAAAACCAGGGATGATGACACCCTATAACAAAAATGGCAAAAACTCCAAAAGTACTAATCTAAATTGAGTCAAACAAGTTTACAAAAATTCCTCACTTGAAAAGGATGAATTAAAGAACAAATTTCTATTGATTTGAGTAAGTATAACACAAGATATGATCGATTTCATTCACACTTTATCATCAATTGAGATCTCAAAATACCTTCTGGTTTTCAGACGAATTGATCAAGAAAATTAACTCCTAGTCACATCAAATAAGTTTCAATAGAAGCATAATTCGATGAGAATGAGACTGAGCACAAATATTTTTCCAATTTTGTCTCAACAATCGAACATTTTTGACAGATCCAAAGTTTTGATCTAATTAAACAATCAAATCAGCACCAAATTTTATGAAACTTGTTTTAAATGATCTCCAACTCGTAGGAGATCAGATCCATTGAACATTTTGAAGAAAATTTCACAATTAACAGTATTTTTCAATCTCTTTTTTGACAGCAATTTTCTGTACGAATTTTTTTTTGCATGATCTTCATTATTTTTCATAGATCATCATGTATCTCTTTTTTTTAGCAAATTTTCAACGAAAGAAATATAGATGGACCCTCAATTGGAGGTTTCTTTGATACGAATTTGATGTGAATCCACATATAGAAGCTTAATTCAATCACCAAACCCAAGATCACCTCCTTGCTTGAAGAACTTCTATTAAATATTTTGTAATCAATACACTGGACTATAAAACCTAAGGAGAACTAACCACCATAAACCCTATAATGAGAGGGATGATTCTTTCCTAATTTTGGCAACAAGAACCTTAGAGAATCATAGGCGATAAAACCTAAGCTACAAAAATTAGAAGACCTAGATCAATCAACCAAAAGAAATAAGAACTTCTAGGATTGATTAAACAAGGAATTGATGATGATCGATTAGACTCTTTAAACCTTCAACCTAAGAACAATAATTGATCAACCTACTAAAGAATAGAACCCTTAGGAACTAGCTAAGGAGGTTGAAGAACCCCTAGAACACTAAAGGGAAACTTTCTCAAATCAATTCATCATATTTCATTCACTAATTACAAAAGAGGCATAATGGGATACTTATAGGAGAACCCTCCTCTCCTTTAACCTTAGTAAATGTTTAAAAGACCTAATTAATCCTTAATAAAGTTAATTATAAGACTAGGAAATATGGAAACCAAACATTAGACTAAAAATAACAAAATGGACCAGTTAATATTGTTGCTATCAATTTTGGGCAGAGAGCTACTATGGATGGTAGGTCTCCTATGTTTATAAAACTTAAAATGGGGATGTTCCTAATTACTACAATGCAAGGCAAGTGGACCTAACAATGTAGAGGTGAGTTTCAACCCGAGTGTCGAATCTCTCGAGGACGAATGAAGGTTGAAGTACTAATCGTGTTTCTATTGTAAGTCTTAAAACAAAAGATGATGTTGTTGAAATAGACAAAAAGAACAAAAAAAAAGTGATAAATGTAAAAATGGTTTTAAAAATTAATAAAACAAGAGTTTGGATGGTGGAATCCCCCTAATTCTTATTACTAATTCAATTGGAAAAACTTTAATGAAAACGATGTTGAATTAATTAAGTTGGGTCATCACTTAAATCGCAATTCCTACCTCTAAGAAAAAGCCATCCTATGTTATACCACTGTTGGAATTCATAGGCAAAAACATAAGAAAAACTACGAAAAATCGACAACAGGATCTGGACATACTATAAAAACCATTTGGATAGAAAACTACCTTAATGTTTTCTACCGTTAGGTGTGGAGGCGCTGCTGTTTACACTTCACCCTCTACTGATATCCACGCGACGACCTCCTCTGCAAGTGATCGGGATGCTAGCTCCTTCAGTGTTCTGAAAACTATTCAGAACCAAACCTAACTATCTGGTAATGCGTGAAATTTTGGAGAGAGAGAGGCTAGATACTATTCTCGGTGTTTTAGGGTGAAAGCCTTTTGTTTTTAATTAGATGAGACAACTCAGAAAAAAGGTTAACATAACCTTTTATAGCTGTCAACATCAGAACCCTAATTGTCATCTAATAATAGTTTTAATCTCGTCCGTCTATTCTAATAATCATCCAGCGGTTGGATGAATAATATTAACAAACTAATTTTATTTATCAAATAAATGAAATTAGTTACTTATTAACTTACCAAATAAATACAACACGGAATCTGATTCCCCTTTTGTATACGTTCAACAAATTTGGACACGATCTAGATTCACTGAACGTGGACATCGTGCTCATAAGATTGCCTACAGTTGTGACCCTGTAGGTTCACTTAACATTAGCAGTGAATAAAATTGTCCCAGACATTTATCCACAAAACATAAGTGGTCTCTAGCAAGACATTATGCTTACCCAAGTTAAGTAAAGATATGATAACCTAGCATCAGTTTTAATATTTAGTCCTTTTGTGATACGATATCCTAATTAATTATAAGGCATGGACCGAGTTATCCTTATAAAACTTAATTAACCATTTACTTGATCACCAGGCAGACTGTTCCGATAAATAATATTAATAAAACCTTATTAATACTTATTTGAGCATGGCCATGCATATTTTCAAGTCTTCCTTATCAAGGGGCCCATGGATATCCCTCTCTATAAGAGAGGGATAAATCCCTTTCACTATCTCTAATATTTAAGCTATGACAAGAAAATAGCCTAACCAATAGTCACAATATTCACCTGATTAAAAGTGATGTTTGACTATGTTAAAACATATTTTCTCCCCATGCAAGAAGCGTTAGAAACATTAGGTCAAAGGACATGAAATATAAAACTGAGAAGAAATACTTATGACTTAAACCCATGCAATATTTCTTCTTTACTTTGGCTCATGCCCAATATAATATTCTCAATATGTATTTATGAATTGATTTTATATCTCATATTCATGATTAGTAGAACTTGATCATCAATCAACTTCATACTATTTTAATAATATAATATGTAATAAAACTAGGGACAAATAAGAATAGTATTTTATTAGCAAGAAGGGTTTTACTATCAAGTTAAATACTTGGTGACCAAGAGCATAAAATACAATTCAAAATAGATGCCTCATAAATAATAAATGTAAGCCAATTGATCTAGGACATATACTAACACCCTACTCAGTAACCCTTAGAGAAAAATCTCTTTTCCCCCCAACAAATTATGATCGCAATAGAATTAGGTAATTTAAAAGACCTGAAAGTGCAATATCGTATATCTAGTTAATTACCCCAACTAATCCCTAATTAGTTGCCCTAGATTGTTCTTCCCTTTTCAATTCCAAACAACCTTGCAAATAATCTAATCTTGCAACAATTAAATTACAAACAAACTCAAATGGAAGGCAACTTAAATTAAAAGAAATATCGAAATCAAGAAATTAAACCAAGAACTTCATAATCAAGAACTAGAGTTAAACCCCAATCCAAACAAAAAGAACTACTCACTATTCATTATAACAAAACTGTAAATTAACATAAAATTGAATGACAAGAAAAGGAAAAGAAAGCTTAGGATTGAAATCGAAGCCGCATTTAAAATCCCAAACGTCTTCCAAGCTCATCTTTTGACTCGCCAAATTGAAGATCGAAATCTTGAAATTATATCTTTAATTCTTGAATTCAAGAAACTAAATTGCAGATATCTTGAAACTTTACCAAGTAATTGAATGTATAAAAGCTGGAATTTAAAGGGTGTCCTAATCTAACATAAATAATCTAAATCTAACCTAGCTGAAACCTATAACTAATCTATCTAAGAATTTCTAAGTATCTAATTCTATTTAAGCCTCTCTACAATAGCTGCAAAAAGACCCTTTATATAGAGGTGAAAAATAAAAGAAAACTAAGTTTAAATTGGAACAAAATACAAGAAAATCGAGTTTGTTTTGGACTCAATTACCACTTGCCAGCACAGCCTACCGCTGATAATAGGGCAAGGCCTACCGTCCGCGATAGGTCTCTATTTGCCATGCCCGTTGCTTGCCAAGGAACCTACTGGTGATGGTAGGGCAGCCTACCTCGCGTGGTAGGTTGGCTGTCTTGTTGTCTATGGATCTGTTTTTTGTCGTTTTTTCTCTGGTTTCGTTTTCACTTCTTGAGGGTACCTAAGATAAGAATAAGAGATATTAGCTAGAATATATACTTTTATATATTAAAAACACCGAAAAAGCCAAAATTAAAATACAAAAAATATAGACAATTATGCACATGCCAGTCATCTTACCTTCCAGACGGTAGGCTCTAACCCATACTTGCGGGATTTTGCATTTCCTCGGTTATTGGCTTTGTTTGACCTCAAACAATTCAAACTGGCCGTTAAGGTCTTCAATAATATTTGAGAGCTTTCTCATAGCTTTCCAATTCATCTAGAATCAAATCAATTGGACTGCTAAAACTCATGTTATGGCTATTTTACCAAATGTGTTATCTTCGCAATCGAAGGTACAATGTCTTGTTCAAGTTTGGTCATAGGATACCTAAATGAATTCTCTAGGAATGAGCTATACTACTCTGGAAACCTCAAGAAGTCTTATACAATGTTCATGATGTTCACTTGTTCATTTGAAGTATTTTATATCACCTAAATGGAGTTCTTCAAAAATTGGTCCAGAAATTCCAATTTATCTCCATTTCGACTATTCTTCTTGCTTTAACTCTTGGACTTGAATCTTCCAAGAATTTATGCATATCCTTGGTCATATCATATTGGAACCTTACCATCAATAAGTTAATTGATGTTCTTCACTTCTGACACGTTTCTTATATATATATACATATCGCGTAAGTTTTAAATTTACTTAAGCAGGAAATACATATTAGAACTAAGAATCCTCAATTCGAATATATCAGATGATAAAATACAAGAGAGAATAAGCGAGGGATTTGCAAAGTGGTTTAGAGTTGAATTAAGTTAATCTCTTCGAAAAAATTTAAATTTAATTAACAACTTTTGTTACATAACGTTATTAACGTTATCAAATGTGTTTTGGTGTATACAGATGCACAATCCCACGAAACAGTATAGTCAACTCCTAAAAAATCTATCTTGAAGTCTTTCTAAAATGGTTAAGACGTACACGGGTTACATTGTCAATAGGTTTCAGTTTCATACAAGAGATAGGGGTGAGGAGGGAAAAACTTATAATGATTGTGTGTGTGTGTGTGTGTGTAAAACTAAACTATTACAGTGTTTTAAATGAAATAGTTTATGTAGAGTTGCCTGGAGTATCAATCTGAAAGGCCGTCTTATTTCATTGTGATTGGTTGATTCTTCGGATCGAGGAATGAGGATTCATCCTCAATATAAAATTGTTGAGTTGGGAAAAGACCGTAAGGGGGATTCGATCCTTTTGTTTTAGCTCATCAGGCAAAGGAAGTTTCATTCTTACCATATCCTGGCTTTAAGAGACCAAGGACTGATTGGATTAGGGTTATGAAATATCGATCCTGAGTAATAGATGTTTCAGTCCAAGATGATGTATTCTAAGAGAACATGGACGTTCACAGAGTTTTGCAATAGATGTGACAATTGAAGACGTAGGACCTCTCATCCATGAGTCTTGTTCGTCCGAAAGAGTTAGATATCATCTTCGAATCATATTTTGAAGAAGTACATATGATGAAACTAAAATAGAATGAGATTCTACTGAAGATTGTTATGAAGATGCTAACGAAGATTCTGACGATGAATTTGATAATGATTTTGATAAGGATTCCGACACATAGAACATTGTATTATTCACTTTTATTGTACTTATTTTATTATACTTATGTTTATTATATTTATGTCATTATACTTATGTTATTATATTTATGTTATTACACTTATGTTGATTATATTTATGTCATTATACTTATGTTTATTGTATTTAACTAATTCTATCATATTACTTATATCACAGTTTCGATGGCCCGAGGATGCAAGAGAAAGGATCCACCGACTTGGACGCAGCAAGATTTAGTGACACAGTAGGATCCATTGACACAGTAGGAGGCACGTTCCGATGCTCTCGCTTCATCTACCATACCTACTACATAGCTGTTATCCTCTACAGCTCCCGAGATGGATCCTGCCACTTGGAAGCCAAATCTCTGTGATACCTGGCAGTTATTGACGCTTAATGTAGATTGGTAAGTTCACTAAACATAATAAATATATCTACTTGTCATTACAAGAATATTACATATACTAACATTAATTTTGTGTAATATGTACATACTACATCCGTCTGCGAGAGCTGCCACCCACATCTAGCTGTCATGCAGGCACAGTTCATTAGGCCTTACCATAGTTGGATTGAGGTCCTGCCAGATGTCTGAGATATGTGGTATGGAGAGTTTCAGGTAAATGAATCCAATATTGTAGTAGATTTACTTGTCTTAAGTTTTTTCACAGGTCTTTATACTTATAATCTTTTGAATCTTACATTATTCTAATATTTATACTTGTTATATTTTATTATTAATACATATATTGTTATATTACATTCTAATATTTTTAATTTTCATTGAATTTTCCAAAAAGATACGTACGGGACCCGACATTACCCATTGCCAAGATGAAGCATGCATGGGTGGTCAAGATCAGCGGTTGGATGAGAGATTTGCTTGGTGATGCGTGGGCCACAAAGAAGAGTCCTATTCGGGTTCCGGAGATGTTGAGCAAATGATGAAGTATTGGGATAGCCCTAAGTAGAAATCTTTTCGCAAACGGAATATGAAGTATTGGGATAGCTCTAAGCAGAAATCTTTTCGCAAACAGAATAAAAGGAACAAGAATAAGGGATGGGAGGGGGGGTTGGGATCCAGAAAGCACATAGGTGGTTCCATCTCCTTCACAGAGTAGGTGTTGAAGAAAATAACAACTTTTTGATTTCATTACTTCATTATAAGGTAATAACCTGTTGTTGTTTTGTAGCAAGCGGATTTATCAAATAGGTTCTCCAAGAGCAAGAACTTGGAGGAGCTCCACAAGCATCAAAAGGGGGATAAGAAGGGGTAGTATGTGAATTTTCAGTCAGCAGAGTTTTGGGTAAGTTTAGTGAAATTTATAACTTAAGTTTGTATAATGTTTTATAAATTATAACTTTAAAGTTTAAATAATGTTTTATAACTTAATATTATACAGCTAACATTTCATATTATAGTCAAAATTTCATGAGCTACGACAGGAGTCTGAGGAGGAAGCTGTGGCTATAGACACTTTATGCCCAATGAGCTCCACCTAATAGTCATTGTAGATAGTGGTGTGAGCTGTGGCCTTTTATGTGGAGCTTGTTTAGAGGTAGCTCATCTTAGAGTTGAGAACATCGACCGCAGTTTGATTGCCACCTTGTTGTTTGGATGGGAGCAGAAGATCATGAGAAGGATCTATGCACACATGAGGTAGTTTCCCAAGCAGAACCACTTGGCGTACACCTTTATGTAATCGATGATGGACCTCGTTAGAGCTGTTATGGCTGCCGCTCCATCGACGACATCTTCATAGACTGCAGCAACAACGGGGATCTCCAAGGTGCTCGTTCAATCTTCCTCTCCTTCCACCTTTTGTTGATGCCCCCCGCCCTTTAGTGATCTTAGTGTTAATATATGCCCTAAGACCAATTGACTCACATTTATGATTTATGAAGCATGTATTTTGAATTGTATTTTATGCTCTTGGTCATCAAGTATGTGGTTGATAGTAAAACCCTTATTACTAATAAAATACTATTCTTATTTGTCCCTAGTTTTATTACATCTTGTATTATTAAACTAGTGTGAAGTTGATTGATGGTCAAGTTTTACTGATCATGAATATGAAATATAAAATCAATTCATAAATACATATTGAGAATATTGTATTGAACATGACCTAAAGTGAAGAAGAAATATTGCATGGGTTTAAGTTATAAGTATTTCTTCTCAGTTTTATATTTGGTGTCCTTTGACCTAATGTTTCTAATGCTTCTTGCATGGGGAGAAAATATGTTTGACATAGTCAAACGTCACTTTTAATTAGGTGATTATTATGACTATTGGTTGGCTTATTTTCTTGTCATGGCTTGAATATTGGAGATAGTGAAAGGGATTTGTCCCTCTCTTTTTAGAGAGAGATATCCATGGGCCCCTTGATAAGGAAGACTGGAAAATATACATGGCCATGCTCAAATAAGTATTAATAAGGTGTTATTAATATTATTTGTTGGAACAGTCTGCCTGGTGATCAAGTAAATGGTTAATTAAGTTTTATAAGGATGACTCGGTCCATGCCTTATACTTAATTAGGATATCGTGTGACAAAAGGACTAAATATTAAATCTGATGCTATGTTATTATTGTTGTTACTTAACTTAGGTAAGTATAATGTCTTGCTAGAGGCCGCTTAAGTTTTGTGAATAAATATCTTGGACATTTTCCATTCACTGCCAACGTTAAGTGAATCTACAGGGTCACACGCATAGACGATTTTGTGAGCATAATGTCCACGTTCAATGAATCTAGATTGTGTCCAGATTCATTGAACGTATACAAAAGGGGGATCAAATTCTATATTATATTTTTTGTTAAGTTAATAAGTAACTAATTTTATTTAAACTGTCATTAGATGACAATTAGGGTTTTGATATTGACAGCTATAAAAGGTGATGATGTTAACCTTTTCTTTGTGGCCGTCTTTTTATCTGATTAAAGAAAAACAAAACCCTAAAACCCTAGAACAGCGATATAGTATCCAGCCTCCTCTCTCCGAAATTCCACCTATTACCAGATAGTCAGGGTTAGTTCTGAACAGTTTTCAATACACAGAAGGGGCTAGCATCCCGATCGCTTGTAGAGGAGTTCGTCGCGTGGATACCAGTAGAGGGCGAAGCATAAACATCAGTGCCTCCACATTAAACAGTCAAAAACATTAAGGTAATTTCTATCCAATCGGGTTTTCTAGTGTATGCAAATCCTGTTGGTGGATTTTTGTAGTTTTATTTTATTTATTTTTGCCTACGGTTTCCAACACTTAGGGGTCCCGAGGATATTTGATATTTGTACATTTTATGTTTATTTGATATTTTAGGTATGAATTTTACTTTATGGATGTTTTATGAGTTTCATGTTTTATGTATAAACTTTAGTTTATCAATATATATAACTGCTGTTGGGTTTATCGCATTTCAGGAAGTTTCAGGTCCGTTTTAAACATTATATAATAGAACAAATTACCGACGGGCAGGCCGTAGAAACAAATTTTTATTTCATCCGATATCGATGGTCAATGTCGTCAAAGATTGGTGTCGGTATTTTATTGCGTTGGAAATTCTATCAGCATTTATTACCATAGCACAGGAGCATCGGCTAGTAAAACCCCACGAAACAAAATATTTCCATTGGGAAGGCCGTAAGAAATAAGTATTACCCGCGACAGCCCGTTAGCAATTTTTGTTACCAACGGAAAGCCCCGAAAGTCATTTTTCCGTCGGTAATAACCATCTACTGAAGAGACGCTGACAGCTTTTGCTGTTAGTAAATGGCTACTTTTTTTTAGTAAGTGAACGAACCATTGCATGCTAGAGAGGACAATTCCATTAGCCAAGATCGATGTAGGAAACATGTTAGAGTTGAAACCACAGCTCCTGGCCAAACATTTGAAAAAGACAGTCTAAAAAATTGTTTATGAATTACTACACATTCCCTTATCCTTTTTTTTTTTTTTTTTAACTTTCACTATTAAAATTTTTGCTTTTCAAGGAGATGATAACATTCTTATTGACATCAAAACTCTTTCTCGAGACTCTGCCCGTAATTCAAACACTGCGAAAGAGGATGAACATAAAGTAGCTTCTTCTTGTAAATCAAACTTGTTGCCGTAGTGAACAAGTTAGCTCGTGAATGTACTCCAATGATTTCTACTTTTGAAGGAAAGTTTTTTTTGTTTAACTTTCAAAAGAAGTATGTAAAGGGCTTGTGGCAGGAGCTCTATCAAAAGATTAAGAAACTTCCTCTTGAACAAGTTTCTTCTCTTGCGGGCTACGTCATTTATGTTTTTGAAGAGATAGCTGAGAGCAACACCATTGATATTTCTCCATTGAGGAATCTCTTGACATTTTTTTTAACTAAAGCATGTGAGTTTGATGATGCACGCTCTTCTAGCTCAGAGAAGATGGCCAAGGAGGCACATGAAAAATCCCTGTCATAAGCGAATGAGTGTTCAAAAGTGTTTCAAAAAGTCAAGTTGACAATCTTAGAACAAGTTTATGCAGGCGAAGTCAGTCTAAAAAAGATTATGATATGATACAATCTTAGAAGCAGAAGTTGATGTGTTGGAAGAAGAAAAGGATGATATTTCTACCCACGCTTTAGGAATAAAAGGCACAACTCGAAAAAGAAGAACATATCTATTCTATCATTGAAAGAGAATGTGTTACACTTGAGAACACTCCTACATTGGGTGAAGCTAATGATGTCAAAGTTAAACAAGAGAACGGCTGTTGTTAGTTCTGCAATAGAAGTTGAAACATTTTAATCTCTTCCCTTGATATACATTAGCATTTTTTTCAAGTACTTTGTTAACTTTAATTTGAACTTTATCGTTTCCACTTCTCGCATATTTTCAATTGTCCGCACCATTTCTTTTGCTTTGTTCACCATAAATCGCCAAGTTACAATGATTTAGTCGCAATTGTGCAATCTAAAAGAATTTGTTTGTTTATTTAATAATTATGATTGAACTTAGATTTTTTTTAAGATGCTTATGTATTTTAAGAATCAATTCAAATGTAATTCAAAGTTAATAGAGATTTTTACCATTCATAATTTTTACTCCTGCGGGCCAGAAGTATCCATTTTTACCAACTCAGACTTGTTTAAGTGTTTTGGCAATTTTAATCACATGCTACATTTTTTGTGGTTGCCTTAATACATTTTATACTTATGCAAGCTAAGAGTATACACTTTTACCAACTTGGACTTGTTAGAGTGTTTTAGCAGTTTTAACTACATGTTACAATTTTTGTGGTTTTCTTGTCGCAGTTTATACTCATAGGGCCAGGAGTATCCATTTTTACATACTTGGACTTGTTAGAGTGTTTTAGTAGTTTTAGCCACATGCTACACTATTGCAGGTTGCCTTGACACAGTTTATACTCGTACGGGTTAGGAGTATCCATTTTTACCAACTCAGACTTGTTAGATTGTTTAGCAGTTTTAACCATATGCTACACTTTTGGTGGTTGCCTTACACAATTTATACTCATGCAGGCTGGGAGTAACTTTGCAATTCATGCTCGTTCAGTCATGGAGCGTCTTCTTTCTCATCATTTACATTTGGAAGTAATTTTGCACTTTAGGATTGTACAGTTAAGGATCAATCTATTTAATGTGTAGTATCGCTTCAAATACTTGTTGTTGATAGGTCCAATTCTTAGACCATCTTCAACCACTATCTTGTAAGATCCATTTGAATAGACTTCTCAAACAGCATAGGGGCCATCCACTTTGAAGTGAACTTTTTAGTTTTATGTCCAATGATGATAGGCCTCCTCACAACAAGCACTAGATCTCCAACTTAGAAAGAGCGAAACCGAACATTTTTTTTGAAAGCTTTAGAGATGGAGCTTGATAACACTCCAAACATTGTTGCCTCCAACCTTTTCTTATCAAGTGCTTCTACCTATTCAAGTTTGAAGTGAGCATGTTCTTCCTTTATCAAGCCTTCTTGAATGCGATCCTCAAAGCAAGGATTTGTCACTCCAATGGAAGTACTGCTTCAACACCTAGACGAGAGCATATTGAGTGGCTTGGGTTGGCATATGATAAGTAGTTCTGTAAGCCCACAACGCCTTCTCCAATTCGAATGTTCCGGTCTCTTTTAGATTTATCCATGACCTTTTGTAAGAGATTGCACAAGGTTTTGTCAAATGCCTCAACAAGTCTATTTGCGGGAGCATAGTCCATGGAAGATTTGTGTTGTTTGAAACCAAACTTCAAACACAGTTTCTTCATTAACTATCGCAAAATAACTTATTATTGTCAGTGATTATGTATCTTGGAACTCCATAGCGGTCAATAATGTTCATTGGGATGAAGTCTATAAAATTCTCTTTCTTCATTTTCTCCAATGCTATGAATTCTGCCCATTTGGAAAAGTAATATGTAGTAGCTAAGATGTACAAATGCCCACTATATGTTTTCGGCAAAAGCCCAACAATGTTAAAACCCCATGTGTTGAAAGGCCATGAAGCTACAATAAGATGCAAAGGCTCAAGAGGTCGATGTATGTAGTTTGCATGAAATTGACAAGCTTGACATCTTTGTGAATAATCTATACACTCTTTCATCAGTGTTGGCCAGTAATACCATGTTCTCTTTATACAAAAGTTAAGTTTTGGACCAGATTGATGAGCTCTACAAATGCCATAATGATCTTCCTCCATTACTTGGAGAATTTCTTCTTCAGCCAAGCATATTAGAAAAACACCTTCAGAAGACCGTCGAAACAGTGTATTTTTATAACATATGAAACATGCAGCTTGGCGTCGAACATCAGCCCTTTCTTCGCAAATCATCTGGCATCTTTCCTTCTTTTAGATAATTAATGAATGGCTAACACCAATCTTCCTTATCAACCTTAAAGAGCGAAACATTATAGATTTCATATTCTTCATTGATTTCATCTTCGACATAGGTGGAATAACCCAACTTTGACACAATGGAATTTTGGTGTGTCGATTCGTCAAAATCAAGTTTGAAGCAAGTTTTTCTAGTGCATCAACTTTCCTATTTTCGGTTCTCAAAACATGATATATTGTCACATTGAACCATCCTATGAGGCGCCTTGCATACTTAAGTATGGGAGCAACTCTGGCTTCTTAACTCGTATACTGAAAATAGTTGGTTGACAACAAATTGAGAATGATCCCCATATAATATGGAGCTGCAAATTGCTTCATGTCAATAACTAATTCTAACCCAAGTATAAGAGCTAGATACTCGGCTATGTTGTTAGAATATTTTTGACTTAAAGTGAAGGCATAAGGTAGTATATCACCTTCAGGAGTAAAAAATACTGCCCTAGCTCCAGCCTTCTCGATGTGATGCACCATCAAAGAATATTTTCCAGGAGTAAGGACTTTTATCACCCAAACATCTTCAACAAGTAGCTCATCATTCAACTCTCATTCAGCAAGTATAGGATGATTAGCCAAGAAGTGTACCAACATTTGTCCCTTAACAACCTTCTGGAGTACATAAACAATTTCAAATTGTTGAATTTGCTAGTACCATCTCAATAGATGATCAAATAACACGGGCCCTGACATTACATATTTAATTTGATTTTCCTTAGTGATGAGATGCACCATGTGCGCTTGAAAGTAATGCCTCAGTTTCTAAATAGCAAATATCAAAGCTAAACAAAATTTCTTTATCGGCAAATAATATTCAGGTCATTGGGTGTCAAAGTTCAACTTAGGTAATACAAGACATTTTCCTTTCCATACTCATTTTATTGGGCAAGTAATGCCCCCACAGAGCGTTCCTGAGCAGCAATATATAAGACCAACAGTTTTTTCAAGAAAGGAACAACTAGAACTAAGGGTTTCATGAGATATGACTTGATGCTTTTGAAACATTTTTGCAAGCTTTGTCGCATTCGAAAGGTATGCCCTTCCTTACTAAGTGGCTAAAGGGCTGGCATCATCCAGCAAGATTTGAGATAAACCTTCAGAGATATACTAGCTTTCCTTGTAAATTTTTTAACTCATGAACATTTCGAGCCTCAGGCATCTTCAAGATTGCATTAATCTAGGATTGATCAAGTCCACATAAGTGCATGATATCACATAAGCTAAGAACAAGTCAATGTCTCATATGATAAAAGCAATATTCTACAAGATCTTAAAGGGTGACTTTGAAAAACGATAAATATGTGATACCCCCAACTCTGCCACTAGGTAAACTACGGCTGAGTAGGTTATCTGCGTACCTCTTGGCACTAAACTATAAGTCTAAAAACAAGAGCATAACCCCCTGGGCAACACTTTAGAAGTATATATATATAATATGCAGCGGAAAACTAAACAATTTGAACACTAAGAAGGCGCTCAAAATATAAGGTTCAAGAAAACTTCTTATCTTATGGTAATTCCGATACAAAGATATAAATACTTTACAAACGGCTCGAGTACAAGAGAGCAACATAATAACATGTCCTTCCGGGGAGACTTGAACCAAAATTCCATGCCTAGAACCTTAGCGGTTTATTGTATCCCTGACCGTCCTGAGTTAATCTGAGAAGAAAACATGATATGGAAAAAAAAAAATGTGAGCGCGAATGCTTAGTGAGTCCACGTGTGTGTATACGCTGTAGTGATTTCTTTAAACAATGATTATGCAGTTTCACAAAGAAGTTCATGCCATATTATAAGAAAACATCCTCTTTTAATGTTTTAGCAAAACTGATGCTTGAACCTACATGAGGATTTCGAGCGTAGCTGGGAAGTCTGAGCGAATCAAGACACATCAGTGCAGCTTCTACGCCCCGAATTTAAAAGAACATTTTATGCAACAATGGGGCTCCACGGACAAAGTTCGGATCCCCAAAACGATGCTATCGGAACCAAGTTCCGGCATCTCGTAGTCAATACCAGCCAAACACCATACGAGCGCTCGATTACAAACAACTGCACTCCCAATACCACTGGTTAAAACAGGCTATAGACTCCTGGGGCACGTACTAGGTCTGCCCTGGGGCCAACCTCAGTTTCGAGCCCCTCTTGACTCTCCACTAGGCGACTGTCCCACCGCAGAGCATGATCGATGTCCACGTAAATACCAGTTGGGCCACACCCTCAAGGTACTACGCCCCTCTTCAAGTAGATCTACCCTTAGAGTCAAAAACCCGTCTATGTCATCGGAAGAGGCCCTCGTATGGGGGACTAGCCACGTACAGTGCAATCCGCTAACGCGTCCGTTCACTTCATTTTCAACAAACTTTAACCCTGGTCAGAATGAGGTTTTCATATGTATTTACAAACCGAAAGGCCATTTGCCTGGCCGTCGGAATAGATTCTAGTCATAAACATTACAGAGTAGTAAAAATCCTCATCCACCAGTCATCACATGCTTATGCAAATTTCACAATTATGCCAATGCCAGGCCCATAATCATGCATGTTGAAATATGTAACTTTTCAGGACCAAAGCATTCTCCAGCTTATGCAGATTTTACAAGCATGCCATGTTTACATTCATGCATGCCAAATCATATAACTTTTCAACTTATAAATATTTCTAGAAAACACGTGTACATACTAGTTCTTTTTCACAACAATAATAATAATCTGTTTAAAAAAAAAAAAAAACAACACCTATATGGACCGCTCCTATGCATTTCTAATGAACATATAACACATCGTGGAGAACATCTCCAATTAAGAAAAACATGGTACGTTATACCGTTTAAAAAATAGTAGATATTTTATGATAAGTTTAGAAACCATATTTATATAGCCCGTAACTTTTGAAATAACATAATGAAATGGAGTTTTGTGGACTACCTGGATGTAGATCTAGTGCTAAGATCCTACAAATATAGTAGTAGAAAAATACTTAATATTTAGGTACCAATCAAATAACCCTATCCCTAAATATAGAGATCAAACGAAATGACTTAAAATATATATATATATATATATCTGTATATACGTACTTATAATAATTCTTTAGAAAGATCGAAAATCCTATACTCTTAAAAAAAAATATACTCTCCCAAGAAACCATAATTAACTATATACTAAATACTAAAAATCCATTTAATATATTTAAATCCTAGAATAAATAATTAACTTAATATGTATATAATCTAACTAGAAATGGATCTCACTATATGCTAAAGCCTAGAAAACAAAAATAATACACTTAAACTATATATATTATATAGATATTATAATGAAAATATAAAGGAAAGAAAATATATATATATATATATAAAACTAACCTTACATACATATTAGTGTTGCCTCAAGTTGTTCTTGTTGCCAAAACAAATGGCATACAAGCCATGCATATATATAGTATACATTATGGCGGTTAGTGGGGGGAAGGGGGGGAGGGGGGGAAGAAAAAAAAAGAAGAAGAAGAATTTGGGTGGGGTGACGGGTGGCTAGGGAGGTGGCGGAATGTTTCTTAATTGTGAAGGTGAAACCTTATATGAAAATGTTAAGTATTTAAATTTCTAAAATACACACACTAGGTATTAAAAATAAAATCCACTTAAAGGAACTTATAACTTTAATAATAAAACCTCAATATAATAAAATTTTACTCTCATTCCTAAATATCTCCAAAATTACCACTTAGTGTCAAAAACACTATACTTCACTACATTAGATCCAAACTCTATTTTCATCAGCCCCGAAATTTTAGGGGCCATGGTAAGTGCTTACTGGGTTGGGCATTACAAAATATTTTTGACTTTTTGTGTTTTATAAAAGTAAAAGGGTAAACTACAAACTAAAACCAAAATATTTGAGTTTTTCAAAGGTTAAAAAAAAACAACTAAAGACAAAAACAAAATATTTTTGGAGTTTTAGAATATTTGATTTTTTTAAATGTTTTGTTTTAGCTTAGTAAGAAATCTCAAAAGATGCTAAAAAGCTTAAAAGACCCACAAATATCTTTTTGGAATTTTTCAAAATTTTCAATGTTGTTGTTTTAGTTGTAAGAAAACGAACTCAAGTAACTAAATGAGAGAAAACTAAACATGCTCCCACACTTTAAGCCACATTATCCTCATGTGGGGGCCATAACCAAACAAAAAAAAAAAAGAAAAATGAAAAAGACTAAAAGAAAACTAAGCAAACATAGGGATAAAACATATAAAGCATAAAACATGCAAGGGAAGCAATCTTGAAAAGAAGCAACAGCCACACATGGGAAGCAATCTTGAAACGAAAAGACAAAGAAAGGAGAAAACTCAAAGATAGGAAAAAAGATAGCAAAAGAAGGGAAGCAATCCTAAAAACTACATACACTAAAATAAAGATAATAAAAATAAAAAAATGTGTAGAAGGAGAAAAAGAGAACTCCCTCATTGTGGTGCAGCAATGAAACCACTGGATCCCGCATCTTAAGAGAAACGTCGATATAAAAAACTGAGCATGTCGTGTTGTGTTGCATCATCTCTACACTTTCAAGTTGAGTCTAGGTCGTCTCTTGGTGGATTTCAAATTACGTCTATATCGCCTCTTGTTGGATCTGAAGATGCTCTAGCCAGTCGATCACGGCGGCCTGAAAATCGTCCTTGTCATTGTCCTCATCTGTTTCTGCCTCTTCTTCTTCTACAGTTGCTGAAGTAAAGGTGGATAGCTGTCACCTCCTCCTATTTACTTCCCAGGCATGTGCCTGCTAATCCCCCTTGTTGTTCAATTGCTAGCTGCCACCTCATTTCATTGTTATCCCATCAATAACGGTTTCATAATGGTGGTCGCAATGAGTACATCCGAAGTGGAGGTTGTGTCTTGTAGTTCACCTAAAAAATTAATGTTGAAGTGGTGAAAGACACGAGATAGGAGAACTGGAAAACTAATAAACCTATCAACCATAGGGTTACAAGTACTCTCAGGTAGAAAGAGGATGAGTAAAGAGGGAAGAGAGAAAGGTGAACAACTCCTCATCTTATCCATATTATAAACGTTAATCATCCTCAATCATTTGTTTGTTTTGGAGATCGAGGTGTAAAATTTATGCCTATGAGAAGTGATGCTACCTTCCAAAGTGCCCTCTAAACCACTACACTTAACAATCTTATTTCGTATAGCATGTCCTTGGATACCAAACACCGCTAAAGCGTCATAATAGACCCAAGTTGGGTCTTCAACTATACTTGTGGAAGCGCTCTCGGAGAAAACTAAATGCCCCTCATTTGGTATACCTATAATATTTGCGGATGGCTCGATTTGGATGAATCCTATTCCCTTAACGGTGGTTATGATATCAGTTTTATAAGAGTCAGATTTGAAATGCATGTTAGCGTAGAACTCTCTAGCTAGATTGGGGGTAGTATGCCCTTGCCATTATGACCATCGTGTTCCACCCTATAGCCCGAAAGTGAGCTAGGATGCCTACTTGACTCCCTAAAAGATCACCTATAGTGTGCTCAACTACAAGCATCATACCACATTCTATTGGCCACATCGATTGTCCTATGAGGTAAAGGAAGAATAAGCTTACTATCTGATGCGCTTGAAGCTACCCGAACTCATTTATTAGAAGTGGTGGGATTTCGGGGAGGCATGACTCAAAGAAAGAGAAGGATGAAAAGAAAAACATGCCACAACAAGGTTTAAGCAACACAAAAGGCCAAGACCCAACAAACAAACAACAGCAAAACTTGTTGAACAAGAGAAAAATAACACAATACACTTAGAACAATTTAATACCAATCACCCTACAACAAAAATAGACACCTACCAATACAAATCCACATTAGACAAAGCACACACACAATGTACGACCAAATAGTAAATAACCTGAAACAAAAAAGCAAGAACTAGACTTAAAAGCGTGAGAATAGCTCAGATTAACAAAAATCGAGCTAAAAAATTACTCTAATCTGTCGCGATTAGGAAAAGTTAAACTGACACATACCAAAAGGACTGAAATGAACTAAAATAGCAAAATAAATCAAAGGAATAAACTAAAGTCGCCCATGTGTGCGTAGTTTTGCCCATGTGTGAATTGGTGTGGGAATTTAAAATAGCAAAAATGAAAAAAACAGTTCAAGCATTCAACCGAGGTGACAAAAAGCCAAATTTACCCACAACAACACATTGAAACATAAATACGTGCATAGTAATTAAAGACTAAGAAAAAAATTAGATTGCAACTTTGTTACATTGCTGCTACTATGAAGACCGAGAGTGGCAGTGGAAAGGGGTGTACTACTAACTCTTTGTGACTGCCCTGATTGTTGGTGGTGAATAGAGGGAGTGAAGATGGTGGGTTAACTAAAAAGAAGAAGAACAAAATCAAGAAGGAGGTGAAGTTGGAGGGGAAGACTGGAGGAAGAAAAAGAAGTTGAATCTTGAATTTTGAAGAAAAACTAGAGGAGGAGGGTGATGTCGGAGTGGTGAAGGGAGGTGAAATTGGAGGAGTTAGATAGAAGAAGAGATAGAAGAATATAAAAGGAGGAAGAGGGGAAAAGAAGAAAAAGAAGTAAGAGAGAAGCAAAGGGAGGAAGAGGGTGTTGTGGTGTGAACTGAGAGGGAGAAGAAAAATAGTAGGGAGGTGACAGTGATAGGAAAGTGAGAGCAGAAGGGAGAAGAGGAAGGAAAAGGAGAAGAAGAAGAAGAAGAAAATGAGGAGAGAAGGGGAAAGTGGCAGTGGTGGAATTACGGGGATCGGAGGTTAAGGCGGTGGAGGCATGATTATGGTGTGAGAATAGAGTAGAAGGAGAAGAAGGAAAAAGAATGGAGGAGAAGAAAAGAATCGTGGTTGGAAGGAGGAAAACAACGAAAGATATTGTACAGAGAGGGAGATCGATGGAGAAGAGTTAGGGCTTTGGGGAGGAGATTTGCATAAGAAAATGGGGGCAGAGATATTGAAGAAGAAGAGAGTTAGGGCTTTGAGAAATGGGATTAATTTGAGATTTTTCTTTCTTGGAACGACTAGCCGGGTGCGGTGGGCCCTCCTCCTGGCCATGGCACCTTTCTGGACTACCATTGCTTCTGCTCAATCAGGTCTAGCCGAGCTAAAAAAAATTCAAATTTCTACTTCCTTTCTCCGTTTTTGGTGCAATTTTTCCTCATACAACCTGCATATATGCTATAGAACACATTTAGACCACACAGATTACACAATAACCTCCTATTTTCACCGAAAAACTTAAACAAAATGCAAATGAATAAAATAAAGGAGAAAAATACTCACCAAACCAAATGCCATTCGAGAAAAAAAATGAAACATGTAAAACTCAAAATTGGCAAAAACCCAATTATGCACTAATGGTACGACAAATTTTACAAAAAGAAGTATACAATACTCCCTTTTAGGTGTTGAAGGCACCTCCTAAATCATGCGAATCCGAGATCGTGCACTTTTCTAGTTGCCGAATTGGCATCCACTTCAACAAGCCCTTCTTCAATTTGGGAGGGGAATGCTTCCCCTTGATTTTTTGATGTCTTCTGCCCTCTCCTTCCGTGATGACTTAGTTCCTGCATAGATAGAGACATATCATGATTAGTATGAGTAATACAAAACAAAGTGTCTTTACAATTGGAAGAGGAGGTTGGAGTTAGTGGGAATTTGAAAACAACTTCATTCGCCCTAGCCCTCATATATAATGTTCCTTTTTCCATATCTATTAATGCCTTAGAAGTAGACGGAAACGGCCACCCTAAAAAAAAAAAGAAAGTCTACATCTTCTTCTATATCAAGGACAACAAAGTCCACAAGGAAGAGGTCCTTGACCTTTATCAAAACATCTTCCACAACTCCTCTAGGATGCCTAATACTCTTATTAGCTAAACTCATAGGCATCTTAATAAGAGTTTGGTTCCCTAGGCCTAGTTTATTACAACACATAGCAGAAGATAAGACCTTTCTATGAGTCCCTAGATCGGTTAAAGCACTATCAATACTTAAAATCATGCAACAGAAAGAAATACTCCCTGGGTTTTCTAACTTCTTTGGTAGCTTCTCTTTGTTGATGAGAATCCCTAAGCACTCTCATCAAAAGTATATGTAGATACTTTGTCAATCTTTCTCTTTTTTGTAAGCATCTCTTTCAAGTATTTAGCATAGTTAGGTACCTATAAGACCAAATCACACAGAGGTAAGTTCATTGATAGTTGTTTAAACATGTCCACAAACTTCATTTCTGCTACGGTCAAGAACAAGAGCCTTCGGATATGGGACCTTTGGCTTGTATGCTTCCACCATTGGCTTTCTACTCATTCCTCCTCTGCTTGTCTCCACTTCCTTTTAGATGTGGTGACCAATGATGCCATCACTTCCTTCTTCTCAAAGTTCTCTGCTTGGATAACTGCCACTTCCACCTTTGCGGGAATGTCTTCAATGTATCTTACCGAGATAACATCAACATGCTCCCTAGGATTCACTACGATGTTGCTTAGAAGAGTTCCTGGAGCTCTCTGATGACAATGTCACCAACATCCCAATATGTTTTTCCAAGTTATAGATTTATGCTTCTTGATCCCTCTAACAAGCTTCCACATTATTCATTCTAGCATATGTGGCAGTCATGAACTTGAGCAACAAATCCTCAAGATAAGACTTTGCCCGTGGTAGTGGAATTATCGGTGTGAGGCAAGGGCTGAGTGGAACCTTTATTCAGAAAGCCTGGAGGTTGTTGAGGTCACTATTGCCCCATATTTCCCCAAGAAAAATTGGGGTGATTTTGCTGACTAGGGTTGTATGGGTTGGAATATGGATTGTTCCCTTACCTACTCCCTTGTATAAAGTCCACATACTTAACGGGTGTACCCATATTAGGGTGCTCATGATTTGGAAGCCCTCTGTTGTAGAAGTCACAATACATACTCTGTTGATGACTTGTCTGGGAAGGTGCAAAGTTCATATTCCTCATCTTTTGATCAATCATAGCTGCCATTTTGGATTCCATAGATAAGTGCATCAACGTTGTGAACCCCGTTAGACTTAGGCTTGGCCCTCAGTCTTCTCCGAGGTTAGATATTCATCACAATTTGCTCTATAAGATCATACACTTGTTGAGGAGTTTTACCATTTGTAGACCCACCACAGGAGCGACTATTAATTGCCCGGCTCCAAAAGATACCCCATTGTAAAAGGATTGTTTTTGCATACCCAAGTCTAGTCCACGGTGTGGATACTTCCTAAGCGATTCCTTCTATCTTTCCCAGGCATCATAATGACTCTCCTATCAACTTGTTGTAAAGATAGAATCTTGTTTATCAGCTTAGCAGTACGACCGACGGGAATGTATATATATACATATATATGGCATTGTGTAATGTGAGAAAATAAAATTAATGAGAAAAAATATACATAATAGGATGAATAAAAATTCAAAATAAAGATATCATCAATCATGAGTAAACTTTGAATTTTCATGAAGTAATAAAACATGGAAGGAAGGATAGGTTTGGAGGATTTGAGAGGCAATGCAATTCATTTGTTTCTCGAAGAATCTCACAAAAAAAAAAAAAAAAAAGAATAAAAAGAAATTGAGAAACCTGGAAGAATTAGAAAAATCATATATGGGTATGTATACTACATGTAGACGCATAGATTTGATTGATCAAAATATTATGTTTTATGAGAAGTGTAGATTTGATGATATTAGTACATATCTGTACGTGGGTTTTTTAAAAGTTATGATTCAAGGAATTATCTTATAACAAATTATTGGAGATAGAGTTGTATTTTAATAAGAGACCAGAGAAGTAATTGTTTATCAGAAGTAGAGAGTTAATCATAGTTGAGATTTTCTTTCTATCATTTTTTAAACCTTATTGGTATAATTAATTATTAATTATCTCTTATATATATGTAAACCTTGATTTTTCTGTACTATATATATATGTGTGTGTGTGTGTATTCAAATGAAGTTGTGGGTTCTCCAAAACCATTGTTTTCAGTCACCATACCATGATTGAGACATATTAACATTTGTGTAAGTGTCTTTTATGAATAAATGATTTATTTATGATTTTTCTATACTATACATAAATATATATATATATATGTATATGTATATGTATATGTTTTGTATACATATACATATATATGCATATATATGTATACGTATATATGTATATATACACATACATAAATGCATATATATACATATATATTATAGATATGTATACATCTATATATATAATACCACTCTTTCGTACCTCTTTGCCTCATTTTTGACCATCTAATCAGCGGTTATCACTTAACACTTTTATTGAGAATTCTAGCTCCAACCTAGTGATCCTAGGTAACTTTCCTGGAGTCCCATTAAGCAATTAGTTAGCACATCCTAATTCATTTCCTACCTGGAAATAGAAAAAGACTTTTTATTGAAAGAGAAATATTTTACAGTAGGATCCTTTGCTTATTTTTAATAAGAGATCGGATATTTTTAGCCTAAATACATAAGAGAGTTTTTCTTTTTTTTCTCTTCTTTTTCTCCCCGACACTTTTCTACATCTATTATATAGTTTTATGTAGATGATTCCGGATTTGTTTCCTCCTTCATAGCGAATTCCAAATACTTTGGTATCCATCATCTTATCACTTTGGTTTCTCCGCTTTGGATCTTTTCTCCTTTATTTGTTGATTAGCCTTGGAATTTTATCTTTTGTCCTAATGTCTGTAGCTTTGATACTTATATATTTTGTCTCAATGTCTCAAGCCTTTGAAATCTTGATGTTTTGTCCTTATCTCGAGGTATGTATATCATCTATCACTTTTACCTTCCCTAAAATATAGTTGGGGCATGTATCTTTTGCATATTTACGCAATAGACAAAATCTTTGCATGGTTTCAGGCTAGATTTTATCTTACCTGTTTCAATTAATTAAATTCGTGACGGCTGCTGGAGTTACGCTCAAGCTGGAGCATTCATTACCGGGAAGAATGATCCATTTCCAATATAGGTCCTGAATCTCTTCTTTTGGATGACCTCCATGGTAGATATTACCATTCTCATACCTATTGCTCTTCTCTAATGGATATCCTTCTTAATGAATCTTATTATTCCTTTCCTTTCGAGGGGACACCTTGCATAAGTACTTTAAGCTTTTATCAATTGCATAAAATGATAGGCATAATACCTTTCAATTTCATGGAAATCAGTCCTATTGTTACAAATTTGATTAATAAAATATCTTTAATTGAGACGGTAAGGTTGCGTTGATAGCAATCTTTGACTCCTTGTATCCATTTAGGCAATTCTGTTATCTCATCAAAACTTCAAGTAGTCATATAAATCGTATTTATGGCTCTACCATTCTCTAATCTCTTTGGGGTTAGCCCCTTGAAAAAATTTTAACTTGGGATACATTCCTGAAAATTTTATATACAAAGTATTCATTTTTTTCAAGGAATATAGTTCCGGCATTATCGTGTATTGTTCCATCACGGGAACTGGTAATTATGGTATATTCAAAGATATCTATTTTTGTGATATATTTGTTTGGGGTCTTAATGATATCTTCAAAAGATGTTTTTGTGATATATTCGTTTGGGGTCTTGGTGATATATCTTCAGATGATGGAGTTGATAGACTAAGTGTGATTATTCTAGTTTGCCTAAGAATATCAGCCAATTCATTTTCTAACATACCATATTTCTGAATAATTTATTTTTGAAACTTAGCTTGAGTTATCAATATTTGTGAAACTTCTTTTGATATTGAACTAAAGTTAGCTATTTCAATAATCTCTTTAGAGCAATGCTGAAGCTTATCCACTAATTTCCGCTAATTGTGGAATAAAATCAGAAGCCTAATTTAATATACCTAAAAATCTTTGGAGTTGTTTTTTTTTATCGAGAAGTTTATCAGGAAATTGATTAATCTTTTCCAGGATATACAGTTGTAATTCTATTCATCGGGAACTTATTTTAAATCCTAAGAACTCTATCTCTGATGTTCCTATTTTTGCCTTTTTCTGAATTATAAATAATCCATGTTGCAGATAAAGTTCTGCAAATTTATCTAGATGACTTAAATGTTTAGTTATCGAGTTACTAGCTACTAATATATCAGCTACATATACATAGCAAAAGGAATAGGGTTTAAACATATTATCCATTTCTCTCTGGAATATTTGGGGCGCATTTTTTAGTCCAAAAGGCATTATTAACTATTCATACTAAGCTTGTGGAGTAGAAAAGGCTGTTAAAGGTATACTATCTCTAAACATTTTAATTTGCCAAAATAACTGTTACAATCGAACTTAGAGAATATATTTTGTTATGTATTTGATTAATCAAGCTTTCCTTATGAGGCAAAAAATATCCGTCAAAGACAGTTGCATCATTCAACTTTTTATAATTTAGTACTGTTCTTGCTTTTCCTCTAATTTGTTATGCATGGTTTCTAACCATGAAAGCTGGTGAAGAATGAGGAGACTTGCTGTCCCGGATTAATTTAGATCTAAAAGTTCTTTTATTTGTTTCTTAAATTCCTCTTGATGTTGAGGGTTATGTCTTATCGGTCTAACTCTTATAATTTTATCTTTATCTTTTAACTCTATTTTAGCTTTATTTTTATTTTTCCCCCAAAATTTTGATGGATTTTCGGAGTAACAAAGACAAATTTTATACTTTATCTTTTCTAATTGGTCTTGGTATTGCTTTATCAGCACGAATTTTATCTCTAGTAATGTCTCTAATTTTAGCATCATTCTACCTTTTGGTATACTAGGGCATTTTTCATATCCAATATCACCATACTGGGCTACGTGAGGCTAAAATAAAATGGAGATAGTATGAGCATAGGCAGTTTTGAGTTTAGTAACGACAATCCAATGTTTCAATGAGTTTTAAGTCTAACCTAGTTATTAAGAGTATCAA
The DNA here is from genome assembly GCA_028651295.1 of Catharanthus roseus. NCBI lineage: Eukaryota > Viridiplantae > Streptophyta > Magnoliopsida > Gentianales > Apocynaceae > Catharanthus > Catharanthus roseus. The sequence goes on from JAPQWS010000102.1 coordinate 5,503,200, forward strand.
AAAGGACTTTATCAAATAATTGCAAAAAGTATTGCCAAGTAAAATATCGGTACTAGTATCATGGAAGTAAAACGGTAGACATTCTACCAAAATATGATCCTATTAATATCTTTGATTTACGAAGTCCTTTGGAAAGATATAGTTTATTGTTTGGAATATCTGTTAGTATATGCCTTACACCAATTGACTTACATTTATGATTTATTAGGCATGTATTTTGAATTGTATTTTATTCTCTTGGTCATCAAGTATGTGATTTGATAGTAAAACTCTTATTACTAATAAAATATTATTCTTGTTTGTCCCTAGTTTTATTACATCTTCTATAGTTAAAGTAGTATGAAGTTGATTGATGATCAAGTTTTACTGATCATGAATATGAGATATAAAATCAATTCATAAATACATATTGAGAATATTGTATTAGACATGACCCAAAGTGAAGAAGAAATATTGCATGGGTTTAAGTCATAAGTATTTCTTCTCAGTTTTATATTTGGTGTCCTTTAACCTAATATTTCTAAAGTTTCTTGCATTGGGAGAAAATATGTTTTGATATTGGTGATTATTAATCAGGTGATTATTATGACTATTGGTTGGACTATTTTCTTGTCATGGCTTGAATATTGGAGATAGTGAAAGGGATTTGTCGCTCTCTTATTAGATAGAGATATCCATGAGCCCCTTGATAAGGAAGACTGGAAAATACGTATGGTCATGCTCAAATAAGTATTAATAAGGTATCCTTAATATTAGTTGTCGGAATAGCCATCCTAGTGATCAAGTAGATGGTTAATTAAGTTTTATAAGGATGATTGGTCCATGCCTTATACTTAATTATGATATTGTGTGACAAAAGGACTAAATATTAAAATTGATGCTAGGTTATCGTTGCTTTTACTTAACTTGGGTAGGCATAATATCTTGGTAGAGACTACTTATGTTTTGTGAATAAATGTCTAGGACATTTTTCATTCACTGCCAACTTTAAGTGAACCTACAGAGTCACACGCATAGACGATCTTGTGAGCACGATGTCCGCATTCAATGACTCTAGATCGTGTCCAGATTCGTTGAACGTATACAAAAGGGGAATCAGATTCCATATTGTATTTTTCTTATAAGTTAATAAGTAACTAATTTTATTTATCAGATAAATGAAATTAATTACTTAATATTATTCATCCAACTGTTGGATGATTATAGGAATAGACGGACGAGATTAAAACTGTCATTAGATGACAATTAGGGTTCTGATGTTGACAGCTATAAAAGGTTATGTTAACCTTTTTCCCCATAGCCGTCTTCATCTGACTAAAAACAAAGGCTTTAACTCTAGAACGGCAATAATAGCATCTAGCCTCTTTCTCTCTCTCTCTCTCTCTCTCTCTCTGAAATTCCATGTATTACTAGATAGTCAGGATTCGTTCTGAGCAGTTTTCAGAACACCGAAGGGCTAGCATCCTGATTGCTTGCAGAAGAGTTCGTCGCATGGATAACAGTAGAGGGCGAAGCGTAATCTGCAGCGCCTCTACACCTAATGACAGAAAACACTGAGGTAGTTTTATATCCAATCGATTTTTCTAGTATTTGCGGATCCTATTGACGGATTTTCATAGTTTAATTTTTGTTTTTTTTGCCTACTAATTCTAACAATATCGAAAGCTATCCATAGGGGAAGTGTTTTTTCATATTGTGCTAGAAAACATGTAGATCTATATAGATAACAACTAGATCCACTATCTATGTAAGCTACAAAATATTCTTTCCTAAAATTGAGGAAAAGTTAATCCTATCGGTATGTAAATTGGTTTATTATTATGAGTGAGGGTTATCCCATGTTTAATAATATTAAAAAGAGAAACTTTATCCAAAAAGTTTGCTTCCAACATTATTTCAAAGTATCATTGTATCCTTCATTTTCTATCAACAACCGAATTGGAATTCGAGCTTCATTAAATTTGAGTTAAATTTCTATGGCCATATTGATCTCATGGATTTCTCCATTAAAATTAGTATATTGATATACCGTATCTGTAAGGAGTTAGATATCTTACTAATTTATAAGAAATAAAATTTTAATTGGCTCTAGTATCTATTAGGATTTGACATGGGCAAAAGTTTTGACCAATACAATATTCTCTTTGTATTTTATAATTTTTTATGTTTTGATTTAAATCTATATGTTGTCACGCCTTAAGCTAATTCCTACTTTATTATCAAGAAAAGTACATAAACCATACTAGATTAGGCCCTAAAAAATTGGTACTAGAGCGTCACGTTAACGAATACCAAAAGAAAAAAAAGAGTAAAAGTTGGTCATAAGAAAAAGATTTTGGAAAAACACTTAAATAAACTACCCAAACTTATAAATTTGTCTTGAATAGCTGATTGTAAAAACTTTTATTTTAATTGACAACTCTGCCCTATAGTCTTATGGAAATATCAGAAAAGATAGTCCCCTCTCACCAGAAGAAAAATTACCCCTATACAGTGATATAAAACCAAGATATACGTTTAGGCAAGGTTTAAATCTGGATAATGATTTATAAAAGTTGGAATTTGTATGATATATATCGTAATTAGAGGGCAAGTGGTAAGTCTAAAACAACAATTATGGCTTCAAAATTATGAGATAAAAAAGCAAGAAAGATTGATGAAAAATGTTGTATGGACTCAAATAACTACAGACCGTAACTCTTGGGATAATGATATTTTAGAAGAAAGATATCAAGAAGAATTACAAATACTTACGAATTTAAAAAACTTTAGAGATAACGTATGTCTAATATAATTACTATTTAAATATCATCTACTTATAAATGGATAGTAAATATAAACTTATTGAGTCCGAAAGTTTAAAACTAGAGAAAGATATATATATATATATATATAAACTTCAACAAACTATATTATGGATACATGATTCCTTATCTGGAAGGTTAAAACAAATAGGAGAAAAGTTATTCTATAATGATAAAATAACACCTAAAGTAAAAGAAGACTTGGGTAAGATACTGCCACAAGAAAGACCCCTTATTGAGCACCTATCTAAAATAAGATGAGTGATTTTGAATCAACTTCAGATTCTGAAATAGGTAGGATAACAAAGAAAATATCTCAATTAGATCTAGTTTATATTAAAACCGATTAAATCTGAAATTCGGAAAATACTAATACAAATGATGTTTCCTCAAGTTCTAGATACTCTAGACCTTCTTCACCTAGAAACTATGTTGGGTGGCAAGTTTAAGCAAGAAAAACACCTATGATAAACAAGGTTATACTCCTTTTAATAAAATGAAACCTGGGTCAATTAACCTATTTGGGGTATATTTAGATTTAGATTGTGTTACACACATTGAAGAAGCTATTGACAAATGGGATTGACCTAAGATTAGCAATAGCAGTTAATAAAATGGATTATGAAACGGTAAAAAGCTTTTTAGAAAAACTCTGGTTAATAGTGTTATAGATATTGGAGACACCTTGGTGAACACACTAGAAACTAGATATTCTCTGACTTCGATACAGGCAATATAATATCATGAGCAGTCGAAGCAATTGGAATCGAATTTGCAGGAGAAGGACAATATTATACAGATCCTGATTCGCAAAGAAAATATTCAAATGCCTTAATAAAATTACAACTATGTGATATGTGTGAAGTTAAGAAATATATTTGTGTTTTCCAAGATTATTATTATTATAGATACGCATCAGACGATACCCGACCCATGGGGTAAAAAATTGATAGATAGCAATAATCCTAGAACTCAAGATACTTTAGAAAAAAGGGTAAGTTTTCTTCAAAAGAAATTAAGTACATGGTGCGATGAAGCAACTCTATATAAAAGTTCTAAAAGACTAAAATGAGAAATTACACTCTGTTGTAATAATACTACATTACCCACTATGACAGGATGTGGCTCATTGTATTATTATCAAAAGATAAAAATAAACATAAAAAGAGAAGGTATCCAAGAAGAGATATTTTAGAAAACGAAAAGCTAAATACTATAAACCCAAGGCAGGACTACCTTAGAAAAAGATTTATAGAAGAAAACGTCAGAAGAAAAAATGAATTTCAGTGTTGTTATTGCAAAGAAGAAAAGACACTGTGCTAATGACTGCCAAAGCAATTTAATAAAAAGAAAATAGAAATAGATGAGGACATAGAGGAAATGATAAATAATGAATACTTTATCCAGGTAAATAGATTAGAAGATTTTGATATGATATCATCTGATAAAGAAATTTTTACAGAAACAAAAACTGAATACTATAGTAATACTGAATCAAAGTGATGACGGAGCAAGCGAAAACTTCTAAAACACCCATAATAGATATATTTCAACAAGAGGGAGAATATATTCAAGATACGATAATAGATAGAAGAGTATTAGCCGAAATACAAAAAACTAATTATAATATAGATTCTCATTCTGAATTTCAGATATTTGCCTTAGAAAGGCTTGGGATTCCTTCAAGAAAACACCATATGTATTATGGGATTAGGATAAAAGAAAAAGCTTTAGGTAATAAACTAACTGATAATAAAATAATGATACCTCTATTATCTAGAAAGGATTTACAACAAAGATTACAAAAAATTCCAGATAATGTTAGGGATAAAATAGGATCGGTTCTTATAAGAGGTATCCAAATGATAATAAAAGCTACATTTTGGGAAGGATTAAATACTCCGTTAGATTTAGCAGTTGTAGATAACAGAATCAAACATCGGTAAGCTACTCATGGAATTTTAGAGAAAATCTGAAATACCGAAAATTGATATGCAATATATATCCTAAAATTTCTTATAATTTAGGGGACAGAGATTTGATAAAGTTTTATTTTTAATACAAGATTTTAAAAGGAAAGATTTTTTCCGTGATGGAAATAAACCTTATTCAATTACCTATATGATATCTAATACTTTATCTAATACTCATAGTACTAAGTATTTTAAAGATAGTGAATATATTGATTTACCAAAATTATTCTATAATATAGGAAGATTATATCCCGCTGAAATTGCAGATATATCCGTACCAGATGATTTTGAAATAGATATAGCTCCGAACCTATTCATTGATGGAAGATAAAATTACTCAAGAGTAACTTATCTTGATAACAGAGTAGGCACTAGCTTAAATCGTAACAACATATTCATAGATTTAAATCAAAACATAACAAATTATAAACTACAGGGAGAGTATTTTAATGGTAAAAACTTTTTCCCTTGTCAAATCCAAATAGATACTAGAGCTAGTGAAATTTTGTTTTTCTTATAAATTAGTTAGATATCTAACTCCTTACAGGTTACATACTGTATATCAATACACCAAATTTAATAGACAAATCCATGAGTTCAATATGGCCATAGAAACTGAACTCAAATTTAATGAAATCCAAATTCAAATTTGACTATTGATAGAAAATGAAGGATATAGTGATACTTTAGAAATAATGTTTGGAGTAAAATTTGTGGATAAAGTTTCTCCTTTTAATATTACTAAACATGGGATAGCCCTCACACATAATGATAAACCAAGTTACATCCCATGATGCCTAACCCCTCTAGTATTTACTTACCAATAGGATTAACTTATTGGCCTCCATTTAGGGCTGACATTTCGTAGCTCACATTGATAGGAGATCTAATTGTTGTCTATGTAGACCTACATGTTTTCATGCACAATAGGAAGAAAAACATCCCTCTCATATACGTTTCGATATTTCAAACAATAAACTATACTAAAGGAGCTAATAACACCAAGGATATTAATAGGATCTTATTAGGTAAAATGTTCACTCTTAGATATGCTGTTTAAGATAACCCGTACCACGCACATAGACTGTAAAATCATGATAAATACATAAACCATAGCAGAATAGACCCTCAAAAAGTCTCGAGTAGAACCCGATGATTAGACGGTATATATGTATATATGTATATATATGTGCATACATGTATATATGTATATATTTATATAAACATGTTATATATGTATGTATATATATGTATATATACATATATACATATATATATGTATATGTATATAGTTTGGACAAATCTCAAGAGAGAAAATATAATTAACCTTAAATGATATAACTCAACACAGAAATCACCTTTTGCTCTAATATATAATTAGTACAAAATTGTAAATATTTTCCCTTTTAATGTACTAATTCATTTCCTTGATGTTTTAAACAAATTCAATATATATGTATATGTATATGTATATGTATATGTATATGTATATGTATATGTATATGTATATGTATATGTATATGTATATGTATATGTATATGTATGTGTATATGTATATGTATATATGTATATATGTGTGTATATATATTTATATATGTATATGTATATACAAATGTATATGTATATATGTATATGTATATATGTGTGTATATATGTATATATACAAATATTTATATATATATATATATGTTTATAGTTTGAACAATTCTCAATTTACCTTAAATGATATAACTCAACCCAGAAATTACCATTTGGTCTAATATATAATCATCCAAAGCACAAAAATATTGTAAATATTTTCCATTTTAAAATACTAATTCATTTCCTTGAGGTTTTAAACAAATTCAAAGTCCTAAGAAATGAAAGAGAAAAAAAAATTCCTTTACTGGTTTCAACTAGAGTTCAGGACCAAAAGAGACCTCTAACAAAAGTTCTACTCTAACATATTAGGATTGTGGTTTATTTTAGTGAGTTTCTTGGGGTAAGTAGAACTATATGTGACTAATTTAGACCTACACAGAACCTTAACAGTGAAAATACATACATCCACTCTCAGTCCAGATAAGCTGCAACCTTAATTTTGTGGAGCCACTGACTGGCTGTGCTTTGCCACGCAGGCACAAGATCCTACAATATCATTGGCTTAAAAATTTATGTTCCCATCTGATGCCAAGTGTCAATAACCCCTTTTACTCTAAATTTAATACCCTTAAGACAACCTCTTTTACCCACCTCGATCCCTTCAAAATCCCGATGTTGCTTCAACATTTCAATTCCTTTCCATTACTTTTAGAGATTAAAAAGATAAACACAAAAAATATTGAGAGTATTTTGTACATATCAGTGTGTGTTTGTGCATGTTTTCTGAGTTTCCTGAATTGTAAGAGTTCTTTGCCAGTCATTTCTTTGGTTTTGAGCTTTTTGAGGGTAGCAGACAACCTGTCTCTGCTTAGAGCAGCCATTGTAATTATACTTTCTTCCCCATGTATGAAAAATTCAAGGAAAATAAAGTGAAGAGATCCCATTTGGCTCCTTTTTTTTTTTTTATCTTGATACTACTCTTTGAATCTCTTACCCTCAATTCTTGCATTTTGGGAAAATTATTATCAAGAAAGAAAACTAAAAAATGAAAACTTCCAAGTTCAACTCTCAAATTTATATTCCCCCAATTTGATTTTTTCTTTGCAAAGAAAAGTCAATGTTAAAGAAAAAGGAGGGAAAGTGGGGAAGAAAATATATAAATGTGTATATATACATATATATTATATATATAGACACACACACACACAAACACACATATATATGTATATGTATGTGTATGTGTATGTATATGTATGTATGTGTACACATATAAATAAATATATACACACATAATTTATGTGTGTGTATTTGTATGTATATGTACATATGTGTAGATATATAAATAAATAAATATATATACACACACAAACATATATATATATGTATATGTATATACGTATATATATACATATATATAAATATATATACATACATATATATATATATTATATTTATATATACATATAAATATGTATAAATATATATACATATATGTAACATCCCGACTAAGTACCTCAAAAGTTAGCTTTGCTCGTGGTAAGTTCGAATAAAAGTTTCGGGGTTAGTTTATAAAGAATAGTAAGTTTTAGGGTCATTTGGTAATTTAAAAAAAATTAAGGGAAGCATATTTTTTGGAAAAAAACTTTTCGGGCATGTTTTAGAATTATTTGGGTTTAACGCTTTAAAGTAGAAATGGAAATTTAAGTTTAGAATGAATTTTTAGTCATTTTTAAGATTTGGGGCTAACGTGGAAATTTTAAGAAGATGAGGGACTATTTTCTTTGAGAAGAAGTAGTAACAAGGCTGGCAAGGCCATGTGGGCTGAGGATTGAGGAATACTTGGATGGTATTAACATGTGGATAAAGGAATGGGTGATACATGGCTGATTGGTGCCATTTGTCTCATGCATGAAAAGCCAAATCATGCATGAATGGCTATAAATAGGAACCCAAAATTGCTGAAATTTTTACAGCCCCATATTCTCTTTTTTCCACACTTTCTCTCTCTCTCTCTCTCTCTCTCTCTCTCTCTCTCTCTCTCTCTCTCTCTCTCTCTCTCTCTCTCTCTCTCTCTCTCCATATTTTCCATTTCTTTGCCTTTCTTTATTTGGTTGGCCTCTTGGCCTTTTCCTCCTTTAGGTGAAAAAAAAAAAAAAACTTCTTTTTATTTTATTTTTTTTCCTCTCTTCTTTTGTTTTGTTTTTTTTCCTGTTATTATTATTATTAGTATTATTAATATTTTGTTGGAACAAATCCTTTCTGGATAATAGAAAAATGTAGAAATTATTATGAATATATTTTTGAGTTATTATTATTTTATTATTTTTACTTATTTATTAATTAATTTTTTTTCCTTCTTAGAATTCTTTTGGAATAAATTTTAGGTGGACCTTAGGAACATTTTGTGGTTAAGGTATAATATTTCCTTATATAGTATTATTTAATTAAGCTTGGAATTATTATTTGTAGGTTTAACTCGTATCACGGCTCCAGGTGAGTTCACCGATCCCTTTTCTGTTAAAAGAAATTTAAATATTGTTCTTATAAAGCATATTACTTCGTTATCGAATCTTAACAAAATGCGCAAAATAATTATTGGTATTATATTACGGGTTATGCTAAAATGTGATAAGTAATTAACGTATTTATATCTTAAATATTCGTTTATGGTACTAAAAAATATATATATTTTAAAGGTTAGTGCCATATTCTTATTATTACTTTTACTAGCAACATTTCTTTTAACGATCCTTTTATTTTGAATTTTGAGTTTTAAAATTATTTTGAAGAAAACATTTTCAAAATAAGTGTTATTTCTTTTTGGGAAATAATATATTTAAATATTTTAAATTCTCTTAAGGTTTTAAGTTTTAAAATAACTTGGAGGAATTATTTTCAAAATATTACAATTTTTTTAAGAAATAATATTTTTAATTCTTTTAAAAGTTTTTGAGTTTCAAGATTATCTTGAGAAATTATTTTCAAAATATTTATTATTTCTTTTTAGAAAGAATATTTTTACATACTTTATATTTTCGAAGTTTTGAGTTTTAAAATTATTTTGGGAGATTATTTTTTTTAACATATTTATTATTTATTCTTGGGAATAAATTTTTTTTTATTACATAAATACTTTAAGTTTCCTTAAAAATTTTGAGATATATTATTTATTTGGAAAAGTTATTCTCAAAATAGTTATTATTTATTACTTTGGAAATAATATTTTAAATATTTTAAATATTTTTATAGGGTTTGAGATTTAAAATTATCTTTAACATATTTATTATTTCTTTTTGAAAATAATACTTTACGTATTTTCTAGATATTCTTAAAAAGGTTTGCTTGAGTTAACAAAATATTTTCATAATACTTTTACTTTAGATATATTCTTAAAGTATGATTTCGAAAAATATTTACTAGTTATGTTTAAAGAATATTTCTCTACGGTTTTATTCTTACTTTAAATTTTGGAAGTATTAATAATTTCCTTTCGAGAAATATTTATCATAATTTTTTATATGAATATTGGCATAACCTAATTTTATACCCAGTAATGTGTTTCAAAACTTACATTCCAAAGTCACATTTGCATGACTACGAGTTTCGCCCAGCGGATAGGGATTTTTCAATATATGAAGAGTTTTATGTGGTCGATAGATAGCCTATAATTTTATAAAAATAGTTTTAAAACCCTAATCTAGCAAAAAGGGGCATGGTATAAATTTTTTATCAACATGTCGAAAGGACTTGCACTGTGCGTGGCTAGTCCCCGTACGAGGGCCTCTTCTGAACGACATGCTTGGTAGCGTTACTCTTGATCTGGATCCAGTTGACAGAGGGCATAGTACCGTTGGAGGGTTAGGCCCAAGGCGGTATTGCGTTTGACTCCATATCATACTCTACGATAGTGACTATTTCCTAGCAGGTTGGGTTAGGAGGGGCCCACCGGCTAGGGTAGCACAGGGCGGCCTAGTAAGTACGCCAGGGCTCGTTACCTGTTTATGTATATGTTGTGTGAGGTTGAAAAATCGAACGTTCGTACTATGCGTTTGGAGTTTAGGCTGGTATTGACTATGAGATGCCGGAAATTGTCCGAAGACTCCGTTCAAGGTTCCAGACTTTGTCCGTTGAGCCTATCATAGTGCATGCATGTTTTTCTTAAAATTTCAGGTGTCGTGGCAGCGCCGAAGTGTCTTGATTCGCTCAGACTTCCCAGCTACGCCCGAACCCTTCAGAAAATTTATACTTTGCATAAACGTTTTGAAAGCACTTACTTTGTTGGGATGATAAACCGTTTTATAATTATATATACACTTTTCCCGTACGGGAAGCTCACGAATAGCACACGTGCACATGAACGCACTGAGCGTCAATCGTTCATGTTTTCCAAATGTTTCTCCCCTCCCTCCCATTTTTCAGATGAGTTGGTAACTAGCTCGGGATAGAGGAGCCATGGTGAGCCATCGAAGCCGGCATATATAAAGTCTTCCATCTCTAGTCAAAAGATTTTGTTTATGTAGACTATGGCTTAACGGCCTTAAACCAATGTATAAGTTTGAGAAGCTTTTGTTATAAAGTTATATTCAAACTTTTCTTTCTTCTCACATTATTTAATATAGAAATACTCATTACAGCTTCTCCCGGTTGTACCTTAGTCTTGTATCTTTGTAAGTTCAGTGCCGAGAGGCACGCAGGTACCTTACTCCACCGTAGTTGACCTAGCGGAGGGGTACGGGGTATCACAGGTGGTATCAGAACTCTAGGTTTTGACACTAGATTCTCTAGATCCTAGAAGAACTTTTAAGAGCTGATATCTTAGACTCTATAGCTTAAAAAAAATATTTTGTGATATTTTATTTTGAGTTTAACCATTAAGTTTTTATTTTGTAGACAGAAAATGTCGCGACCAGGGCATAGATGGATCTACCAGGACAGGACTATAGTTAGAGGATCGGTGGGTTCGACACCTTCTTCCTCCTATTCTCTTAGGAAGATTGATCAAGAGTGACCTTCGGTGCCAGTGGTAGATATTCCTGACTCAGACTTCGAGACTGTAGATGGGCCAGTCGGTACTGAGATGGACATCGAGGAAGATCCTAGTGAACCTACTACAGAAATGGATATCACTGAATGGATAGAGAATGTATTAAGAGATGAAACAACCGAGGAACCCTCGTTGGGACCTACCTTTGGTATCCCTGTGTCACCTACCGGTTTTTATGAAAGTTCGACTTTTGGTTTGCCTGTTTTCTCACCTATAGCTGAGACTGCAGGGTCACATTTTCCTGCATCCTGTCTTAGTTTAGAGCAGAGACTCCAGGCGGCAGACAACCAGATTGCCACCCTGCAAGTAGAACTAGCAAGAACAAATAGACATTTTCACCTATCCCGTCAAGCCAGACAGTTTGAGACTGCTAGAGCGAATGTATTAGCCACAGAGGTAGCACAGATAAGAGGGACCCCTGAGGTACAGCGATGTGGTACGTCCCTACATCGTAGGGTAGAAACAACAAGCAGGTCGGCAAACGAGACCCCGGCCGAGGCCGAGGCTCGCCAGAGAAACTTTAGTAGACATTTCTCGCGACAGAGTTAGAAATTTGATGGGTTATCTTATGATCTTGATATTCGTAGTAGCAGGTATTTGTAAGTTTGATATTTTCCTATATTTGGAGCAAACTGTTAGCTTGACTTGTATTTAACTTTCTTTATTAGCTTTTGTCTTTTGTGTACATAAGGCTTGATTAAGTAAGATTTCTTTCCAAGTACTTTTATTTTTTAAGTTTAATATTTCTTTCTAAGTATGGGATGTTACGTGAAAGCTATAATTACAGACTAAGGGTCAGCAATCCTGAGTTTTCTTAAGATTCAAACTTATCTTTGGTATTAGAAAAATGTCAGGACTACATTATCTGGAGCACGAAACTAAAGTTATGCCAGAAAGTTCATCACATGGACAAAATGCTGCAAATCATGAAATAATAGTAAATTTCATGACGACGATGAAGGAGTTGTTGGAAGCCACATTAGAAAACCGAAGAGGAGAACAGGCACGAAATACTAGCAATGATGAAGCTTTGGAAAGATTCCTCCGCTTTCGGCCCCCGGAGTTCCATGGCGAAGTGAGACAAGAAGCTAAGGCAGAGCTATTTTTAGAACAGCTAAACGACATTTACGATACACTGCAGTATGAAGGCACCAGCAGGGTAACCTTCACTGCTTTTCATTTGAGGGGAGCAGCGAAAGACTGGTAGTTAAGAATTTCCTTAAGAAATCAGTTATGGACGTGGGAAGACTTCCAAGAGGAATTTAAACAAGAGTACATACCCCGCTGGCTAAGGGAACGTCGTGAGGACGAATTCCAGCAACTGAAGCAGGAAAGGATGACGATAGCACAGTATATTGCAAAGTTTAATCGTCTAGCCAAGTATTGTTTGTGTCTTATAGACACGGAAGAGCATAAAACCCGTCAGTTTGTGAAGGGGTTGCGAGGGGTCTGCAACGTGCACTAGCCCCCTTACTACCAACAAGCTTCGCTGCTACAGTTGAAGCTGCTACCAGGACTAAAATGGCGGATCAAATGACAAAACAGAGAACAGTGGCATTGAATGCTTCATTCCATCCCTACAACCGATCAGGACAAGGATGCTGGAGACCCCAGTATCCAAAGAAGCCACGAAACAGTAACCAAACGGGGAATGGGAACCATCAAAATCCTATGATAAGGAACCCTCGTCCGAGTTGTACTTACTGCGGACGTGAGGGACATACGGCAGAAACATGCTATAAAAAGACAGGAATGTGTTTTCTCTATTGAAAGATAGGACATTTTGCAAAACAGTGCCCTACAACACAACCAACAACATCTTAAATATCCAAAGGAGTGGGACGCCACCAAATATAGTAGGGGCGTCAGTAGGCCGAAACAATAAGCCGCAGGTCAAAGCCAAGGTTTACACGCTAGATGGGCAACCCGTGAAAGGAGAAACCGAAGTAGTTGAAGGTACTATTCATGTCTTCTCTCGCCCTGCTAAAGTATTAATTGATCCAGGAGCCACACATTCATTTGTGAGCATGTATTTCGTAAAGCATATCCTTGAAACTTCCATTAGTATACCCTACCAATTGATTGTTTGCACGCCTAAGGGAGTAAGTCGGGTCACAGAGGAGAAGTACCCCAATTGTGAGATTTATATAGGAAGCGAGGTACTATCTGGGGATCTTGTTACCTTATCCTTTGAGGGTTACGATGTGATATTAGGAATGGATTGGTTGTCTATGGTTGTCTAAGCATTATGCTCAGGTAGATTGTCGGAAGAAAATGGTTAAGTTTACCCGGCGGGATATGCCTACCCTAGAATTTGAAGGAGATAAAACCAAGGGGGAAAACAATTTGATCTCCGGTATTAAGGCAAGAAAATTGATCAAGAAGGGATGCCAAGGATATTTGGCATACTTGCTCAACAAAACAGAAGAAGAAGAACAAATAGAGACTATCTCGGTGGTAAAGGAATTCTTGGACATTATGCTTACCCAAGTTAAGTAAAAGATATGATAGCCTAACATCAGTTTTAATATTTAGCCCTTTCGTCACATGATATCCTAATTAAGTATAAGGCATGAACCGAGTCATCCTTATAAAACTTAATTAACCATTTACTTGATCACTGGACAGACTGTTTCAATAAATATTATTAATAACACCTTATTAATACTTATTTGAGCATGGCCATACGTATTTTCCAGTCTTCCTTATCAAGGGGCCCATGGATATCTCTCTCTAATAAGAGAAGGACAAATCCCTTTCACTACCTCTAATATTTAAGCCATGACGAAAAAATAGCCCAATCAGTAGTCGTAATAATCACCTGATTAAAAGTGATGTTTGACTATGTCAAAACATATTTTCTTCCCATACAAGGAGCATTAGAAACATTTGGTTAAAGGACACGAAACATAAAACTGAGAAGAACTACTTATGACTTAAACCCATGCAATATTTCTTCTTTAGTTTAGGTCATGTCCAATACAATACTCTCAATATGTATTTATCAATTGATTTTATATCTTATATTCATGATCGGTAAAACTTGATCATCAATCAACTTCATACTAGTTTAATAATATAAGATGTAAATAAACTAGGGACAAATAAGAATAGTATTTTTTTAGCAAGAAATGTTTTACCATCAAGTCAAATACTTGATGACAAAGAGCATAAACTACAATTCAAAATAGATGCATCATAAATAAGCAATATAAATATAAGTCAATTGGTGTAGGAATATAACTAACAATTAAAACTAGAAGTCTTATTGGAAACAAAGTCTTGGGTCAAAATTCTAATTGAAAAAGGATTGGTAATTCAAGACCTGCTATTCAGCCTCAACATCTATAAATAGTGGAATATAATTGGAAGTTGGGGGCGACCTGTTCTGCAAGTCTTCGAAGACATTCTGCAAGAAAGAAGATGGCGGTTCCCGATGGTTGAGTTTGTGCAATTACAAACTTCAAACACTATGATTCTCCATTGAAGCTTTTTGTTCATCATTTCTAATTCAATGGAGTTCTTGTTTTGAAGAATATAGCTCATTGGGATAGAAGTTGTGCAGCCGTTTAATGGTGTTGAAGTCCTGAAGGGGTTCAAGTTCAAGCAGCTTGTTCCAAGGAGAAGCCTTGAAGAGTTGAAGGGAGCCAACTGTGCAGTGTACAAAGGGAGTTTGCACTTATTCCCCTAGGGAAACATTACATGTGTAAAAGAGCTAGGTGTTTTTCTTTTATTATGTTAACAATTATTATTGTATTGCTTTTCTGGGCGTAGCGCACAGATATAGGCTTGGCCGAACTGGGTTATCAATCTCTGTATCTTGTGTGGTTGTGTTATTTATTACTTTTCACACCGAGTATCACACTATTTCTCATACAGCAAAATTAGTCACATTGCACAGATCGTCTAAGTACTAACTTACAAATAGTATCAGAGCTTTGGCACTATCTGTTGTGCTAGTTATTTAGTAGGTGAAGATCATGGGGAAGTTAGTAGTATTAACATCATGACGACCAAACAAAGTGGATCTATTACCAGACCTCCTCTGCTCGAAGGTACAAATTATGTGTACTGGAAGATGAAGACATGAAATTTCATCCAATCCTTGGATGAAACTGCATGGATGCTGTTGAGACTGAATGGAAACCTCCTACAAAGACCGAGGAAGATGCTACAACTAAATTAACTAAGGTAGTTGTGAAGCCTAGATCAGAATGGACTGATGTTGAGAGAAAATCTGCCCAGGCTAATACTAAGGCAATGAACACCATTTTTGTCGGTGTGGATAAGGATCAATTCAAGTTGATCTCAACTTGCACACCTGTAGTGAAGGCTTGGGAAACTTTCAAAACCATTCATGAAAGTACCAATGCTATGAGGATTTCCAAATTGCAGATGTTGACTACTCAGTTTGAAGAAGTAAGGATGCAAGAGGATGAAAAAATTGGTGAGTTTAGTGGCAAGCTCAAAGACATTGGAAATAAAGCTTATCAATTGGGTGAATAGTTCTCTGAAAAGAAACGAGTGCAAAAGGCACTAAGATCCTTACCTACAAGATTTCGTCCTAAGGTTGTATCAATTGAAGAAACAAAAGATATGAGAAAACTTTCTTTGAATGATCTTTTGGGATACTTAAGGACATGTGAGATGAATCTTGATAATGAATCCAAATGTAAGGGCATTGCACTAAAAGTTGAACACAACTCATCTAATACCACACTTTATTCTAAAGAAGAGGTTACGATGCTCACACAATACTTTGGGAAGTTTCTTTGTAGAACTGGAAGAACATCTAAGCCTCAAGAAAGGTTCAAGACTGACAGCAGGGATAGAAAATGCCCTAATAAATTTAAGTCTAGAGGCAGTACAATGAAAAGAAAGTTTGACACTGGTTAAAAAGGAAAAGGCATACAGTGTAAAGAGTGTGAGGGATATGGTTACATCCAAGTAGAATGTGCCAAAACCTTGAAGAAAAATAAATCCATGAACACTACCCTCAGTGATGATTTTAAGAAAAGTGATATTTAAGATGATGAAGAGGACACTGATTCCAATGAAACACTAGCATTCAATGTGGTCATAGATTTGAGAGGCACATTTATGCACAATGATCACGAAGATGACAGCTATGATGATTCCATCTATAGTGATTAAGAAATGTCCTATAAGGAATTGCAAGATAAGTATAGACTACTCTACACCAAGTGGGTTAGACTTGTGGAGTTACATCAAGACCTAAAGGATAACCTAAAGAGGATCCTGGAACAAAAAGATGTCCTTGAAAGAAGAAACTATGAGCTGATGGCTCAGGTCAAGGATGCAATTGATAGAGCAAACGTGGTTGAAGGTAAAAATAGCAAGATTAAATACTGGAAATGCTAAACTTGATGAAATAATCTATATGGGAAGACCAGTTGGAATGAAATCAGGCCTTGACTACACTAGCACAAATCTCAATCACATAAAAAGTACTCATGTCACACAACATGGAGCAGTCACACATTGTATGGCAAGATAGAAGTAGTGTTTGTCAAAGAGAGCTTGAATCAAGCCGAGAAGAGAAACTTGATCAAGAATACAAACCTAGAAAGCCCCCACTTATGTGTGCGTACTGTAAAATGATCGGCCATATGTGGCATCAATGCTAGAGGAGAATAAGAGACCTGAAGCAAGGAAAAAAGCTTCACACACATATCTTAACCAAAGGAGAAGTCAAGATGGCATTGGATTTGGATCAGAAAGGATGAGTGGAGATGTAATGTAGCTCATCTATCTCTGTCAACAAATCTTGGGAGTGTATAGTATCTTGATAGCGGATACTCACGCCATATGACGGGAAATAAAGAATATCTTACAAATTATATAGTGTCATAAAAGTAGTGTGGCATTCGGTGTTTTTGTGAAAAACAAAGTAGATGGTGTGGGCATGCTGAATGTAGAAGGAATGCTAAGATTATCCAATGTGGTACACATTGAAGGAATGAGAGCTAATCTAATAAGCATACGTAGCTATGTGATGATAATGATCTACCGGTGCATTTTAACGAAAAAAGATGCTATGTAGTGATGATCAATGGAAAATGCATAAATGTATGAACAAGAATAGCTGACAATTGCTACCCGGTGAATGAAATGAAAGAACCTTTATGTCTGGTTGACCAAATTGGAGAAGCTGAACTGTGACATAAACGATTTGGGTATGTGAACGTTAAGAACTTACACAAACTTGGAAGCAACCAAATTGTTAGAGGAATCCTTTAATTTGAAAATAAGTGTAAGTTACTGTGTGAAGACTACCAAATTGGTAAACCAGCCAGAATCAAGCACATTCAAGCTGGAGACATCACCACAACACATGTTTTGGAATTAATGCACATTGACTTATTTGGACCCACACAAGTAGAAAGCACTGGTTGGAAAAGATATACTTTGTTGTGTGTCCATGACTTCTCAAGATACACATGGATAGGCTTTCTCAAAAACAAGTCAGATTCATTCATGCATTCAGAAAGAATATGTCTACGTATTCAGACAGAGAAGAACATAACTTTGAAAATATTAAGAAGTGATCATGGAAAAGTGTTTGATAACAGTCAGATTTCAGTTCTGTAAGTCACATGGTATCATACATGAGTTCTCACCACCAAAGACACCACAATAAAATTGTGTGGTTGAGAGAAAGAATAGAATAATTCAAGATATGATCCGTGTGATGTTGAATTCCAAGGGGCTATTGCATAGTTGGTGTGCAGAGGCAGCTAACACAGTTGTTCACATCATTAATAGAGTGTTTCTAAGGCCCTTGATGAACAAAACAACATATGAAATCTGGAAGGGTAGGAAGCCTAAGCTAAGTTACCTGCATATGTTTGGAAGTAAATGCTACATCTTGAATAAGAAATTTTGATGCCACAAGTGATGAGAGAATATGTCTAGGATACTCCACAGACAGTCATACATACCGTGTGTTTAACAAACATACAAGAGAAGTCATGGAATACCAGGAAACTAAGTGTTAAAGATCAAGTTGTTGACAATGAAGACAACACACCTAAAGTGACAACAACTCAAGAAAATCAAAGCTTTGTTTAAGGTTCTTCAAACTTGCCAGTCGATGAGAGTGTGACTCACACTTAGGATAATGAAAAAGCAAGAAGAAAGGACATAAGAGTTTTGAAGAATCACTCCACTGATGCTATCATTGGTGACATCATAGAAGATCGAAGAACTAGAAGCAAGAAAAGTGTAGATTACAATAAAATGGAAGTGATGATCATCATGACATGCTACACCTCTACACTTGAACCCAAGAATATCAAGTAGGCTCTCACTAATAAATACTAGATTGAAGCAATACAAGAAGAGTTTCAATAGTTTGAGGAAGATGATGTATGAAACTTGTCACAAGACCAGAAGGTATGAATTTGATTGGTACCAAGTGGATATTCGGAACAAAACTGATGAGGAAGGTAACATCACACGCAATAAGGCAAGGCTGGTTGCAGAAGGATATACTCACGTAGAGGGACCGGATTTTGATGAAACATTCTCCTCAATTACACGGCTTGAATCTTTAAGATTGTTGGTCTCCATTGTGTGTGCCAAGAACTTGACACTCCATCAGATGGATGTTAAGAGTGCTTTCCTGAATGGAATATTACAAGAAGTATTTGTTCAACAACCAAAAGGATTTGTGAATATAAAGTATCCTGGTCCTGTTTATAAATTAAAAAAGCCTCTTTAGAGTTTAAAGCAGGCTCCAAGAGCATGGTATGAAAGGCTCACAAACTATTTCTCAACAAAGGATACATTAGAGAGTGTGTAGATAAGAATATATTCATCAAAAGAACTACACATCATGTACTCATTGCACAAATATATGTTGATGACATAGTGTTTTTATCCACATCAAAAGAGCTCACTGAAGAGTTCATCACATCTATGAGAATTGAATTTGAAATGAGTATGGCGGGTGAACTAACATTTTTTCTTGGA
Source organism: Catharanthus roseus (assembly GCA_028651295.1). Taxonomy (NCBI): domain Eukaryota; kingdom Viridiplantae; phylum Streptophyta; class Magnoliopsida; order Gentianales; family Apocynaceae; genus Catharanthus; species Catharanthus roseus. Next base: position 5,522,597 of record JAPQWS010000102.1, read on the forward strand.
TTGCAAATCAGACAAACAAAAGAAAGGCATATTTCTCTCTTAAGCAAAATATGCAAAGAATCTAGTAAAGAAGTTCGGTTTGGAGAATGGAAAGACAGTAAGAAGAGTACCGCATTCAAGATCAAAAAGGATGAAATGGGAATTAGTGTGAATCAACATGGGTATAGAAGCATGATTGATGGATTACTCTACTTGATAGCTAGTAGACCTGATATATCATATAGTGTTGGAGTGTGTGCAAGATACCAAGCAGATCCTTAGGAGTCACACAAGAAAGCAGTAAAACACATCTTGAGATATATGCATGGCACTGCTGAGTATGGGTTGTTCTATAGTAAGGACACCACAACTCATCTTGTTGGCTATAGTGATACGGATTAGTCTGGTAATTGTGATGATAGAAAAGCACATCTAGAGGGTGCTTCTATATTGGAAACAATTGGTCCCTTGGTATAGTACAAAAACAAAATTGTATTTCATTATCCACTACTAAGGAAGAGTACATTGCAGCAGGGAGTTGTTGCACACAACTCCTTTAGATTAAACAGATACTAAGTGATTAGAGGATTTTGCACAAAATGAGCTAATAATGTATTATGACAACACGAGTGCAATTAACATCACAAAAAACCCTGTGCAACACAACGAGACCAAGCACATTGACATAAGACATCACTTTATTTGTGAATTAATTCAGCAAAAGATTGTGAGCTTGGAGTATATGAGCACACAGAACAATTGGTCGACATCATTAATAAGTCCCTGGATGCCATGAGATTCGAAGAACTCAGACAAGCATTGGGGATCTATGCAATCAACTAGTGTGTGAGATGCCTATCTAACAATGCTATCATTTCTTACTCCTGTAAATGTTAGACAGGTACATGCAGTGTGAGAGCTCAACGGACAATCTCAAATCTCATACTCAGGACAATGTATTGAACGTTCCTTGTCACACCACGAATGTCAGCTAGCAACACACCTTTCCGCTTGTGCATAAAACACCTTGGAAGCAAAGTTCATCATTAAGGTTGACACGGAAAAAGTGGGGATTTTATCTCTTATAAATCAATTCACTAGACGATCCCCATTTAACAAGTCATTCAAATTAGTCTTGTTTTGCCTCCATTCTCAAAGTTCTCTCAGCATTCATTAGGGTTTTACTCTCTAAGTTCTTCTTCTCCGGTGCAGCATCACAATCTCTACGCAGCTTTCAACATCGGCAATATGTGTCGATCTTTCATCTATGGCCGTGAACAACCTATTCGACCTAGGAGATTACTGGCCTTGGGACTCGATGATCGTATTCTCTCTCTCTCTCTTGGCAATGACATGATACACTTCCCCCGGGTTCTCAAGTACGACAACGTCGTTTGCTACTCAGGTCATTCTAGTGACCAAGCCGATAACTTCTCTTTCAATTGGACAGTACTTAGATACTTCGGATAAATTTCTATTCATGTTTAGACTGAGATTCTCAAGCACTCAAATCTCATTAATGCTAAATCCTTTGTTGCTGCCTTTTCTATATGTTTATAATTTTTTTTTGATGATACATGCACATATGCCTCGATAATTCCTGGAAAATACTTTATCTCTGCCTGCAGTTGAAAGTTTGGGGAACTGAGTTTACGCCTGCTGAAGCATACCCTGTGCATCATTTTATTAATGAATTTACTTTTATTCATGTAATGCCATCTTTACCTGTTGAGATTTCTATAAGTCTGTCTATCAAAGATATGGATGAAGGGATTGAGGAAGGTTCTGAAGAGGAGCACAATGTTGAGGAGAAAGAAAGCTCTGGGTTAGACCTAGAGGTAATGGGGGTGACCCCTTGCACTGGATAAAGCCAGGAAAGAAAGAGGACCAGAGCAGCTCACCAGGGAGCTTCATCTTTAAATCTAGTGCTAAAAAGGCACGAGCTTCTCCTCCTTCCCCTGCTCCTCTCATGGCCCAGAATGCTCTAAACAAACATTTCTGCAATAAGACTATTGAGTTGAGAATGGTTGAACTGTTTGGGAAACCAATCATGGTTGAGAAAAGAGTCAGTCAAGATATGCTGGAAAAATATAAAGTGATGGAGTTGTTGTTGGGAATGGGCTATGTGGAGTTAGCTCTGTTTGCTAAGAAATACAATGAGAACTTAGTTAAGGAGGTCTATGCCAACTTGTCTGAAGACTTTGGCAACACTGAAAGCCAGGCTTATGGTCAAGTTTATGTGAGGGGGCATATCATTGACTTCTCTCCTGCCAATATTGCACACTACCTAAGCTGCCCACATTTCAGTTATATTGAAGGACAGGTTTGGAAGATGAAGTTAATTTTCATGAGGTGATACAGGTTCTAACTGAGGACACAAGGGCTGTTTGGCAAAAGACTGACATGATCAACTCAAATATGATGAAAATGCCATACAGAGCCCTGTTTAGATTATTTTGTAGAAATTAGCTGCCCACTTCCAATGTCACTGCTATCTCAAAGGAAAGGGCTCACTTGCTTTATGACTTTGCCACCAGAAAGAGGATCAATTTATGCACTATCATATTCAGGAACATCCTCAGGCAGATAGACCAAAAGAAGGCTAGTAAGTTTGCTCTTCCCTCTCCTTGTTTGATTTCTGAATACATACTTGCATACTTGGATGCAGGTAGGGCTATAAACGGGGCGGGTCTTACCCGTACCCGCGTGAGTCTGTACCAGATTTTACCGGGTAAGGTTTAAATTTTATACCCGCAGACCCGTACCCGTACCCGTGCCCATATTTATACTACTATATGGGTCTGGACAGGGTATGGTGATGCCCAGACCCGTATACCCGTAGACCCGTATTAATAAAATAATAATATATATTATATATTATGTTAGATGGAGGATGTTAAATGTGCATAGGGAGGTTTGGCCAAGTGGTTAGCAAGGTGAACTTAAGTATTTGTTTGGCTTGGTAGCGAAGGTTTGAATCCTGCTGCTACCAGCCTTTTTTTTCCTTTTCTCTTCTTTTTCTTTTCAGCCCTTTTTTCTTTTTTTTTCTTTTCAGTCCTTTTCTTTTTCTTTCCTCCTTTTCAGTCCTTTTCTCTTTTTTTTCTTTTCAGTCCTTTTCTCTTTTTTCTCCTTTTCAGTCATTTTCTCTTTTTCTCCTTTTCAGTCCTAAATAGAGTCTATTTATTTGATGGATTTGGCCCAACTAACCTCTTTCAAATTATTTATTTATTTATTTTCAACTTTATTTCAAATGCCATTTCACAAATAATTTATTTTTACTAAATAAAAAAGTATATTCTTTCATCCCGTGTAAAACCAATTTATGATAATAATATTTTTACCTTATTTTTTATTTCATAGAACTGCTGAAAATATGGATCATGACAAAAAGGACAATCTTTTTCTTTATTTTTCTTTGTCGTTCTCTATCTTCTATGCTACTATTTGACTTATCTATTAGGCGACACCATATTATTACATATACTCTTTGCTCAGAGGTTGTCCAGGAATTTAGATTATAGACTGAAATTAATATAGTTAAAGAGGTCTATATCCCTATTCATTTATATATATTTTAAATGATTGTATTTGTTGAAAGAAATGTTGAGCAGATTATGTTAATCGTGTTAAAATTTTTATTTTAGGATTATACAGTGTTTTATATATTTTTGTTTAATAGGGAAAAAAATAGAAAAATATCATACGGGTACGAGTATACCCATACCCTACCCTGGACCCTGGAGGGTCGGGTCTGGGTCCAAAATTTTATACCCTGGAGGGTGTGGGTCCGAGTCTGGGTCCAAGTTTAACTATAAGGTTACGGCTCTGGGTCTGGGGATACCCTGAGGGTCTGGACGCGTTTATAGCCCTAGATGCAGGGATCTTTCTCTGCCTACTGATTTCTAGGTGAGAGAACTAGACCCTCTAGTAACGCTAAAGATTGTAGCTCCTGGTATAGTGCCACCTTCTCCCACTCTATCAACACCAGACACACTGCCCCAGGAAGGTCTACAAGGTAGTCATCTAAAAAGAAACATACTAGTAATAACATAGCCTCATCCTCACCTCCAGCTCCTAGTGATGAATCTTCAAAAGGAGTTACAAGCTTAGATATCCTCAATCAACAACTCTAAACTATAATGGCCTCTATTATCAAAATGCTACAGGACATTCGAAATCTCAAGGATAAACTCCCCTGAGCATTATTTTAGATCAAAAGGGGGAGTACTATGCTGCAGTTTTTTTAATAAATCCTATGAATTACCTTGGTTGGCCAGGTGTGGCCTTGAATTGAATTATTATTTTGGTTTTCTTTGTGTGGTATCCTGTGAGGTATCTGTGTCGGCTTGTGTGCCACTATCTTAGGACTTGAATACTTAGGTTTTTCTTTCTGCTTCATGATTATTGTTTAATATGCATGCTATGGTTTTTTTGTGAAGCATGAAGGTCTATGCAGCTCACTGGTGTTTGATCTAAAACGAGGGGGAGTTTGTAGAAACCTGTCACACAACTTGAGTGTGGCTACAAAGGATAGTCTTGTGACAGCAAGCTCTAGGTTTCACTGGCATTAAGTACTGACATTGTTTTAGGATGCTTGGAGATCTCAAAGATTTTTTTTTTTTTACTATTGTTTGAAGATCATGAGCTGTAATATTGGAGTCCAACTAGGATATTGCCTTATGGATATTTGAGGAATAAGGAAAGATCAAAACCTAAATGAAATAGGACTTTATTGGTATTAAAACTAGAAGTCTTGTTGGAGATAAAGTCTTTGGTCAAATTTCTAATTGAAAAGGGATTGGTAATTCAAGATCTACTATTCAGCTTCAACATCTATAAATAGAGGAACATAATTAAAAGTTGGGGGCGAGCCGTTCTGTAATTCTTTGAAGACATTCTGCAAGAGAGAAGACGTCGGTTCACGGTGGTTGAGTTTGTGCAGTCACAAACTTCAAACACTATGATTCTCCATTGATGCTTATTGTTCATCGTGCATAATTCAATGGAGGTCTTGTTTTGAAGACTATACCTTCTAGGGATAGAAGTTGTACTGTAGTTCAATAGTGTTGAAGACTTGATGGGATTCGATATCAAGCAGCTTGTTCCATGAGGGAGACTTGAAGAGTTGAATGGAGTCAACTGTGCAAAGTGCAAAGGGAGTTTGCACAGATTCTATCAGGGAAACACTAAATGCGTAAAAGGGCTATGTGTTTTCTAGTATTGTATTAATAGTTATTAGTGGATTGTTTTCTGGGCGTGGCTCCATAGGACTAAGCTTTGCCAAACTGCGCTATCAATCGCTGTGTTGTGTTATTTATTGCTTTTCGCACTGAGTGTCACACTACTCCTCACACAGCAAAATCATCACACTGCATGGATTGCTTAGGTATTAACTTACACCACTTATTCAACCAATGGACTTTAATTTATGCTGGTTCTACCAATAAAGATTTTTCACACTACTTATTTTGACGAATTTGATGAGTTATAAATTTCATTATATGATATTATCTTACGGGTAGAATAAGTAAAGTAAAATTTATTTATGAGTAACTGTAGCTAATTATAATATGTGTGTGTATGTATATATATTTAAAACCTGGAACTACTCTATTTTTTGGAAATCTTAAAAATAACCTTTCCCGTGCTGAAAAAGACGTTGCTTTTACTAAGTTTATCTAAGATGTTGACCATCTAATCGAGGAACATCTTCAAAAAATCTAGGCTGTTTACATTGGTCACTGAAAGAATGAATGCACCTTTTGGAAACAAAAATCTCGCATTAAATGGCTTTCTGAGGGTGATGCCAAAACTTCTTTTATTTTCATGCCCACTGCCAAAATAGGAGGAGCCATCTTCATATTTATAGAATTAAAGCGGATTCCGGGACCATTCTTGATTCTTAAGATGACATTAAATCTGAAACTGTTCGGTACTTTTCTAAGCTTTTCAATGATGATACTACTTCCAATTCGCCTCCTCCTTTTTTGGTCCATCTCTTGATACCCCCTCTGATAACTCCATGCCTGACCGTCTCCCTTCTTTAGAGGAGGTAAGAGAAGCGATTTTCTCCCTTGGAAGGGACAGTGCCCCGGGATCGGGTGGCTTTTCCAGGACATTTTTCACCCATTGCTGGGATATTATTTGTAAGGATGTCCTTCAGGCTGTCTGTGATTTCTGGGCTGGCTTATCTATCCCTAAATCCTTCTCTAGTACCTCTATTGTGCTTATTCCAAAATCCTCAAATCCTATATCTATCTCATAATTCAGGCCCATAAGTCTCTGTAACTTTGTCCACAAAATCCTTTATAAAGTCCTTGCTCTTGGGCTCGGGGTTATCCTTCCTTCCATCATCTTAGGCAACCAATTTGCTTTTGTTAAGAATAGGCATATTACATATAACATCCTCCTTGCTTTGGAATTCACTAATTCCATTAATAGAGCTAACCCGGGGGTAACTTTATTATGAAATTAGACCTTCAAAAAGCTTTTGGTAGAGTTTTATTTTCGGCATCTGGTTCGTAACTATGTGGAATCTAATTTCTTTTCTATCCTTATTAATGGCAATCCTGCTGGTTTCTTCCTCTCTTCTCAAGGTGTAAAGCAAGGGGACCTCCTCTGCCCTCTCCTCTTTATTCTTGTTGCAGATGTCCTCTCCCAAGATTTTAACATTGTTCCTCAGGATCATATCATTGATTCCTGCTCTCTTCCCTAGGGTTGTTTACCTCTTTCCCACCTCTATTATACTGATGACATTATCATTTTCACCTCAGGTCACCCCTGGAGTCTTAAGCGGCTCATGGCTTTCTTGAAGGATTATGAGATAACTTCTGGGCAAAGGATAAATTTTTCTAACAGCTCATTTTTTACACCAAAGCGATGTCCGCCACATAGGATTGCCATTATTCAAAATATCATGGTGTTCTGTAAACAAAACTTTCCTTTTACTTATCTTGGGTGCCCTATTAACTCATGTAGGAAAACAATCTCTCTTTTCTAGTATATCATTGATAAGATTGAGTCCTGCATTCAAGGCTGGCAAGGGAAGCTTCTCGATATTGGAGGTCACCTTATATCAAACATATGCTTCAGTCTATTCCCATGTACGTCCTTGTTGCTTTGGACCCCCAAAAACAGGTCATCTCTAGAATTGAATGATCCTTCGCTAATTTTTTGTGGGGCTCCTAGGAGGGCTCTAGTAGAAGGCATTGGATGTCTTGGTAGAAGGTTTGCCGACCCACTTCGGCCAATGGCTTCGGGGTTATTTCTTTAAGTTATCTATCCTTGGCTTTTTCCGGTAAACTTTCGTGGAACTTTTGTATGAAAACCTCTATTTGGACCAATTTCATGAGAGCCAAATGTGGAGACCCTATTCGTACCCTCGCTAATCCTACCTCTATTAAAGTAACAAATTCCCACACTTGGACTTGCATGGTTTAGATCCGAGAGGAGGTTGAGCAGTATATTGGTGTCTGTTTTCGGTCAGGGGACTGCTCCTTCTGGTGGGAGAACTGGACCCATATGGAGAGACTGGAAGATCATGCCATAGAAGACGATTATGATCCTAATCTTACTATTAGAGAGGTGATTGTCCAAGATTCTTGAAATGGCCTACTCCTCAGATCTCTTGTTCTAGCTGCCTGTATTAACGATATTCTTACACTTTCTCCTTGTTTATTCTGTAGGTACAAACATACATATATAGGTGCTAGAGCCTTTGGGTTGCTTCTCCATTAAGTCTGCCGTTAAAATTTTCCAACCTGGCCATGTTTCCCTCCTTTACTGTGATCTGTTTTAGGATTCGGTTATTCCTATTAAATATTCTATTTTAATGTGGAAACTTACTGATGATTTTTTTTTACTATGGATAGAGCCAGACAGAAACTGGGCTTTCATCTGGCATCTCAATGCAGGTGTAAAAATGGGTCTGACGATTTAAATCATGTTTTCTGGTTATGTTCTTTTTCACAAGAGGTTTGGCGGGCTGTGGCAATACATATTGGTTTCATGGGCGTCCCCGGGGATCATTTCGGTCCACTAAGGACTGTATTACTTACTGGTGGCTTCGTGGGCAAGATAAGAGACTTTTTATAAATAAGCTTTTTCCTATTTTAATATGTTGGTGCCTCTGGCTAGTGTGGTGTCATTTTTTTTTTTATGATATTTCTTTACCTGTTAGGTCTACTTATAGTCCTTTTTTAGACTGTTTCATGATTTAGGTTTAGCTAAAGATTTTCATATTATGCGCCCTCGGACTCATAGTCCTTTCAGGTGGCGGATAATACGATGGCTTGATAATTACAAGGCTAATGCTTATACTCTTAACAAAGATGGGGTCTCTAGGGGCAATCTTGGATCTTATGCAGCTAGAGGGGCCATACGCTCTACTGCAAAGCAGTTTCACACTGGTTTTGCCACTGCACTTGGCTAAGGGCTCCAAAAGTTTGGCAGAAGCTAGCGAGATTCTCTATGGTCTCAAAATGGTAAGATCTTTAGGACTCTCACACATCCAAGTTCAAAGTGACTCCGTGTTACTTGTTCAACTCCTCACTGGTAAAGCTAAAACCCTTTGGGCTTTAGACCGTTTAATTCCAGACATTATTCTTTTGCTTAACAAACTGCATGCCTGGATTGTACAAATTTATAGGGAAGCCAACTAGGTTGATGATTCCCTGGCTAACTTTGGCTATGACTCCGGAGGAGAGATTATCTTCCACTCACTTAACCAATTGCCTCCCCAAATCTGGGGTGCTTGTATCCTTGATAGTAGAGGAACATTTTATCTGTGAAAGACCTTTTAAATGGCTTAGTTTCTGCCCTGCTATTTGCCTATCTTCTTTTGCTCAATTTGTCATTAACTTAACTTTTTAGGGTAAGTTTTACGCACTACCCTTGTACAGAACCATTTTATTAATAAGACCAGGGGAATGCTTGCCAGGTTCCGTCCTGGTTTAATGTTAAATATATATATATATATGTATGTATATATGTATATATATTTATATTGAAATTAGTTATAATTATCCATAAACCATTTTCACTTTTCTTATTCTACCCATAGACTTTAATTTGTAGTAGTTCTACCCATAAAGATTTTTCACACTACTTATTTTGACAAATTCAATGAGTTACAAATTTCATCATGTGATATTGTCTTATGGGTAGAATAAGAAAAGTAAAAATTATTTATGAGTAACTATAACTAATTATATATATGTGTGTGTGTATGTATATATATGTGTATATATATGCATGTACGTGTATATATAGATATGCACATATGTACATATATATTTAAATATTTATATATATGTATATATACATATATATATGTACATGTGTATATATGTATACATATACATATATATATGTATATATTTATAGATGTACATGTACATATATACATATATATTTATTCACATGTATATATAGGTATATGTGTGTGTAAGTATATCTATATATATATGTATACACACATATATATATACGTTTTAATTAAAAGAAGAATAGAGGATTCTCCTAGAGACTAGGAGCTTCTCCAGAGATTTTACAACCGTTACAACTATCTTCAATCAAAATCACTTAGGTTGCTACATATCTTGTCTTTGATTTTTAGACTTAATATTTTACTAAATGTAATAGATTTTATCATTTGACAGAAATAAAAGCTCAACTCCCACAATTATAATATCAAATATAAATATTTTTTTTTATAATGGGGAGTGGAGGGTCTAGAAATTACATGGAGGTCTATTTTTTCTCTATTTCAACTAGATCACCCTTTTAAAAATAAAAAATATATAACATAACACAAGATATAATTAATAATAAGATATATTTATTTATCTAATAAATATTTTATCGTTATTTATCTAATAAATATGTTACTGTTTTGAATTAAATAATATTTCTAAATATCTATAAGAGTTAATAATATCTTATATAAAGTCTATCTCTGAAGAGATAGATATTTTGAAGATATAAAAATCTTGAAGAGATAAATATTCTGCAGAGATAGTTACTGTGAAAAGATAGGTCATAGAATTTTAATTATATCTCGATTATGATAGAATCTATCCCCTATTCTATCTTAATCTCTTGTATTCCCTTAGCACTATAAATAGGGCCCTTGGTCTTCAGTTGTAAATACATCTTAGAGAGAAATTAATAAAAAGCTCTATACTTTTCTCTTTACTCTTCTCTATCTTCTTTTCCTCTCTATATATTCTTCTAGTTATTCCTTATAATTCAATTATCTTTTCTTTAAAGTTTATATTTTATATCGATTACTCTGTTGTGCCAACAAAACTGTACCAACAAATTTCATAAAACATTATCAACATGATACTCTACCATGAGTTGTTGCCGTCTTCGACACCAAGAAATTATATAGCAGCGATGTCGTGCCAGCGAAAGGGGAAGAGAGGTGCTTTTACTAATATGTTTGAGTATAAACTTGAGCTTTTGGCTCATGATTTTTTAGAAAAAAATTATACTTTTATTTTGTAATTATTTATGCAAATCCATCTCGATATATATAATGGGTCTAAAAGACACCATAAATAAATATATTTGGATGCAAGTGTATTTAAGACTCAAACTATAGCATTAAAGCCACATGCATTATGAACCACCAGAAGTTCGTTATTATACAATTTTATATCAACTATGCAACCATCAGAAGTTGGTTATTATACTAACACCAGTTATGTTTAGTAATACTTGTTGCTAAAAGCTTTATATTTATTAGTAGCATACTTCTATCACATTTTGAATTTCTTCTCAATCAAAATCTACGGAGAAAATATTATTGGTGGTGATAGAGAAAACATTCTATCCTTATCATATCTCAAATAATCTCTTACATTAGCAAAATCGAAAAATATGTTTTTGAACATTTTATTAAATTAGTCTCACATCTTCTTGAGACTAAACGGAAATTGAGTCATTGATTAAAGTGATACAGGCTGACCAATTGATGTTATGTCATTCTCTGAAGTGAATGCATTAAACTTGTAATTTATTTATAAAATAGATTTTCTCATGACCACAACTATAGTATAAATATTACTTATAGTTATCACAATGATTCAATAAACTCAAAAAGTATAGATTTTCACCGGAAGTGAAAATAGTTAGAAAGGGAAAGATAATATATGTTTCAACACTTCATAAAATATTTATCGATGCGATTCGTTGTGTACTTGAAGTACGCATTTTGAATTATTATTAAGTATCATCTAAGAAGGGATATGAAAGTGTTGTTTACTTCCCGAAATTATGCTACTGATATTAGTGATACTACCAGTAATGACATTGAAATGGCACATGCAAATGATGCCAAATTATTCAAAAAATATCTTGATGATTTTTCATTGACATATATTATGGTTGTTAGATTTTTTTTCCAAAGTAGAAGATTATTTTATTTGTATTATTTATATTTAAAGTTTATTATTATTTTATATTGTATAATGGTGAAATAAAATATCTCCAATTAAGAATGGTGCACGAGGATATGCATTGAATAAATGTCCAAATGTAGACATGGTAGTACAAAGTTCTAGAAGAACTGATTATTTCACACTCCAAAAGAGTTACCTAATTAAAAGACTCTAGAAGGGTTAGTGTATCTTTACACAAAATGTCAAATTTGTAATGCATTTGTTCTCGACAAAGTGTCATAAAATATTATTTTTAGTCTCGATGATTATTTCCTTCATATTAAGACAATGGATAAGAAAAATGCATTACTGTTACTTAGTGTTCTATAAAAAAGATACTATCATTTATTTGTATTGCACCAAATAAATAAATTTGAGATACAATTTTTCAATAAACAACAATTTTGTTGAGTTAAAAAATTTATTATTGGCATGACCGGTTTGACCATCCCAGATCATTAAAATACGAATAATATTTATGAATTCACATGGAACCAAAATTTTAATAATTTGATAAATTTATGAACTACTTATGTATACTTATGTATATGAATTATGTATAATTAAGAATCACCAGTACTATTTTAGGATTGAATGTGCTACTTTTAGATGAATGCAAAATTATTAATCGATGGATCGATAAGGCATAATTTTTCATAATTATATTAGTTGTGTGTGTATCTGTTGATATTAGTGTTGAACATCCTGCAGAATATGTCCATACACTAAATGGTCAGGTACACCATAATTGCAACAATATGAGTTATTATAAATGTAGTAGCGCTCGCTTATTTTTGCCAATAAATTATTATATATACTTCTCTTTGTTATTGATTTATGGTTAGAAACCAAGTATTGCCATTAACTGTGCGATATTTTTTTTTTTTTTTTTTTTGCTCCACCAAAAGTAGATGGACTTATATATGTTTGGCAAAGAATATCAAAAGAGATATTCATAATTTGTTGAATTTGAATATCCCAACAATAAGATGAAAAAATATGTGTCGGATGAAAATATTAATTACTTTGTGTCTCTTATAAGTTTTGAACCAGAAGTTCAAACGCATACAGCCAGGTATGCTTTTTGACTAACATCCGACCAACAATGCTCATAATATATTTGATGTCCATGAAGGACAACTTACGACCATCAAAGTATTTCAGACACAATCAAAATGTGGTAGATAAGTAGATTCCATAGATGTGAACTCCTTGTATATGAAAGGAGCAAATCTTTAGATGGTCATATTATAAAGTTGAGGAAATAAAATTCCATAAGAATTTTTAAAGACTAACTAATTTATTATTTCCAGAAGAAATTTAGGTACCTGAAAATGGTGATATTATGACATCTCATCATAATAGGTCATGGTTGAGAATGAATGGAACTGCAAAAATATACATGTTAGAGTGATCTTTTTCAAATTCTACAGACTCAAGATAATAGAGAGTTAGCATGAGAAATATAAAAAGATTGTGCAGACATTGTAAAAGTACACATGAAGTGTACATAATTCCTTGAAGAAATTATAAACCTGAAGTACAATCCCAAAAGGATAGTTATGAATATGTGAATATGATATGCGAACTATGAAGTGAGTATATTGATTATGATTTATCTAAAATTCTTCGTAAATATCTGGCATTACTTATGAAGAAATATTCTAGTGGAGAACATGATTAATTTTTATGATAGCGCCCAAGACAATCAATATACATTTGTCTATGTTATCTTTTGATACATATTTATATAAAGTCCCTAATGGACTTAATATTCCTGAATCATACAAGTAAATTGTTCTAGAAAAACATAATGTAACTAAGTCTTAGTGAATCATCATTGAAAATAATGATGAGAAGATTGAGTATATCCATGTGTGAGGAAACATTTGCTCATGATTAATTATACTTACCATATATATTATTTTGTTAGAAGACATTTTTATTGTAAAATTTGCTGAGTAATACTTTGATGAAATAATGTGCCCCAATTTCGGGGGAGAAAGCCAGCCTATAGTAAAACTATTCTATGAACATCATCTATCCACAAATATTAGTGAACCAAAAGTTCACGAGATTTTCATTTGCAAATAATTGCAAATAAAGTAACTGAAGCTTTTGTAAGAGTTATAATTATATATACTCTTATTGTGGGTAGATGTCCTAGAAGGACAATATATCTCATAAGTTTGAATAATGCTTGAAGCGTGATATACCTCTTTCTTGTAAAGATATATATCCTCTATAAGAAGAGTATTATATGAGAAAATATTATTCCAGAAGAATAAAGAAAGGCAAGTATGATGATCAAGAGTACTGAAACCAAGATAAAATTGAACATTTGGAAATGTTCTGCGTGGATATGGCGCATCATTGCATTTTAAGTCATTGAGTCATTAGATAATGATAAAGATCTTTTGTAAAAGGATATTGAAGAGCCAATTGGTCCTAAAGCACCATGATTACACAAATTAGTACGTGATTATACTTGTTTCATATAAGTATAGGGCTATTATAGTTCTTCTCTAACTAATGACTTAGGAATGTACATTGAAGTTATAGTTTGATATCTCCTTCAAATGATTATCTGGAATTTTAAAAAACAATCCAACTCCTGCAGAGATGGATATATAAGATATTGATTATTTACATAATCCACATAATTCATGTCATGCATTTACATATACTATGATTGTGTGTGTGTGTGTGTTTTTATATACATATATAGTAGCCACTTCTTTCACTTATGTTGAAGGAATAAATTAATTATGATAGCTGGCTAAAATGTGTGTGATCAAGATGAGTAAATTATTATATTCAAGATTTATATATCCTCTTAGATGAAATTCCAATTATATTGTTGGAAATGATTATAAAGTTTGAGGATATACAAAGGAGATAAGATAAATATATCTATTCATGAGCTCCAAAAGAGATACATCAATGATGTGCAAACAAGTCAATCACTAAAATCTGAAAAATTTATCCACTAAGACAATAACGATAATAACAGTTGAGATCACCCTGAATACGTATGCTTAGAAATCTCAAGTAATTATCTAATCAGGGGGAGTAATGTTTAACATAGAGAATAGTGTACTACTTTTTCCTTCACTAGAGTTTTTTCCCATTGGGTTTTTATCTAGTAAAGTTTTAACGAGGCATTTTATCTATGTAATGGACATCCAAGGGGAGTGTTATGAATTAATAATATTTGTGAATGTCTATAAGAGATAATAATATCTGATATAAAGTCTACCTCCTAAAGAGATAGATATTCTAAAGATATAGAAATCTTAAAGAGATAAATATTCTGCAGAGACAGATATTGTGAAAAGATAGGTGAGAAAATTTTAATTATATCTCAATTATGATAGAATCTATCCCCTATTCCATCTATATCTCTTGTATCCCCTAAGCACAATAAATAGGACCCTTGGTCTTGGCATATTCTCTATATAATGGACATCCGAGGGGGAATGTTATGAATTAATAATATTTGTGAATATCCATAAGAGATAATAATATCTGATTAAAGTCTATCTCCTGAAGAGATAGATATTTTGAAGATACAGAAATCTTGAAGAGATAAATATTATGCAAAGATAGATAGGTGATAGAACTTTAATTATATCGCAGTTATGATAGAATCTATCCCCTATTCCATCTCTATCTCTTGTATCCCCTAAGCACTATTTTATAGTCTCTTGGTCTTTAGTTGTAAATACATCTCAAAGATAAATCAATAAAAAGTTCTATATTTTTCTCTGTACTCTTCTCTATCTTCTTTTTCTTCTCTATGTATTCTTTTAGTTATTCCTTACAATTCAATTATCTTTCTTTATATTTTATATAGATTATTCTATTGTGCCAACAAGTTTCATAACAGTTATCTTTTTCTTAGGGGATAAATGTGTTATATTGGATTGGTTTAGAGAAATAAAAAATTCACTTTTAGCTAATTTGAACTTCCTTCTTATAAAAAATTAATTTGAACTTCCAATTCTCATTAATTCAACTAATATAGATAAATTAAAGCTCATATTATCATCATCTCTTGATGATGTTTTTTTACCTTATTAAATTTCTTCAGCATGCTTCACATATTTAATAAATAAATTAAAAACTTCTCCATGGGATCTATTCGGGATAAAAAAGGTATGACTAATAATCCAAATAAAGAGGTTCATAAAAAAAAACCCAAATAAAAAGCTATAATCTAAAATTGATCCCGATAAGGACCTTTAAAATGGAATTTGAGGAAAGAATTCATTTATTTATTTTTCCTTAGACACAAAAATAGGGACTCAACAAAAAGCGATAATTGTTATTCCTAAATAAATATGTAATATCCCAATTTTATATTATAAGGAACTTTAACCTTTTCCACATTGATCAACAAAACTTAAGTTAATCGTTTATTAGGATAAAATACTTGTAATCTTGAAAAACAATTAAAATTATATTGAGAAGGAAAAAGTTTGTGGAAGAAAAGTGAAATAGTGATTAAATTAATTATATAATATAAAAAAATAGTGTGAAATGTTTAAATATTTTAAAATAGAAAAATTCTTCATAATATGAAATGTCAAATATGGCAATAATTCTTTGTAATATGAAACATATATATTATTTTTTATTAGAAAAAAGATTTCTTAGACATGTAAATAAAATTTAGAGCAAGGATTACTAGGACTTCGATGATCTAATAAAAGAAACAATGAACTTGAGTTGCCATATATCACCATAGACTTCTTTTTTGGAGAGGATATGAAGTAATTAACAAAGACAAAGTACAAAGATTATTATTTACACTTTTGAACCCTAGCCAAAAAAATTTCACTAGAGAATCTAGCGCATCATGATTATTATGTCAAAGTTGAGCAAAAACTTATTAAGCAATAAAAGGTAAACTGTCAGTAAATAATAAAGTAGTTTTTCACGCCCCATGTGTCCTAAAATTTTGTTCTAAACTAAAATATTCATCCGGTTTGTGTGAAATTACACATATTGTCTCACATTGGGCTAGATAACATTTTTTTACCATTGTCTAACCATTACATTTAGTATGGGTAATTATTTTCTTAATAAAACTTTCTTTGAGATGTTAAATATTAAATATAAAAAATTTTCAAATTTCTTGGGGGTGAAAAGGATTAGGATGGGAGGTGTTACTAAGAAACATCAAGACTCATATTCTCTTATTTGTTGTGCATATTTATATATTAACTTTTCATCTTCTTTATCCTATTTGATTTTTAATATCTTTTTTGTACTAGTTTTTACTTAACATTTTACATTACAAATCAATTTAATATTTTTTAGGGGAAAGAGAGCTTTATATTAAGTCTGCTTGAATAGCAGTAGTAATAAAATCTTGCATCACCTCCATCCAAACATTGGAGGGGTAAGTCAAAACAGCCTTAGCTGCCAATAAATGTATCGGTACATTGGTAATACATCGAGCAAAAGATAAAACAATAAGCCTATCGACAAGAGCATGAATTTGTGTATGGACATGCCCTAAAGAACTAAGAACCCAAGAGCGAGATTTGAGTTGGTCAATAAAACCTTTACAGTCGCTTTCAAGAGTGAAACTGGTATATCCAAATCTTTTTGCCGAACAAAGACCTTCACAGATAGCTACTGTCTCTGCATGCTCAGGTGAGGGCAAGTATTCTAGAAAATTAGTAAACATAATCTGCACCTATCCCTGATGATTTCAATTAAGGCCCCTAATACCAGCATTGTGCATAGTTCAGGCAACATCCATATTAAGTTTGAATAGCCCTAGGTCTGGCAGCTGCCAGTGATATCCATCAAAAGGAGACATAGCATGTCTTCTAGCTGGGTGTCTGGAAACCATTGCTACTCCTACTTTATTCAAGTGTGCAAATCAATTTAATTTAAATTAATAATCTAAAATATTGAAAAATAAACATGTGTAATGCACAGGGGAATAGAAAGTTGGTAGAGGACAGATCAAAATTTTATTATGTTCATTGCTCCAAAGAGATAGTTTTTATCATAGATTGAATATGAGAGATAGTGAAAGGGATCTGTCCATCTCTTATTAGAGAAATATTCGTGGGTCCCTTGGTAAGGGAAACTATAAAATTACGCATCGTCATCTCAAATATATTAATAAGGAGTTATTAATAAATTTTTCCCGAATAGTCTACCTAGAACTCAAGTAAATGTTTATTTAAGCTATATAATGATGACTTAGTTCATGCCTTATACTTAATTAGGATATCATGTGACACAAGAACTAAATATTAAAACTGATCTTAGATTAAATCGTACCATCCTTTAACTAAACTTGAGTAATCATAATGTCTGGCTAGAGGCCACTTATGATTTGTGGGTAATGTATAGAACATTACTGTTGTTCCACTGCCAATGTTAAGTGAATTTACAGGGTTGCACGCATAGACGAATTTTGTAAGCATTATGTCCATGTTCAATGACTTAGAATATGTCCATATTCATTGAACATTTTCAAAGGAATCATGGTACTATCTAGATTTGTTGTTAAGTTATCTTTATTAAGTGAGAAGTAATTATTTTATTTTCTCTAATAAATGAAATAAATTATTTCACTTTAATATTCATAATATTTATCCAACCGTTGTATAATTATGAGATTGCATTGACAGTTGGATGTAATGGAAGTTACAACTACCCCATATCATGGCAGAACATGGGTAGCCACCAAGTAGTTGCCATAGCAGTTTCCACCACTCCACTTCTTGGAAGACATGGTCATGGAAGTTACAACTACCCCACATCATGAGAGAACATGGGTAATTAATAACCACCATAACTCTTCCTTCTTATTGGTTCTCCTATGCAATTTGGTTATGCTTCAGATATATTTACAGGCCATTTTGGCCATGTTTGGGAAGGTTAGCCATTTTCTCTCCGCCAAAGATTGCAAAAAATCTACTTTATTGTTTAGAACAATTTCTGGATGGCAGGGGCTAGCATCACAATTTCTTATGAAGGTGTTCATCGTGTGGATACCAGGAGAGGGCGAAGCTTCAAAACAATAGCACCTCTATAGATCAGTTTTGTTCACACTAGAAGCTAGTCTTCTTTCTAATCAGTGTAATTAGTATATGTAGATCCCATTGGCAACATTTTTCGTAAGTCTTTCTATGTTGCTTTAGCCTATGAAAACTGAACCATGGTATCAAAGCCTCATCTAAACTAGGTTTTATATTTTATTTGTAACCGCTTTGGTTACATGTGTTGTTCTCATATTTGGTTTCATGATGAGGTTTCTGATTATGCCTATTTAATAAGTGGTATGAAACTTATTTCATGTTGTTCGTTATTATGGGGTTAAGTTAATTCAACTATTCTGTTAAATTCTGTTATGCTTAATTTGATTAAATAAAACAAAACTATTTCATTTTACAATCATGTTTAATGTAAACAGTATGAAGAAGAGTAGTTTAATAATTAAACTACAATACAGAATTGTAAAATTTATTGTTTAATTGTTAAATATTATTTCTAGAAAAATTATGATTAGAGTTTTTGTGCAGTAACTCATTCAGTGAGTTAAAAGGAAAAATTATTTTTCTTTTCTGGGGCACTGTTTGTAAAGCCTGCAAGGGCACTGCCTCTTGACCTTTTGTCGGGCCAGCGGGACCACAGTTTTTGCTTTTGGAAAATTATCCCTAGGACCCTTTATTGTTCTTTTATATTTGGAAAGATTCTATATTTGTTTTGGATGCATGGTGCATAACATGGCCTTGTACATCATGTGCTCGGCAGGTTTATTTATTGTTTTTGGGTTGTAAAGTTTTTAAAATACGGCATGTGTGTCGTTTCTCAGGGTTGTAAAATTGTAAAAGCTTTACCAGAATAGGTTTCCTTATTTCCTATTCTTGAACTTGGAGATCACATTCTCTATAACAAAACTACAAGGTCAAGAATTTGGAGGCAAGCTCATGGAGATAAAGATTTACCTAGATTGACTTTTGACTTCCACAAGGTTCATTGGAGTTAATGCAGGATTGGGGCCATGTTGTGTGATATGAACTCTTGTGGTTGGATTTGAGCTTAAAACTTCCCATGAATCTCTCTCTTGTTCTTGAGGATTTTGTAGAAAAAACCCCCCTAGGAAACCTTAATGAGAGCACTAAAACCTCCTAAAGAAAGCTGAGGCTCTTCTCCTTATAGGAAGAATCAACAAGAACTAAAGAACATCCACCTGTCTCTCACCTAAAGAGGACCTAACAACAAGCAACAATAGCTAAAAAAGCTATCACCTCTTGAAGGAAAGGAATTGGAGATGAATTCAAGAAGCCCTTGAAAATCCATTCATGAAATTCTCAATCCGATCAACTGATAAAAATCCCTAGTTGAAAGGTGGAAAAAGAAGAACAAGAACCCAAGAAACCCTCTTAAAGTGTATGATTCATATATTCATAATTAATTGTAGGAGACAATAGAATAAGAAGTATATATAGGCTACATAAGCCCTCATTCTAAACCCAAGTAAATTAAACAAGTCCTTAAGGGTACAATAGGTGTTAGACTACTTAATTACATGCTCTAAATTAAAGAAAACTGAATTTAAAATTATAAGGCCCACAAAATTTAGACAGAAACTGTCCGGGCTGGTTTTTCAGATACAACCAATGTGGACCTTGAAACGTCCGATTAGGCACTTGTTGTCTTCATGAAAGTTGTATCCCTTTCCCTTATTTTTCTATAGAGACTTGAATCACCATATTTGGACTCGTAGAACTCACATTATGGTTGTTTTACCAAGATGTGCCAAAACTAAAATGCAATCTAGATATGGCTGAGTTTCTCCAAGGATTTGATGCATCAAACAATCTCTGATTCAAGCAAACTTTGGCATTTCAGAATCCTCAAGATGTCATCTTCAAAGTTTGTGAAGATTTTATCTTTGTTTTCGTATTATAAGGTTTTCAAAAATATGTTTGAAGCAAAAGTGTCTAAGGTACCAAGAAAAGTAAGATTAGAAACTTATGCCTTGTATTCGCCCTAGTGCAATCCCTTCTCTTTAAGTCCTTCAAATTTCTCCATCAAACTAGTTGCATTAGTTTGGATATGCTTAGCTGAGATCATATCATACCCCCTCTCTTTAAAAGGATTCATCCTCGAATCCGTCCTTCAAATAACCACAAGAGGTGGGCAACATTTAGAAAAGAAATCTTCGAAGTGATCAATACTAAGAACTAAGCCAGTAAATCTAACCAACCATCTAAGCAAGAAGAAGAAAAAACTTTCTAGAACCCCTTTGAAAGGTCTATGATAAGATAAGGATGTCCAAACAAAGAAGTTTAATACATGACAAACCAAGTATGACTCAAGCACACAATAATCAAGCTTTACAAGATTTCTTTCAAATTGATCACAAGCAAGAACATGGAAATGTTGTAATTCAAACAAATAAACAACTTAAAATCTCAAAAATTGATTAAATGGTTGATGATACGTAAAAATCAATTTTAGAAGAGATTGCTTAGCTAACAACAAGAAGTTATGTAGAATATCAAAATTCCAAGCAAGAAGGGTTCCTACGAGAATTTGAGAAAAGATGTTCAAGAAACAACTTCTAAATGACACACTTCTTTTTAATTTTTCAAAGAAATCTTTTAAGCCACATTCTTTAAATGGATAATGAAATTGAAAACATTCATTCTTTTCAAAGCCCAGAACCCACCCATGAATCCCAAAATACAATACTTCATCTCTTTAAAAGGAACATAGTATTTGAAACCTTCATTTTCCAAAGCTTTTAAGAAAGAGTCATGAATAACAAGAAAATGAAGCTTCATCAAATCAAAATCATTCTTAGCAATCCAAGGCCTCCCCAAATCACAAGGTCTAGAAAAATCACAAGGGGGGGTTCAAGAATGCTATCCACATAAGATCCAAGAATTGATTTGAAAACAAATAAGTTATCAAGAACAAATTTGAGAAATTTCTCTCCAATGAGAATTTTGAAAAGAAACCCGAGAATTCATCAAGCAATGGATAGCAATAGTTGTTTCAAAAAATCCCAAAGCTTCCCAATTTCTCTTTAATTATCCATTTTTCCAAGAACTCTTTAAAAGGCAAGTGATAAAACAAGGTTCCACTAAATTCATGTTTCAAAGATATAACAAAAGAGTTCTTGTTTGGAACTAACAATTCATTTAAGTAGACATCTTTCCTAGAAGTTTGGTAAAAGTTTTAAGATAACAAAGATGTTTTTCAACAAATTCTTCAAAAGTAGTTCCAAAAAGCCTTTTCCCAATATGGTTTTCACAAAATCTCCATGACTATCTTTGAGCACTTCAAAACCAACTTTCTTCTTGTTTTCACAAATTAACAAAGATATGTATTGCTTGAAAGGCAAATGGTGGAACTGAAAAACATGAATATTTGTAAGAAACAAAGTTTTCAAGATCTCTTGATCCACCAAAAACTCATGTTCATTGCAAGGAAATTCAAAATGTTCATTCAAATAGAGGAAAAGTTGGTTTGAAAGAATAAAGGCTTCATGATGCTTCACAAAAGTATCAAGATAAGATGGCAAATAAATACATTATTCCACAAACTTTTTCATATGTTAACATGAAGATCATCACATAAAGAACAAGGTAACCAACTAGCTCTTTTAGCATCATCACTTTCAACAAGAGATTCAAGAAAGATACCACGCTTACTCAACATAGAAGCACACAAATATAAAGCCTAGCAACAATAGATTCTATGAAGAGGTCATCATGTAACAACTTAAGGTTATAGTGATTTAGTTCAATTCCAACAACACTACCAAAAAGCTATTTCTCAAGATGAGCACATGAAGGAAAATACTTAGACACAAGAGCAACATCAAGGGCTAAATTACAAGGGAGAGAAATAACCAACACATTTCCAACTACAGCCACATGAGATCTTAGAGAATCTAAGAACAATTTTAACGCCTTAAAAATAACTCTGGCATAAGAGGAAAGGGTTAGAAGAAGTGCTTATTGTTATGTCTTCATAAACTAACAAGAAGGTTCTTTCTCATGCCTTCTCCTTGATTTTCGCACCCTTTAGTTTGGTTCCTTCCAAGCATTGATGTCAAAGAGTAAAGATGTTTAAGAGATCTCCTATCACAAACAAGTGCAAAAGAACATAATTTAGTCTCCTTGAGTAATTGATCAAAACATAAGTAAAGAATAGGAGATAGAAGCTTATTATTTTGTAGATGTTATAGTTCAAGCTTCCTTCATTCTCCATGTTTTTTATCCACTAAGGCTGCACATATGAGGAATCACTAACAAGAAAAGAACTAGATCAATTAGTAAAGAAGTCCAACTCCTCACTCGTTTCAACTCTAACTTGCTCATTTTCTTTTCCCTCTTCTTTTGAACTCTCATGTTTTTCTCTTAAGCTCTCAATTTGTTTTGTTTCCTCACTTTTGGTAAGAATATTCTTTCCCTTTAAAGCACTCATCTTTTTCACTCTCTTCAAATAAAATAGATATGAAATGAAGGAAAAATAACTCTTCTCTCAAGCTCTCCTTTTCTTCTACTCTATCTTTCCTTTAGTCTGAATGCACTCCACTTTCTCAACCTTCTTCTCACTCATGAAATCAAAAGGATTCTCATTATAAGTCTCTTCACTAGCAAGCACTTCAACACATTCTTCAATTTCCATTCTAGCTTGTAGATGTTCATTGACTAATGGAGACTCTTCTACAAACAATGATGGTTCCATAGACTCCTCCTTTGCAATTCCTTGAGATTAAATGTACAATTCTCACTCCTCTTTAGAGTTTCCCATTTCTTGACTCCATTTGAGCCTTTCAAGTGTGCCAACTCCAAATTTAATGCTCAAGGCATCTTTTAACTCACTCCAAGTATTGAACCCCACCCCTTTCCTCCTCCTATAAACACGTGTGTATTCTAAAATTGAAGGAGATAATGAACAAGAAGCCAAGATAACCTTGTCATCTTCATCTACACTATAGGCATCGAACAAGTATTCCACCTCCCTCTCCCATTCTAGGAAGTAAGTTGGAACAAAGTTCCCATACAAAGTAGGCAAAGTCACCAAGTTGTGATTAGGCAACCTAGGAGCATATTCCAAACTTTGTAAACTCCTTCCACAATTTACATTTCCTCTCCTCTACAAGCTGTCATCCATATTCTCGTAATTCTCTTCTTTTCTAGTTTCATTCCTCGGAACCCTTTCAAAAGATCTATCAATATAACCATTTCTAGTTCCAAGTCTATTATCCTCATAGAAATTATAAGAATCCTGCTCAAATGATTTAGTATAAGGAGAGAAGTTACCAACGTCATCTTGTGTTCTTGGAGTGAAGTTTTTCCAACCTCGGTTGATTCCTCCGTAAGCTTTTACTCCATGATTATGAGAACAATGGCTATAGCCTTCATGATATATTTCATGACTTCCACGGTTACACTTCCAACCATTCATGATTATAACATTGAAAACCTACAAAACAAGGAAACAAGTAAAGGAAAACATGGACTTTGCCACTCCCTTGGTGTATCACTCAAGTTGAATTCACTTACCCCTCGTGTATCGCTTATTCTCTATGGCTTTTATCACAAGAATCTCACCCTCTTGCCTTTTATTTTTCTTCACCTTCTAGGGAATTCTATAGAACTTGTAATTCCACCCATTCAGCAAAAGAAAATTCAACAAAAAGATCAAATAAGAATTCCCCAGAAACTGGTCAAAGATGAAGAGGATTTTTATCAAACACTTGATAGACATAGAAATTCAAAAACATTTTCAAGAGCGTGAGCCAAAGGAATGATAATCTCCACTAGAGAAACAACAAAATAAACACATCAATTAACAAAGGAAATTGTTCGAAAATGAAATCAAAGACAATTTGAAGCACAATTCAAAGAAATTTCATGATTACAAAAAGTTTCCAGAAATAGAGCAGCAATGACACATTGCACCATTTTTGTAAAATACTCTTCAAGATCACTTCCAATTTGTTAGAAAATATTCCCAACTCATCAAGGTTTCAACCGCAAAAACTTCAATGAAATCGGACTTCATTTGTTATGCTTTTTGAATCAATCTTTCAGCATCAAAATTCCTATCTGAAGCAGATTTTCCAGATTGCATATAACTTCCATTTTTTTGCATTTTTCAATTATAATCGAATTTTCAACCAAAAAAAGCAATATATTTCACCTAAAAAAAGTTTCTCTGATACCAAATGAATGAACTTACTTGTGGTTTGATTTGAACTCAAAATCTTCCCATGAATCTCTCTCTTGTTCTTGAGGATTTTGTAGAAGAAACATCTCTAGGCAACCTTAGTGAGAGCACTAAAACCTTCTAAAGAAAGCTGCAACTCTTCTCCTTATGGAAGAATCGGGAAGAGCTAAAGAGCACCTATCCCTCACCTAAAGAGGACTTACTTGTGGTTTGATTTGAACTCAAAATCTTCCCATGAATCTCTCTCTTGTTCTTGAGGATTTTGTAGAAGAAACATCTCTAGGCAACCTTAGTGAGAGCACTAAAACTTCCTAAAGAAAGCTGCAACTCTTCTCCTTATGGAAGAATCAAGAAGAGCTAAAGAGTACCTATCCCTCACCTAAAGAGGACCTAACAACAAACAACAATAGCTAAAAAAGCTATCACCTCTTGAAGAAAAGGAATTGGAGATGAATTCAAGAAGGCCTTGAAAATACATTCAAGAAATTATCAACCCAATCAACTAATTAAACACCGTGATTAAAAGGTGGAAGAACAAGAACCCTAGAAACCCTTTCAAAGTATGGCTACAATTTTTCTTAGACTTATCATTAATTGTAGGAGACAATAGAATAAGAAGTATTTATATGCTACACAAGCCCTCATCCTAAACCCTAGTAAATTAAGCAAGTCCTTAAGGGTAAAAAGAGTATTAGACCACTAAATTACATGCTCTAAATTAAATAAAACCAAAATTAAAATAATGAAGCCCACAAAATTCGGATAGAAACTGTCCGGGCTGGCTTTTCTGGATGTGCCCAATTTTATGACCTTGAAATGTCCGATTCATCTTAGTGTCTTCACCAATGTTGTAGCCATTTTGCATATCTCTCCATAGAAACTTGAATCATCTCATTTAAATTTGTAGAACTCACATTACAACTGTTTTATCAAGATGTGTCAAAACTGGAATGCGATCTAGATATGTTGAGTTTCTCCAAGGATTTGATGTACCAAATGAGCTCTAGCTGATCAAAGTTTCAAATTATAGAATCATCAAGATGTCTTCTTCAGAGTTCATGAAGGCTTCATCTTTGTTTTTGGATTATAAGGTTTTCAAAAATGTGTTTGAAGCATAGTGTCCAAGCTGCCAAAAAAAGTAAGATTAGAAACTTCTGCCTTGTATTCGCACTAGCAGAATCCCTTTTCTTTAAGTCCTTCAAATTGCTACATCAAACTAGTTTCTTTAGTTTGGATATGCTTAGTCGAGATCATATCATTATGTTACGTTTTGATTTATGCTATTTGAAAGAACCTAAGATGGGGGTTAATTAAGTTAAATAACAAACTTTAAAAACTTTGTAATTAAAACTCTTGTTTTACTTTTAGAGAATGTTTCTTTTATAAACACATATGAACAACAAGAACAACAAAAGAAACTTCAAAACAAAAACAATAACAAATAATAAGAGTAAAGAAAGGGAGAAGAAGAGAATGATGTATATTCGGTCCTATCAAAGGTTTACATCCACTATCTTGAGCCATAACCAAGGATTTACAAATCTCTCAAAGATGGTAGGTAAAATATCTCTTACAAAAGTGGATCACCCCAAGTGGGTTTACACCTTAACCACTCTTCCCTTACACAACTACAAAGATCACCCCGTACACTCGAGTTTTACAACCCCTAATCTTGTACACATGGATATGACAGAATAAGAGATGAAGGAATCACACTATATGTGATGGATTACAACAAAATAAAGCACCACAATCTCTTATCACTCTTTTACTCAGCAAACATCAATAAAGCTCATAAAAATGAATGATTTTTACTATTAAAAGCTTACTAAATGTTTAGGCATGAATTATGAGTTTCTATTTTGTTCCACAGAGATCTTGTATTCATAGGAAAGCTTCTTACATTCAGAAAATGACTAGAAATGGCTAGTTTTGACTTGGTCCTAAAGTTCGGATGTCTAGACCTTCAACAAGTCGACTGAACTTGTCATTCGGAGCTTCAAACCTTAGCTTAGAAAACTCAACTTCGGACGTCCGTACTTTCAAGTTATTATCCGAACTTGCCATCCGAACGTTTCATCCGAACTTTAGTTCTGAACTTCTAAACTTACACTTAAAAACCATTTTTGAAGTTCAAATCAAATAACTAACTCAAGGTGTCTTAAGTAATCATTCATACACTTTCTAAATTAAAGATTAAAATAACTAAACCTTCAATTAAGTTCATCTACTCATGAAACACTTCAACGCACAAATTAATCATCTAACCAAAACTTCTCAAAACAATTTGGCTTGTATCAAAAACCTTTTTACAAGGACACTTTTGACTCTAAAAACAAAGTGTACGTTTTGAAAACAATTCTGTCCCTCTTTGAAAACCTTTTAGACTTGAGCTTTAGTAATGCATATTAAAGTAAAGAGGATTTGAGACAAAGTTTTACAAGATATACCTTACTTGACTCAACCCTATTCTAAGTATTCACCACTTCAATCCTTGGTAACTTGGATCCACTTGAATTTTCTCGTCTTTAACTCTTTAGCTCTTAGAATGCCAACTCTTCTTGCATTTAACACTTTAGCTCTTAGTGTGAAGATTTCATCTTCGTATACAAGAATTCTTGCCACATCAAAAATAGAACATGTAAGTGCACATCAATGTTTGTCATTTAATTAAAACAAGAATTGTCACCCTTAAGGCTAAAAATCTCCCCCATTTTGATGATGACAAGTACAAATGCAATGTGAGAGGATATAAATATATAAGCACATGGAAGAGCGTGAAACTTAAAGATAGAACACTCAAGCACGTTTCACATATTAAAGCTCAAAGAGCCTACGGCCACACCAACCTCCCTCAAAACCACCTTTCTTCTTCACGTCTTTAAAAATGGATTTAGAAAAAATTTGAATATTTTAGCACAGAATATGAGGTTTGATAGACATTAAGGACATTTTCAAAGCTCCCCCTCACAAATGTGCATAATTGTTTTGAAAACTTTCATAAAAATGTTTGAGAAGTTGTAAAGGATATAAGACTTTGAAAGCACTAAGCAAGTTCAAAACCTTGAAAAAGTATCCTTGAAAAATAGAGTCACACAAACACAAACATATCCAAACAAAATCAAGCATATTCAAACAAGGCACACACACATATATGTGAACTAAGCACATAAATAAATTAAACACATAAGCACTTAGAACTTGGTCGTATAAGAAACCAAAAAACATAGTCACTTAAGCACATAAGTCACACAAGCACATAATCAGCACTTAGTCATGTAAGCAACCAAAACACATAAGTTAAGCACATGATCACTTAGAGCACACAAGCACATAGACATATAGTCACTTAATCATACATAGTCACTTAATCATATATAAACACACAAGCACTTTAACACATAGGCACATAAGCAATTACACCATATAAACACTTAAACAAGCATTCATTCACATAGGCACATTACACATTTTTCTTCTCCTTTTGACATCATTAAAGCATATAAACAGGGGATAAAAAGAAAAACACCGAAAACACACCAAACAAAAAACATCAACCAAAAAAAACAAGACAAAAGAAAAAACCACTTAAAACCGCTTAAAGACAAAAAAAATTAATGAATCACACAAACATTCAATAGCTAGGATAGAAAGACCAATTCCAAAAAGAAAATAGAGATAGAAAAGCTTAGCCGATTTTCTTCGTGGTCTTTACTTCATGCTTGTTTGTTGTAATCATCAAATGAACTCATCTCTTTTGCCTTCTTTCTTCCTGGAACAGTTCACATTTTAAGTCTCATGGACTTCTTTTTTCTTATGTAAGTGATACTACCAGTGGAGAAGATGAAGGAAGAATGTGATAATCCTTAACATCCTTCATGGAATCTTTGCCTTCAGCCTTTGTTTCATCTTTTTCCTTGAGGTAGCTCTTGTGAATTTCCAGTATCATCATCATTTTCGAAAGAGATACCGTTATTTTCTTCTTTTGACCTTCTTACTTTCTTCCTTTAAGGGTTGAGAGGAATAAGAAACATTCCTTGAATATTTAGATTGATGTTTAAATTGGGACTACTCTAAAATTATCACATAACAGGCAAGTATACTAGTGCAGCACTAGAGAAACTCCCATGTTATCGAATTCTAGGGATGGAGAAGCTATAATATTAACCATGCTTCTAAGGTATAGTAAAATTAAAAGATTGAAGATGGTTTTAAACTAAAAAGGAAGCAACAAAAATAAGAACTAAACACTAGGCAACAAAAGCTTAGTTTTGCATATAATATATTGGAAAAGAGTTGAATAATGGAATCCCCCTAGAATTGTCAACTACTCTAATTGAAATTAATATGGAAAAGATGTTTGAAAGGTAATGGTTGGGTCTCACACGTGAGCTCAACAAATTCCTATATCTAGGCAAAGTCCACTCTATTTACTAATCTTTAGAGAAGAATCTCTTCTCTCTCTAACAGATTACGAATGCATTAGAGATTATAGTGAATTAATGTCCTAGGAGTTGTAATTAGCATCTCTACACAATTACGCACTCATATTGTTCAATTAGTTTCCCTAGATTAATCTTCCTATGTCAATTCTAATTCATCTTGCGAATTAATCGATTCCTTGAAAACCAAATCAAACATCCAATTTCATAAAAATCCAATCAAAGAACATATCACTCAAACCAGGGCTCATCTCCATTCAACAAATTAAAACCTAGCCATTAATCATTGTCAAATAACAGAAATTCATAACAAAATCCATGAAAAGGAAAGGGTAAGAAAAGCTTAGGTCTAAGACTAAGGATTCCACAGTTCCATGTCACCTCTGAGCAAATCTCTCGATTTCTGCCCCAAGAACACTAAATTGCTCCACTTCTTGTCTTCAATCCCTTCTCCAAATATCTAATTTCTAATCTAAACTTAGAAATCTAAACACTAAGGGAGGTTTTTGAGAGAAATTGATAAGTGTCAAATCGCCCAAAGAGAACCCTCTCAAGCTCTATATATCGATGAATCTTTGAAGAATTGTAGAAAATAACATTTAAACTCCCAAAATCTGAAGTTAAAGTTTATCGACCCGCGACCTGGCAGTCGTGGCTAGGCTAGCCTGCCGGCAACATAGGCTTCTACCTGGTTGTTGCTTTGTTTTTTAGAGACCTACCGGCCGTGGCAGGCTTCTATCCAGTTGATGCCAAATTTCCATCTTCTTTATTTTTTTCCATTTTCGTTCATTTTGCTCCTGTTCAGCTTGTCTTCATCCTAAACTCCTTAAGAATGCACCTAAGTCAAGAAAGTTGGAAATTGGGGTAAATCACTTGTTTGATACATCAAAAACTTCGGAAACTCAAATAATCAACATATAAAAATAACGACACATATATGCATATCAAACTCTCCTACACTTATTTATTGCTTGCCCTCAAGCAACAAAAAACCAATAGCATCCTAAGATAGAGAAACTAGGGGTGTAAATGAGCTGAGTGGAACTCGAGCTCGACCCGGCCCTTTTTTACTCAACTCGAGCTCGAATTTAATTTTTTTGAGGATATATTATATGTAATAATTAAAATAAAGTAAAAAATTATATATTCTTGATCGATAGGCTCGACGAGCTATCGAGCCATGTTAATGACGCTCGAACTTAGCTTGTTTTTAGCAAGCTAGCTCGAGCTCGGTCAACAGTGAACTCGAAGCACGCTTTGAACGTGCAGCTTGCGAGTAGCTTGGCTCATTTATACCCCTTAGATAAACTATCAACCCAACTCGACAAAACATGAGATAACCAAACTAACTAAACTAAAAAAGATGAACTAAGACGATGATTGTAAAAGAAAAACCATCTCATTTACAAACTTACCAATCGACGATGTGTGTGTGAATGTGAGTGTGATTTACTTGTGTCGCCTTTCAAAGAACGCAAGGAACGTCAAGTGATTAACAAAGTGAAACAATTTAATTTAAAGGGCCTTAACAACTTATCTATCCAACACATATCCACTTTAAGTTCTAACCTAAGTCGTTCCCGAATTAGGTAGGATTTTTTTTTTCAACCTTATAATGTTAGGTTCAGGACATAACGGGTGACCAAAAGAAGGGAAAAGAAAAACAAAGAAAATAAGAACTGGAGCTAACGTAACAGAAAAGGAAAACAAATTGAAGATTACCAATAATCTTTTAGTCGCTTTCACTCACTTACCATTCATCCCCGGAACACTTTATTTCATGTTTTTACTTTGCTCAACCCACCTAACATATTCTATATCTCTTTAATCATTTATACTCAAGGAAGTTTGAATATAAAAGAGGGAAATTTTAAGAACTTAAGAGGTAAAGGAGGCCACTCTTTTTCTCTCTTTCTTTTACTTATCTTCTTTTGTCACAACTTTGTTTTCCTTTCTCATTTTTTCTCTCTTTTTTTTTTTCACAATGATTGAAATTGACTAGTGTTTTTCACAGAGGGCATTTTCACAGATCTGTTTCTTTTGTAAACACCTCACTTCTTCCCTTTTTCCTCAAATGTAACCTTTCTCACAAGAAATTCCCAAAATACACCTTATTTCACATTATTCTCTTCTTCACTCAGATGCCACCATACTTAGTTGTTATCCTCACTCGAAAAGCAACTAAAGTGTTAAAGATCATTAGCTCACACAATCGAGGGTTTTATAAAAATAGTGGGTTTCAATGAAAAAGAAAAGAAGGGCATGAATCCTTTGGCATGTAAGCTCAAAACAGGGTACTAGGGATTGACTTTTACAAGGGTAGGCAAGAAAGACACAAACGGGTCAATGAAGGCCTAAGACCATCATTTCTTGAACCAACCTAAACTAGACCTTTTAACCTAAAGGCGATGTAAAGACAAGAATGAGGGCATATACTTGAAAGGGAATCATTAAGCTAATCTCATAAACTTCCAAAGCATTCAAAGATCAAGCAACACTTGCTTGTGCAAAGAAACCATTGATTCAATAAGAAGTATAAACAAGTATGCAGTGTTCAAATTCTATCAAGTAACAAGCCCTATCAAGTTTCTTAAAGGTCTTGTGAACGATATCCCTATAGGTTAGGGACAATAAAAGTCTTTCTAGATTTTTGAGAGTTTAAAAGTAAAACTTACCAAAGGGAAAACAAAGGAAATCTTTTTGGATTTTTGAAACTTTAAAAAGAAACATTTAAATGAAAGTACGAAAAGACTTACAAGAAAAGAACTCTTTTTGTACTTTTCAAAAAGGAGAGATAAAGGACTCAATAGAAAAACAAAGAAAATAGTTTTTTGCTTTTTTCAAATTTATCATTCTTTTTTCTTTTGGATAAGATTTCCTAAATACGACTAACTAAGAAAGGAACTATTAACTCAACATAAGAGCATACAATACACACATACGCCCCCACACTTTAAGCCACATTGTCCTTAATGTGAGAGCCAGGACTAAATAAAAGAAGGAACAACCAAATCAACCAATAGAATAAGTAAAACAACAACTCAAAACATACAAGGGAAGAAATCCCAAGACAAGAACGAAAGAAAAGAAAAACAACTAAAATAGAATGAAACAAAATAAATAAACAAAAGTATACAAAATAGAGATATAAATGGAGAAAGGGATCAGAAACTCCCTCATTGCGAACCCATTTCTGCATCACCGTTGCCGACACTAGTACCCTAATCGGGAAAGAAGTGTTGCGAGGAAAGTCCCGGCTCAGAATGTCAAACCGGTCCGACTTCAATTCGGACACTGGTTAGGATGACCCAAAATCTTGAAAGCATTATGCCTTGACTGTTGAGCTCCACTTCTTGGTGAGTGATCGAGGCCCCTTAGAAAGCTACGGCCTCCTCTTTGTGGTGAAGGGATGACACCATCGCTACCATCTACATGTCATGAGTATCCTGCTAAAAGTGGAGCTACTCAAAGTGGGCCAGCATCTCGGCCTAAAACGCCTCCATGGACTGCATAGAAGATGCACATGTAGTGCCCATGGCAGGGACATCATAAGCAGGGTCGGCATACTGAGTATTGTTTGAGAGTTGTTGTGAGGAGGATTCTCGGAGCTCAACTAGAAAGTTGGTTTGATGGACTGGAATCCAAAGGAATTTTTGTCCCGTAGAGTGTCCTCCATCACTGGAGAAATCCATGTTTTCGTTTCCTCATTGTAAGGGTAACCGCAATTGTTGAATGTCGTGAATTTGATGAGATACGATTTTTGAGTCGTTTCCTACCTCTCCCCAAAAGAATCCACATGTACGGTCTAAAAAAGACGGGTTAACAAGACAGGATAGCAAAAAATAGTGTATCATTAAGGTGACAACCCATGTCTTGTATAGGTTGAATAATCAATAATGCCAAGGAGAAGGGCGAACGGGATTGCACTTTATCAATTATGTAAAGGTCGACAATCCTAACCTCATTTTAGCTGCTCCTTTGGGGAACAATGGTGTAACCAAAAAATAGGAGAGGGCTTGGGAGAAGATGTCAAGAAAATCGCCCCCGTGAAGAATAGCCTTTCTGTCACCCGGGCGGGGATGGATTTGAAGCCTACGACAAGTCTCTTCATAACTCCACTTCTGGTCTTCCTTGATCATTTTTAGATTGGTATCGATAGTCCCCGAGTTTCCTGCATCCCTATGACCTAGAAGGTCAGACTCTCCCTAGTAAAGGTAATCCGGATCCCCATAACCCAAAAAATGATCA
The DNA here is from genome assembly GCA_028651295.1 of Catharanthus roseus. Lineage (NCBI taxonomy): Eukaryota > Viridiplantae > Streptophyta > Magnoliopsida > Gentianales > Apocynaceae > Catharanthus > Catharanthus roseus. The sequence goes on from JAPQWS010000102.1 coordinate 5,555,937, forward strand.
TGGAGAGATGTTTATCAGGCTTACATAGCATGTTGGCCTAGAATTCACGCTGGAGATTCAGGTAGTACTCACCATGAAGTTTAAGGAGATTCTCCCGACCCATATGTTTGAAGAAAGTGTGAAACTTAAAGTGGTTGGAAACCTCAACAGAGAAATTTTCTTCAATGACCAAAGAAAATGCCTCCCTGTCCGTGACCCATTTTTGGCTTTCGGGGGACAACCAAAGGGGATAAGGAGGGAGAGCGGGGACGAGTGGATCGTTAGGTCAACTCGGGGTTAGTGATCCAACAAAAAGCAAAAATAAAGGATAATCACAACCACAACCACACTAACTAAACCAAGAAGAACAAATAAAATAACAACCTAACACATAAAACGACAACCAAATCTAACTGAACAAGAAGAACAAATTGGTCAAAAGAGCGAAAAAATGGTAAAAAAATCACTCTAAAGCCCAAAACAAGAAACAACTGAAGGAGCTAAAAAGACCAACAAAAATCACAACACCAAAATATAAACAAAAACAAACACAAGGAGAAACAAGAACAGTGAATGTGTGACAGGAGAAGATTAACAACATAACACAGAACCAATCAAAGACACAAGAACAATCCCAAAACAAATAGGCAACTAAGTTTGCAAATTAAACAAAACTGAAGGAAATTAATGAATTAGAATCGTATCCTCAATTCATTTGACAAAATGAACTACTTCAACTATACTGAGGAAGCCAAACATTGCTGCAGTAAGTCGCCACCAGATTCATGCCAATATTGTCACGCAAGTCACTTTAGCCATTACTGTGGTGGGTGTCTGCAGAGGAAAAAGAAAAAGGAGAAAAATAAGAAGAAATTAGAAGAAGGAGATGGGAGTGGTACGTGACTGTGGTGGCAGAAAAATGAGAAGGGGAAAAGTATGTGTGGTACTGGAGAAGTAGTGGTGGTAGGTGACTAGGTGGCCAAGGCGGAGAAATGAAGAAAAGAGGGGGAAGGAAGAAGAAGAAGAAGAAGAAGAAAAAAGGGGGGATAATTAGAGGAAAAAGAGGAGAAGATAGGGGGAGGGGTCTCGGTGGTGGCAGAGGATAATGAAGAAGTTAAGGGAATGAGAAGAAGAAGAAAAGGAGAAGAAGATAGGGAGGAGTGGTGGAAATTCACCGATGAATGTTGCCGGAAGAGGGGAAGGAAACTCTGAGAGAGAGAGAGAGAGAGAGAGAGAGAGAGAGAGAGAGAGAGAGAGAGAGGTGCTCACGGGAGGGGTGGTCTGAAATTTAGTAAGGGATTAAGGTAATTGGAGTGGAAATTTTGGAAATTAGGAGAAATTTTGGGAAACTTAATTGCCCGACTTGGAACCCGTGAATCTGACCCGGAAACTCAACTCGATCCGGAACCTGACCTGAACCGCTGCTGCATTGGGATCCTATCAGCCGCAACACATTTTTGGAATTTTTCCCTTGCTCATTGAGACCAGCCAGCTGGGGCTAGCTTCTAGACTGCTGCCATCGTTATTTTCATGTTGTTTCGTCTCCTTTTTCATGCCAGAATGGCCCCTAAACACATTTTCAAGCTCCCATCAACAGTAAGTACCAAAGTAATCATCCAAAGCACCTCTAACACAAACAAAAACAATGAAAATAATCAACAATGAAAAACAAAAGAATAATGAACTGAACGACAACCTAACTTAAAAAAATGTAGCATGCATTACTGAATGAAAATAATTAATGAAAAATCATGCACTAAGAATACAACAAGTTTAGAAAAGAAGTATGAAATACTCCCTTGTTAGGTGTCAAAAGCACCTCCTAGATCATGAGAATTTGAGATCATCTTGATCTTTCTTTTTTCAATGTGCCGAATTGGCACCAACTTCATGAAGCCCGTATTCAATTTGGGAGGGGAAGTCTTACCTTTTCATTTTGATGCCTTCGTCCTTTCTTGCCATGATGACTTAGTTTCTTACAAAGACAAAGACACATCATGAGTGGTATGATGAATACCAAACAATGTGTCTTGACTATTAAATGAGGGGGTTGGAGTTAGTGGAAATTTGAACACTATTTTATTTTCTCCAACCGTCAGAAGTAACTTTCCTTTCTCCATATATATCAAAGCCCTTGAAGTATGCAAACATGGGTACCCCTAGAATTAGGGGGAAGTCTACATACTTTTCCATGTCGAGGATAACAAAGTCCACATGGAAGACAAGGGCCTTGACCTTAATCAAGATGTCTTCCACAATCCACTTAGGATGTCTAACACTTTTATTAGCTAATATAATGGACATCCTAACGAGTTTTAGATCTTCTAGGCCTAGTCTCTTACACATAGCATGTATACAACATTGATACTAGTACTTAGATCGGCTAATGCCTTATCAACTCGAGAACTACCAATCATGCAAGGAAAAGATAAACTCCCTGGATCTTCTAACTTCTGTGTAGCTTCTCTTGTTGATAAGAATTTCCGAGCATTCTTTACCCAAGATTTATGTTGATACCTTGTCAATTCTCTTCTTCTTTATATACATCTCTTCTAAGTCCTTAGCATACTTGGGTATCTACAAAACAAATCACACAGAGGTAAGTTTATTTTAAGCTGTTTAAAAATCTCAATAAATTTCCTTATTTCATCTTGGTTGCAATTACGAACAAGGGATAAGGGATTTTCGGCTTGTATGCTACAATCTTCGGCTTCTCGTTCATTCCCTCTTCACTTGGTTCCACTTCTTTGGATTCAAGAGTGACTAATATCTTCATTGCCTCCTCACTATAACCCTTCTTTGGGATGACTGCCACTTTCTCTTCTTTGGGAACCTCCTCATCAAATCTCTATGTGATAGTATTTACATGCTCCCTTAGATTTACCTCAATGTTGCTCGGGAGAGTTCCAAGGGTCCTTTCAGATACCAACTTGACAAATTACCCAATTTACTTCTCTAGATTGTGGATAGATACCTCTTGGTTTCTTTGAGTAGCTTCTATACTATTTATTCTAGCATATGTTGCCCTCATGAATTTTACTATTAGATTTTCCAAGTTGGATTTCACTGGTGGCAAAATCGGAGGAGATGTGTTATATGGAAGTAGTTGTGTAGGTCATCTATGTGAAAACCTGGAGGATTAGGAGGTCGTTATTGCCCTTGGTTACCCCATGAGACGTTGGGGTGATTCCTTCATCTAGGGTTGTAGGTGTTAGAGTATGGATTGTTACCTTGCCTATTCTATTGGACGAAATTCACATGCTTAAAGAAATACCCATACTAGGGTATTCATGGTTCGGATGCCCTCCACTGTAGAGGCTGTAGTGACCTGGTGAGGATTTATCTATGAAGGTGTCTAGTTCATGTTTCCAATCTTCTGCTCAATCACGGCTGCTAGTCTGGATTTTATTGCTAAGAAAGCATCCACACTATAGATTCTTGTTGTCTTAGGCTTGGCCCTCGATCCTCCCCAAGTGTGAATATTCATTGTGATTTACTCTATAAGATCATATGCTTGTGGAGGGGTTTTACTATATGTGGACAGACCCGCAGAAGCATCTATCAGTTACTTGGCTCCAAAAGATACTCTGTTGTAGAAAGACTACATTTGAATACCCAAGTATGAGCTATGATGTGGGCACTTTCTAAGTAATTCCTTCCATCCTTCCCAAGCTTCATAAAGACTCCCCATCGACTTGCTAAAAAGATTCTCATTTCTCAACATAGCAGTGCGACCAGGGGGAAAGTATCTTACCAAAAATTTCTCGACCAATGAATCCCAGGATTGTGATAGATTCAGAAGGTAGTGATTTCAACCATGATTTTTCCTTGCCTCTCAGAGAGAAGGGAAAAGACAAATGTGGATGGCATCGTTCGAGACTCCATTGATTTTGAAGGTATCGCATACCTACAAAAAGTTGCTGATGTGTGCATTCGGATCATCCTCTGAGAGTCCGTCAAATTGTACGTCTATTTTGCATCATCTATATCAGATTGGGATTGTTTTAGAATATGTTAGCATATACTACCAGTCTAGCGATGCTCGACTGCGCCCAATGATGGACGGTCGAGCTAATCCACCATCATTCTCTCTACTATTGGAGGTGGTACAATGAGAGCAATTTGTGGAATTGGTAGTGGAGCATCATGTTTGTCCTTCACTGTCATATCCACCGGAATGATCACGTTGTTTGTTGTCTCGAATCTTAGGGCGTGGCGGATACTCCGAGCATATGTTTGATCTTTGGGTCGTATGGAATGAATTTACCCTGTTGGTACGGTGCATAAATTAGTTAAGTGATAACCGAAAACAAATAAAACACATTCAAACACATAAGATCAAAGATTTCCCAAAAATAAGCCACAAATTACGAGTTCAAATAATGCAAGAACAAGAACAAAATGACAAAAATCGAAAACAAAGAAATCAAACAATTAAAGCAATAGATAAACGTCGTTCTTGAATTTACCATCCCCAGCAACGCGCCAAAAGCTTGATGTTTAAATTGGGACTAGTCTAATACTATTGCCTGACAGGCAAGTATACCTATTGGTGTAGCACTAGAGAAAAGACCAGGTTGATGAACTTTGGGGATGGAGAAGCTATAATACTGATCGTGCTTCTAAAGTTTAATCGAATCAAACGATTGAAGATGGTTTTTAAAATAAAAAGGAAGAAAAAAATAAGAATTAAACTCTTAGAAACAAAGGCTTAGGTTTCAAAATAATATATTGGAAAAGATTTGAATGATGGAATCCCCCTAGAATTGCCAACTTCTCCAATTGAAATTAATATGAAAAAGATGTTTGAAAAGGTAATGGTTGGGTCCCACACGTGAGATTGGGAAATCCCTATCTCTAGATGAAGTCCACTCTATTCACTAATATTTAGAGAAGAATCTCTTCTCTCTCTAACCTATTATAAATGCATTAGATTAAAAGTGAATTAATGACCTAAGAGTTGTAATTAGCATCTCTACTCAATTACCCACTCTGATTGTTCAATTAATTCTCCAAGATTAATTTTTTTTTGTTAATTCTGATTAATCTTGCGAATTAATTGATTCTCAAAAATCAAATATGCAATTAAATAATTGAACAACAACCAATTGAAAACAAATATCCAATATCATAAAAACCTGTTCAAATAAACATATTATTCAAACAATGGTTCATCCCCATTTAACATATAAAATCCTGGCCATTAATCATTTTTAAATAAAAAAATCCACGAAAAAACAAGGGTAAGAAAAACTTAGGTCTAAGATTAAGAATTTCACTGTTCCGTGTCATTGCCGAGTTCGTTTCTTGATTTTTGCCTGAAGAACACAAAATTGCTCCACTGCTTATCTTCAATCCCTTCTCCAAATATCTAATTTCTAATCTAAACTAAGATATCTAAACACTAAAAGAGGTTATGGGAAGGAATTTTAAATAGTAAAATTGCCCCAAAAAGAGAACCCTCTCAAGCCTTAGATAGATAAATCTTTGAACAATTGCAGAAAAATAACATTTAAACACCCAAAATCTGAAGTCAAAGTTGGCTGACCCGCGACCTGCCTACCATGGTTGGGCTGAACCTACCAGCCGCGGCAGGCTTCTACCTGGTTGTTGCTTTGTTTTTGAGAGATCTATCGGTCGTGGCTTGGTTAACCCTGCCAGATGCTGCAGGCTTTTGTCCAACTGATGCCGAATTTTTTTCTTCTTCGTCTCTACTCCATTTTCATTTGTTTTAGATTATATTCATCCTAAACTTCTTTGGTAAGCACCTAAGTCAAGAAGAGACAGAAATTGTGTTAAATCACTTGTTTTATACATCAAAAACTTCAAAACCCGAAATAATCAACATATAAAATAACAATAAATATACACAATATCAGAGGTCTTTCTTGTGTAGCTCTCCAAGTAGTGTCTAACTTTTAAGGCTCCCCCTTACTAGGTTTCTTGGGTTCTTCACGAGTTCCTTTCAAAGCTTGATTCTAGAACTCTCCTAGAAGTAAACGTTGTTTTGATTTCTTCTTCAGTACAATCCTTACTCGTCTTCCAAGAATCTCCAATTAAACTAATCATATGTCAAGAAATCACCCATAAATTTAACCTTAATCATCTAAAGAGGGGAAATACTATGTTTCCATTTTTTAATCTTCTTCTTGGATTTGCTTTCTCATCAATATTTGACTATTTTTCTTCTTCTTTTTTTCTTTCTTTGTCTTTGAAAATGATGGTTTCTTTCAAAGAGCATTTGGTTTAACAACTTTTCTTCCTATTTTGATTTATCTAGGATGTTGAGTTGAAATATATGATTTTATAAAGAAGATGACTTGAAGTTGATGAGGAAAGTGTTTAATTGGGTTAAATTTTAAAGAAAGTGTCTTTGGGAAGTTAAAATTTGAGAGAGAATAAGTTTCGAATGAAAGAAATATGAGAAGAGTGAGGTTCAAACTTTTGAAATACCCATTAATTAGCCGTTATCCAACAACTTCGGCCATCTGAACTTGTTTGGATTGTTCGAGGCTCTCGTTCGAACCTTTTGTATCCTTTTGATTCGGTCCTCCGAACTTTGAGCTGATCATCCGAACTTTAAACTTATCTTTCTATTTTTCTATAGACGCATACTTCGAATGTCCGAACTTATGTTTATTGTCTGGACTTTGGTAAATTTTCTAAAGCAAAACTTTCAATTCATGAAATTAGGACATCTGAAATCCATGTTTTCTTGCACACTCAATGCACATATTAATCATGGAAATTTAGGATACCCAAACATCTTCTAAGATAATTAAACCTTACTTCGGCCAGAAGTTTCAAAAAGGAAAAAAAATCAGCAATATAATTAAATATTAAAAATCATACTAACAATACTTTTTGCAACATCAATGTTTTTAGGTTCAAAAGTATGTAAATAAAGACACCTCTTTGTCCTTACTCCTTGAGATGGATCATCAATTATTTGATCTTTTGAATGACTTCTATTATCATCAATCTCTTGGCGAATCGTCATTTTCTTCCTTTTGCGTATGCTCTTCCAATAGGTGAGCTTTTACTTGTGGAGAATTTTCTTTGAGATTATTTCTCATCATCATTCTTTCTTTTTGTCACAAAACCATCTCTTATAGGTGGAAGATCGTTGATTAAGGAAGCATTCCTGATCAAGTACCTTTAGTGTCAACTCTTCATTCATTTGATCTTGCATATGTTTCAAGATAGAAGAAAGAAGTTGATGTATCTTTTGGTACCCATAACTTCTTGGGTCCTTGGAGGTTAGTAATAATCCTTTTTATTTTCCATATGGCTTCTACACCACTTTCGACCTTCTCCTAGATAAAATATCTCGTGACCTAATGACTATGTTTTCCACAATAAGTACAACTGTGGATGGTAATACGGCAAGGTGGTGGCAGGGACCCCAATCCCTGGCCCTGTCCCTACTACCCCTACATTGTCCACATCCTCACGCTTGGGGATGAAAATCATCCCCAACCCCAATCCAACCTCTCCCAATTATTACCCCATTCCCAACCCATCCTCACATGTGGGGATGAAATTTAGCTCCATCCTTGACCCACTCAAGTGAGGAATTGGGGACCTAAGCATGAAATGGAACCAAATTTTTCAATAAGTCTATTTAAGATACCAATATATTGTGTATTTGTTATGTATATACATTAACGATTTTATATGTGTTTATCAGTATAAACATGTGTATATACATCTTAAGTGTAAACATGTACATATTAAATTGTAAAACAACTAATTAAATGTTTTGCATATTATATTATACTCATAATAATTTGGTCTACTATTTTTAGGAGAGAATGAGATAATTATATTATATATTTTACATTATATTATATATAAAAATATAAATATATAGGTAATGAAATATATACATATATGTATATATATATAATAGTGGGGACGGGCAGGGATGTACGAGGATGGGTAGGAATGGGTGGGGATAGGGCGAATGGGGATGGGTGGAACGTGATCCCCTTCCTGGCCCATCCTCAAGAATGGGGATAAGATTCATCCCCTTCCCCACCCATATCCTAGTCAAACCGGGGTTAACTGGGTCTAAAAGGGTGGGGGCAGTTGGGTACCCAGTTTTACCATCCTATTGCCATCCCTAAGTACAACACATATAAGTTGTAGAAGAAGATGTATCTTTAACAAAATGGTTTTGATATTTTGAAGAAGATAGAGCATGGTTGTAACAAAGATCGTGTTTATTAAAAGCATGTTTTTGTGCTCCTAGAAGTTTTTTAAAATTATTTCTCCCATTTGTAAATATCTCTATACAGATACTCAAATCAACCATTTTTCTTTTCAAAGCTTCATAATCTGAATGAGTTTTTTCAAGAGAAAGAATTTTATCACGCAAAACTTTGTTTTGGTTTGAAATCTCTTCTAACAAAAGTTCAAAAACATCCTTATCAAGTTCGAGAGACTCAATAGAATTAGTCATCTTTTTGTTTTCAAAATCAAGGTAGAATTTTCTTTCAAAAGACTTTTTAAATCATTTTTCAAATACTTATTTTTATCGGACATTTTCTCCAATTCCTCATTTATAAAATAACGAAATTCATGAGAATCCATCCTCAAAAACATCACAAGAAATGCTATTAGAAGTGAAGAGTACCCCATCATCGATGGCCATGAAACTAACATTTGCTCGTTCACTATCTGAATTTTCTTCTTCACTTCCACTTTCTTCATCCGACGTGCCAACTAAACCTTTTCCTTTCCTTCTTTTGGTTTTCTTTTCTTTTCTTTGTCTCTTTGGCATCTTTCTCCTTAAGCTTTTGACATTCGGCAATGAAATGATCGATGCTCCTGCATTCATAGTATTTTTGTTTATAAAGAAGGGATGATTGAGTTCCTTTCTTTGAGAATTTTCTAAAATTTCTCCTTTTGTAGATTCTATTCAAACATCTTATGATTGTCGCCATATCATCTTCACAAGATAAGAATTCATCTTCACTTGCTTTATATGCAATTCCCTTCCTTTTTTTCTCATCTTTAATTTTCTTGAGTCTTTGTAACCTCATCTCTTGAGTTAGAAGTGATTCAATCAATTCTTCCAACGGTAACACCTTTAAATACTTGGATCCTTCAATTGCTAAAGCCTTTAGTTGCCAAGATTTTGGTAAGGCATTCAAAATCTTCATATTTTGCTCTCTAATAGAATATTTCTTGCCATTGGCTTTTAATCCATTCATGATGTTTGTTAATCTTGTGAACATATCGGTGATACATTATAATGCTCCAAAGAGAAAAAGTCGTCATCTCTGACCAGCATTCCTATCTTGGACTCCTTTACTTGATTTGTACCTTGCTGAGTGACTTCCAACCATTTCCATATCTCATGGGCTATTTCACACCCACTAATACAATTATATTCTACAGCATCTACACTGCAACATAATATATTCATAGCTTAGAAATTCAACGTCATCTTCATGTTGTCATCTTCATCACATTCATCAAGCTTCTTTGGTACTTTGGCCCACCAGAAGTCTTAGAAGGATGTGAGGACCTTTTTCAATAATATTCCATAAATCAAACTTAATTAAATAAATAATATGTGTATAACTTAATATGAGTCATTAAAAAGAGGTCTTAGAGTAGAAGAACCTTCCAAGTAAGTAAAAGAACTATAGTTTGTCGTAAAAGAATCATTACCTTAAGGTTGTTAAACCCAAATAGAGGACCTACTCTGATTCCAATTGAAAAAACCTAAGACAGGAGGGGCTGAATTAGGTTCAGTGGCAAACTTTAAAAACTTTCTGATTAAAACTCTTGTTTTACTTTAAGAAAACATTTCTTTTATAAACACATATAACAAAAAGAAAAATAAAAGAAACTTAAATAACAAAAACAATAGAAAAATAACAAGAGTAAAGAAAGGGAGAAGAATACAATGATTTACAGTGATTCAACCCTACCAAAGGTTTACATCCACTACCTTCAACCACACCCAAGGATTTATCAGTCTCACACTAACTCCTTTTCTCACAAAGATGGAAGGGAAAATGAGCTCTTACAACAGTGGATCACCCCAAGTACGTTTTATACCTCAACCATTCTTCCTTTACACAACTACAAAGATCATCCCGTACACTTGGGTTTTACAACTCGTAACCTTGCACATACTAATATGACAGAATAAGAGATGAAGGAATCACACTATATCTCATAGGTTACAACCAAATGAAGCAGCACCATCTTTCATCACTCTTTTACTCAATAAACATCAATAAAGCTCATAAAAATGAATAATTTTAACTCTTAAAAGATAAGGAAATATTTAGGCACGAATTCTGAGTTCTCATTTTGTTCCAAAGAGGTTTGGTATTTATAGGGAAGCTTCCAACATTTAGAAACTAGTTAGAGATGACTAGCTTTAACTTGTTCACGCAAAGTTTAGACGTTCGCACTTTCAACAGGTCGTCTAAACTTGTCACTTGAACCTTCAAACCTTAGCTTAGAAAATTCAACTTCGGATATCTGGACATTCAAGGTATTATCAGAACTTCCGACCTTACACTTAAAAATAATTTTTGAAGTTTAAATAAAAAAAAACTAACTCAAGGTGTCTTAAGTACTCATTCATAAACTTTCTAAATTGAAGATTAATACAATTAAACCATCAATTAAGATCATCTAATCATGAAACATTTCAACACAATGAATTAATCATCTAACCACAACTTCTCAAAACATTTGGCTTGTATCAAATACTTTCTTACAAAACACTTTTAAATCGAAACACAAAGTTTAGGTTTTGAAAACAATTTCTCCCTTTTTTGAAAACCTTTTAGACTTGAGCTTTACTAATGTATATTAAAGTAAAGAGGATTTGAGACAAGGGTTTACAAGATATACCTTGTTAGACTCAACCCAAAGTCTTCATCACTTCAATTCTCGACAACTTGGATCCACTCTTATCTTTGACACTTTCACTTTTAGAATGCCAACTCTTCATGCCTTTTACACTTTACCTCTTGGTGTGAAGATTTCATCTTCCAATACAAAAGTTCATGTCACATCAAAGATAAAACCAGCAAGTGCACATCAATGTTTGTCATTTAACTAAAACAAAATTTTCACCCTTAGGGATAACACTTAGTATATTTCTTTTATATATATACTTGCCAAACTTGTTTAAAAAAATTGAAGAAAAGTTTTTTGAAACTTTATAAAGATTAAGTGGTATGACCCGGGATAAGCATGTGAATATGAAGATCCTCCATGGACCGGATACAAGGTTGAGGGCAAGGAAGCTAGAAGAGGAGAATGAAGAAATGGTAGCTTCCTTGAAAGGACCTTCAAAATTACATATGGAAGGCATTGGAAAGGAGAAAATGAAGATCAAAGAAGCACCAAAACATTCTTAATGTCTATAATGCAAGTAGAGAAAGCCTAAGGAACAAGATTGGAAGATCTTGAAGATTCAACATCAAATAGAGAAGAAGGAATGAGCCTACTGTAGGTGGTAGGGTACACCTACTGTCTATGGTACCGTCATAGTAAGGAAGGAGGAAATGCTACCTACCGCCAATGGTAGGTTCACCTTACCGTCGCTGGTAGGGTACTAGCCAAATAATTGCTTGGGAAGTTTGACCTACCATCCACGTAGAGCGAGGCCTACCGTCGACGGTAGGTCTCGGAAGGCTGAAGATTTGGGAGTTTTTAACTCCCTTGACCCATCAATTTTATTAAGTTCCTTTTGACTTGTAATTAATTGGCATAAGTGCCCATCTACTTATATTAAGCTACTTTAACAATTAGGGTTGGGATTTTATGATTTGGAACCCTATATATGTATGTTTTTTCAGCCTTTGGCACAAAAACATTAAAGATTGAATATAGTTGAAAGAAAAACTTGAGAGAAGAACCTAGAGTTCTTGGGGTTTCTCCCACTTCCTTGTAAATTAGGGATTTATCTACATTGTACAATTGTAGGCAAGTGTTTCTTGAATCCAATACAAGAGTTCTTGTTCTATTCCAAAATCCTTTTATCTCCTTGAGGTGCTAGCTTTGTATAGCTAGTGTTGCTTAGAGTGAGTTCTTTCTTTTGTGTGGATAATAGGTGAAGTCTCTTTAGGCTTTGTTGATTCTCCCTCAAGATAGTAAGTTTTGTTTGTTTAATTTTTGCTACAATTGATCTTCGAATCTCAAATTTCTCATCACAAGTAATCCAAGGATCCTCATGTAGAGAGTTGCATCTTGGAAGGAGAATTGGATCTTATTCAAGCCATTAGAGATTCATATCATTTGGTATCAGAGCAAAGCTCTCTTTGAGGGGATGTTTAAGTTTTTTTATTGTTGAATTTCATTTATATAAAAGCCAATTGTAAGAAATTGCTGGAATTCTCGAAGAGAAAAATATATGTGAAATGATTGAGGTGAAAAGTGTAGCAAATGAAACCCAAATTTTTTGAATGTATCCGGTTCGAATCTTTGTTGAGGTTTGGTTCTTTAGAAACAAATTTGACCTGATTTGGACTTAATTTGGTTGGTCAATTTGTTCAAAACTTTGAAAGTGTCCAGCAATCGCGACTGTTGAAAACATGTGGATTAATCTGCCCATATCTTGTGTTATACTATCTCAAAGTGATCGAATGTTGTTCTTAAATTCATCCTCTTCGAGTTGTGCATCTTTCTAAATTAGTTTGACTTTATTTGGAGCTATATTCACTGAGTTATTGAGGATTTGGTGACAAAGGGTCATTATGCTCTGTTTTCTAGAATTTTTGTCTAGTACTCATAATTCTTTGAATTGAGCTTTCGATTGTCTTTGCTTTGAATTTGCAACTTCTTTTGAACACATTAGCTAAGTGTTTTGTTTATCTCTTTGTGGGGAATTGAACGTATTTTTGACTCATACTCTTGAATTTATCTTGGAACTCTTTGCACTCTACGTGTTCGATAAAATTCTTCTTTGACTTCGTTTTTCTTATCTTATGAGAATTGCTTGCTTGAATTGCTCTGGGAAATTTTCTTATAACTTGGAAGTTCTAGAAATCACTAAGCAACTCTAGTGGGTGAGTAATAGTAAAAGGCAAGAGGGTGACATTATTGTTATAAAAGCCGTAGAGAATGAAAGTAACTACGAGAGTTAAGTGCATTCTTCTTGAGTGAAACACTTAGGGAGTGACGAGGTCCTTCCTCTTTGTTTTCCTAACGTTTTCTGCAGGTTTAACAAGCCATTAAATTGGATATACTTCAACTAACTCTTCATGGCAAAGGATGGAAGCAATAGGACAACAAGAGATGGCTTATTCCAAGATTGCTACAAGGATGGAGGCTATGATGGGAATTCTTACGGAGGAAGCCACCATAGAAAAGACATTACACCCATAAAGAGTCAAATGGGTGTTGGTAACTTCTCTTCTCGTGCTAAAATTTTTTATTATATCCCTTATGAAGATTGTTGTGAGAATAGTCCTTATAATGTTCATAAAGGGTATCATGGTAGTCATGATTATAGTGATCAAAATTGTGGTACAGAAGTTAACCATGAATGATTGATTGGTCACAATGACTATGTGAGTGGGTGTCAAAAAGAGCAATTATTCTATACCAAGTGCAAGGTGCTAGACATGATTGTAATTTTTCTATAGATAATGGTAGTCAAGTTAATGTGGCTAGTACTTATCTAGCAGAGAAGTTAAGTTTGCCCCTTCTCGATCATCCTAGACCTTATGAATGTCAATGGTTAGATGGTGGTGTTGAAGTTAAAGTTAGCAAGCAAGTGTGGATGCCTATCTCCTTGGGTTGCTTAAAGATGAAGTGTTATGTGATGTAGCACCCATGCAAGCAAGCCACCTATTGGGACAGCCTTGGATGTATGATAGAAGAGCTAAACATGATGAAGACAAGAATGCTATCAACATCACTAGGAGTGGCAAGAGAATTACTCTTAAGTCTTTGGCACCTCACCAAGTATTTGAAGAGCAAAAGAAGTTTAAAGAAGGTTAAGGACATTTGAGAATGATAAAAGGAAAAAGAGCATTGAAGAAGTGAAGGAGAGTGAGATTAAAGAAAAAAAAAGAGTGGAAAAAGAAGAGAGAATAGAAAGATTATGCATTCTTTATTCTAATTCTAGTCTTTCAAGAGAAAGTGAGAGAGATGAGCGCTCAAAAGAAAAAGAGAGTGTGTTTGAGAGAAGTGAGAAAGAAAAGGAAAATTAAAGTCTTACGGAAAATCAAGAGAGTCATAAAGAAGAGCAAGAAGAAAAATAGATAGTTGCCATTGAAAAGAGTGAGAAAGTAAATTTGCTTACTAACAAAATTAACTCTTTTCTTGTTAAAGATTCTTTGTGTGCAGAAATTTTGGAGGCAAAACATGGAAAATAAATGGAAGATGGACTACTACTTCTACAATATAATAAGCTTTCCTCCTCTATCTTCATACTCATGTTTTGGTCATTTTTGTAAAGAGACTAAATCTTACTCGTTTGTACTTGATCTTGATAGGAATTCTCTCCAACATGCTTGCACCATAACATTAATGAGCGAAAGGAGGCATACTATGGAGTTTGAAGGCCAAGGTGAAAGCGTTGGAGAAAACTTGTTCTTATGCTATGGAGATTCTTCAATGAGTTTTTCTTCAAACCTATTTCTCTTTTACCTTGTGTTTTCCTTTAAAGAGTTGAAACTGTTCTTAATTGGTGACATCTTTCTTGAGTTTAGTCTTGAATGTTCTACCTTCTATTCTCGTTACATTTCTTATTTTTTCTTTGAGGTAGTTAAGTTTCTCCTTTGTGATGTCATAGTATAAAGGGATCATTCTTATTCGTTAATGTGCTCCATCAAGTTATTAATCTAGATAGAACTTATCTTTTAGTGGTTCAAGACTTGTTTCGTGTTTTTCTAGTTTTTATTTCACACGATGTTGAGCCACGGGATATTTGTGATCTCTTAGAGGATGCTAATCATCACACCTTCGGTTTTCTTGAAAACAATTCTTATGGTTTTGATGGTTCCATGTTTTCTTTACTTATTTATCATTGTGTTAAGTTTCAAGGGGAAGTAGTTCACACTTTCAATATGTGTTGACTCCGCTTGCTCCTTATGTGATCAGCTTTGTTGAGTATATTCTTGTGAATAAACCTTTGCTGCTTGTGGACGGCTTGTTTGAAAACTCTTGTCATTGGCAAAAGTTTCTCATTGTGGAAAAATCTTTTAAAATTTTGCTTGAAGATGAATTTGGTTTCAAATTCTTTCATTTGCATCACAAGAGTTCTTATTGTGAAAAGATTTTGAAAACTAAATGAGCTCTTGTTTTAAAATGAGTAAAACAAATTGTATGTGAGCTTTTGGAAATTATTGTGGCAAGAAACGTTTTTAAACCCCTTTGGATGGAAATGGTTGGAAGAAATCTTTACTATCATCTCCCTTTCAAGGAGTTGTTTTCGAATTTGTCCATTGCACTTACTATTTCTTAGGAGAACTTTAGGCCTATACTTTTGAAATATGGATTCGATGGGGCTTTGTTCTATCATCTATCTTTAAAATAGTTCTCGAAGGAAATCACTTTAAAAGAGGAAGGTAGAAAATTTAGGAAATCTGAAAATTTTATGTTTACTTTTCCTCATCACAATGTTGAAGCATTTGAATTTGTGAAACATAAAGTCCATTCTCATTTTTAAATTCTTTTGATTCCATTTTCAAGGTGCATTTCCAATATCACTACCCTTTTGAGGAAGAGACATCTCAAACTCAAGATTTTTTTGATTTAATTTTTGAGTTTGATGAGGATACTAGTTACTATCATCACCTACCTTTTAAGGATATTAGTGATTATACCTTATTTGGAAATTTTCAAGAAAGTTGTTCCTAAGAAGCTTCATTTTAAACTTCTTCTTTAAACCTTTTGAAGGAACATTTTTTATTCGAATCTTAAATGTTTTCAAAACTACTTGTGCGTAATCTTGAAATCTATTCAGATTTGAGCTATAAGTTTTATTACCCTTTTAAAGAAGTTTTGGAAGATATTATTGAAGTGCTTGAATTACAAGATTTCCACAGATTTAATTGTGTTCTTTTGTATAGAAATCTTGTAAAGCAAAGGTACTATATGCCTCATTCTTCATTGGACAATCTTTTCTTAAACTTTTATATTTACGCTCTTTTGAATTTCATAGACCATTTAAGGAAGTATGGCACTTGTGGAATTTTTTTGGTGTTGAGAAGATGTTCGACAAACTTGATGCATTATTTGCTTTTTCTCTTCTAATTCTTGAGAGTTTTGGTAATGTTCATAATATTGCTTCTTTTAGTGCTTCCATATCTAATGTTGCCCGCCTCTTGTGGTTATTTGAAGGAATGGATTCAAAGACAAATCCTTTTAAAGAGAGGGGGTACAGTATGATCCCGGATAAGCATGAGAATATGAAGATCTTCCAAGGACCAGCTACAAGGTCGAGGGTAAGGAAGCTAGAAGAGGAGAACGAAGAAATGGTAGCTTTGCTCGGAAGGACCTTTAAGATTACACGTGGAAGGCATTGGAAAGGAGAAAATGAATATCAAAGAAGCATAAAACATTCCTAATGTCCATAATGCAAGTAGAGAAAGCCAAAGGAGCAAGTTTGGAAGATCTTGAAGATTCAACATCAAATGGAGAAGAGGAATAAACTCTACCACAGGCAGTAGGATACACCTACCGTCCACGGTAGGGTCATGGAAAGGGAGGAGGAAATGCTACCTATCGTTGACGGTAGGCCTCGGAAGACTGAAGATTTGGGAGTTTTTAACTCTCTTGACCCATCAATTTGATTGTTAAGTTCCTTTTGACTTATAATTAAGTGGCTTAAGTGCCCATCTAATATCTTAATCTACTTTAACAACTAGGTTTAGGATTTAATGATTTGGAACCCTATATATAGGTATTTTCACCCTTTGGCACAAAAGCATTAAAGATTGAATATAGTTGAAAGAAAAACTTGAGAAAAGAACCTAGGGTTCTTGGGGTTTCTCCCACTTCCTTGTAAATTGGGGATTAGTATTGTAGGCAAGTGATTCTTGAATCCAATTCAAGAGTTCTTGTTCTATTCCTAAATCCTTTTATCTCCTTGAAGTGCTAGCTTTGTATAGCTAGTGTTGCTGGGAGTGAGGTCTTCCTTGTGTGCGGAGAATAGGTGAAGTTTCTTTAGGCTTTGTTGATTCTTCCTCAAGATAGGAAGTTTTCTTTGTTTTTCTTTGTTTTCTTTGTTTAATTTTCGCTGCAATTGATCTTGAAATCTCAAATTTCGCATCACAAGTAAGCCAAGAATCCTCATGTAGAGAGTTGCATCCTGGGAGGGGAATTAGATCTCGTTCAAGCTATTGGAGATTCATACCATTAAGTCATAAAATGCCTCACATAACCATAAGTGCTTCTTGATGCTTTGATCATCATATGGTCTCATTGCGAAAGCAAGAGATAAGTGGTTAGCTAAGTGGAGAAGATGGAAAATGGTGATTTCCATATTCTTGGAATAGTTTGACTTAACTAGTCTAAAAAAGCAGTTTTGACCCTAGGGCATCTATGGGGTTCTGCTCAGATATAGAGATGTCAATCTCATTCATCTGTGTTATTTAATTATTGGTGATAAGCCAAAGCTTACTTATGTTTAATTTAAAATGGATCGTTTTCTACCCACTATTTATATCAAGTGTTGAAAATTTTAGTGGATGTTTATGCATCATTTAAATATTTGCTTTGAAAATTTTGTATAGAGTATGGCTTCGAACAATTCAAATAGCTCTTTGCAATCTGTGCTTGAAAAGGATAATCTTAGTGGGTCTAACTTTCTTGATTGGGCACGAAATTTAAGGATTGCCCTTAAGCAAAAAAAAGACTTTATGTTCTTCAGAATCCAATCCCCAATGAGCCAACTAATAATGCCCCTAGAGTCGAAAAGGATTCTTATAGTACTCAAATGACGTGGCTTGTCTTATGTTGGCCACAATAAGCGATAACTTGCAAAACTAATTTGTGGAAGTTGAAGCTTACGAGATGATAAAACAGCTCAAGGAAATGTTCCAAGAGCAAGCACGTAAATAAATGTATCTTACCACTACTACGTTAAATAGCTACAAAACGGCCCTAGGCACTCAGTTAGTGCTCATGTCCTCAAAATGAAGGGCTATTTTTATAAGCTTGAAATACTTGGAGGACCTGTTAGTTTTGACATGGCCACTGATATGATCTTGGCATCTTTGATATCTAAATATGATCAGTTTGTCATGGACTTTAACATGCACAATATGGAAAAGTCCATAAATGAATTGCATGGGATGCACAAGCAAGCAGAGCAAAATATTAGGAAGTTTATTCCTAACGTTTTAATGGCTCAAAAAGGAAAGTTCAAAAGGAACATGGTAAAGGAAAAGCCTATGGTTGAGAAGGGCAAAGGAAAATAGAAGCCAAAGACTAAGCTAATCCCCTAAAAGAAGGGGCTTGCTTCCATTGCAATGAATTGGGTCATTGGAAGCAATTTAGAAAAAATCAAACTGGAAATTGAATGGATCAAGTTACTGGTTCACTAATTTATTGGCTCAACCATTTGAACCATTGGAAAAGCCTATGGTTGAGAAGGGCAAAGGAAAATAGAAGCCAAAGACTAAGCTAATCCCCCAAAAGAAGGGGCTTGCTTCCATTGCAATGAATTGGGTCATTGGAAGCAATTTTGAAAAAATCAAACTGGACTGGTTCACTAATTTATTGGCTCAACCATTTGAACCATTGGTCGAATTGGATAATGTCATAAATAAACAAATTTATAAATATATTATTTATCTATCAAATTAATTATTAAAATTCTTTACATAAATTGTGAAGTAAGTTTATAAGTTTAAATCTTTTAAAAAGATTTTGTTCAAGTGTTTTTTAAAAAATTTATAAACTTAATGGGAAACTTCGTAGTTCAATATATAAATTGTAAATTAAACTAGGCCCACCCTTCAAAGAAAAAAAGTAATTAGCCCTAAACCCTCTCTCCCTAAGAATAAAAAGGCCAAGCCCATTTTTTTTATCTCCTTCACTAATTTCTTTTTTAACCCTAGCCGCTATTCACTTAATCCTGTTCTCCATTAATTTTTTCACCTTCCCTAATTCCATTTGAGCAAACGATACTACTGCTCACAGCTCGTCCTCCACCACTACTCTCCGCTGCCACTCTATCCCCACTCCAACAACGCCTCTCCCTTCTTTTATTCTCTCATGCGTCTCTTTTTCTCCTTCTCCTCTTCTGATTGTTTTTGGTCTTTTTTTTCCTTTTTTTTTTTTTTTTTGTCTGAATTGTTTCTATTGTACTGATTTCCCCTCCGATCTCCATTTTTTCTTCTTTCTCCCTGCTTCTTCATTGAATCACTATCTCTTTTAGTGTTTATTGTTGATTTATGAAAATTTGATGCTTGATTTTCCAAATCCATGATGATATGAATATGAGAAGAAGAAATATTTTAGGGAGAAGATGGCATAAAATTTTGGAAAAATAAAAGAAAAAACAAAAAACTGGGTTTAACAGGTTAGTTCGGTTTCCGATCGAACTGCCAATTTTGACCAGCTCACGTCTCTTACAGTTCTTGAAAAAACCAAAGCAGACTACTAATCTATCCGGCTGGCCGATCTGGTTCAGTTTTCACAACACTGATTGGAAAAGGAACTGCAAACTCTACTTGGAAGAAAAGAAGAAGCAAAAGACAGAGAGACTGCCGCTTAAGGTACTTTTGTTATAGAAATTAATATGTCTACTCCCACTTCATAGGTATTAGATTCCAGATGGAGCTCACATTCGGGCAAATGTGCAAGGGATCAAAAGGAGTAGATCTTCGACAAAAGGAGAAGTGAACCTTTGGGTTGCAAGTTGAGCAAAAGTTGATGCAATAGCTATAGGAACATTTGACTTACTTTTGCCTTGTGGATTTTAAATTGAACTAACAAATTGTTTTTATGTTCCTGCTATTAGTAGGAACATCATTTCAATTCTTGTTGGATATTGATGGTTTTGAATTTATTATTAAGAATAATAAGTGCTCCGTTTATAAGAATGGTATTTTCTATGGGGATGCCTCTTTACTCAATGGACTTTACATTCTTAACCTATGTGATTCCAATAGTAGGCCTATCTATCAAAAATCAAGAAATTTAAATCAAACATACTTCTGACAATGTTATTTAGGTCACATAAATGAGAACGCATATCTAAACTCCATCAAGATGCGCGTTTAACTTCATTTGACTTTCAGTCCTATGAAACATTTGCTTCTTATCTATTAGGGAAAATGACTAAAAGCCCATTTACGAGACAAAGTGAAAGGGCTACTAGTTTAGTGGAACTCATACATAATGATGTATGTGGACCAAAGAACACACAAGCTAGAGGAGGTTTTCAATACTTCATCATATTCGGCGATGATTTCAGTGGATATGACTATGTCTATCTACTGAAACATAAATCCAATTCCTTTCAAAAGTTTAAGGAATTTCAAAATGAAGTATAGAATCAATTTGGAAAGAGTATCAAATTTCTTAGATCAGATCGAGGTGGTGAATACCGAGGCCATGAGTTTGACAAGCATCTCAAAAATTGCACAATAGCCTCACAATTAACTCTACCAGGAACACCATAATGGAATCATATATCTGAATGGAGAAACTGGACACTATTGGATATGGTTCGATCAATAATGAGTCAAACAAATCTTCCAATTTCTTTTTTGGGGCTATACTTTAGAAACTGTTGCATTCGTATTAAATAGAGTTTCATCTAAAGCTATTCAGAAGACACCATATGAGATATGGACTGGGAAACCATCTAGTTTGTCATTTCTCAAAATTTGGGGATGCGAACCTTAGGTGAAACAGTTGTTATTAGAAAAAATCGTACCCAAACCTATTAAGTGTTTGTTTGTGAGATATCCTAAGGAAACTAAACGATATTATTTCTATCTTCCATCAAAAAACAAAGTGTTTGTTTCTCGAAATGGAATTTTAAGGAGAATTTATTTCCAAAAGAGGTGGTGGGAGTAATGTTCATCTTGAAGAAATTCGAGAACCACAAATTACTTCTGAACCAAGTATGAAAACTTAATTTGACTCATGTCTTCAGGCTGAGCCTGAACCCTTAACACAAGGCCCAAGACGGTCTAGTAAGATTCATCAAGCACCACAAAGATATGGATTTCCAGTGACTGATGATCATAATGCTGATCTTCTCAATCGAAATAAACCTACTTTCTACCAAGATGATATTCATTGTCTCGGGTTAGAAAATGGCTACAGGTTATGAAACCGAAGATGCAATCCATGCATGACAATAAAGTATGGACGTTGATTGATCCACCTAATGGTTGCAAAACCATAGGGTATAAATGGGTTTTCTTCAAAAAGAAAACTGACATGGATGGTAATATGAAAACTCATAAGGCACGACTTGTAGCAAAAGGTTATAGACAAACTTATGGTATTGACTATGATGAAACCTTTTCAACAGTTTTCATGCTTAAGTTGCCAGAATCCTGCTTGCCATTGCAGCATATTATGGCTATGAAATATGGCAAATGTATGTTAAAATTGTAGTTCTTAATGGAAATCTTCTCGAGGATGTGTATATGACATAACCTAAAGGTGTTATTCATCCTTTGAGTTTTGGGAAAGTGTGTAAGCTTCAAAGATCCATTTATAGGTTCAAGAAAGCATCTCAAAGTTGGAATCTTCATTTTGGTGAAGCAATTAAAGAATTCTATTTCATCAAGAATGAGGATGAGTCTTGTGTGTACAAAAAAGTTACTGAAATTGCAGTTATTTTCTTAGTACTCTATGTTGATGACATTTTGCTAATTGGGAATGATATCCCCACTTTGGAAAGTGTAAAAACCTCTGGGGAAGTGTTTCTCAATGAAATACTTAGGTAAAGCAGCTTATATTCTAGGCATTAGGATCTATCGACACAGATCTAAAAAGTTGATTGGCCTAAGTCAGAGTGGATATGTTTGACAAAGTATTGAAAAGGTTTGGTATGCAGGATTCTAAAAGAGGATTCTTGCTAATGTCATATAGCATTAAACTCAGCAAATATCAAAGTCCTTCAACAAAGAACGATCAAGAGCACATGCGCCACGCTTTCACAATTGGGTCAATCATGTATGTTATGTTATGCACTCAACCTGATGTCTTGTCATTGAGCATGAATAGGAGATACCAGTCAGACCCCAGTGAGCCACATTAGATTGTTGTCAAGAACATTCTCAAGTACTTAAGAAGGACTAAAGATATGTTTTTGGTCTATGGAGGACAAGAAGGAGAGCTTGTTGTAAATGGTTACACAGATGCTAGCTTTCAAGCTGATGTAGATGAGTTCAGATTGCAATCTAGTTTTGTTTTTTATTTGAATAGAGGTGATGTGAGCTGGAAGAGTTCAAAGTAAGATACGATAGCTGATTCTGCTATAGAGGCTGAGTATGTGGCTGCTTCTAGTGCAGCCAAAGAGACGATTTGGATCAGAAAGTTCATTGGTGAATTAGGTGTAATTCCTAGCATTGATAATATAGGAGCCATCACACAAGCTAAGGAAACTAGATCTCATAAGCGATCCAAACATATTCTCAGATGTTTCCATCTCATCTGAAAAATCATTAAACATGGAGATGTGAAATTTTGCAAAGTAGACATCAATTATAATATTCCAGATCCATTGACAAAGCCATTCCCATAACCTTAGCATAGGATCATACAAGGTCAATGGGTTTGAGAGTCATGTCTAATTAGAACTAAGGCAAGTAGGAGATTGTTAGTTATATGTCCTAGATTAATTGACTCACATTGTATTTGATATACATGAGGCAAGTATTTTGAATTGTATTTTAGGCTCTAGGTCATCAAATATGTGACTTGATAATAAAACTATTTTGCTAATTAAATACTATTCTTGTTTGTCTCTAGTTTTATCTTATCTTGTACTATAGAAGAAGAAACTAGTATGAAGTCTGATTGATGATAAAGTTTTATTGATCATGAATAAGAGATATAAAATCATATCATAAATACATATTGAGAATAATGTATTGAACATAACCCCAAAAAAGAGAAGAAATAGTCATGAGTTTAAATAATTAGTATTTCCTTCTCAGTTTAATATTTGGTGTCCTTTCACCTTATGTCTCTATTATTCTGGATGATGAGAACTATGTTTTGACATAGTCAAACATCACTTTTAATTGAGTGATCATTATGTCTATTAGTTGGGCATGGTTTTTTTCATGACTTGAATATGAGAGATAGTGAAAGTGATTTGTCCATCTCTCGTTAGTGAGAGATATCCATGGGGCCCTTAGTGCGGAAGACTATAAAATTACGCATGATCATGCTCAAATATATTAATAAGGAGTTATTAATATTATTGTCAGAACAGACTACCTGGTGATCAAGTAAATGATTAATTAAGCTATATAAGGATAACTTAGTCCATGCCTTACGCTTAATTAGGATATCATGTGACAAAAGGACTAAGTATTAAAAGTGACTTTTATGTTAAATTGTACCATCTTTTAATAGAACTTGGGCAATCATAATGTCTTGTTAGAGGCTGCTTATGATTCGTGGATAATTTTTAGAACATTATTTTTGGTCCACTGTCAATGTTAAGTGAACCTACAGGGTCGCACGCATAGACGAATTTTGTTACCATTATATCCACGTTCAATGAATCTAGAATATGTAATGTTCATTGAACATATACAAAGGAATGACGAAATTGTCTATTTAGTTGATAAAATATATTTGGTAAGTTAGGAAATAATTATTTTACTTTCTTTGATAATAAAATAAATTATTTCACTTTAATGTTCATAATATTTGTCCAATCGTTGGATAATTATGAAATGGCACGGACAGTTGGGAGTGATGGGAGTTACAGCTACCCCACATTATGGCAGAATATTGCAAATTATATGTTGCAATTGAGTGCACCACGCAAGTTGTACTCCATGTGCTGAACAGCGCCGTCCTGCTTAAAGGGATGATTACTAGGGTTTCTCAGTCACACGTCTTCCCTTCTTCAGTGTTCTCTCCCACTTCTTCTTTTTCTTTTTCTTTTCTTCATTCTTCATCTTCTCCCTGATAGGATTCTTTAGAAATCTCTAATCAAACTACCACCTTCTCTTTTTTTTCCAAAAGAACGATTTGTAGTGGATGCAACAATGACGTTGTAGCTAATGGTGGCAAAAGCAAGTTCCAATGGTTGTAGTAGCTTTGTTTTCATACTTTTTTATCTTATCCAGTGTATTATGTATAGTAAGCCTATGGAGAATTATAGAAAAATCATTATTGGAGAAGAACAGGAGGAAGAATTATTTTTCCTCTGCAATTGATATTTTTTCTGGTTGTTAAAGTTATATGTCAGTGTAGTTCCAGAATTCCATATTTCAATTGCTAATGTTTTATGAGAATATAATTGTAGTTCCATGATTCAATTGCTAATGCTCCATAGGAATATAATTGTTTGTTTTCATATTATTTGATTTTTTTTTATCTTATTCAGTGTATTCTGTAAGGTAAATCTATAGAGAGTCATGGGAAAATCATTCATGGAAAAGATGAGGAGGAAGAATTGTGTTTTCTTGTGTAATTAATGTTCTTTTCTAGTTGTTAAAGTTATATGTCACTGGAGTTATGGAGTTCCATATTTCAATTGCTAATGTCCCATAGAAATATAACTGTAGTTTCATATTCAATTGTTGATGCTCCATGGGAATATAAATGTATGTTTTCATTATTTGATATTTTTGTTATCTTATTCCTTGTGTTATGTACGGTAAGTCTATGGAGTTAAAATAGTTATTGAAGAAGATGAGGAGGAAGAATTGTTTTCTCCCGTGTAATTGATGTTTTTTCTGGTTGTTAAAGTTATATGTCACTGGAGTTATGGAGTTCCATATTTCAATTGCTAATGTTCCATAGAAATATAACTGTAGTTCCATAATTCAATTGCTAATATTCCATGGGAATATAATCGTAATTACATAATTACATAAGTAACCGTCCATGAAATATTAAGTCGTGGGTGATAAAGTCATATGTTACTAGTTCTACCTAATATATAATACATGGAACATCATTCTAACAAAGCAAACCTAGTACAAAACTCATGGAGACTCGCATAGAGTTGATAGAACATGCAACATATTCTCATGGAACATTAACACATAACCTATGGAACATTAATACTATTTTCATAGAACACTAGCACAAACTCATGGAACATGCATTATATTCTTGTGGGACATTAACACATAAACCATTAAACATCAATACTATTTCTACGTATCTCTAACAAAGAACATGGAAACATTAATTATTTTCTATGAAACCTCATCACAAAAAACATTATATTCTCATGCAACATTAACACATGACTCACGAAACATGCATTGTATTCCCATGAAACATAAGCACATAAACCATGGAACATCAGTACTTTTTTTGTTGAAATCGAGATCAATTCTGATTGCAGAATCAAATATTACATTCCCATGGGAATATAATGTATGTTTCATGAAAAAAATTAGAATCTAGAAAAAAATCAGAAAACCCCTTGGGACATGCATACTATGTCCATGGAACTTCTATAATATTTCCATGGAATATTAATACATAATTTATGAAACATATCATGCACATGTGCATCACTTGCTTTTGCTGAGAATAGGATGATGTTTTCACTTTTTTAAATTTTAGTTGAATGGAGGCGCCGTGTCTGCTGCTGTGTGCACCTTGCAAGGTGTAGTTGGGTGCAACGTATAACTTCCTGTAGAACATAGGCAGTTGGTAACTACCGAGTAGTTGCCCTAGAAGTTCCCACCCCTCCACTTCTTGGAAGACAGGGCCATGGAAGTTACAACTGCCCCACATCATGGCAGAACATGGGTAGTTGTAACAACAATGTCTCTTCCTTTTTATTAGTTGTCCTATGTAATCCGTTTATGCTTCCCATGTATTTATAGTGCATGTTGACCAAATTTGGGAAGATTAGCATCTTCTCTCAGCAAGTGATAAATTCAAGGCTTAAATTTTAAATCCAAGGCAACTTTTACTGTAATCCAACTTTACCCTTCCTAAACATTCTCACCTCTTCTATATCTTTTCTCTCCCATTTCTTTCTCTCTCTCTCTCTCTCTCTCAATCTTTTCTTTTAATTTTGTGTTAATCTTCCATTATTTTTTTTATTATTATTTTTATTTCAAGCTTCTTCTCCTCCTCAAGTTGATGGGATTCAATTTTAGTGTTCATTTGTCTTTTCTTTTTCTTGGGGGTCATTGGCCCTTCTGGTTATGGAATATCTCATAGCCAGAGATAGCTGTTACTGGCAGGACGAAGCTGTCTTTTTGCTGGTGCCATCTTCTCCGATGTAAGAGTAATTTTATTCAGAAGTAGGGCCATGATTCTTCACTGTATATTTATACACTACTAGAAAATAGCTTAATACCGACCGATTTTACCGATCGAACTTGGTTGGTCGGTAACTTCCTCTAGCTGCAGACCGATTTCCAACAAAATGGTAATTGGTCGGTAACTAGAGGAAGTTACCGATCAAGTTTAACTTAGTCCGTCGGTAAGTCAGTAGCCACAAGTCACTGACTGGTTTTGGAGTCAGTAATCAATCGGCAAGTCATCTGACTTTTTAAAACCCGATTTCAATTTCGCGATTAAACCCTTCCCCCTCCCCTTTTCAGAAACCCTTCCGAATTTTCCCTCCCCCCTTCCCAACTCGACTCTGTTCTTTCCCCAAACCCAGCACCTAAGACCCCACTGACGACCACCTCTCCTCTAGTGACTGTTGCCCCTCCTGGTTTTGGCAGAAGGTACCACACGTCTTCTCTCTCTCTCTCTCTCTCTCTCTCTCTCTCTCTCTCTCTCTCTCTCTCTCTCTCTCTCTCTCTCTCTCTCTCTCTCTATGTGTGTGTGTGTAAAGGTTTTATTTTTAATTTTTCAGTCACGGCTCTCTCTCTAGCGACCTTGAAATTGATGGTGATCATTGACTGTCCTTTCTCTGGCTCCTATGAAATTGAACAAGGTATAGCCCCTCTTCTCTCTCTCTCTCTCTCTCTCTCTCTCTCTCTCTCTCTCTCTCTCTCTCTCTCTCTCTCTCCCCCTCTCTCTTTAAGGGATTTTTTTTTTCATTTTGCAGGTAATTGCACCTGTTCCGGCAACAGATTGACGTTGAAGGCATCAGACAGTATCGCCATCACCGGTGAATTTTGAAGAAAAAATAGTAGGCCTCTTCCTTTTAAAAAAAAAATTGTGTAGAGTTTTGTGAACCAGTCTTTATAAGTTAGTAATTTAAAATTTCAAAGAAAAAATGTTTATTAAACGTAAAAGTGTATATATAATAAGTAGATATACATAATTTCTTTGAGGGGAAATTCTAGTATTTAACATCTGCATCAATATTTCTCCCGGTTTAACAATAACAAGGACCCTATGAAATTCTATAGGTAATTCCAAGAGTAATATGGCAGTGAAAATTTTATAGATTGGAAAATGTGATATAAGGAATAAGAATTGCCTTGATAGCCTAATTTACTTATTTCTTTATTCAGTAGTCTTGGGTGATTAATGTATATGTAACTCAAAAAGTTTGCTTTGCTAACTAATTGAGGAAATCTTACCTGAATTACTTAACTCTTGAAATTAATTTATAAGGGACAAGGTTTTTATCCCTTCCTTTGCACTTTAGAAAATTTCTTTGATTTGATTCTTCCATTAGGATAGAAACTTTCATGTCAAAGTTTCCTTGTAGTAAGTAGAAATGGTCCAAATCTAATATGGCCATATCAAACAAAAAAGTGCAACGCGGAAGTAGACTGCGGAGTTATTTCTTCATTTAGCTATACGATGTAAGGTTAGTAAAGTTGAAGTGTTAATATTAATGTAAGGTTACTAGTATAATTCTCTCATCTCATGCTATATTGATAAGCTTTGAATTGGATCATTTAAGGATTAAAAGTTTGACTTTATAAGTGCAATTAGAATAAATTTAAATTAACAATAAAGCAAAAATTCTTGTTTAAGGAGGAGCCCCAACTCTATAATTTAAATTGTTTATGGGTGAATCCGGACTCTTTAAATTATCTTGAATGTTTCCTTTTGAGTGGTCGTTGTGGCGGGTAAATGTCCATTTTACGAAGGAGACTATGTCAAAAGTTTTTAAAATCTTAGGTAATAGTTAAAAACTATTACTTCTCTTAGAAGTAATATAATCAAAAGTTATATTATTAGACTTCTTCATTTAGAAGTGAACTTTTCTCAAACCGATAAAAATGTTTGTTCATCTATTACTTCTCCTTTTAGAAGTGAACTTTTCTCAAAGCGATAGTAGTGTTTGTACTTCTATTACTTTGTGAAGATGAAAATAATAAAGATGAAGAAGAGGTCGAATGGGAGTTTGTTGAAGAAGACAAAAAGGAAGAGTTTTAGTCAAAGTCTAATTCCAAACCGTAGAATGCTTAGTTGATAACTTGTTTTATTCAAAACTAACTTGTGTAAATAAATTTTCGTTTCTTTTTCTCTTAATTTATGTTTAAGTAACTTTATTTTTAAATAGAATTGTTTGTTTCTTTTTTTTTTACGTGAGTTTAAGTTACTTTATTTCTAAATGACTTGTTTGTTTCTTTTTACTGTTACGTAATTTTAAATAACTTTCTTTTTAAGTAACTTTCTAAAATTATTTTATCTTTTATATTACACATGGTACATAGGAGTAAGAAGAAGAGGGCTCACCCAGAGACGTCAACTCTAGCATCGGCTTCTATTCCTCTGTGACGTCTGCTTCTCTGGCTGCAATATTTACACCTTTGGCCACCTTGACTCCATTTCCACAACTACCTTACTCGAGTCCGACGCCCATTTCTACTCCTTCTTCTTCATCATCTACTGTGGGGACGTCATCGAGGCCTGCCCCTTCATCATCAGCATGTCCACCAGCGCTACTTATGCAGGGCACTGTTGATTCTTGTATTCTTATCTTACCAACTGCTGACAGGTACATGTCGTAGCCAAAATAGATCATTATATAACTAGTTTACAAAATAGAGTTCAAATAAATCATTTATGGTATGAGTAGATGTTAGACGTTCCTTTATGAGTATGGAATTGTTGTTTTTAAACTGTTGCCTTTATGAAATTATTGTTTTATATATTTGTATTGCTTATGAAATTGTTGTCTTCAAACTTTATGGGAGAGCCCGGGCTCTTAAAACTTTGTTATATATTGAATTTCTCTGTGTGGTTGTTTTCTATGCCTAGGAATTGTTTATTTTATAGGGGAAACTCTGTCAAAATATTTTCAAAACTTAAATACCACTGTTTTAATGTTAAACTCTTAAGTTTTTGCAATTTGTTTAGATTTGGTTAATTAAATGTCATTGTGATTTTTTAAACATTTGCACAGCTTCAACAAGCAATCGTCTTGTGCAAAGTCGATTAGTGAAATCATCAAGGAACGGTTTGTTGAGGCTCATGCAAGTATTTGGAAGATCCCAGACAGAATAAAGAACATGTGATATACAGAGTTTGGGGAAAGTGTATAAATAACTACCATTATAGGAACTCTTAAATGTATAAGCTTGTATTCATTAACAAAGTATGTGTTGTTCAGAAAATGTATCGATAGGACCTGTTGCATGAGCGTGCCATATGGGACGCTTGGGAGAAAGGAGCCTCGTTACGTTACAAGGACTTCATGTACTAGGTTCGAGCGGACGGGTATCAGCCCGACTAGATGACTACCGCACAGTACACGAGTCTTATGATGTATAAAACTCATATGCTTTCAAGAATAAGAGGGAGGCGGCACAGAGGAACTGTCTGCAGGGGCATAGTGGCTAGGGGCCCAACAAGCACACTGGTGGGTCTAGATAATTCATTAAGTGGATAAATCAATTACATCGTCTCCATATTTGATTATTATATTTTTTTTTAACTTACAACCATATTTTTTTTATAACTTATAGTTCTTTTTAACTTTCTTGATATTTGAAATCTCATATATCCTTTAAATATTTACAGTGGGAGAAAATAGGCGAGGCATTTGCCTAATCAGAGTTGTACATCCTACAGAATGAGCAAAAAGGACATGGGTCGACAAGCAATCCGACAAATTTTGGGTAAGGTTATTTAATAGTTTTAGTTTAATGTTATATTATCATTTATTACTCTTTTATATATTACTTAATAATAATTTATTAATGTCTTCCTTGTAGGCGAAATATCAGGAGCTAAAGGCGAACGCGGAACGCCTTCATATTGAGACCGGCTCACCCATGCTGACTGACAAGCAGTTGATGTTTGAGGTTGTCGATGGCAGCAACAATGGTCATGTATACGGTTTTGGCTCACAATTTGCAACCATCAGCGTTGAGCGATGGGG
The DNA here is from genome assembly GCA_028651295.1 of Catharanthus roseus. Taxonomy (NCBI): domain Eukaryota; kingdom Viridiplantae; phylum Streptophyta; class Magnoliopsida; order Gentianales; family Apocynaceae; genus Catharanthus; species Catharanthus roseus. Next base: position 5,586,331 of record JAPQWS010000102.1, read on the forward strand.
AGGCAGCAACAGCTTGTTATCGATTTCATTGTATCTTCTGCGGCTACCAATGAGTCCTACATCAAGAGGTAGAAGAGGTTGTAGGGATACATGCAGCAAGCATAGGACAAGTTCACTGGCTTCATGACCTCATTTGCCTCACAGTGTGGTGTGCAGCTAGATTCGGTAGTACTCTGTTCCCGACGGATGAACCAACATCTCGTCCACTGGCCGATCCTCCCTCCTCCTCTAGCCTACCTCCACCTATGTAGTACTTTAATACTTATGTGCTTCATTTATTATATGGTTTTGTATTTCAAAAACTTAGAGTATTCGTTTCATAACTTATTTTGTTTTTTATTTGATATTTATATATTATGTATTCTATTCTAGTTTCCGTTTGTATTTGATATTTATATATTATGTATTCTAGACGTTTTTGTTATTATCATATTGGAAGAGATTATATATAAATTGCTTGTATTCGTTTTATATTTTTTGTTGCTATTGTCGGTTTCTAATTTCAGGTAGATTATTATAATTATAAATAAAATATTAAAATAATTTCAGTAGTTACAGACCGATACTGACTGAAAATCGGTCGCTAATTTTTATTAAAAATAAATAAATAACGTTACCTACCAAAATTCGGTCAGTAAATAAAATATACCAACTGTAAAATAGACCGATAACTTATTTTTTAAATTAGTTATTTAAATCAGAAAAATAAAGTTACCGAATGAATTTTCGGTCGGTAATTCAAAAATTCGATTGGAAACAGTTACCGACTGACCTTACATTCCGTCACACGCTGTAAGTGACTAAATATCATTGACTGGCCATACATGTCGGTAATCGGTCAATAAATACTCAATACCAACCGATTTATCGGTCAGTAAATGCCTGTATTCTTGTAGTGATATGCAGAATTTAGTAATCCGCCATTAAGTTGTTCAGATAAAAATTTGAAACCATGCTGGTAAAATCGTCCATATTGGACCATCCATCCATTGCTCGTGCTTCTGCATCAAGTACTATAATCAAGTTGCGGAAGAAGAACATAAAACGAATCAAATCCAAAATGCAAGAAGCAATTCGCTATTAGATTTCAGATCCATCTTGAACCAAATTTAGAAAAATTACAGAGCAAAAGATCAAATTAATCAGCTAAATGATTGGATTTTCTTGGATTTGGAAAATCTATATAGTTTTAGATTTTATATATCTTCAATTCTCTAATCTTCAATGATTTCGTGGTCATCCTTTGTAAATACTACTGCAATGTTGGATACAAGATTGGCATCATGTGGTGTTCAAAATTGATATAGAATTTAGTATTGAAGCCATGGGGAAAGATGGGGAAGTTCGAGGGGAAGTTTAAACCCTTTGATTCATGTGGAAAAAAAGAAGACGAAATAAAAAGAAAGGAGGACGGAAGTGAGAGGGAAAAGAGTGGGAGAGAATAGATATGAAAGAGGTGAGAATATTTAGGAAGTGTAAGTTGGGGGATAATAAAGGCAACTCGGGAATCTATAAGGATAACGCGAAAAAATTCAAAAAATTTCATTTTCACCCTCAAACATTCTCTCTCTAAACAAAATCCTCTCAACTCTCTCTACAAAGTATATATTTCAAACTCAGATCTAGGAAGATCTGACCGTTAAAAATAAAAATAAAAATAAAAAAGTTACTACTTCGATCTACACTCATTTATTTACAATTCTATCTGTTTAGATCTTGAAAATATGCATCGAATCTCAGAAAAATTCAATTTTTCTGAAGCTATTTTTTTTTTGGCTGAAATCTACCAATTTCAAACTTAAATCTATGAAGATCCGACCGTTAAAAAAATTCAAAAAAAGGTTAGTACTTCGATCTATACTCATTTATTTATAATTCTATTGGTTTAGATTTTAAAAATATGTATGGAATCAAGAAAAAATCTATTTTTTCGGAAGATTTTTTTTTTTGCCGAATTCGGAAAACTTTCGCTTGGACCGGCGAAAAAATTAAAGATTTTTGCCCAGTTCGGCGAATTTACTTCTGCATTGCTCTGGCGGCGGCAAAATTCCTTGTTATTTTCGCCAAGCTGGGCAAATTTTCCTATAGTGTTCGCCAACCTGGGTTTAGGTGTACAATTATTTTTTTTAACAAAAAAATTCATAAATTTTACCTGTGTTTATAAATATTTAAAATTATTATTATGTTTAATTTGTTAATGTTATGTCATTAAGGAGTTTTACTTGAATTTAATTCCATATTTATTTCAAATGTTATTTAATTTTGCCTATGTAAAATACGTATAATTAGTTGTTTAAAATGGTTTATCTTATAATTATTTGTTTAATATGATTATGAATTATATTTATTTGAACAATTTGAATCTTAAGGAGCATTCATTAATTTTTTAGTATAAGTGTATAATTATTCATGTTATGGTTTGAATCAATTTGTATGGTTAGAGTTAATTAAATTTATTTATTACGTCAACGTTATGAAATTATAAGAGGGCGGTAAATTAATGATTTCCCTTCGTTATGACTTAGTGTTTAGTGTTGTGAACCCCTTGAAGGGAAAATAATAATAACTTGAGAATATATTAATTTATGATGATTAAGGAATGATTTTAAGGAAATAATAATTTAAACTTTGGTATTTAATTAATATTTTAAATAATAATTTAAAATAATTATTTGAATTAAATCCAATTAATAATACAAATAGAATAATGATAATAATTTAAATAATAGGATCCAACCTCATATAATTAGAAAATTTAATAAGAAATAACAATATATAAATTAATAACTATTGATTGATTTATTATTAGTGAAAAGAATTGTAAAATAATAGAGGTAGAAATCAAATAATAAATCCCGTTAAGAATAAATAATAAAATAATAATAAATGTTAAAGTAATGTGAATTTATTTGTTAAGGGCTGGAAAACAATAATGAAATAGTTTAATAATACAAGAGAAAAAATAAAGTAGATTTAAAAAATGCTCGTGATGAAATGATATAGATAATCTAATTAAAAAATAATATAATGCACAATAAATTAAATAGGCAAATATATGCTAATTATTGATGAATGTGTTTGAATAAATTATAGAAGGTTCGGTCAGGCGCACGTAGAGGAGATGATGATCTTGGTTCTGTGACGGACAGGACAGGTCGAGTTGAAGGTCATATTGTTACAGCTTCATCTAGAAGTTTGAGAGGTCGACATAGTACTTCTGATATCCCGTCTACTCCTACCCCATTTGCTACAGGGATATATTATGATACAGGTGCACCAGGGTCTTCTACCCAACCACAACATATACCGATTAGGTCTCGTCCTCTTATCCCATCGCGCCGCCCACACACTCTGGTACCGTACGATATATATGGATCGTCACATCCACCATCTCAACCCCCACCTGAATTATATGATCCCTATGTGCATGCTCCTTCTGTTCGTCCTCATATACCCTTATAGATCAAAAGTTCAGGAACCTTTGACTCAGTTTAGTGGTCCTGGGAGAAAGTTAGGTGCTAAGTTTTCTGACCAGCTTGTGGGCGGTGTCCCTCCCGATTCATCGTACAATACACATGATTATGCATCCTAGGATTATGGCGTTTTCTCTTCTGAGCCTTTTCTAGGGAGGGATTCTAGGGATATTCGGTTGAAGGATGACAGGGGTTTAGATCTGGAGCCTGCCATGGTTGGATGCCTCCAAATTGGCAGAGAGGATGATGAGAGGGTTCATGACGATGATGATGATGATGATGACGACGACGACGGTGATGATACTAGAGATGAGAAGGAGCCTGTACTTGTGGCACTTGTGGCCCCTAAGGCCCCTGCATCATCATCCGGTGGTAGGCCTTGTTATGGGAAAGGCAAAGGGCTTACTGGCAGTTTCATGTCGGTTATGAGTAAGATTTCAGGGTCTCGCAATAAAAGACCCGATAAGGCGCGTGATGTTCTAGCACCTACCCAGAGGAAGAAAGAGAAGAGTTTAGATTGGGAGCTGACAGGACTAGTTGAGGGAGGTCCTGTCGATCCGTCTCTAATCCCATCGTACGGTGGACATGTGACAGGTTGTATATGGCATGGACAGGTATTTTTTTTAATCTAAAAGTAATTGTTCAATTATTTATTTTTTTTTACGGTACATTATATACTTGTAATGATTAATATATTTGTTTCATGTTCAGGACCCAGGTTTATTGAAGTCACAATCGCGTTATATCGTACTTACAGGTTGGACCCTTAGTGATCCTAAGGTTGTACAATTGGCGGCGGGGATAGGACTTATGCATTTGCAATCTTCTATGTTCGAACACCCCAACTCAATGTTATTATCGACTTTTGTAGAGAGGTGGCAGCTAAACACTAATAGTTTTCACATGCCTTGGGGTGAGATGACAATGAACTTATATGATCTGGAGGTGATACTGGGTTTACCTGCTTATGGTGGGGTTGTGGATCTTCATTACTCTAGGGATCAGTTGATTGTTGTTATTCAGAGTGACTTGGACATTTTATCTACTAGGGGTGGTATAAATGGGCAGGAGTTGTATGATGTTGCCACTGATCCCCGGAGCAGACTTTCCTCTAGTGACAGGGATGTATATTACATCCAATATTTGCTCGGTAGTTCACTATTCCTGATGAGAGTGGTAATATCATCCTTGCCAAACTTTGGCTGCTCGTGAAGAAAGTTTGATCCTGTGGGGGGTTTGCATGGGGTGTTGTGATGCTTACCTACTTGTCCAAGAACCTTGGTCAGGCCTCGCATGTTGATGCAAAGGAGTTGGCTGGGTGTTGGTCACTGCTTGAGGTATTATTAATCAATCCCTACCATATTAAATTAATGAATCCACATTTTTTAACTTATACTGTATTTAGCTGTTATATTATTTAATAACGTATTAGTTTTATGAATTTATTTGTTTGCAACATGGATTGTTTATTAGGCTTGGATATACATGTATTTTCCCATGTTTGCACCTGCGGTGAGACTGGGTGCTCAATCTTGCAAACCGTATATCAAGCAATTCTAAATGTTGGGACATAAAAATGAGCATAAATTGGAAGACATTTGGCTGTGATTAGATATGATGTCGACTGATGAGCTGCGGTGGATCCCTTACAAGCTTCAAGAGATCCGAGACATTTGGGTTTCCATATGCCACGGGATGCTTGCGTACTTCGATTGCGTTGAGGTGTAAATGCCTGACAGAGTTGTCTGACAATTAAGGTTTCATCAATGCATTCCGGCACATCCTATTCAATCAAAGGAGGCCTGTAGGCCAGCAAACAACAGGATGTACGTGGTAAGGAACACATTCATAGAGGCATTGTGAGGCATCATCACATCTGTTGACAGAGACATGGACCAGCGTTCCTGCAGTACCACCCAGCACCTCGCAGTCATCCCAAGATACAGAATCCTGTGAATGTTCCATGTGGTTTTCATGTTCCAATGCATGCCCCTATGCCACTCTCAGCTTTGATGGGCATGATTGTTTGTGAGATTGACCGAGATGATATTGGGAAAGAAGAGAGGTTCGATAGGATAACTGAATTAGTGAAGCTGCATTATCGATCTTCATATTAGTTTATGTTCGTGGATTTTTTTTTCACCTGTTGATGTTTATGTTTGTGATATTGTTTATGATACTTTTCGTGGATCTTCTATATTATTTATGTTCATGGGTTGTTTATGATATTGTTTATGTTTGTGCCTTCCATATTGATCGATTTATTTGTTTATTGTTTACTTGTTTATTCATAATTTTTGAAAAACTAGACCACCTTTTCGAAAAACGAACGTTCGATTCTTGAAACAGGTCGTCTGAATCTTTCTGTTTTACTAAAATGGACGTCTGATTCTTGAAACCGGACGTCCAATTTATTTTAAGAGGTCGTCCGAATCTTTCTCTTTAACTAAATTGGACGTCCAATTCTTGAAACAGACATCCGTTTTTTTTAAGAGGTCATCCAAATCTTTATGGAATTGGACGTCCGATTCTTGAAATCGAACGCTCGATTTTTTTTAAAGAGGTTTAACTTCTTACATGCAATTGAGTTATCCTAAATGTAAATAATGAATGAGATTTACAATATAAATAATTAGTTTACAACTAAATAACATCTACATAAATAGGATCTCGGGGGACTTCTACACTAGATCTCTTGATCCAATCTGAAATCCGTTGAGAATAAGGCTCTTCCCAACCACTTAATTGAATATCACGATGATATTGCCATTGAACGTGCAAAGGAGGCAGTGGGCCTCCATCTCGCATCTGCAGCTGTATAACATAAAATAAAATGTATAATAAATATCTCTTTCAAACAAAATATTTAGTATACGAAAATACTAAATGATCGATATAGGCAGTTAACTAACCTGTATGAAATGTTATTTTTCGAGAGGCAGCCGGTACACAGTATCCCCGCAATACTAGTCGAATTCGAATACAAAGGTAATAAGGTAGTGGACCCTATACCAGCAATTAGTGTCACGCACAAATTGAATATATTTGCAATGACAAAAAAAGGTGATTCGGTGAATCCAACCAATATTGTTCAAGCGCATGTCCGTCAAACTACTATGTCCTTTGTATATGCTCATATACATGTTCTAATGATCCGAACAGTGACACATACATGTTCGTATGAATATGCAACTCAAAAGTCATTTTTCTGCAAACCTCAGGCCATTGCTTTTCATCCCCGAACATAAAGTTCGCCACAACCCTAAATCCACAATTACCATCACCTACCATATTTTTCCAGTTCTGAATGAACTCATAAACGAACCTGGGGAATGCATTGATGTACGGGAATGTTGAAGGAGTACTGATCGGGATTTTTATAACAAAGTTTTAAACCCAATACTTGCAAGTGCACAAGATCAAAGTAATATGAAAGTATTAGGATATCGAACCACAGAGAAAGGCTTAACTACCTAAATTATTATCTTCTTGAATTAATTTTATAAAAAGAAGAATCAAATTTTGTTATCTAAGAATTATTACTAAAATAATTAAAACTAATGAATAAAATAATTAAATTAAAGATAACAGGAGCTTAACCAAAGAAGATGATTTAGAACCTTGAATCCACCACTAACCTATATAACAATAATTTAATTGTATTTAGGAGAAAAGATTAAACATTTATGTGGTGATCTAGGCTACAAGCTTCGATTCACTAAAGAAATATATTGTGTTTAAATGCATGACATAATCCATCTAACCATTAGCATGACTTATTCATTCCTATGACATAAATCATCTAAAATTAACATGAACTATTCAATTCTAAAACCCACAATATACTTGCAAAAATTACATATCTCTCATACTCAAGACTACAAGAATTAAGCATGGATAAAAATATCAATCAACCCAAATAATTATTCTATAAGAACAATCACAAAGAATTAATTGCATCATACCAATAACATCCCAAGATATGCAATCACATAAATAATAGAATACATCTCCAAAAAATAAAATAAACCAAAGTCACATGGCTAGGGTTTCATCAAGATTCTAAAAATAAATTTAGTTCATGGCTAAAGGGAAAGAAGGAACCAATTTCTTGGAGTAGATCATGGCTTTCTTTTAATTAGAAGCTTGCTGGAATTTTTCTGCTATTGCTGGAAAATTCTGCTTCTTTTGGAATCTCTTGGAATTTCTGCTGCAGAAATTTTTTCGCTCCCTATTTGTTTTTGGCTGCTGTTGTTCTTATATATATAGACAAAAGAGAAGCAAAATCCTAATCCTTAAAGGATTCAAATACTAAAGTTCTAATCCTAATCCTTAAAGGATTCAAATACTGCAGCTTCTCTTTACCAAATTAAATAAGGAATCTTTATTTTCCATTCTTTTTTTTTTTTTTAGAAATCTGCACAAATATAAATAAAACAAATTAAATATAATAATTATGACTAATAAATAAATAAAATATTTTCAAAGGCTAATAATTAAAACTTAAGGTGTTTATTTGTATTAAAAATCGACTCTATCAACTCCCCCACACCTAAGTTTTGCTAGTCCTCAAGCAAAAATAAAGAATAAAAAGAAAAACTAACTAGCCACTTTCGTAGGACTCACGATTGCACTTAGTATGTGCAACAAGCCCTTTAAACCCCTAAGTTGTCCTTAGTGGACGAGTATGGTCTCGTGAGGGTTTGCAGACGACATACCCACAAAGTCAAATAAACAATAAACTTTTTAAAAGATATATAATAATCCCAATTAAGTACCATTTATCAAGATCTCAAACTAATCAAGACAAGCACTCTTCTTCTTATTTTTAAACTCAAGTAAACAAACGAATATTCAATTATCTCCCATAACTAATGCAAAACTTGTGTAAGGTGTAATCGTAGTCATAAGAGAGTATAAAATAAATACTAAATAAAATTTTCAAATTACATATAGAGAACAAATTTCAGCAAGAGTTCATTCCATAGGCTCACTCTCCGTACCTTCTCTCCACTAATCAAGGATTCTCAACTCAACTCAGATCAGGTAGGACTTTAAAGCTTGTAATGTAAGGTTAGGGCATTGGTTATCAAGCGAAGGTAAGGAATTCAAAATCAAAGAAAAGAGAGCTTACAAAGAAGATGGATACTTTAAAATTTCGACAAACTTTCTAACTTTGTTTTTGCACCTTTTTTTTTTCTGTAATACATTCACCAGCTACCATCTTCTTTTTCTCAGGATTTCATCATTTAAGGCCATTCTCTTTTCTTACATTCACAAATTCGGGCCTCTTGAAATTTTTTTTTTTTTTTGGCTCAATATATATTTTTTTTTTCAACACAATAAGTCATATATTGATCTATATATATTTTCTTCTCCCCTTTGTCAAAATAACTTATTCTCTTTTCCATAACACAAAAATAATAACCCATCATGGAAGCACAAGTTAGAAGTCTGCATTAAGCTCTCTACAAGATTAAGGGTTAATGTTTAAGTGGCTTAGAGAAAGATATAACATTTAGGCTCAAAAGGGTACGAAGGTAAAAATTTATGAAATTTGGTAAGCTTGAAAGGCACAAACGATTCAAAGAAGGCCTATGACCATCGTCTCTGAGTTAAATCGAGAAAACCTTTCTATTTCGCCTCAAGAGGTACTCAAGTAAGTTCTAGAATGTACGGAAGAGATTCACCAACTTTATGTAACTCAAAAATAATGTAAAAGATTTATTAAATACTAACAATGACCCATGTGCTCAAGTGTAAGTCATGCAAAAGTTATAACAAATATAGAACATAAGTCCGTCACCCTACTTAAAAACAAGAAAATAAGTACTTTTCTCAACTTATTTAAGACATTTTTAAAGGAACTCAAAAAGAATTATTCTTTATGTGAAATCATATTTTTGATTTTTTTTTAAATAATGTATAAAAATAAATAAAATTTAAAAAATTTAAAAAAAAATAATTGAACAAGAAATATGAGAAAAAAAATACTAAAAAAATAGTAGATATCAGAATAAAAACATCTTCTCCCCCACACCTAGACCCAACATTGTCCACAATGTGATAAGAGTACCAAGAGTAGAGAAGAGACAAATAAAAGAACAATACAACCTGGTAGAAGAGGCAGTATTAATGCATGTCTGCAAGAGTAGTAAACAATCTCTGTAATCTCCATAATAATGATAAGTTGTTTTATTACCCTACAAAAAAAACACTTCATACCTTTCTACCAATCAAGTGAAATAAAAAAATAAAAAAATAAAAATAAAAAAAATAAAATAAAATTTGGGTTGCCTCCCAAAAGCGCTAATTTTAAAGTCTTCAGCCAGACTCTATCACCAACTAGTCCTGATATGTAGGATCTATCAATATAGTAGATTCAATTTTTCCTTCTCCAATGTCATTGGTAATAGCAGGCTTTAACCGTTGTCCATTAACAATTAAGATTCGGTTGTTTTTAAAATCTTCAATCTGAACAGTACCTGAGGGAAAAACTTGTTTGACAATAAAAGGTCCATCCCAACGAGATCTCAACTTACCAAGAAAAAGACGTAATTTAGAATTAAAAAGCCAAACTTTTTGGTTAGGTTCAAATGATTTTTGAGAAATCATCTTATCATGAAAAGCTTTAGTTTTAGCTTTGTAAATTTTAGCATTCGCATATGCCTCATTTCGTAATTCATCAAGTTCATTTAATTGCAATTTTCTATTAGAACCAGCTTGCTTCAAATCAAAATTAAGAGCTTTAATAGCCCAATAAGCTCTATGTTCTAATTCTACTGGCAAGTGACATGCTTTCCCAAAAAGGAGTCTAAAAGGGGACATTCCTCTAGGAGTCTTGTAAGTTGTGCGATAAGCCCAAAGTGCATCATTCACTCTTTGAGACCAATCCTTTCTATCAGGTTTAACAGTTTTCTCAAGTATGGATTTAATCTCTCTATTAGACACTTCTACTTGACCACTTGTTTGGGGGTGATAAGGGGTAGCCACTTTATGAGTTATAGAATACTTTCTAAGAAGAGCTTCAAAAGAACGGTTACAAAAATGACTTTCTCCATCGCTAATAATAGCTCTAGGGGTACCAAATCTACAGAAAATATGATCTCTAACAAATTTAATAACTATCTTATGATCATTTGTTTTTGTAGCTATAGCTTCTACCCATTTAGACACATAATCCACTGCTACCAAAATGTAATGATAACCAAAAGAAGATGGAAAAAGACCCATAAAATCAATTCCCCAAACATCAAAGATCTCAACAATTAAAATAGGTTGTAAAGGCATCATGTTACGTTTAAAAATAGAACCAGTACGTTGACACATTTCACATGCCAAGTAAAAATTATGAGCATCTTTGAATAAACTAGGCCAATAAAAACCACTTTGAAGAACTTTAGCAGCAGTTTTATGACCTTCAAAATGTCCACCACATGCATATGAATGACAAAAAGTTAAAATACTATGAAACTCACATTCAGGTATGCATCTATGAATTACTTGGTCAGGACAATGCTTAAACAGGTAGGGATCATCCCAATAATAATATTTAACCATTGAAAAGAATTTATCCCTGTCTTGTTTATTCCAATGTGTTGGGATTTCACCTGTAGAGAGATAGTTAACAATAGGTGCAAACCAAGGGACAAGAGAATGTGATAAAGAAAATAACTGCTCATCAGGAAAAGTATCTTTCAAAGCAACTGCTTCATCATGATTATTATCCCACAATCTAGATAAATGATCAGCTACTAAATTTTCTGAACCTTTCTTATCTCCGATTTCAATATCAAATTCTTGCAAAAGTAATATCCATCTAATCAATCTTGGTTTAGTCTCTTTTTTTGACAATAAGTATTTTAAAGCAGAATGATCAGAATAAATAATCACTTTGGAATGTAAGAGATAAGAACGAAATTTCTCAAGTGCAAAAACTACAGCCAATAACTCTTTTTCAGTTGTGGTATAATTTCTTTGAGCATCAGTAAGAGTTCTACTAGCATAGTAAATGACATGAGGTTTCCTTTCAATCTTTTGCCCCAAAATAGCTCCCACAGCAAAATCAGAAGCGTCACACATGATTTCAAAGGGCAAAGAAAAATTAGGAGCCTGAACTATAGGTGAAGATATAAGAAGAGAACAAAGTCTTTCAAAAGCTTTCATGCAAGATTTATCAAAATTGAATACAACATCTTTGCTCAAGAGATTAGTTAAAGGTCTAGCAATCATGCTAAAGTCTTTTATAAATCTTCTATAGAATCCTGCGTGCCACAAAAATGATCTAATTTGCTTAACAGATTTAGGTGGAGGAAGATTAGCAATTAAATCAATTTTAGGTTTATCTACTTCAATTTCTTCTTTAAACACTTTATGTCCCAAAACTATTCCATCTGTAACCATGAAATAACTCTTTTCCCAACTTAAAACTAAATTAGCTTCTTCACATCTTTCCAAAACAGCAGACAAGTTATTAAGGCAATCTTCAAAGGTAGGTGCAAAAACAGAAAAATCATCCATGAAAACCTCAAGAAACTTATCAACCATATCAGGAAAGATAGCAAGCATACATCTTTGAAAAGTAGCAAGTCCATTACATAATCCAAAAGGCATTCTACGAAAAGCAAAAGTACCAAAAGGACATGTAAAAGTAGTTTTCTCTTGGTCTTCGGGGTACACTGGAATTTGGTAGTATCCTGAGTAACCATCTAAAAAGCAATAAAAACTTTGACCAGCTAATTTTTCAAGAATTTGATCAATAAAGGGTAGGGGAAATGGTCTTTTCTAGTTGCAGCATTTAGTTTTCTATAGTCCACACACATTCTCCGCCCAGTAACCTCTCTAGTAGGAACTAACTCTCCTTCCTTATTCTCAATTACAGAAACTCCTGCCTTCTTTGGTACAACCTGTATAGGACTAACCCATGGACTATCAAAGATAGGATAACAGATACCAGAATCTAAGAGTTTAACTACCTCCTTTTTTACTATTTCTTTCATGTTAGGGTTTAGCCTTCTTTGTAATTCTCTAGAATGTTGCACATTCTCTGTTAGATGTATTCTATGCATGCATACAGATGGGTCTATTCCCTTTAAATCAGCTATGGACCACCCTATAGCCCTTTTATGATTAGAAAGAAATTTAATTAAATCCCTTTCTTGGTCAGATTTTAACTCAGATGAAATTATCACAAGCAAACTTTTATTTTCACCTAAGAAAATATATTTAAGTTTAGAAGGAAGAGTTTTCAATTCAAGCTGGGGTGGACACATAAGAGAAGGTACAGTAGGGGATTTTGCAAGCACAGGCGAAAGCTCATGATTTCCAACCCAGGAAGAATTTTCTAGTGGTGTAATAAAAGTAAAATTAGAATTTATATCATCCATGAACATAGTTTTCTCATTCTCAATAGAAGCAGATCCTTTAGAACACATTAAAGGCAAAGTTTCTTCAGTTAATTCATCAATCATATCGACCAAATAACAATCATAATCATCTTCCATAAATGGCTGTGAAGAAGTTTTAAAAATATTTAATCTAATCCTCATATTCATCACAGAGACATTCATTACCCCAGTTCTACAATTAATAGTAGCATTTGCAGTAGCCAAGAAAGGACGACCTAGAATAACAGGAATATGATTTTTGGAAGATCTACCAGGTTCCATATCTAGAACTACAAAGTCTACAGGGAAGACGCCTTTATCAATTTGAACAAGAACATCATCTATCCTCCCCCTAGGTACCTTGATAGACCTATCAGCTAATTGCAAAGTCATATCGGTTGGTTGCAATTCTCCTAATCCCAATTCTTCATAAACGGTGTAAGGAATCAAGTTAACACTAGAACCTAAATCTAAGAGTGCCCTATCTATTTTATGATCACCAATAAGACAAGAAATAGTAGGAACGCCAGGGTCTTTATATTTAGGTGGAGTGTTATGTTGCAAAATGGAGCTCACATGTTCAGTTAAGAAGATTTTTGAAAGTGCACATGTCTTTAAGAAATTTTGCATAGGCCGGGACTTGCTTAATGGCATCTAAAAGTGGAAGGTTGATTTTAACTTCTTTGAAAGTTTCTAATATGTCTTCCATTTTATTGTCCTTTCTAAGATGTGGAGGTGGTAATAAAGCTTGAGGAAAGGGAACCTTAGGCTTGTACGAAGTCATGGGAGATGGTTCTGGAGTTTTATATTTAGAAGAGGAAGCTAGTTCCTTTTCTACATTCTTTTCAATTTTAGTCTCTATATCAATCTCCTCAGTTTCGTTTTCATTTAATTCATTATCTTTAATTGGTTCCCCTACTTTATTATCTACCTCCTTCCCACTCCTAAGGGTAATTACAGCTTTAGCTTGCTCATGATAATTAGTTCTAGGGTTCTCTAGTGGATGACTAGGAAGACTACCCTCCTATGTTCTACTTATTGCATTAGCTAGTTGCCCTATTTGAGTTTCTAACTTAGCAATAGATTGAGTGTGAGTCTAGAATTTGTGTCTTAACTTCCAAACCTTTCAAAGCAGATAAGACTTTTTCTTCAAAAATAGAATTTCCACTTTGAGGAGGATGAGGAGGTACATACCTTTGAGATTGAAAACCAGGAGGAGCAGTCATACCAGGTTGTTTGTTTTGTTGATATTGTTGTTGGCCTAATTGACCTTCCCCTCCTTGTTGCTTCCAGGAGAAATTAGGATGATTTCTCCAGCCTGAATTGTACGTGTTTGAATAGGGGTCATTTTGCCTGTGAAATCCTTGAGCTACATTGACTTGTTCCTGCACAAATTCTGGAAATAGTGAAGCACTAGGACAGTCATAAATAACATGAGAGGGACTAGAGCAAATTGCACAAACACCTTGAACATTAGGAGAATTAGTAGGCAATGTATTTAAAGCTAACAATTGATCAAACTTTTTGGATAAGGCATCAACTTTCAAAGAAAGATCAACATTTTTTAGAAACTTCATACATTCCTCTATTTCCTATTTGCCTAGATGTGCCTACACGTGAGGAGGTGGCATGTTGTTGCGAATTATCACTCAAATTTTCAAATAAATCCCACGCCTCATCTGCAGTTTTATGAAGAAAAGTACCACCATAAGAGGAATCAACCATTTGGCGATTTCTCTCATCTAGTCCTGAATAAAAACTTTGGATTTGCTGCCATTTAGGGACTTCATGGTGAGGACAACTACGAAGAAGTTCTTTAAATCTCTCCCAACTCTCATGAAATTGTTCATTATTTTGTTGGGAAAAAGTAGTGATTTCTCTCCTTAACCTTGTAAGTTTACCCATAGGAAAATATTTTTTTAGAAATTCCCTAGACATCTCAGCCCAAGTACCTATTCTCTCACGTGTGTGCAACCAATGTTTAGCCTTATCCTTCAAAGAAAAAGGAAAAAGGTGTAATCCAATAGCATCATCACTTACATTAGGCAGTTTAAAAGTAGAGCAAATTTCTAAAAACTCATCAATATGCTTATAAGGATTTTCAGAATCAAGCCCATAAAAAGATGGTAACATTTGAATAGTAGAAGCTTTGATTTCAAAGTGATTAGCCTCAATTTCAGGTAGTCTATTACCTATTGGTGAATTATAAGTGTTAGGAGTAAAATACTCCCCTAATGCTCGTGGATTTTCAGCCATTTTAACCTGACAAGTGTTAGAATTTTTTTCTTGTGCTCTAAGTGCCTTAAGTGTACGTTCTATCTCAGGATCAAATTCTTTCAAATCAACAGAGAGCGAACAACGACCATGCATTAATAAACAAATTCAAAAAAAATTAAAAAAAAATTACCACAAATAATAATGATGAATAAACTATCAAATAATGAAATAAAAAATAATAATAATAATAAAAAACGTTGAAGACAAAAAAAAAAATTTATATTTTTTTTTTCAGGAGTAAAAGTAGAATAAAAAAAATACTAACAAATTTAGGAGGCAATAACAAAAGCAACTAATTTAACCTCTCCCCGGCAACGGCGCCAAAAACTTGATCGGGATTTTTATAACAAAGTTTTAAACCCAATACTTGCAAGTGCACAAGATCAAAGTAATATGAAAGTATTAGGGTATCGAACCACAGAGAAAGGCTTAACTACCTAAATTATTATCTTCCTGAATTAATTTTATAAAAAGAAGAATCAAATTTTGTTATCTAAGAATTATTAAATAATTAAAACTAATGAATAAAATAATTAAATTAAAGATAACAGGAGCTTAACCAAAGAAGATGATTTAGAACCTTGAATCCACCACTAACCTATATAACAATAATTTAATTGTATTTAGGAGAAAAGATTAAACATTTATGTGGTGATCTAGGCTACAAGCTTCGATTCACTAAAGAAATATATTGTGTTTAAATGCATGACATAATCCATCTAACCATTAGCATGACTTATTCATTCCTATGACATAAATCATCTAAAATTAGCATGAACTATTCAATTCTAAAACCCACAATATACTTGCAAAAATTACATATCTCTCATACTCAAGACTACAAGAATTAAGCATGGATAAAAATATCAATTAACCCAAATAATTATTCTATAAGAACAATCACAAAGAATTAATTGCATCAAACCAATAACATCCCAAGATATGCAATCACATAAATAATAGAATAAATCTCCAAAAAATAAAATAAACCAAAGTCACATGGCTAGGGTTTCATCAAGATTCTAAAAATAAATTTAGTTCATGGCTAAAGGGAAAGAAGGAACCAATTTCTTGGAGTAGATCATGGCTTTCTTTTAATTAGAAGCTTGCTGGAATTTTTCTGCTATTGCTGGAAAATTCTGCTTCTTCTAGAATCTCTTGGAATTTCTGCTGCAGAAATTTTTCTACTCTTGCTGTTTTTGCTGCTGTTGTTCTTCTATATATAGACAAAAGAGAAGCAAAATCCTAATCCTTAAAGGATTCAAATACTAAAGTTCTAATCCTAATCCTTAAAGGATTCAAATACTGTAGCTTCCCTTTACCAAATTAAATATGGAATCTTTATTTTCCATTTTTTTTTTTAGAAATCTGCACAAAGATAAATAAAATAAATTAAATATAATAATTATGACTAGTAAATAAATAAAATATTTTCAAAGGCTAATAATTAAAACTTAAGGTGTTTATTTGTATTAAAAATCGACTCTATCAAGTACATGGATTTATAACAGAAGATAAACTACTTCGTCCACTGCTACGCCCTCTACCCCTACCCCTAGGCGCCTGTGGCATTCTACCTCTTCCACGTGAACTAGAACCGGACCCAGAACCGGAACCTGATCCAGAATCGAACCCAAACCCGCTTGACTTTCTTATCTTTCTATATACAATAGACACGTACTCCCAGTAAGACTTATCTATTTTAGTTGAGTTTGACTTCTGTCGTCCCTTCGTGACTGCATGCTCAGGGGGACTTGTCAATGGTGCACTAGGATCTTGAGGCAACACCGAACATAAAATCCCTATTATTAGACGACGACATTCCCTGACTTTTGATATTGGACCCGTACTTATTTGATCCAACATAGAGGCGAGATCACGCATCTCGGAATCTATGTCCCGCGCATGCGCAGAGGGAACGTCTACCCCGATTTCTAGTGTTCTCCAAAAGACCGAAACATCCTCCAATTAGAGCGGGAAAAAATGTTTGTTCCGTCCAACCAGCTCACATGCACATGGTAGCCCATGCAATTTCCTTAAATAATGTCCACAATTGTTTTCTGCATCATCAATTATCTCACGAGCTCTCTTTATCTCAAGCCATATCTTCTTCAAAGCCCAATGACTGATGTTATTGTTTATATTCTTTAATATGGGATTGCTCTTCGCATTAAACTTTTCTTTAAGTTTTGAAATCTCCAATGAGCTCTTAATCTCGAAAATTTGACTTTCGATGATAGAGTCAACATTAAAGAACACGGTGTCCAAATCACCATGGCACGTTGAAAGCCATAGTTTGAGGACCGAATGGTCGCTCTCAGCACGGTTCGTTGTCTCAATCCCAAAATGCAAAACCTCAGATGTCCAAACTCTGCAAAATTTATGCGCAAGTGGATTCAACCATGCGTTAAACAAGTAATGTAAAAAGTCAGGCCTTCTTTGCCACTTCGTCTTCAGCTGTTCCAATTTTCTATGGTATTCCGCCTTATCGATTTTATTTATTAATTTGTGCCAAGATCCATTAACGAACCGAGTTGCGACCTCTTCATCTTTAACCATTTCTGTTAATTTTGCCAACACATTCTGATCGATGTACCTTTTACATAACATATGATATGATTTACTGAACACGTCCTCGATCACAGGCATCATTCCACTCTCCCTATCAATATAATCATAATTGGTTCACCATCATTAACAATTGCTTTGTTACCGGTTGACATAGCCAATGAAATATATAAGTGCTTAATTTGTTCAAGGACCCATCTGTAGGTCGTACCCTATTCATTGCGCATGAAAGCAGTTGCAACAGTGAAGTTCTTACCAGTCGACATCATCCCTACAGCTTCCAACAGTGGCATATTGTATATTTTTTTAAAATAAAGAGGACATGTTATGATTAATTCTGACTTATAAAAACCCTAATCATAATACCCGAAACACTATAAATTATTTTAAAATATAACTTAAAAATCTATATACATTTAAATTAAAATAGAGAGTTGACAATACAATGCCTGACAAAAAACGTACTTGTTCGTTTTATATATGGTATCCATTATCAGTACATATGGCCACATTCTGATCATTGCAATTGATGTAGGGTATGCAATGACAATATCACTAAGTACGTTGCCATCCTCGTAGTTTCTATAGAAGACCGTATAACCCCGTTCAGCACTTAAGCAAAAAACTTCCTCCACTGTATTTCTCCCCTGCATCCTGCTCCTCTTAATCTTGGCAATGACATTGTATATTTTTTATGCACTACATACATCATAAAAATAATTATAATACGGGAAGAAAAAACATATCTAAAATATTAAATAAAATATTAAAAGTAATTTTACCATACCTCACCGAACAACCAACATTTTGTTCTCAGAAAAATTGTAGGATATTACGTGGCGGCACATGACTCTTTCTAAATTGCTCAGTTTGTTTCAGCTGCTCCTCTGTAAGTCTTACAACCTGAGCATGACCAAGATTGTAGACACCTATTTTATGGTGTGTCTCCCATCATGTACAAACAATTGCCAATTCTCACTTGTGGCCATTTGCTCGCCTTCTAATTTAAATGGACAACCAAATTTTTTTAGTCCTGTAAGGACCCCGGCTTTTGATGAGAACTTCTTCTTCTTCTTCATTGTGTTTTTTTAACTACACCTCCACGCTCGCAGGCCAGTGTAACATAAGGTCAACGGTCAGATGTTTTTTATCTCAGATACCAAGATGATCAAATACGTGTTAGCTTTCATCGCCGTTCTTTTGCCCAATCGACCAACTCCACTTTCGAATTTAAAATTCAATCTGTTGTGAAAAAATGTCCATGATCAACATATTCTTCTGATTCTAAAAATTCTTCAAACGTATTTCGATCTACATCACCCTGTTCATATAAAACTAGGATATTAACAGTAAGAAAACAAAATAACCTTAACGCTTAAACACTAAAAAATAAATAAATAAATTTTTATGCAGCATTTTCGCCGTGAAATAACAAAGAATTTTCACCAATTGGAGTGAAATTTTAAAAAAAATTCGCCCAGATGGGTGAAAATACTGCAGAAACGGGAAAAAAAATTTTTTTATGGACTTTCCTTATCTCAAAAACTATATTTTCTTGCAAATAATCGTCATACTGATCTATTTGTTCTTCCAAATTAAGTTGAATATGAAATATTACTGTTTTTTCTTTAGAGAGAAAAGAAAAGATTTATTTTCGCGTTATCCTTATAGATTCTCGAGTTATATTTATCGACCACGTAAAATTTGTTTACAATAAAGGTTGCCCAAAATTTAAAATTTAAGCTTGGGTTTCTCATTTGCCTTTTCTCTCTACAAAAGATTGCCAAAAATCTTGTTTATTGTGTAGAACAATTTCTAGACGTCAGGGACTAGCATCCCAACTGCTCACAAAGGTGTTCGTCGTGTGGATATCAATAGAGGGCAGAACTTTGAGACAGCAACGGCTCCGCAGGTTAGCTTTGTTCACACTAGAAGGTAGTCTTTTGTCTAACCAATGTAATTAGTATGTGAAGATTCTCTTAGTGGAAATTTTCATAGATCTTTTTGTTTTGTTTTTGTCTATAAAATCCAACATCTACTATGAATCAATGGCCGTATTTCCATCATTAAAGTTTCCTGATTTTATTATGGATGTGAAGAAACATTGATACTTAATCAAGGCAGAAAACTTCGGCGGAGTTGACATTACAATGGCTTCCTACTTGGTTTAATTAATTAAAGGTTCTAAAGCTTATAATTTAGGCCAGTATCAGGATTCAATTGTTGTGGATTGGAATTGTTATCGCACCTAGGGGTGAAAATTCAAAGATTAACAAAGTATCGAACTTTTAAAATGTATTTGTTTTACATTTAGATGGTCATCTTTCTTATTGAATTTCTCACACATATGCACTTTCTTTTAGTTATTTTTTAGTGATGAAGTCGGACTTGGATCTAATTCTATTCAAAAAGTCGAGTTTATGAAATTGGTAAACTTATAAGGAATTTATTTGTTATTTAATATTCAACTCGGCTGATATCTGCTAAACAAGTGGCGTTGATATCATATTAAAAGTTAAATTCGGCTTAACTCCAATCCAAAATGCTACTATATTATATCTGCCTTAGGACAAACTCTTTGGAGAAAGTTTCTCTTTTTTTTAAAAAAAAAAAAAAAAAATCTGAAAATATACAATTATAAATGGACAATGAGAAGAAAAGTAATAGAAAGAAAATTATATATTTAGTTAAGTTTGTGGTTAAGGTAATTGAGAATTAATATTTACCTCAATTAAAAATTATTTTTGATATCAAAGCATTTTACAAACGAACAAATGGCATTTAAAATTGAAGGCAGAAATAAGTAAGAGTTGTCTTGATTAAATGCTACTATCTCCATGATAGTAGATTCATCAACTAAGATAAATATTTTTTTATTACAATGTTTGGTTTTTTTAAAAAAAAATTGTTTATTCTTTTGCATTTTTCGTTAATAGGAAATAACTATTAGGGATGAAAATTGAGGTACATTCAAAGAAAATTTGAAGCACTATGGCATTTTAAGGTAGTACCAGTTCAACCCCCCTCCAACACCACCCCCCGCCCTGCCCGTCCCCCCTTCTTCTTCTCCGGTGGCCTTCCTCCACCTACTTCTGCTCCCCCTCTTCCACTCATCCTTCTTCTCCCTCCACTTCTTCCGAAATCCAAGAACCTCAAAACTCAAAAGAAAGTAAGAAACGTGTGTTTCTACGTTTCCAAATGCACCAGCAAGTAAAAGCAAATATAGTAGTCCGAGGAACATTAAGCAGCAGGTGAGTTTCGAAGAAATATTTTTATAGAACCATCCATGTGGAAAAGGGGAGATCAACAAAGATGAGTCGCTACATGTTACTAGGAGCAAAAGGAGCTAGCTAGCTCTTTCCAACTGATTTGTGCAGAGAAGCAAAATCTCAGCATATGATCTAATGATTCTGGTTCCAGAGAACAAGTAGGACGAAGATCATCAATTTATATGTGCAACTTAGGAAGACAACTTTTGACTGGAAGCCTTCCATGACCACATGACTATAGCGAAAACTTCAATCATTTATTAGTCACACACAAACACATACCCAAAAAAAAAAAAAAAAAGGTCTGCAGCAATGATGTATGAGTGGTCTTTTACTTTTGAAGGTTCTGGATTATCGGGAGGAGAGGAAGGAGGAAGGAAAGAGGGAGAGCAGAAGAAGAAAGAAGTGGAGGAGCGTTCACCGGAGAAGGGGGCAGAGGGCGGGGGAGTGGGTATGGGAGGGTGATAGCTAGATCTTTTGTTTTTTTGAAATATTATGTGTAAAATTTCAAATTTATCCTCATAGTCATATAAGGAAAAAAGTATGAGTATTTTGGGACTAAATCAGAAAATCTTCCTTCTTTCTCAATTCTTAGACCTGTCAATGGGATGAGACGTATAAGCAACTTGGCACTAGCCTCACAAAAAGGGCCCTAGGTGCTGCCAATCATAATCATATATATTATTAGCTTACACCCTACTATGCTAAAATAATTTGTAAGAGAAGATGGGATTCAAATTCTACAAAAACTTTTTAAAAAATTGAATTGAAATGCAATTCAAATAGAGTCTTAGATTCTGGACTATGTGCATATGTTTCATTATGTTTTATGTGAAGGGATAGTTTTTTGAAAAGACAGATATAGAGAGAGCTAAGGGAGAAGTATGGAAAAGAGAAGCAAGCATATTTGTAAAAGCAACATTACTCATTAGTTTCATTAGAAAGAAGAAGACGACAAATGTAAATATTGGTATTTGAAATACAAGGTTGACTCCTCAATACAAGAAACACCATCATCATGTCTCCTAAATTGATTATTAATTGATTACTGAAACATAAACATCGAGGACTTGTGATTCTCTCTGTTTCTCATTCTCAACTTGTGTATCATCAACCTGCACCAATGAAAAGTTTACATAAACAGTTCTTTTCCTTCATACAATTCAAAAGAGCTTAAATATGTTGTTGGATTAGATGGCTTTAAGCAGTAGATATCTTAGATATGCTTCTTTTACAAATCAACTAATCCAAATATTTCCAAATAATATAATCTCCAAAAAAATAATAATAAACAAACAAATATCATTAATCCAAACAGCAGCAAAAGAAAGAGTGAGGAGGAGAACTATTGAAATTGACCCTAATCTGAGCAATCAAATAATAAATAAATACTAGGGCTTCCCTCTAAATCATACCAAACCATGCAAACAAGCTTTCTTAGGACTTATTGACACCCCTCATAGCAAGCTCGCTTCCTGCAGGTCCAAACATCCATGGCAGGCAGGAAGAATTACTCTTTCTTAAACAATCAACCGTTGCTTCCTTGCCTATTAACTTAATGCAAACTCACATTCTCCCAAAGGCTATTATAAAAACTCTTGGAAAAAAAATTACTAGCAAATTTTTTTTTGGGGATCCAATAATAGTAAAAGGAAAATAGATCTCATTAAACGGCAAACAGTGAAATCCCCTAAAACAATTGGCGGGTTACGAATGAAGAAGCTTTATCAGTGAAACATTGCACTTTTCTCTCAAGCCTCAAGGAGATTTCTTCAAAATCACACTTCAGCCTATTGGGCTTTTCTATTTACTCCCTCCGGTTTTTTTCTTTTTACTTGTACATTTTGGACATCACACTATTTAAGAAAATACGAAATTTTAAATGTTTTTTTCTTATATAAACTAGAATGCCCATCATAGTTTTCTCTTCTCATCATTATTTCTACAAGTTTCCATGTTAGAAAAATAAAAAGATATTGGAATTTTTTTTTTAATGGGAGGATACTATCGGAAAAAATTCATTAAATGTTACTTTGGAACCACAGCGTGACAAGTAAAAGAAAAAATGGGAATCCTCACAATGTACCAAGTAAAAAAAAATGGAGTAAAACTTAAAATACTTACCTAGATCAAGGCCACATATACCTCACATTTCGAACAAAAACTAAACTCCTCCAAAATCTGGAACAATGTTCTACTTGGATGGCCCATTTCTAAACAGGGCATACATTGGAGGGTGAGAAATCTATCTCTTTCTTTAACGACAGTTAGCTTGAAAATAGCTCCCTATGGAAACCTAATTCAAGGACCACTAACTAAGGAGCATGAATCGCTAAAATTCTATGATGATTTAGATAAAAACTGCTGGAACTTCCAAAGACTCTCTTTGCACATACTCAGAAATCTTCAAAAGATTGTCACTCTCTCACCTGTACAAATAGATAGAGAAAAACAGGACAATTATTTCCGAAAATACACCTCTAATGGCATTTTTCTTCAAAATCAGCTTACAATTTTATTCTATGCTCTACTTATAATCTTAGCTACCACTAGTTTTAAGGCCATCTGGAGCACTATCACACAAAAAAAGATAAAAACATTTCTCTCGCTCTGTGCTCATGACAGAATTCCTTCAAAACTAAATTTAAATTGGAGAAACATTTGACTTGACCCTTCCTGCTCAATTTGCCCCACTACCATCAACATCTGGAAGGAAGTTATATCCTCTACAAATAAAGACACTTATGCTTTCATCTTTCCCTCTCGAACCTTTACACAACGGCTAGAAAAAAAAATTGTCCTCTAAAAAGCATATGCTATTAAAAATACTGTAGCCTACAGTATTTTCTTTTACATTTTGGTTCATTTTGATTACTAGAAATCATAGATGTTATTCACAAAATTCAGAATCTCAATCAAGCCCCAGTACCCATTCCATCATTGTTAAAAGTCATTGAATTTATCACTCACAGTTCAGTCCAATACTCTTCATTTGCTAACTCTGATACGAGTTAATTGGACTTCACCTAGTCCAGATGCAACAAAACTTAATACAGATGGTTCTGTATCAAATTCCTTTAAATTTGCAGGATTTGGAAGTATTTTCATAAATGAAAAAGGGAAACGGTCATAAGTTTTAGTGCCAAAGTTTACTAGCAAGACATACTTCTAGCAGAATGATGGCATTAAGAGGACTTCACATTGCTAAAACTTGAAATATCAGTCCAGAAGTTGAAACAGATTCTCTAACCTCAATCAAACTATTGTCCTTAAATGACAATCTGAAATATAAGCTTCTAGTTGATGATTGCACGTGGCTACTGAACCAAATTCTATGCTCAACCTTAACACACGTCTTCAGGGGAGCAAATAAGGCAGCGGATACGTTGGCAGATTTTGCAAGGGACATGGAAGAAGACCAACAGATATTTCTAGATCCCCCATCTTTCGTAATAAATATTATATCCACAAATGCTACTAGAACAAATATTCTCAAACTGTAACCAGCAAATTTTGTTATGGCACTGGTTCATATTCTGAGGAGCCACCATGAACAAGTACTGGTGCAAATTTTGCTAACCTCTATGTATTTTTGCTTTCCTAAATAATATAAATCTTCTGTTCACCAGAAAAAATGATAAATATCCTGAACAAAGCCATTCTTAAAGGCCAACAACTTTTTTCTTTTTGCAATCTACACACATTTGTCCACTACCCAAATACGGCAAATATGAGCAGGTATATGTGAACCTTTTGCAAATGAAGACATACATTCCAGAAACTCTTAATGAACTATGAACCAAGCATATATATGTGTGACATTTAAATACATGAAGCTTACTCTTCATAACGTTCAAGCAGAGAAAAAATAGCAAAGAGAAAGAGAAAGAAAAATTCAAAGAGCTTAACCTGATTTCATGTTGGGTAGGGTTTTAAACGGGACGGGTCTTACCCGTATCCGACCGGTTCTATACCCATTTATATCGGGTAAGGTTTAAAATTTTACCCACATGCCCGAACCCGTATAACTTCTATTAAATGGGTCTTGATAGGGTATGATGATACCAAGACCCGTATACCCACTATAATAAAATAATATATTTATATATATTATATTATTTTTATATTTTTTATGACCACAATTTATTCTCCTAACTAAGACCATCCCTCAGATTAGCTAGTTTATTTCCAGCTAATTCCTTCTTTCTTTCTTTCTTTCTTTCTTTATCTACAATGATTAATGTTTGACGATTTATTTATTTTTTGTTCTTATTCTAGTTTTAATTTTAGATTCAAGAACCGGGGTGATTTAGATCCCTATAGAACAACTAAAATCTTGCCTTTGCCCTTGCACGTTTTTACCAAATGTAGGTTATTTCAAGAATTATTACATGGTACATAACTAATTATTTATCATCTAATTAATCTCTTTATGTTTTATATATATTTTATTAACAGGAAAAGATAGAAAAATAGCAGACGGATACGGGTATACTCGAACCCTACCCGATACCCAGAGGGTTGGGTCTGGGTCCATAAATTTTATATCCGAAGGGTCTGATTTCATTTTTCAATATAAGGGTTTGGGTCTGGTACCTGACTGGACCCATTTACAACCTTACACGCAGGTGGCAAATCAAGCAGATCAACCTGATTTACTCAATCATAAACTTAATCTTTCACAGATATAAACAATAATACAATTGAAATTTCTTCTTTTTAAAAAAAATTCCAGATTAAACAGATGACAGGACCACTATTTAGTACTACGTGGACAGACAGCTCAAATCAAAAAAGAGAAACAATAACTCCCAATCTAGATGCTAGGAAGTTAAGTGAAACTACAGTAACTCAACCATGAGTGAGGTGGAGGCGGGTGATTTTGTTTGTCATCTACCCCAATTAGATGAACACAATTTTTTAACTACAAACTTCAAAAGGTCATTTCAGTGAGACACTGAGACTCGAAGAATGAGACACTATCAATTCAACAAAAATCAAACAAATACCAGGAAATAAGAAAACAACTAAACATAGAAGACCTACGAATTGAATATGCACAAACTGAAATTAGCGAGAAACCCATCTCATTTAACTCAAAATATTGATTCTTTTCCACCAAAATAATTGAATTCAACAGAACAACAATAGCAAAAATGTGACCTGATTCTTTCAGTGAGAGTGGGATGAAGCGGTGGATGAGGCATGAGAGTGAGAGTGAGAAGGGGCGTAGATCCTGTTGTATGCGAATTCTCCAACGAGGTAGATGCCGAACCCCACAACGGCGATGCCGAGGCCGGGAGCGGCGTGGCGGAACTGGTTCGTCAGCATCGGATGCTTCCTCCACTCATCCCTCCTTCTGAAAAACTCCCCAGTGTTTCCCAGTGGCTTCGCCATAACCAACCTCCCTAAGATCAGCTTAACAGAAATCTTTCAGAAATCTTCCTTCTTCCACTCCGATTCGACGGAAATGACGGGAAGCTGAGTCTGAGAAACGGAGGGGTTTCCTCGACTTTTTTGGCCTTTGTCTAATGCGTTCCGAAAGCACCCTAATAGGATTAATCCCAATTTCGTGCCTGTAAATATGGATTTGTCTCAAGTTGGTCCCTGAAGTTCAAATTTTTTACAAAGAATCCTTAGAAATATAGCATTTTTGTCAATCACGTCCTTGACTCCTTTTCTGTTAAAGAATGGATGGAAAAAGTGAGAGGAAGGCTGAAGGTGGGGTTTGGATAAAAAAGAGAAAGATTTGACGGATTTTAATGAAAATTTATAGGGATATTTTTGTCTTTCCACCTCTCTCCCCTTCTCTTCCTTCTTCCTCCTCTCCTTCTCTCCCATACGTCCGGCTGCGGCAGCCACTCCTCTTCCCTTTCTCCTTTACTTATATGCCTTCCCTCTATACCCAAATGGCTTACAAAGTATTCAACCAAAAAAAAAAAGCTCAGAAAGAATTGAGAGGATTATCACTGTCACTAAAATCCTTAGAACCAAACACAGCTTTAGAATCAATGATCTATTGTTGGAAATGTTAACTCCAGCTACATGGTTGAGGAACTCCAGTGACAGTGTTGAGGAATTAAAGAAGTAAGATTTGAAGAAAAACAAGGAGGAAAGAAGAATTGAAGCACTGAAGAAGGAAAGAAGAAGGAGATCAAGTTACATAAAGAAAACAGCTCATCATTACAATGAGTTGAAGGAAAAGCTCATTATCATAGGGTTCAAAGCACAACCAGATAGAACAAATCATTATCAAAACACAGCCATATGGAGCAACTCATGATCAGAATGAGTTCAAGGCACCGGCATGTGCAGCAATAACTCTACCTTCTCTCCTCTTTCTCCCTCTATTGAAGATATTGGAAGGATTTGGCAATCTTCTTCAGATTAGGAAATGTTCTTCTTGTTCTACGCTTTCCTTAAATTGCATAAGTTCCTCCTGTATACTTGTTCCTTGATTAGGCCTAATTAATTATAGTTTATTAAGAAATTACTTTATACGTTTCTCTAGTATAGCTTGTATTGTAATTTGTATATATACCTATTATTGATGAAACAGAGAAGACAAGTCCCCACTGTAAACTTTCACCCTCTAAAAGTTCAAAGCATTTGTTAGCTGTGATTGATCAAGAACAGGATTTTAGTTTTTCCACATCTATAGAGATTAGAGTAAGCGAATCGAAAAATGCAAACCTTAGTATTGATGGCATTGCTCTAATCGAATCAGAATTCAGAAGCTTCATCATCATCCTCTTCATTGTCAACAAGAAAACAGAGGGAGGGAAAAAGAAAAAGAGAAAAGACTATATAGATTGTGCTCTGGCGTGGTGGAGGCAGCAACTGAAATATGAGAAAGAGATAAGGGGAAGAGGGAAGGCATATTCGTTAAGGTGAAAGGGAGGAGTGGCTACTACTGCCGGATATAGGAGAGAGAGCGAGAGGAGGAAAAAGGAAGAGAGGGGCGAGGGAGATAGAGAGAGAGGAGGAAGGACAAAAATATCCCTATTGTAAAGCCCTACCTTGTAAGTACCTAACATGATTTTAAAATTACGAACGTTATGGAAATAGAGTTTGAATTTTGATATGGTGGAGTACAGTGTTTTTGTCACTTAATGGTATTTTGGGAATACTTAGGAATAGGAATAAAATTTTATTATATTGAGGTTTTATTATTAAGGTTTATAAGTGCTTTTAAGTGAATTTATTTTTAATACCCAGCGTATTTATTTTAGAAATTTAAATATTTGACATTTTCATATAAGGTTTAAAAAAAAAAACCTTTGCAATTAAGAAATCGGCTGCCACCTCCTACTCTACCTGTCACCACAACGATTTCTTCTTGTTTCTTTTCTTTTTTTTTTTTTTTAGGATTTAAATATTTTAAATGGATTTTTAGTATATAGTTAATTATGGTTTCTTGGGAAAGTATATTTTTTAAGATTATAGGATTTTCGATCTTTTAAAAGAATTATTATAAGTATACATATATCGCTATATAGGTATATATATACATCCTAATTTTATTTCGTAGGATTTCGATATTATTTAGGGAATAGGACTATTTGATTGGTACCTAGGTATTAAGTATTTTAGTATTATTATTTTGTAGGATCCTAGTACCAGATCTGCATTCAGGTGAGTCCACAAACTCCATTTTATTATGTTGTTTCAAATATTACAAGACGTATAAATATGTATTTTTCCCGAACCATCACAAAATATTGCTATCTTTGGAATGATATCTCTCAACGTGTTTTTTTGGAGATGTTCTCCACAAGGTATTACATGTTCCTTAAAAAAAATGCATAGGAGCGGTACTCCATATAGGTGTTTCTTTTAAAACAGACTATTACGGTGGTGAATAAGAAGTTTGTTGTACGCAGATTTTTCAAAAAATATTTATATGTTGGAAAATGTTCTAGCTTGAAAAGTTACGTATTTTGACATGCATGAATATAGATCTGGCATGTACATAATTATGAAATTTTCATGAGCATGTGATGACTGGCGGATGGGGATTTTTGCTGGAAATATTTATGACCTGATTCTGTCCTGACGGCCAGACAAATGGCCTTTCTGTTTACAAATACAAATGAAAAACCCCATTCCGACTAGGGTGTCAATTCCAGTTATGATCTTGTGTTCGGAAGCGTTAGAGGATTGCACTGTATGTGGCTAGTCCCCCGTACGAGGGCCTCTTCCGATGGCGTGGTCGTTTCAGACTCAGGAGAGTGGATCCACTTGAAGTGGGGCGTAGACCGCGGAGGGTGTGGCCCAATCGGTCTACGTGGACACCGTATCATGCTCTGCAGTAGGGTTCGGCCGCCTAGTGGAGAGTCAGGAGGGGCTCGAAACTGAGGTTGGTCCCAGGGCAGACCTGGTAGGTGCCCCAGGAGTCTGTAGCCTGTTTTGACCTGTGATATGGGAGTGCGGTTGTTTTGTAATCCAGCGCTCGTATGGTATTCGGCTGGTATTGACTACGAGATGCCAGAACTTGGTTCCGATGGCCTCGTTTTGGGGACCCGGACTTTGTCTGTGGAGCCCCACTGTTGCATTACATGTTTTTAAAATTTGGGGTGTAAAAGCTGCGCTGATGTGTCTTGATTCGCTCAGACTTCCCGGCTACGCTCGAAACCCTCATGTAGGTTCAAGCATCAGTTTTGTTAAAACGTTAGAAGAGAATGTTTTCTTATAATATTGCATGAACTGCTTTGTGAAACTGCACCATCATTGTTTTAAAGAAATCACTACACGCACACACACACGTGGATTCATTGAGCGTTCGCGCTCACGTTTTTCCATATCATGCTTTCTTCTTAGATTAACTCAGGACGGTTAGAGATACAATAAACCGCTGAAGTTTTAGGCGTGGAATTTCGGTCCGAGTCTCTCCGGAAGGACATATTTTTGTGTTGCTTTCTTGTACTCGAGCCGTTTGTAAAGTGTTTCTATCTTTGTATCGGAATTACCATAAGACAAGAAGTTTTCTTGAACCCTATATTTTGAGCTCCTTTTTAGTGTTAAGATTGTTTAGTTTTCCGCTGCGTATTGTATATATATACTTCTAAGTGTTGCCCAGGGAGTTATGCTCTTGTTTTCAGACTTGTAATTTAGTGCCGAGAGGCACGCAGATATCCTACTCAGCTGCAGTTGACCTAGTGGCAGAGTTGGGGGTATCACACCTATAAATTTTCATTAAAACTCTACATATTTCTCATTTTATCCAAACCCCACCTTCAGCCCTCGTTTTACTTTTTCCATCCATTCATTACAAGAAAATAAGCCAATGACGTGATTGACACAAATGCTGTATTTCCAAGGATTCTTTATAAAAAATTAGATTGCAGGAGTTAACATGAGACATGTTGGGAAGAGACGAAGCTCTGTTACATAAATCACACATCTACAGAAGAACTATTGCAAGTAGCGGAAAAATTAAAAATATATATCTAACTAATCTATTACAAAATCGGATGATGGAACCAGATAACAACTCTTTAAGGAAAAGTCTTTCAAAATGAATAAGGTATCCAACAAATGGACTACCTATACTTCTTCAAATCCCTGCAAAACAGATAAACCAAAGCAGGATGAGAGTGGCAAAAATCGAACGTCCGACTTTTGCCATAAGAAAAAACCGGATGAACGAATATAAAACCGGACGTCCAATTCTATAAATCGAACGACAACACAAAAATATTGGACGATCGATTTTTGTGTAGAAAGGAGAACAGAGATATTCGGACGATGAAACCGGATAAGGATGGGTAAAACCGGACGACCGGTTTTGTTGTATTTTTAGAGTATCGATCAAACTGTCAAATTAAGGATGAGCCTCACACATAATAATCTAATCTCTCACTCTCAGTTCTCTCCTTTAATAACTACCTAAGTACACAGTCAATTCTGAACAATGACCAGCGGCGACAGTAACAGAAGAATTCATAGAGAAAAGCAGTTATAGAGGAATAAGAAAACTACTGAGAAGAAACAAAAGAGAGAAAAGAAGAAGGTTACACAGACAATCGATCACCTCATCTTTCAGTCAATCATGTTCTATTTCTCTTTCTCTGTAACTTAAAGGAAATGGAAAGGATAAGAGTATTTATAGAGTTTAAAGGCAGACTTATTCAACAACAAAATAGTCATCTGGAAGGAATGTTCAACAACAGAAAAGCCATATACCTGGAAGATCTTTCAAACAGAAAGAGGAGCAACAGCCGAGTCACCTGGGAAGGCTCAGGGGAAAGATTGGGTTGTTTACCAGCCCGGCCTGCCCAGCATCTTGGACCAACAAAATAAACTCATCCTATTGGGTTGTGAGGCTCAGTCCAATTCATCACAGGGAAAAAGAGAAATGGGCTGGAAAGAAAATGAGAAAAAATGTGTGAATACAGGCCTAAGTTGGCCTACAAGCTCCATCTTGTACACATTTTTGTCACCATTCCAACAACTTCAATCAACCTGCATCAATATGTAGAAGATCTCTACTAAAAACAAACTTGTCAATTGCCATCACTTTAGTACCGAAATCAGCAGGATTATCTTTAGTACTAATCTTGTCTATATCAACAATACCATTTGAAATTTTTTCACGAATGAAATGATACTTAATATCTATATGCTTAGTCTTTTCATGGTAAACAGGATTTTTACACAAATGAAGACAACTTTGACTATCTGTATAAATGAAAGCTTTAGAATGTAAAAGATGAATTTCAGATAAAAGTCCCTGAAGCCAAATAGCTTCTTTAATTGCCTCCATGGTGGCAATATATTCAGCCTCCGTAGTCAAAAGGGCGACTACAGTTTGTAGCTGTGATTTTCAAGAAACACAGTTACCTGCTAGAGTAAAGAAATAAGAAGTAGTAGATTTTCTACCTTCTCTATCACTTGTAAAATCAAAGTCAACATAACAAATCAACTCAAAATGTTCAGACCAGTTATGATAATGCAAGCCTCTATCAATCGTCCCATTAATGTACCTCGATAGCCACTTGAGAGCGGCCCAATGATCCATACCTGGGTTAGACATAAAATGGCTTAACAAAGGCTTATGGAATAAGCAATATCAGGACAGGTGAAAATCATAGAATACATGACAGATCCTATAGCCATTCTATAAGGGATATTGGTCATATCTTTCTTCTCACTTTCAGTTTTGGGATAGGTTTTAGAAGAAAGCTGAAAATGGCTTGCAAGAGGGGTACAAACAGGCTTACATAAATGCATAGAAAATTTTGAAACAATTTTCTGCAAGAAGGACTTCTGGGATATAAACAAAGAACGGTCAGCTCTAGCCCTGATAATGTTCATGCCTAAAATTCTAGAGGCAAATCCTAGATCCTTCATCTTAAACTCTGACTTTAACAAAGATTTCAAATGCAAAATCTTATCTATATGCTTGTAGGCAATATGCATATCATCAACATAAAAAAGCAAATAAATGGCATTATCAACAGAATCACCAGAAAAATATAAGCAACTATCATAATTACTTTTGACAAAAACCAATTTTAAGCATAAAATAGTCAAACCTTTTATACCACTGTATAGGTGAATGTATAAGTCCATACAAGGACTTCTTCAACAGACAAGCCATATGCTCCTTACCTTTCACCTCAAAACCAGGTGGTTAGCGTATGTAAATGGTTTCATCAAGTTCACCATGCAAAAAGGCAGTTTAACATCCAATTGTTCAAGCTCAAAATCAAAGAAGGCAACAATAGCAAGCATAATTCTAATAGTTTTATACTTAAAACAGGAGAAAAGATCTCATTAAAATAAATACCTTCAACTTGAGAAAACTCTTTTGCAACTAATCTAGCCTTGAACCTTGGAGGTTCATTAACAGATTGTGATACCCCTAACCCTGCCACTAGGTCAACTGCGGCTAAGTAAGGTATTTACGTGCCTCTCAGCACTAGACTATAAGTCCCCAAAAAAAAACGAGAGCCCAACCCTAGGGCAATACTAAAAGTATATACACAAAATATGCAGCGGAAAAACTTAAATAAACCTGTTACCACTAGTTTGTCACAAACACAAGATTCTATAAAACTTCTTAAAATTGTTGCGATACAAAATAAGAGTCTTATACCAACAAAACCCTATAATAATATAAATAGAAGAACCTTACACCTGGCCCGAGTCAAAGAAAAAAAAACATAATACGTGACAACCAAAGCATAAACATGTCCTTCTAGAGAAACATGGTCCAAGATTCCATGCCCACAACTTCAACGACTTATCGTACCCCTATTTGTCCTAAGTTGATCTGATGAGAAAACATGAAATGGAAAACGTGAGCACGAACGCTCAGTGAGTCCATGAGTGTGTGTGCGTCTCGGTGATTTCTTTGAAATAATCATGATGCAATTTCACGAAACCATTTTATGCAATATTCTAACAAAACCTTTTATTTTAACAATACTGGTGCTTGAACCGGAATAAGGGTTTCGAGCGCAGCTGGGAAGTCTGAGGGAATCAAGACACATCAGCACGGCATCTACACCCGAATGCAAAAAGAAATGCAATGCTACAATAAGGCTCAACGGACAAGGTCCGGATCCCAAAACGAGGTCATCGGAAACAAGTCCGGCATCTCGTAGTCAATACCAGCCCAACACCGTACGAGCGCTCGATTACCAAATAACCGCTCTCGCCAAAACAGGTCAAAACATTAGGTTACAGATTCCTAGGGCACCTACCAGGTCTGCCTTGGGACCAACCTCGGTGTCTGGTCCCTCCTGACTCTTCACTAGGCAGTCGAACCCCACCGCAGAGCATGATGCGGTGTCCACGTAGACCGATTGGGCCACACCCTCCGCGGTCTACGCCCGTCTTCAAGTGGATCTACTCTCTTGAGTCTAAATCGTCCAAGCCATCGGAAGAGGACCTCGTATGGGAGATCAGCCACGTATAGTGCAATCCTCTGATGCTTCTGAAGATATCAACATAATCTAGAACTGTACCTCTGGTCAGAATGGGGTTTTTTTTCCATGTGTTTACAAAAAAAAAGGCCGCTTGACTGGCCGTCAAAAAAGAATCAGGTCATGAATATTTAATAAAAATCCCCATCCGTCAGTTCACCACATGTTTATGCAAAATTCACATAATTATGCTAGATGTATACTCATGCATGTCAAAATAGGGCAGCTCTTCGAAACCAGAACATTTTTCCAACATATATAATTTTTCCTAGAATACCTGTGTACAGTCAAATCCTGCTTCACAGCAATTATAAACTGTTTTTAAAAAAAACCACAGCTATGGAGCACGGCTCCTATGCATCGCCTAAGAAAACAGGTAACCATTGTGGAGAACATCTCCAAAAAACATGCTAAAGGTAGTAAATATTTTCTAACAAATTCAGGAAACACGCCTTACGAGGCTCGTAGTATTTACAAATATTAGAAAACAAGGTTTTGTAGACTCACCTGGATACGGCTCTGGTGCTATAATCCTACAAACATAATACCAATAAACACTTAAGTACAAATCCAAACATTTCTATTCGCCACCGAAAATAAAAGACAATAACTCTTTATGAACCCAGGTTATAACTACACACATGCTAATCCCAAGATCCTAGACTTCTTAACCCATCTACACTAAAAGAATACCTACGCACTGGTGATACAGAACATATATATGTATATGCTAACGTTATATATAAAAATTACATGTGTATATGTATCAAGATTAGTCACGAAAATTAAGCATACCCAAAATTATATATATATATATATAAATCCATTGTGGTTAAAATCATTTCCAAAAATCGTTTATACTAAAAATATATAAAATTTATGAATGCCAAAATTAATTACGAAAGTTATGTATATAAAATATATACAAAGTTATGTACTAAAATATATATATATATATATACAAGACTTTATTTGCTAAAATTGTTTATATAAAAAGAGAATCCCATATATACTAAAATATATATTTACCAACTATATATACTAAAATTGTTCACAACAATTATATACCACAAGCATGTATAAGGTTATATATACTAGAATTTATTTATATAGTAAAATATATTCAAGACTTCATGTACTACAATTCTTTATAAAATCCCCATACATGCAAAAAGATATACATATATATATAAACAATTGAAATTTAAACTTGAAAATACGTATACTATAAATATACATGTAAATATATACTAAAGATATATATTAAACTATACATGCAAATATATACACTAAATATATCTATACATACGTGAGAATATAAACAATTGTGTATACTAAAATATATATATATATATATGTATATAGAAGAAAGTACACAAAAATCATTTCCCAAAAATTAGGTCTAGTAAAATCATTTTAAATAAAAGAATTATACCAAGAAAAATTAAATAAATAAATTTATATAAGATTAAAATAGAGAAACCGAAACAAAATTCAACTAGATTTTAAACCAATTTCCACAATAAATATCTCGTCTTAAGAACCCATAATCAAATCATATAACTCATCAATAGAGAGGAGAAAATAAACTAAGAACTTAGCTAACAAAATAAATAAGTAAATAAATAAAAACTATTTCTTAGCTCTTAGTTTCGAGGAATATATATATATATATATAAATATATACACTTGTTAAATAGCATAAATCCCACAAGAATGCAAGTTGGGATCTCAAAGTGACTAAAAGAGAAAGGACATAAAGAAATAAAGAAAAAGAAAAACAAATTTCATTTACCTTTTTTTTTTATGATGAGCTGAGAAGAGAGAGAGACCAACAAAAATCATTAGCCTTCCCTCCTCCAAGCCTATATATATATATATATATATACATACCTATCTAGGTGGACATGCATGGTGACAAGTGTCACCCATCTTAGTACAAGTGGCAAGTTTTTTTTTACAAACCATAATAATCTAAAATATATATAAATAATAATACTAATAATATAATATTAATAATAATATAGAAATAAAAGATAAAATCCTTTCATAAAAAAAATACTACTTTAAACCTTGTACGAGATTACTGAGTATTTTAAATCGCTAAAAAGTGCGTTCCATAAATTCTTAGGTTTTACTACGTTAGACCCCGACTCCTACATTTACAACAATCGCCCTCTCAAGATTGCTTGAGGTGCCTATTGAGTGGGGCGTTACATTCTTCCCTCCTAAGAAAATTTTCATCCTCGAAATTTAATAGTCATACACTAAGTACTGGATACTTCCTCTTCAGATATTCCTCAGTCTCCCTGGTTGCCTCCTCAATCCCATGATGCCTCCATACAACTTTACACATTGAAATCTGTCTCCCACGTAACTCTTTTACGCTTCGTTCTATAATCTCCACTGGCTTTTCTTCGTATGACAAATCGGCACGTAACTCTAGTTGGTCATCATTGAGCACATGATCAGGTGCAGGATGGTATTTCTTTAATTGTGATATATGAAACGTGTCATGTATACCCATCAGTTCATTCGGTAAGGCTAACCGATATGCCACTTCACCAATCCTGTTAATAATTTCAAAAGGTCCGTCCTATCGGGGATTAACTTTCCTCCCCTTGGACATCTACGCTTTCCGCGATGTGGCGTAAGTTTCAAGAAAACTCGATCTTCCACACTACACTCCAAGTCCCCTCTTCGATTATCAGCGTAGCTCTTCTATCAATTTTTAGCTGCCCGAAATTGATCTTGAATTTTCCTAACTTCTTTCCGCATTTCTTCCAACTCTGGCACCAAGTTCCTTTATTTCCAATGAGATCGAACTCCAATCTCATCCCGATTCAGGAGTGTTCTTCTTTTCTTAACCATACTTCAAATGGTGTCATTCCTTTATCGAAAGGGGGTAGCTATTATTATAAGTAAACTCAACACTAGCAAGATTGTCAGACTGTCCATCTACTGGTATCTTAAGTTGCGTCCAATCGATCATTGCTCTACCTTTACTAGTTCGACTGACACTCCTTCCTAAGTTATCACATGCCCTAAAGAAGTCACATGTCACCATTCAAAACTTACATATCCTAAACTTGATGTACAACTTATGCTTCTACAGGGTTTACAACACTCTCCAAAGATGTCGTTCATTTGCTTCGAGGCTAGGTTATTATATAAGAATATTATCAGTGGAAAGCACCACAAACTCATCCAAGTAAGGATAGAAAACCTTATGCACCAAGTCTATGAATGTCGCGGGTGCATTTGTCAATCCAAATGGCATAAAGCAAACTCATAATCCCTAAATCAGGTATCGAAAGATGTTTTCCTTTGCTCATGCCTGATAATATCCTTGTCTTAAATCTACTTTGGAATAGTATTCTACTCCTAGAATTTATCAAATGATCCATCTGTAAGTATCATGTCATAACTCCTAAATGATAATGTAATTAAATCTCTAGATAAAATCACACTCTTGACATAGATGTCACAATCTGGGTACTTTACCTCAGTTATCTTACTCACGTAAGAGTGCCAACTATTAACTGATAATGCATGTCAGCGGAGGGTATAGGAATATGTTTTATGAAAGAAAGCTCATAAAGAATGCGTAGCTCTAGAACTAATGAGTACTCGTGCTAGTTGAGAAAAGATTGGAATCATACCTTCGACTATATCCGCTCTGGTGTCTACGACCAGTCCATCCAACGTATAAACTTTTGCTTTCACTTGTAGCTTATCACTCATTTCTTATGTGGCTTCTCTTATATCTGGGGATTGGCCAGTTCTTCTAAACGTCTCCGGTGGTGCTTGTTGCATCTCCGGGCACTGATCCCTAACATTTCCTGATTTCCCACACCGATAACATAATCTTGACTTCTAACACACTTCTGCCACATTTCCACTTCGTCCGCAGTACGTACATACTCTATGGACTCCTCTAGGGATCAGGGTTCCCCGGCCTTCATTTCCTATCCTTTGCTCACCACAAGGTCTCTTAAAATCTCTGGATTTTTATGATCCGTGTCCAGGACGTTTATAGGGGATTGCAGCTGAGCCAATAGCTGCCTTCCTCTGTGTAACCGCTTGATCCGCCATCTCTGTCATTGTGGCGGCTTCAACTACTGCTGCGAATCTCATTGGTGGTAAGGGTGCCAATGCCCGTTGTAGTTCCACCCTTAATCATTTCACAAACTGCCGCGTCTTATTCTCATCAGTATCTATCAATCTTACCAGTATTTAGCCAACCTATTGAACTTTGCGGTATACTGGGCAACTGTTAGGTACTGTGTCTCAATTGCTGAAACTCATCCTCTCGTTACTTACGAACCCACCGGAGTACGTACTCTTTCCTAAATTCTTCTTGAAAATCATTCCAAGCCGATGGTTGGTTCTTAAGTACCTGAGCTTCGGAAGCTCTAACCCACCAATCCTTTGCCATGCCACGAAGTCTAAAAGCTGCGAACGTTACCCTCAGGGCACCCTCGTACTTAATGGTATCATAGATATCACTCAACTGCTCGAGGAACAGTTCAGCCTTAATTTCTTGCTCGACTTCTCCATAGAACTCCAGTGGTCGAAACTTCAAAAATCGCTCTAGTACTTCATCTGCTCCAGTGGCCCGTATTTGCTCGTTCCTCCTTGTGGTCATTGAAGTTTCTAACAATTTTGTTATTCTAATTATGAAATTTTCCATTATCGTATGCATAGCTTGCTCTGGACAAGGTGTGTTTTCCCTAATGGTTTCAGGCTGTCTGTTTTGAGAATTTTCGGACACAGCCTCGTCCGCATGATTGGAAGGTCATGAATCAGATATGTTTCTAAACGACCAGAAATTTTCATCACTAGTAAACTTATAAGTTTGCAACTACTTCATAACAAGTAAGTATAAACTCAGCACATGTACTAATATCAACACGTTCTTATAAACATAAACATATATATATATATATATAGATCTCAAAATCATCCTTATCACTCCAAAAATATATGGCTGAGTTACTATATATATCCAAAAACTCAGGGATCCCATATCCATTATCCTAAGGCTTA
Source organism: Catharanthus roseus (assembly GCA_028651295.1). Lineage (NCBI taxonomy): Eukaryota > Viridiplantae > Streptophyta > Magnoliopsida > Gentianales > Apocynaceae > Catharanthus > Catharanthus roseus. Next base: position 5,625,285 of record JAPQWS010000102.1, read on the forward strand.
CTATGTCAAGCCTCAACCAAATACCACTTATACCCATCCAAATAACTATATACCCAAAAATCCCCTGTACCTTATCCTAATTCTACTCCGCCTAAGGGTGTCAGCTACCAGAACCTCCTGGCCAGGACTCCAGCTCGACGCGGCTCTATCCACTGAATCCCAGTAGTACCAAGGAACTGGGCGATAAACCGCTTAAGCTAGTCTCGCTCGTCAACCAGCTCCTGAATCTCCCTCTCTCTGGCCGCGTGCGCCTCCCGCACCTGAACTAGGGCATCCACCCTCAAAATCTCCTCTCTCAGCTCCGAAATTTGCTGTCCAGTGGCCTCCACCTGCTGCCCACTCCATAAGCAATAGCCACAAATAGGTGATAACGCTACCGGGGATTCACCCGCTACGAGGGTGTCTACACCCTCAGCATCCACCGGTGCTACTCTCTCCGGCTTAGGTAGCATCCCTGCATCAGACTCAGCCTCGTTGGAGTCTTCTTCGATCGACACCCCAGGCTCTACTCCCTGCACCACTAGTCCATCTACAGTCTCACTGCCTGAGAGGTCAATAATAGGAACCGGATCTCTCTCCGAAACAATCTCTCTAAGGGAGCATGATGAAGACAGTGACGTCCCGCTGGACTCACTCACAAGTGCACCCTCCAGATATATCCATCTACAAATGTGGTGTGCCATCTAGTGCCTATAAAACAGAGCTTTAGGGTTAGTACTACCCGAGAAATCGAATGGCTGAAATCAAAGTTTAAATAATTGACTCCTATAGCTTGTCTAAAATCCAACAGTTTAAACCTAGGAATGAACCTAGACGCTCTGATACCACATGTGATACCCCTAACCCTGCCACTAGGTCAACTGCGGTTGAGTAAGGTATCTGCGTGCCTCTCGGCACTAGACTATAAGTCCCCAAAAAAAAAAACGAAAGCCCAACCCCAGGGCAACACTAAAAGTATATACACAAAATATGCAGCGGAAAAACTTAAATAAACCTGTTACCACTAGTTCGTCACAAACATAAGATTCTAAAAAACTTCTTAAAACTGTTGCGATACAAAATAAGAGTCTTATACCAACAAAACCCCATAATAATATAAACAGAAGAACCTTACACCTGGCCCGAGTCTAAGAAAAACAAAACATAATACATGACAACCAAACCATAAACATGTCCTTCTAGAGAAACATGGTCCAAGATTCCATGCCCGCGACTTCAACGACTTATCGTACCCCTATTTGTCCTGAGTTGATATGAGGAGAAAATATGAAATGGAAAACGTGAGTGCGAATGCTCAGTGAGTCCACGTGTGTGTGTGAGTCTTAGTGATTTCTTTGAAATAATCATAATGCAATTTCATGAAACCATTTTATGCAATATTTTAACAAAACCTTTTATTTTAACAATACTGGTGCTTGAACCGTAATAAGGGTTTCTAGTGCAGCTGAGAAGTCTGAGCGAATCAAGACACATCAGTGCAGCTTCTACACCCGAATGCAAAAAACCAAGCAATGCTACAATTGGGCTCAACGAACAAGGTCCGAATCCCAAAACGAGGTCATCGGAAACAAGTCCGATATCTCGTAGCCAATACCAGCCCAACACCATACGAGCGCTCGATTACCAAACAATCGCTCTCCCTAAAATTGGTCAAAACATCAGGCTACAGATTCTTGGGGCACCTACCAGGTCTGCCTTGGGACCAACCTCGGTGTCGAGTCCCTCCTGACTCTTCACTAGATGGTTGAACCCCACCGCAGAGCATGATACGGTGTCTACGTAGACCGATTGGACCACACCCTCCACGGTCTACGCCCCTCTTCAAGTGGATCCACTCTCCCGAGTCTAAATCGTCTACGCCATCGGAGGAAGCCCTCGTACAGGAGACTAGCCACGTACAGTGCAATCCTCTAACGCTTCAGAACATATCAACATAATCCAGAACTGTATCTCTGGTCAGAATGGGGGTTTTTTTTCCATGTGTTTACAAAAAGAAAGGCCGCTCGACCGGCCGTCAAAACAGAATCAGGTCATGAATATTTAATAAAAATCCCCATCCGTCAGTTCACCACATGTTTATGCAAAATTCACATAATTATGCTAGATGCATACTTATGCATGTCAAAATAGGGTAGCTCTTCGAAAACCAGAAAATTTTTCCAACATATATTATTTTTCCTAGAAAACCTGTGTACAGTCAAATCCTGCTTCACAGCAATTATAAACTGTTTTTAAAAAAAACCACACCTATATGGAGCACGGCTCCTATGCATCACCTAAGAAAACAGGTAACATTGTGGAGAACATCTCCAAAAACATGCTAAATGTAGTAAAAATTTTCTAAAAAATTCAGGAAACACGTCTTACGAGGCCCGTAGTATTTACAAATATTAGAAAACAAGGTTTTGTGGACTCACTTGGATACAACTCTGGTGCTATAATCCTACAAACATAATAACAATAAACACTTAAGTACAAATCCAAACATTTCTATTCCCCACCGAAAATAAAAGACAATAACTCTTCATGAACCCAGGTTATAACTACACACATGCTAATCCCAAGATCCTAGACTTCTTAACCCATCTACACTAAAAGAATACCTACGCACTGGTGATACAGAACATATATATATATATATGTTAACATCATATACAAAAATTATGTGTGTATATATATCAAAATTAGTCACGAAAGTTAAGCATACCCAAAATTATATATATATATATATAAATCCATTGTGGTTAAAATCATTTCCAAAAATCGTTTATACTAAAAATATATAAAATTTATGAATGCTAAAATTAATTACAGAAGTAATCTATATAAAATATATACAAAGTTATTTACTAAAATATATATATACAAGACTTTATTTGCTAAAATTGTTTATATGAAAAGAGAATCTCATATATACTAAAATATATATTTACCAACTATATATACTAAAATTGTTCACAACAATTATATACCACAAGCATGTATAAAGTTATGTATACTAGAATTTATTTATATATTAAAATATATTCAAGACTTCATGTAATACAATTCTTTATAAAATCCCCATGCATGCGAAAAGATATACATATATATAAACAATTGAAATTTAAACTTGAAAATACGTATACTATAAATATATATGTAAATATATATACTAAAGATATATATATATTAAAATATACATGCAAATATATACACTAAATATATCTATATATGTGAGAATATAAACAATTGTGTATACTAAAATATATATATATATATATATATATAGAAGAAAGTACACAAAAATCATTTCCCAAAAATTAGGTCTACTAAAATCATTTTAAATAAAAGAATTATACCAAGGAAAATTAAATAAATAAATTTATATAAAATTAAATAAGAGAAACGGAAACAAAAATAAACTACATTTTAAACCAATTTACACCCTAAATATCTCGTCTTAAGAACCCATAATCAAATCATATAACTCATCAATAGAGAGGAGAAAATAAACTAAGAACTTAGGTAACCAAATAAATAAGTAAATAAATAAAAACTATTTCTTAGCTCTTAGTTTCGAGGAATATATATATATATATATAAATATATACCGTTGTTAACTAGCATAAATCCCGCAAGAATGCAAGTTAGGATCTCAAAGTGACTAAAAGAGAGATGAAAGAAAGAAATAAAGAAAAAGAAAAATAAATTTCATTTATCTTTTTCTTTTTTTATGATGAGCCGAGAGGAGAGGAGAGAGCGACCAACAAAAATCATCAGCCTTCCCTCCTCCAAGCCTATATATATACCTATCTAGGTGGACATTTAATGTGACAAGTGTCACCCATCTTAGGACAAGTGGCAAGTTTTTTTTTTTTTTTACAAACCATAATAATCTAAAATATATATAAATAATAATACTAATAATAATATTAACAATAATAATGTAGATATAAAAAATAAAATCCTTTTATAAAAAAAAATACTACTTTAAACCTTGTACGAGATTACTGAGTATTTTAAAACGCTAAAAAGTGTGTTCCATAAATTCTTAGGTTTTACTACGTTAGACCCCACTCCTACATTTACGACAATCGCCCTCTCAAGATTGCCCGAGGTGGCTACTGAGTGGGGCGTTACACAGATTCAGGTTCTTTAACTTTGAAAATCCATTTACAATCAATCAATTTTTGTTTAGGTGGTTTAGGCACAAGCACCCAAGTTTTGTTCTTATGCAAAGAAGACAATTCTTCATCTATGGAATGTATCCACAAAGAGTGATTAGGACTCTTTAAAACATCAGAAAACAAACAGGTTCTTTCTCTTCAACAAAAGATGCAGCAGCAAAAGCATAAGAAATAATGTATGAGTAACCATCCCTACAAGGTTTCCTAGACTCCTTTCTAACCCTATCCCTCGATAGTTGATAATCTCTAAGGGCTTGTGCTTGTACTTCTGGATGATTTTATCATCATCAGAATCACCTAAATCAGTCTCATTGGGTTCAGGAACACTAGTTGGGTTACCAGACTCCTCATTGGTTCCAGGTTCTAGTTCGAGTTCTAGTGTGTGCTAATGAGAAGGTTCGGAGGTGTCCTCCACCTCCACAGGAATACTTTCAACTACAGGTGTACCGGAAGAACTCTAGGGTTTGGTTTCAGTTCTAAGACAGGGCATGTCTAGCTTTTTAAAGACTACGTCTCGACTAACGATTACCCTCATACCCGGTTCACCTCTAAGACACACTTTATAACCCTTCACGCCACTAGGACAGCCTATAAACACTCCCTTCTTAGACCTAGGGTCTAACTTTCGTTCTCTTTGATGTGCAAAAGCAACACACCAAAACACTCTAAGGTTGGAAAGGTCTGATGGTTGGCCTGACCACAACTCTATGGGAGTCTTAAAGTTTATGGCTATGGAAGGAGACCTATAAGGTAAACTGTTGTACTAACAGTCTCTCCCCAAAAAGGTTTAGGAACCCCAGTGATACTAAAAAACCTAACCTTATCCATAATGGTTCAGTTCATCCTCTTAGCTATCCCGTTTTGCTGTGGGTTATGTCTAACAGTTCTATGATGAACAATACCATACAAAGCACACAAATCATGAAATTTTTTGTTACAAAATTCTAAACCATTATCTGTTTTTAAAATCTTAAGTTTATTTCCGATTCATTTTTGGCAAAACGTTTCCATTCAATGAACTTTTGAAAAGTTTGATCTTTAGTTTTCAAAAGAAACACCCAAACATGCCGAGAAAAATCATCATCTTCCTAAAGGAAATAAATATTGCCACCGAAAGTGGGTACCTTCTCAGGACCCCAAAGATTACAGTGCACATAATCAAGAACAGCAGTGAATTCGTGTGTGCCCATAGAAAAACTGAGTTTATGTTGTTTACCAAGAACACAATGATCACAAAAATCTAACGAAGTGATTTCATCACCGTTTAAAAGATTATGTTTGTATAAATAATGCAAACCTTTTTCACTAATGTGGCCAATTTGACGATGCCACAACATGGTTTTGTCAAAAACAGTTTTAGAAAATAATGCAAATGCTTCACAAATAGTTTTTCCAAGTAAGATGTAATGACCATCTCTCTTAAAACCTTTATACATGAATAGAGATCCTTCACAAACACGTACAATCCCGTTTTTTAGATTTATACGAAAGACCATTTGAGTCAAAAACACCAAGTGAGATTAAATTCCGTCCAAGATCGGGCACATACCTCACCTCGGTCAGTTTTCTAGTCATGCCATCATGCATTTTTATAAAAACATTTCCAATTCCCTTGACATCAACAAACTGATTGTTTCCCATAAAAACTTTTCCATGATCAAGGGGTTTAAAATCAGAAAACTAATGCTTATTCGGTGTTATATGAAACGTGCAACCAGAATCAAGAAGCCACTTTTCAGAGGTAGATAGGGAAGAGGAAACACATAGCACTTCAGAAAGCATAGAATTACTATTTAGTTCAAAATCGTGTGTTTTGTCGATTTTATCCTTCCCATTACGTTGTTTACGTAATTTTTCATCTTTGATTCGTTTAAAATATTTGTTTTTCACATGACCAACTTTACCACAATAAAAACGCTTCACTCTATTCTTATCTCGAGATTTAGACCTCCCTTCACTTTTAGAGCCGTGACTAAGAGGTTCTCTCCGATCAACCCTCCCTCGCACGAAAAGATTCTCTTTGTTTGTTTTATTCTCTCCGGTCAAAGCGTCTAAATCAGAAAGAGTCAAATTATCTCTACCATACTTAATAGCAGATTTCACATCATTAAATGACTCAGGCAAAGCACTCAATAAAATAACAGCAATGTTTTCATCATAAATGTTTTTTCCAACATTTTAGAGCTCTAAAACAATTTTGTTTAAATCATCCATTTGTTTCAAAAAGGGATTTCGATCCACACATTTTGAAGCCACAGAGTTGTTCTTTCAAATATATTTTGTTGGATAAAGACTTTCCCAAATAAAGTTTTTCAAGTTTTGTGCATATTTCAAAAGCATTGCCTATTTCACTTATTTCTCTTAAAACATTATCTTTTAAATGCAAGGTGAGACAACTATATGCATCGCCAAGTTTTTCAGCTAGTATTTCTCATGTCTAAGATTCTGGATACTTGTCAGGAGTCAAAATAGCGGGTGCGATTTTATTTTGGACTAAAACAACTTTCATTTTTTCTGCACCACATTACAAAGTCAGATTTACCATCGAAATTGTCTGTTTCAAGTTTTGGAACAGACATGTTAAATAGTGGCAAATGTGAGTAATGTGCGAAAAATGAAAGATTTGAGAAAAACTTTTTGTCACAAAAGCAGCCCGGAAAAACAATACAACTAGAGAAACAGGCAATATGCAGATAATGAATGCACAATAGATCAATCAGATAATAAAGGCTGAGCAATAGCCACAAAACAGATCAACAGAGAAACAATATAGATAATCACAGACTGAGCAACAACCCCCAAACAGACAATAGAACAGTCTTAATGATAGGAAAGTAAAAAAATTTCGCAATCGAACTAGGAAATCACTAGGACACAGATACTTGAAGTCTCAATAGGACTTAAGCCAGGCTTGGGTTTTGGTTTTTCAAAGGAGAAATAGAAATCACAGAAAATTTTGGTCCGTAATCAGAGATACAAGAAGCAAAATATGTATATATCAGGACAATAAACTTTAATAAAAGGGAACGTAGAAGCAGTAATAGTGACCTGTACTAGATTCACGAAACTCAACAGTTCCCGTAAGTCTGAAAAGTAACTTGGAAGTTCGGATGTCATCTACATCGCAGCAGGAATGTAATGGATACCAATCACAACTTCCTTTTGTGCTTTGATACCACTTGTTGGGAAGAGACGAAGCTCTGTTACATAAATCACACATCTACAGAAGAACTATTACAAGCAGTAGAAGAATTAAAAATATATATCTAATTAATCTATTACAAAACCGAATGATAGAACCAGATAACAACTCTTTAAAGAAAAGCCCTTCAAAATGAATAAGGTATCCAACAAATGGACTACCTAAACTTCTTCAAATGCCTGCAAAACGGATAAACCAAAACAGGATAAGACTGGCAAAAATCGGACGTCCAATTTTTGCCACAAGACAAAACCAGATGACCTAATATAAAACCTAATGTCCAATTCTAAAAATTGGATGCCAACACAGAAAAATCGGACAATCGATTTCTGTGTAGAAAGGAGAACAGAGATATTCGGACGACGAAATCGAATGAGTAAGGGCAAAACCGGACGACTGGTTTTGCTGTATTTTTAGCGTATCGATCAAACCCTCAGATTAAGGATGAGCCTCATACACAATAATCTAATCTCTCACTCTCGATTCTCTCCTTCAATAACTACCCAAGCACGCAGTCAATTATGAACAACGACTAGCAGCAACAGTAATAGAAGAATTCACAAAGAACAGCAGTTACAGAGGAATAAAACTGCAGAGAAGAAAAAAAAAGAGAAAAGAAGAAGGTTACACAGACAATCGATCACCTCATCTGTTAGTCAATCATGTTCTATTTCTCTTTCTCTGTCGCTCAAAGAAAATGGAAAGTATGAGAGTATTTATAGAGTTTAAAGACAGACTTATTCAACAACAGAAAGGTCATCTGGAAGGAACGTTCAACAACAGAAAAGCCATATACCTGGAAGATCTTTCAAATATAAAGAGGAGCAACAACCAAGTCACTTGGAAATGTTTAGGGGAAAGATTGGATTGTTTACCAGCCTGACCTGTCCGGCATCTTGGACCAACCAAATAAACTCATCCTATTGGGTTGTGAGGCTCAGTCCAATTCATCATAGGAAAAAAAATGGACTGAAAAGAATATGAGAAAAAATGTGTGAACACAGGCCCAAGTTAGCCTACAAGACAAACCCATATTTTTAAGGACAAAATTGAGATTAATTCTACCCTAAATTTTGATTTTGAGATTTTTACATTAGATTTTCACAACATATAATAATTTAGAGGGAGAAAATACCTCAATATACCACTAAACTAATATATCTAGGTCTCAAAATACCAATTATCACTAATTTTATCTTTTTTAACCATCAAAATATTTCCAAGTCTCTCAACTAGGATCTCCGCCCATTTACAAGGCAGAATCCAGTGACCAGGACTATTTATAAGGGGCAAAATTGACCATTCATTTATTTCTTATTCAAACCAACAACTGGGTAGATACCCGAAACCCGACCCAGCCCTTATTGTCTTTCCCTCTTTCTTATATTTTTCTCCAGCTCGTTACCCCTCTTCCTCACCTCCAACTTTGACGTCTGAACAGAGAAAGCGTTAGCGCCTAAATAGGGCAAGCTTGGTGTCAGAAAATTTTAATGTATTGAAGCCTTGAGCAAAAAACAAAAAGATTCTTCAAGCACTTTCTCTTCTTCTTCAAGGTATACGAAAGCTGTGAAATTTCGCCATTGCGGCAACCCTTCTGTGATACAAACTTCTTGGGCGGATTGTAATTCAGGTAGAAGATTCTATTAGGTGCCATGCATTTCAGGTAAGGTTAGGTCCTTTTGCAAATCTTGAAGTATCATGCTTTAATCTTCATTATTGATTGGGGATTGGAAGTTATTTAATCTTAAATTTTGAAAGGTTGGGGAATGTGGATTTTTCGAATGGCTAGATCCCCCCTCCCCTTCCACGTTCTATAGAGCCAAGTAATTCCTATGTTGCTGCGGAAATTGGGTGGTTTGGGACAATGGAATTCAAAGACTAAAAAGGAAACATAAGTTTTTCTTTGTGTTATTGTATGTATTGGCTCATTGTTGGAGCTTCAATATTGTTGATTATGGATGCAAATGCTTCAGTTAGTCCAATGAAGTAGTTAGAGTATGTTAGTTTTATCAATGAAGCAATGTTCAAGTTAGTGTTTATATAGTGCTCTGATATTACTGTTTATGAAGCATTTCAGCTTTGATGTAAGGAAAGTGAAAAAAGAATGATTTGGATTTATACTTTGGTAGTTCATGTCAGTGACCCTTCCTATTGTGGTTTCTTGGCAATCCTTTGAACCAGAAATTGATGATGATGATGATGATGATGATGTTTCGTTTAACAAGTGGAGTGGAAAGACACTATCTTTCACAGTACCGATTTGACCTAAAAAGTAAACAGCTATACTACGATGCAAACTATTCAAAGAGCCATCAAATATCAATTTTATCAAAAGAGTCTTTAATTTTCTGAAATATAATCCATCCCTGGACCATACACATAATACATACTCCAAATCCGTATGAGATACTAGCAAACAAATCCAACAAAAGGGATTCAAAAATTGATATTGTTTAATTGAAATCTAATTAGAAAGCTTGTTTTTTTCTCATTATCAGTAAATTACAAACCAAAAAACCAAAAACCACCCCAACACTTGTTCTAATTCCTCTAAGTTGCAAAATGAGCAGTTTTTGCTTTATATTCACTTGCCCTTTTTGCTGATTCTATCTGGCAGGTCTGCCAGTTCTGCCCCGGTTGCTTATATCCCTTGCACAGTCTCCTGTCTTTACTTGCAGGTTGTGCACATGAAGATCTTTGGACATGCTGAATTGGTTGTGCAGAATTTGCACATGTTACCTGCAAAAAATAAAGATGCAATTTCAGCAAAACACAAACCATAACAGAAAACTAAAACAACAAGAACAACCAACAAACTAAAATCCTTAAAATAACCCACATTTGGAATATCTATTGATTCCAAAAGAGCATCAATCTCATCATCTTCAGCAGCATTTGTGACCTATCATTAAATTAAAGCGTCAAATCCTTATTAAATCTTACAAAACATTGGGAAAAAACCAAGAATAATTTCCTTACATTTGACACTTGTCGCATTAGATCAAAAGCTCCAAATGTTGTCCTTCTGTTCTGCCCTTTGTTGTTCAACAAGAACCTGTTCAGCCCCTTGCTGCTTTTCTTGTTCAACTGACACCATTTTTTCTACCAAGTAACTCACATGTCCTTTTATTATGTCCCATTTTTACCACGTCCACTGCATTTCTTACCATTTTTCTTCATGCTACTCATACATGTTCCATCTTCAATAGTGTTTACATCATTTTTGGGACACGCTCTGACATTGTGCCCCTTGTTTCCACATCTTTTACACTTCAAAGGAACAGTGCAACATTGGACATTTTTTGTGGCCTGTCTTTTCTCCTATTGTCCTCATCTGGTTCTCTCCTTCCAGCTTTCTTTCGTCTTCCGGGTAGTTTCAATTTTTTAGGGGGTTGTGGGGCTTCCTTACCTGTTCCAGGCCACAAAGATGGGCCACTAATGGGACTTAAAACAGGATCATAAGCCTTTACAATAGTAGGGATACGATAACACCTGGAACATAATCTTCAGCTTCTTCCCTTTGGCATGCAATTGCACTAACTGCATGACACAAGGAATTCCACAAAGGGCCCACTTTTTACATGAGCAAGTCTTAGCACTTAAGTCAACTGCAAACATTTCTCCCAACATGTGCTCAACTCGGTATTTTGTCCTCCCAGCACCCCTGGTATCAAATCAGCAGACTTCTCTTTCAATCCCTCTAGATATTTCCTGATTCTAAGACATAAAAGACCTTGTTGTTTCTTTATCCAATTTCTCGAACAATCAAGTCTTGTCATTAGGTAAGTCCTAACAGATTCTAGGAAACCCAACAAATGCTTAGACCTTGTTTGCAATATTGCAGAATTAAAGCTCTCACATAGGTTATTTAGCAACACGTCACATTGGGTGTAAACCCTAAAGCCTGACCTAGACCAGTGATTAGGATGAGTGTTTCTTACCAACCATTCATAAGCCAAGGGATCCAGTGCCTTCAACGCTTCCATGTTGTCCAAGTATTATTTGGATGAGTGGCTCTAGCACAGTTCCATAACTGGTCTTTCAGTGCTTGTCCTAGACACATCTTCTTGAAATTATTGTGTAAATATCTTACACAAAATCTGTGTTCAACTTCAGGAAGCAATTCTGCCACAGCTGGCAATAATACCTACAAGCATAAAAATTTAATGTCAAATAAACAATGAGAATATAAAAACAGAAATTAATTCAGATAGAATTAGCCTTTTGTTCGTCAGAAATTAAAGTCCATTTTTGCTCATCGTAAATCTTGAAATCCTCAATAAGCAGGTGTAAAAACCACTTCCAAGTGGCTTTGTTCTCCAGTTCTACCACACCAATTACGGGAGGGTAAAAACTATTGTCGGGGTCTATTCCAACTGTAGTCAAGAGTACACCTGGATAAGGACTTTTCAAAAGACAATCGTTTAACCCTATAACCTTCTTACACCCCTCTTTAAAACCATCTCTAATTGCCCTTAAGCCCATATAAATTCTGTGAAACCTTTCCTTACGCTTACCATCAATTCAGTGCTTAGAATTATGTTATTCCCAATATCATTCCTTCTAGGTTCTTCAACATAGTCCCAAAGTCTCCCATATGGTTCTTTGTATTTTTGCCTTCTATCATTTTCTTTGCTATAACCTTGGTCCTATAAACTGTTTTCTGAGATATGTTGTTCTTGAGCTCCCTATGAACTTCCTCAATAAAATCTCGCACAACCACACCGTTACTTGATCTAAAATCCTCCATTTACCTTTTTGCCAGATATTGCAAACACAGGATTTTGGGGTCAAAAGACCTGCCACAATTGTGTGTTGCTTCAACTGTCTTTATAGCCCAATCAGTAGTAGAGCCCATCTCAGAAGCAAAGATAAACAATCCAAAACTCTTGCCCCTACACCTTGATTCAATAATTTTCCCCTCACTCCTTTTAAACTTCACCAACTTCCCTTGCTTCACTCTATGAGATATAATGGCTTCTTTCAACACACCCTTGCTGCTAAATACCTTTCCCACTTTAAATCTAGGATTTTCCATGTCGATTTCTGGGCCTAAAAATCTCATAATTTGGCCAAAAACTGTGTTATTTCTGTGTCACTTTCGCTTGAACCTTGACTGCGTAAATCATCTTATCCATCCAAATCAGATTCTTCATTTACGGGAATGGTTTCCCCCAAAAATAAGTCAATCTCTTCTTGCTCCTAACTTCTATGACGCCTATCTCTATTTCCAAAATCCTAAGCATCAACAGAAAAATTCCTCCCAGCATCTACTACAATTTCTCTCATAGTTGGTGGTCCTTGATTTACAACGGCTTCCCTATGAGAGGTTTCATTTTCAACTAAAGCGTCAACCCGATTGGCCCCTTTTTTTTACTCACGATTTTTGTACCTTCTTCATCTTCACTACCCTCAAATGCAGAGTCATAAAATGAATTGTAAGATGAAGAAGAAGAATCTTCACTCACTTTTGGGATGTATTCTTCATCACTTGTATTCTCATCCTCACCTTGGATATCATCCTCAAAACCATAACCAGTTTTAGCTTGATCCAAATAAATGCCAACTTCACCCTCCGCTAGTGCTGCCCCATTCTTGCAGAATTAACTCATATCCTCACCATGTTCCTGCCTACAACCGTATGACCCTGATTTTCAATGTAAAAAATATCCAGAAAAATTAGTACCAGAAAAAATGTAGACACCAAACTTGAACACAAAAAATGAAGAACCACATTCAAGAAAGAGAGAATTTTTATTTGTAAACATATAAAATAAAATGTGGTTGTTGCAAGACGTTTGGAACCTACTTATTTAACTTTTACAATTTTTTTTAAAACTATTTTTTTTATACATTGGGGAGGGGAATGCGGTTTGGACCTGGAGCTCTAGCTTAGTAAGGAGTGCTTCTACCAAATGAACTATTGCCTTAAGAACTATTACCTTGACATCGAAAACTAACTTTCAAAAATCTATTTTTACTCCTTTTAGAAGTACTTTAACTTGTTACAAGGAGAGAACAAGTAACACAATTTTGCAGTGAATAAAAGAATAGAGTTGGACTCATTGTTATTTGCACGGAGACCACAACTGAAGTCTCTAAGAATTTCTCTACTAGTGAATTATACCTCTGATGTCTTTTCCTTTTCAACCTGCCTTTACTATGATACTTTTCTTCTCCATTAAATATTAATTTGCAGCCTTTCAAGGGAGGGAGGGTAAAAATTTTTTGATTTTCCTGGACACTAATCAATACCCCTGTCTTCTTTCCTATCACTATCTCAAGTTTATCTTCTTTCCTTCTCATACTTCTCCTTTCGTTTTTCTCTCTAAACTCGTTTCCTGTATGTGTAGCTTCTATATAAACACATAGTTTTTCTTAGGAAAGTACGAAATGGAGATAGAGGTATGGAAAGGTCAGGTGAGACTACAGTCACTAGACCTACTTCAGCCAATGCTCCTGCCACTTTCTGTAATTTGGCGGACCTATATTGACTCTTTCGTTCTTGTTTACCTCGATGATATCGTGGTATACAGCCTAACTAAGGCCCGATGGGAATGCGTCATCGATACTTTGAACCAAGATAGGCCTCGTTATCCAACGACTGCGTGGCAGGTGAAATTCTTTCCTTAATCTTAATGGGCCAGCGCTTGGTAACTCAAGCCATGTTAATGCAAGTACTTCTTCCTTTAAACCAAAATATTCATGAAAAAAAGTTACTAGAGGACATTTAAAAAACCAACTAATCGCATTTACGGTGTATCCAACGAAACTATCAAACAGCATCAGCATTAAAATATATACACATTTCTTGTCCTATTCAAACCCCAAATCACCAAATTCAAAACATTTTTCAAAGATACCCAAATAGAGAAAGTTGTATTCTTTAACAAAACAACAAAATATCACTTACCGGTTGTCGGAGGACACTTTTCACATCTCCCTTGAAGCTACATAATCCACTGCAAATCAATCTATGTAATCGTTATGCACCTTCAATTTGAAGATTTGACTGGTTGAATTTTGAGTAGGGATTCGATACACAACATATTTTAGTTTGTTCTAGGGTTAGAATAGGAAGAAGGGCTTTTGACTCACTTTGAGAGGGAGGGGTTTGAAAATGGGGGTTGTTAATCTGATTTCATTTGGACGGGTCACGGGTTTGGTGTAGTGATAGAGTTTGTTTGGGTCGGGTATCCTACCTAATTAATGGTTTGAATAAGAAATAAAGGAATGGTCAATTTTGCCGTTTATAAATGGTTCTGGTCACTAGATTTTGCTTGTGAATGGTCGGAGATCCAAATTCATATAACCAAGGATATCCATGAATTCTTGGAAGATTCAAGTCCAAGACTTAAAGTTAGAAGAATGGTCAAAATTGAGATAAACTGGAATTTTTGGAATTTCTGAACCAGTTTTGGAAGAACTGCACTTAGGTGCTTTTAAGACCTTTAAATGAACAAGTAATCTTTATGAAGATTGTAAAGATTTCTTGAGGTTTCCTGGATGAGTTCATTTATTGTATGACAAGTCTTACACTGGACATGCTACCTTCGATTTCAAAGATGACTCATTCCAGTAAAATAGTCATAACTTCCGTTATAGGAGTCCAATTGAGAAGATTCAAGATTCATTAGAAAGGTAAGAGAATTCTCTACAAGTTTGCTGAAGATACCAATAACCCGTATGAATGTTTTGAAGGTCAAACAAAGACGATAACCGAGAGAAGCAAAATCACAGCAGAAAGGCTAAAATAGAGCCTATTAGCTACGGTAGGCTCCCACCTTATCGTCCCCAGTAGGCCTCAAGTTAGAATGAAAAGTTTTGAAAGTTTAGTGGCCGGACCCAGTTACCGTCTCTGCGGAACCCCGCATGTCAAGACTACAACTTATTTTTAGTCAATTTTAGTTATTTTTGGATTAATTCTTGATTTCTTTATTTCCCAATTTATAATTAAACTTTATTCAGGGTTAATTAGGTCTTTACTATTCAAATTAGGTTTTAGGAAGAGTAGTAGGATTTCTTTGTAAATATCCTATTATGCCTCCTCTTGTAATCAACTTGAAGATGAATGACATGAAATTTGAGAGTTTTTGCTTAGGGTTGTGAAGTTTTGAGGCTTTTTCCTTGAAACTTCATCTAGGGTTTGATTGTTACTTAGATTGATTATATTTCAACACCTGGATTGGGTTGATCCAAGAGTTCTTAATTTGATCACAAATCCTAAATCTACTATGATCACATCCTTGTGATTTATTTTAGAGCTTAGGTTTTCTTCAATTGATCTAATTGGGTATGGGTATTCAATTCCTTTGTTTGATTAGAAATTAAAGGAAAAAATCCTCTTCATATACATTTGTTCAAAATTTGGGTTGAATTATGGGTGGGTGTTGTTGAAGAATATCAAGTCCTATTGAAGGCAAGATCCTTAGGAGATTGATATGAAGATTTGAATTCCAATGAAGATCCTAAATCATATCATTTTGGTATAGGAGAAACCTTCAAAGTAAGCTCTAAATTGTGCTTAATTGCTGCAAAATTCGTGAAAAAAAAAAGTGTATAATAATCTATACAAAATACATGAAGATCATGCAAATGCCGGACAAAAATGTTGATGCCAGAAGATTGGATTAATCCGAATAAATATTGAATTGTTTTACGCAAATTGTGATATGGATTTCATCGTCTAAAGGTTATGGATCAATTGCAATTGGTTTCATTGGATTTGGACTTGATTTGATAGATCAAATGGATAAAAACTTCTGATCTGTCCAGAAACTGAAACTGTTTGGAAAATGTAGATTAATATATTCATATCCTGTGTTATACTTATCCAATTGAAGAGAAATTTGTACTTTTTCATCCTCATTGAGCTGCACTCCTTTCTAGAATAGTTTCAATCGATGTGGATTTATATTCTTTGAGTTATCGTTATTTTCGTATCAGAGCATCAGTGACCTCTGTTTTCTGAAAAACTTTTGTTTAGTACTCTTTCTTCTTTGTGTAGCTTAACTTTGTTTTGATTCATTGTTTTTTAACTCTAATTGCTTTCTTTCAACGTTTATACTTCTTTGTGTGATCAAATTGGTTTCGATTGGCTCTAATTGCTCTTGGATTGTTTTTGAAACTCTTGCACTACAAGTGTTTGAAGAAATTTCCCTTGAACTGTTTTAATTTCTCAACTAAGTGTTTAATTAGAGTTTATCTTTGCTTGATGGCCTTTGATGGTTGTGAGGGAAGAATTTTGAAGACTCAAAGAACTCTTGTGAGGTGAAAGTTTGGAAAAAAGCAAGTGGGTGAGCTTATTGTTATAAAAGCCATAACAGAGTTAAACATGAGAGAATCGAGTGACTATCAAAAGAGTGCATACACTTAGGGAGTGATTGTGAGGTTCTTCTTTTGTTTCTTTTGTTTAATTTGCAGATTTAACTATGTCTATGAAAGCTTAATTACCTACTCATTACAATGAAGGAACTGGTGGAAGTTCTTATTCTAATTTGGATCCCATGAAGATTATCATGCAAGAGCTTCAACTAATGAGAGAGGACATGAAGGAAATGAGAGGGAACATTACTAATATTTCAATGGATCATAGAGATCAAAAGCAATATTGATGGGCATATCATTTCTCATTCTCAATAGCAATATGGTAACTTCTCTCCTTATGCTAGACTTATGAGCATAATTCTAATGATAGCTATGAGAGCAATATATTTGGAACTAGACATGGTTATAATGATACATCTTGTAAAGGAGTTCCAAGGAATGGAGTTAGAAATGGAAAGAATTATGTGAAAATGGATGAAAGGTTCCATAAAAAAAGAGGGGATATTGAAAGATACCATATAGTTATGATCATTATGAGCATAGCTATGATTGTAAGAACATGTATAATGAGCATAATGATAGTTATAGCTATGGAGGGTATAATTGTATAAGTTCTCAAACTTTGGGAACTATGTCAAGACCTCTTAGTTACAACAATTTGAAATTACCTTTTTTGTGGGGCACTTTTGGTCATTATGACTATGAAGCATGGGAGCAAAAAGGTGGAATCATTATTCTATTCCTATGGTGCAAGAGAAGAAGAGAAGTTTCAATTGGTGCTAAAATCTCTCTCTCATGAGGTCAATGTTTGGTGTGATTATAATTGTGAAAATAGAAGGAGAATGGGATCTCAACCAATCAAGACTTGGAGCTTAATGAAGCAAGCATTGAGGAGCAGATTTGGAGTTGGAAACCATGAAGGACAAAGACAAGGTCAACTAAAGGATGAATTCATGGAATCTTCATAATGGGTGAAAAGTCTACAAAAGTACATGAGCTTTCACAAGCTCAAGATGTAGTTGATAGAAAAGTCATTCACCATGAGAAGAAGAACATTTGTACCCCTGTAAAGGAGGAAAATTCCTACACAATTAATCCTTTATCTCCTCAACAATTTTATGAAGAGCAAAGGAAAATGAGAGAGAAAGAGAGAATTGAAAATGAGATAGGGAAAAAGAGTAAGTCAGGTTAAAAGAATAGAGGGACAAGATGTGATTGAAAAAAATGAAGAGAGGAAAAAGTGAAGAGTGACAGGAAAATGAGTGATCAAAAGAGAGAGAGTGCTATGTAAGAGGAAAGAAGAGTGAGTTTTAATGAGGAACAAAGTGTTATTGAATCAATTTCTACTTCTATGGAAGAGTGTGAATGTGAGAAGAGTGTTGTGAGCACAAAAGAAAGTGAAGGAAAAAGAAAATACAGTGAGTGCTTGATTGAAAATCATGAGAGTTTAAAAGAAGAACAAGTGGAAGAAAAACAAGATGAGATTGAAAAGAGTGAGAAAACAAAGGAAGAATTGAGCTTAATGATTTTTGAGGGAGATAAAAGAGAGGAAATGAGAGAGAGTTGTTGTGACATTATTTCACCATTAAACTCACTTTCTAGTGAGGAGCCGAACTTGTTTACTAATTTCATTAACCATTTCTTTGATTGGTTTTCTCCAAGTGTGCAGAAATTTGAAGCTCAAGACTTGGGAAATGAAGGAAGTATTTATTACAAGCTTTACAAAACTATAAGCTTCCTTCCTTCCACATCTTTCTTATCTTTTGATTTCATTATCAAAGAATCTAATAGTTGTTCTTTTCCTATCTTTTGTGATAGAATTCAATCTCAATTCTTAAACTTCTTAACTACAACTTGTGGAACAAAGTTAAACCCATGGGATGAAAGCTAAATGAGAAGGCATGGGAAAGGAGCTTAGCATTGGCTACGAAGACACATCAATAAGCTTTTCTTTAAACCCTTTTCTCTTACGCCATGAGTTATTTTTTAAGGAGTTAATATTGTTCTTAGAATTGTATGCCTCTATGTGACTTTAGTTGGAAATTTGATGGTTAATCCCTTCACTTGTGAATTAGCTCTTGATGTTGATCATATGCTTAAGTGCTCTTCTCCACGTGCTTATCTTGAGAAGCAACATTTGGTTAATGTTGCTAGAATTAAACCATCTTACCATGACCTTGAGTTGTTACATGATAATCTTTTCTTTGATCTTCTTGTTGCTAATTTCTCATCTTCTTGTGCATCCATGTGGAGTAAGATTCATATTTTCCTTAGATCTTTTGTTGAAAGTGGTCATGTTGAGAAAATTAGTTAGTTCTCTTGGTCTTTATGTGGTGCTTTTTAAGCTAAGCTAAAAGGGGAGTTTGTTGAGAATTATGATTATATATCAACTTTCCTTTGTGCTTCTATGAAAACTTTTGATTGGTTTATTCATTCCATTCAACTCTTGTGCTTTTTTAGTCATCAATTTGAATTTCCTTATGATGAACAAAAGATTTTAATTCTTGATAAATTTTTGAAAGCTTTGTTGTTTGGAAACATTCATGGGTTTCAATTATATCATTTTCATTTCAAGGAATTCATGCGGTTGCTACTTTGTGGAAAGAAAATGAACAGTAGTTTTGAAGTGCTTAAAGTTCATCTTTGTGATCTTGTGAAGACTAAATTTGCAAATGCTGTTTCTAAACTAACTTTGAAGAATTTTGTTGAGAAACATCTTGTTTATTCTAGTCCCTTTATTGACTTTTTCTTCAAAGATGATACTTTAAATGATTTATTAGTTCAAAACACGAGTTCTTGTGTCAAGTTTTTTAATCAATCTTTTGGTGGTTGTTTGCTTTATTCTCTAACCTTCAAGGAGTTTTTGGAGGAGTTACTTTTCAAGAGGGGATTCAGAATTCTTCAAGTTTTGATGATAAACCAAGATTGTTCTTTGTTGAATGGTTTCTTGGAGTTATTTTGGAAGGTTTTGCATCAAAACTTCTTATTTTACCATCTTCCCTTCAAGGAAATCTTTTAAAAACGTGTTTAGCAAAAGGCCGAGTTAGCACTTCCAAGGATTCTTATTAGATTTATTGGTGGATTTTGGAAGTGTTAATCTTGAATGTCATTGTCTAGAGCTTTTGGTTAAAGAATTGAGAAAATATTTTGAAGTTTCTTTGAAATGGAAAAGGAAAAGGATTTGATATCTTCACTTGCCATTTTTGAAGAGTTATTTTGGAAACTTGGTTTTGCAAATGAAGTACAAAATGATGTGAAGATTTTTTTTTTGGGCCAATTCTTTGATTTTCAAAAGAAACCTTCTAGATAAAGATGTTTATGCTCTTGAGAGTCTTTTGGTTAAAACTTCTCAGATTCTTCAATGTGTTTCTAGAGTTTTGAAAATATATTTATCAAGAAACCATGAAGGAATTTTGAGAAGGGTTGAGAATCTAAGCTTGTACTTACACCTTCCTTTTAAAGATTGTTTCTTTGAAGAAACTTTTCCTCGTGAGTCCTTGCACTTGTTAAACAGAAATTCCATTGATCCTTTCTTGACTTATTTCTATGATGTTCAATCCTTTGCTTGGGTCTTTGGAAACCATCAATATGTTTTGAGCTTGTGGAATCTTAAACATTCTAGTCTCTACTTTTATTCTACGAGATTCCATGATAATGTAAGCTTTAAATATCATAGACCTTTTAAGGAAACTTTGGAACATGTTCATATGATTGATTTACAAGACTTCCCTATTTTCAATGACTACTATTTGGGGAATTTTTGTGTAACTTGAGTGGTTTTTGAATAGTTCTTTTTGGAGTTGCATTGCCTTGAACTTCTTTGTATATACTTCCCTTGCATATCATAAACTATTCAAAGAAGTTATGGACATCTTGCTCTCCTTGTTGTTTACATAACTATTGTACTTACTTGAGTAGTTCTTGAGTGCTTTAGCAATAATGTTTATAGCATTGTTCATTTGAAACATTTCATTTCTAATGTTATCCTTCTTTTTGTGCTTTAATGAAGGTGCAAATTCGAGGACGAGTTATTTTTAAGAGAGGTGTAATCATATGACCATGAATATCCATGAATTCTTGGAAGATTCAAGTCAAGAGTTAAAAGTTAGAAGAATGATCAAAATGGAGATAAACTGGAATTTTTGGAATTTCTAGACCAGTTTTGGATGAACTCCACTTAGGAGCTTTTAAAGTCGTCAAATGAACAAGTAATCTTCATGAAAATTATAGAATGATCAAAATGGAGATAAACTGGAATTTTTGGAATTTCTAGACCAGTTTTGGATGAACTCCACTTAGGAGCTTTTAAAGTCGTCAAATGAACAAGTAATCTTCATGAAAATTATAGAGGACTTCTTTATTTCTAAATTTGTAATTAAACTTTATTCAAGGGTAATTAGGTCTTTAATATTCCAATTAGGTTTTAGAAAGAGTAGTATAGTTTCTCTATAAATATCGTATTATGCCTTCTCTTGTAATCAAGTTGAAGAGATGATATATGAAATTTGAGAGTTTTCTCTTAGGGTTCTTAAGTTGAGGCTTTACCCTTGAAACTTCCTCTAGGGTTTGATTATTCTTTCGATTGATTTTATTTTATTTGAACCACTTGTATTAGGTTGATCCAAGGGTTCTAAATTTGATCACAATTCATAAATCTACTATGATCACATCCTTGTGATTTGTTTTAGAGCTTAGGTCGTCTTCAATTGATTTAATTAGGTAGGGGGTATTCAGTCCCTTTGTTTGATTAGCAATTGAGGAAAAAATCCACCTCATGTATTTTTTCATAGTTTGGGTTTAATTATGGGTGGGTGTTGTTGAAAAAAATCAAGTCCTATTGAAGGCAATGTCCTTAGGAGATTGATATGAATATTTGAATTCCATTGAAGATCTTAAATCAAATCACAAATGGAGTGGCTTGAAAATACTTTGATGGTAAAAAAGGACAAAAGTAATGATAATTGGCATTTTGAGACCGAGATTAGTTTAGTGGTATATTGAGGGATTTTCCCATTTGGAGTTTTTATATCATGGATTCGGGCACACCACACAAGATGTGCCTAGTACAAAAACTACGTACTTCCAATTAATCCCAGCAATAAGGTAAAAAATTAAATCCACTCTCTCTCCTAGAAGACTGAACCACGCGTTGATCAAAAGCCCTCTTCCCTCCAAAAAAACCCTCATGCACATGACGTCACTCTCCCGATTTTCATGCATTTCTTCCCCAAAATCTCATGTTAACAACCAATTTCTTCCGATTTCCTTCGGTTTTCATTGATCCTTATTTTCATTCTATGCTATTTTTTTCTACTCCACAAAAAAATCATAAAAAATGTGTTTTTCAAGCATCAACGGCGATACCAGGTAATTTTCAACTTGGAAAATTCTTCAAATTAACTTGGAAATTGTAGTTTTCAACAAAAAAAAAAAAAAAAAAACACTTCAACAAAGTAGTTTCCATCATATATGTTCTGTTTGACTCATCACCCATGGTTTTTGTTACATATATTTTGTGTTTAGAATTGTATTTTTGTGATTTACATGTTCTGGAACCTTGAGATCCATGTCTTTTATGTTTTGTGATCCATTAAGTGTGTGGAGTGAAAAAAATAGCGACAACTGTTTATGCTTGATTTTTTGCTTTCACACTACAATGTCTCCATCAAAATCATTCTTACCAAGTTGTGGAGTATAGAGATAAACAACATAGTGGTTGATGACTTACGGGACCCTATTTCAATTAATTATTATGTTATAATAAATCTTTCAATCTTTGCATTTTTAATTTATGTCCATTTCTTAGTTCCCAATTTCTGTTACTTTTTTGCTTCTGTTCTATCTTATGCTACTGGAATTTTAATTAGCCACAAAACCATCCATAATGAAAGGCTCAAACAACGGACTAGTATTTCTTCTTCTTTTCTCATGTCTTTAATTCTCTTCTTCGGTTCTATCTTCTTATGTTGCTGAATCTGATGGTATTTTATCCACAAATCAATGACTCCCAGATGGAGAAAACAATTATTTCATCAAGTGGAACTTTTGAAATAGGATTTTCATGCATTTCTGTCCATCTTTTACGATAAGGAGGCTTGAAAGAAGAGGCACTCCCAGTTGTAAAAAGAGGTACTCCATATTGTAAGTGAAACACTCTTGCATTTGTGAATTTCACATGTTTTCCTGCTCATATTCTATGATCCTATATGTAATAGTAAGTGTTTTTTTAATTGTTGTCTATTAAGTGTGTAGAAGAATACTTGCATGTTATACACCACAGGCACCTATAGTTGTAAAAGTAAGCACTCGCAGTTATAAAAGTAGGTACTCCCAGTTATAAAAATAGGCACCCTCCTTGTAGTCACCCATTTGCATGTTTTATATCATAAGCATCCTTATTTATAAACAATATGAAACCTTATTTGTAGGAATGAGCATCCATAGTTATAATAAAAAGGTACCACTGTGTTAGTTATATACCCTAGACCAATTGACTTAAATTTCTATTGGTTATTTATGAGGCATGTATTTTGAATTGTATTTTATGTTCTTGGTCATCAAGTATGTGACTTGATAGTAAAACCTTTCTTGCTAATGAAATACTATTCTTGTTTGTCCCTAGTTTTATTACATCTTATATTATTAAACTAGTATGAAGTTGATTAATGATCAAGTTTTACTGATAATGAGTATGAGATATAAAATCAATTCATAAATACATATTGAGAATATTATATTGGACATGATCCAACGTGAAGAAGAAATATTGCATAGGTTTAAGTCATAAGTATTTTTTCTCAATTTTATGTTTGGTGTCCTTTGACCTAATGTTTCTTGAATGGGGAGAAAATATGTTTTGACATAGTTAAACATCACTTTAATCAGGTAATTATTATGACTATTGGTTGGACTATTTTCTTGTCATGGCTTGAATATTAGAGATAGTGAAAGTGATTTGTCCTTTTCTTATTAGAGAAAGATATCTATGGGCCCCTTGATAAGGAAGACTAGAAAATACGCATGGATATGCTAAGATAAGTTTTAATAAGGTGTTATTAATATTATTTATCAGAACAGTCTACCTGGTGATCAAGGAAATGGTTAATTAAGTTTTATAAGGATGACTCGGTTAATGCCTTATACTTAATTAGGATATTTGTAACAAAAGGACTAAGTATTAAAACTGATGTTTGGTTATCATGTCTTTTACTTAACTTGGGTAGGTATAATGTCTTGCTAGAGGCCATTTATGTTTTGTGGATAAATGTCTAAGACATTTTTTTTTACTGCCAACGTTAAGTGAATCTACAGAGTCACACACATAGATGATCTTATGAGCACGATGTCCACATCCAATGAATCTAGATCGCGTCCAGATTCGTTGAACATATAAAAAAAGGGATCATATTCTGTGTTGTATTTATTTGGTAAGTTAAATGAGTAACTAATTTATTTATCAAATAAATGAAATTAATTACTTAATATTATTCATCTAACCGTTGGATGATTATAGGAATAGACGGATGAGATTAAAATTGTCATTAGATGACAATTAGGGTTCTAATGTTGACAGTTATAAAATGTTATGTTAACCTTTGTTCCTCAGTCGTCTTCCTCTAATTAAAAAACCTTTAATCCTAGAACGACGAAAATCGTGTCTTGCCTCTCTCTCAAGAATTCCAAAGCATTACCAGATAGTTAGGGTTCGTTTTGAATAGTTTTCAAAATGCTGAGGGGCTGGCATCTAGATTGCTTGCAGAGGAGGTTGTCGCGTGGATACCGGTAAAGGCCGAAGCGTAAACAACAGCCCCTCCAAACCTAGCGCATCAAAATATTCAAGTAGTTTTTCTTTCCAATTTGTTTTTCTGGTCTGTGCGGATCTTGTTGGTGGTGTTCGTAGTTTTTTTTATTATGATTTTTGTGTACAAATTCCCGACACATTGTATAAAGTAACTCAACTTGTATGTTTTATACACCATAGGCACCCATAGTTGTAAAAGTAGGCACTCACAGTTAGGGCTGTAAAATGGGGTTGGTTTACCCGTACCCTACCCATTTATAACGGATATGGTTCCATTTTTATACCCATGGCCCAGACCCAAAACCAATTAATTTCTATTAAATGGGTATGGGTAAGTGATCAGGATTTTTATAACAAAGTTTTAATCCAATACTTACAAGTGCACAAGATCAACGTAATAAGTAAGTATTAGGGTATCGAACCACAGAGAAAGGCTTAACTACTTAAATTATTATCTTCCTAAATCAATTTTATAAAAATAAGAACGAGATTTTATTATTATTCCTAAATTAATTAAAATTAATGAATAAAATAAATAAATTGAAACTAACAGGAGATTAACCAAAGAAGATGAATTAGAACCTTGAATCCACTGCTAACTTATATAACAATGATTTAATTTTATTTAGGAGAAAAGATTAGATTTTTATGTGGTGATCTACGCTACAAGCTTTGATTCACTAAAGAAATATATTATGTTTAAATGCATGACATAATCCATCTAACTATTAACATGACTTATTTATTCATATGACATAAATCATCTAAAATTAGCATGAACTATTTAATTCTAAAAACCACAATATACTTGCAAAAATCACATATTTCTCGTACTCAAGACTACAAGAATTAAGCATGAATAAAAATATCAATCAAACCAAACAATTGTTCTACAAGAACAATCACAAATAATTAATTGCATCAAACTAAACAATTTCCAAAGGTATGCAATCACATAAGTAATATAATAAATCTCCCAAAATAAAATAAACCAAATTCATATAGTTAGGGTTTCATCAAAGATTCTAAAAAATAAATTTAGTTCATAGCTAAAGGAAAAGAGAAAACCAATTTATTGAAGAAAATCATGGGTTTTTTTTCTTCAACTGAAGCTGGAATTTTTCAGCACTGCTTCAGCTGCTGGAATTTTCTTCTGCTGTCCAGATATCTGCTAGTTTCTGCCTAATTTCTGCTTCAGCTTCTTCTGGAATTTTCTGCTGCAGAAATTTCCGCTCCTAGATGCTTTAGCTGCTTTGCCAGCAGCTTCTCTTCAAATTGTTGCGGCTGCTTCTCGTTCTTGTGCTTCTCTCGCTGCAGCTTTTTTCCTTCAAACCCCAGCCAGCAGCTGCTTGCTGCCTTTTCTCTTTTTATTTTTTTTTATTTTTTTTCTGTTCTTCCCCCCTCGCAGATCTCCCTCTCTCTCCTCTCTTTTTCTTCTTTTAAAGCTGCTTCTCAGCAGCTCTTCTTCTCCTTCTTCTATTAGGTTTTCTCCTTCCTTTTTGGTTCCAGCACTCTCTTTTTAGTAACTTCCCTTTTCTTCTTATTTTTTTCTTTTTGGTCCTTCTTTTCTCTTTATTTAGGGAACAACCCTATTTTCTTTCTCTCTTTTTTTTTCCTTTTCCTTGAATTGGGCTACCTCCACTTCTTGGACTTCTCTCAATTATGGGCTTGCTTGTGGGCTTCTTTCCCTTCATCACCAAAATAAAATAAATTAATATAATAATTATATTTAATAAATAAAACATTTTTAAAAGTTAATAATTAAAACTTAAGGTGTTTATTTATACTAAAAATCAACTCTATCAACTCCCCCACACTTAAGTTTTGCTAGTCCTCAAGCAAAAATAAAATAACAAAAAGAAAAACTAACTAGCCACTTTCGTAAGACTCACGATTGCACTTAGTATGTGCAACAAGCCCTTTAAATCCCTAAGTTATCCCTAGTGGACGAGTATGGTCTCGTGAGAGTTTGCAGACGACGTACCCATAAAGTCAAGAAAAGCAACAAAGTTTAGAAAAAATATAGAATAATCCCAAATTAAGTACCCTTCATCAATATATCAAACTTATCAAGACAAGCACTCTTCTTCTTATTTTCAAAATCAAGTTAACAAACAAACATTCAATTATCTCCCATAACTAATGCAAGACTTGTGTAAGGTGTGATTGTGGTCATAAGAGAGTGTAAAATAAATACTAAACAAGATTTCCAAACTACACATAAAGGAAAAATCTCAACAGAAATTCATTCCATAGGCTCACTCTTTGTACCTTCTCTCCACTAATCAAGGATTTTCAAACTCAACTCAGATCAGGTAGGACTTTAAAGCTTGTAATGTAACACTAGGGTGTTGGTTATCAAACGAAGGTAAGGAATTCAAATTCAAAGAAAAGAGAGCTTACAAAGAAGATATATATTTTGAAAATTTCGACAAACTTTCTAACTTTGTTTTTGTTCCTTTTTTTTTTCAATAATATATATTCACCAACTTCCATCTTCTTTTCTCAAAATTTCATCATTTAAGGCCATTCTTTTTCTTACATTCACAAATTTGGCCCTCTTGAATTTTTTTTTCTTTGCACCTTATGACTTGTAACAATCATGTATCAACTTTTCTTTCTTTTTCCCTTTTTTGTTCAGCTCAATACATTTTTTTTTAGCACAACAAGTCCTATCTTTTTTTTCTTCTCCCCTTTTGTCAAAACAACTTATTCTCTTTCCATAATACCCAAACAATAACCCATCATTACAGCACAAGTTAGAAGTTTATATTAAACTCTTTACAAGATTAAGGATTAATATTTAAGTGGTTCAAAGAAAGAAAATAACATTTAAGGCTCAAAAGGGTACTAAGGTAAAAGTCATGAGATTTGGTAAGCTTGAAAGACACAAACGATTCAAAGAAGGCCTATGACCATCTTCTCTGAGTCAAATCTAGAAAACCTTTCTATTTCGCCTCAAGAGGTACTCAAGTAAGTTCTAGAATGTAGGGAAGAGATTCATCAACTTTACGCAACTAAAAAATAATGTAAAGGATTTATTAAACACTAACAATAACCCATGTGCTCAAGTCTAAGTCATGCAAAAGTTATAACAGATATGGAATATAAGTCCATCACTCTAATTAAAAAAATAAGAAAACAAGTATTTTTCTCAACTTATTCAAGATATTTTTAAAGGAACTCAAAATGAATCATTCTTCATGTAAAATCATATTTTTGGTTTTTTTTTTCAAAATAATGTAGAAAAATAAAAAAATATATTGAACAAGAAAGACGAGAAAAATGAAAATAAAAAAAATAATATACATCAGAATAAAAGCATCTTCTCCCCCACACCTAGACCACACATTGTCCAGAATGTGATAAAAGAATACCAAGAGTAGAGAAGAGACAAAGAACAGAGCAACACAACCTGGTAGAAGAAGCAATGTTAATGCATGTCTGCAAGAGTAGTAGACAATCTCTGTAATCTCCATGATAATGATAAGTTGTTTTATTACCCTAGAAAACAAACACTTCATACCTTTCTACCAATCAAGTGAAATAAAAAAAATAAAATAAATAAACAAATAAACAGGTAAACAAAAAAAAAAAGTTGGGTTGCCTCCCAAAAGCGCTAAATTTAAAGTCTTCAACCAGACTCTGTCACCAACTAGTCCTGATATGTAGTATCTACTAACATAGCAGATTCAATCTAACCTTCTTCCATGTCATTGGTAATAGTAGGCTTCAACCGTTGTCCGTTAACAATCAAGGTTCGGTTGGTTTTAAGATCTTCAATCTGAATAGCATCTGAGGGAAAAACTTGTTTGACAATAAAAGGTCCATCCCAACGAGATCTCAACTTACCAGGAAAAAGACGTAATTCAGAATTAAAAAGCCAAACTTTTTGGTTAGGTTCAAATGATTTTCGAGAAATCATCTTATCATGAAAAGCTTTAGTTTTAGCTTTGTAAATTTTAGTATTCTCATATGCCTCATTTCGTAATTCATCAAGTTCATTTAATTGCAATTTTCTATTAGACCCAGCTTGCTTCAAATTAAAATTAAGAGTTTTAATAGCCCAATAAGCTCTATGTTCTAATTCTACTGGCAATGACATGCTTTCCCAAAAAGGAGTCTAAAAGGGGACATTCCTATAGGAGTCTTGTAAGCTGTGCGATAAGCCCAAAATACATCATTCAATTTTTGAGACCAATCCTTTCTATCAGGTCTAACAGTTTTCTCAAGAATAGATTTAATCTCTCTATTAGACGCTTCTACTTGACCACTTGTTTGGGGTGATAAGGGGTAGCCACTTTATGAGTTATAGAATACTTCCTAAGAAGTGCTTCCAAAGAACGGTTACAAAAATGACTTCCTCCATCACTAATAATAGCTCTAGGGGTACCAAATCTACAGAAAATATGATCTCTAATAAATTTAATAACTACCTTATGATCATTTGTTCTTGTAGCTATAGCTTCCACCCATTTAGACACATAATCCACTGCTACCAAAATGTAATGATAACCAAAAGAAGATGGAAAAGGACCCATAACATCAATTTCTCAAATATCAAAGATCTCAACAATTAAAATAGGATGTAAAGGCATCATATTACGTTTAGAAATAGAACCAGTACGTTGACACCTTTCACATGCCAAGCAAAAATTATGGGCATCTTTGAATAAACTAGGCCAATAAAAACCACTTTGAAGAACTTTAGCAGCAGTTTTACGACCTCCAAAATGTCCACCACATGCATACGAATGACAAAAAGTTAAGATACTATGAAATTCATATTCAGGTATGCATCTACAGATTACTTGATCAGGATAATGTTTAAACAGGTAGGGATCATCCCAATAATAATACTTAACCATTGAAAATAATTTATCCCTATCTTTCTTATTCCAATGTGTTGGAATTTCACCTGCAGAGAGATAGTTAATAAGAGGTGCAAACCAAGGAACAGGAGAATGTGATAAAGAAAATAATTGCTCATCAAGAAAAGTATCTTTCAAAGCAATTGCTTCATCATGATTATTATCCCACAATCTGGATAAATGATTAGCTACTAAATTTTCTGAACCTTTCTTATCTCTGATTTCAATATCAAATTCTTGCAAAAGGAATATCCATCTAATCAATCTTGGTTTAGTCTCTTTTTTAGACAATAAGTATTTTAAAGCAGAATGATAAGAATAAATAATCACTTTGGAATGTAAGAGATAAGAACGAAATTTCTCAAATGCAAAAACTACAACTAATAACTCTTTTTCAGTTGTTGTATGATTTCTTTGAGCATCTGTAAGAGTTCTACTAGTATGGTAAATGACATGAGGTTTTTTTTCAATCTTTTGCCCCAAAATAGCTCCCACTGCAAAATCAGAAGCATCACACATGATTTCAAAGGGTAAAGGAAAATTAGGAGCCTGAACTATAGGTGCAGATATAAGAAAAGAACGAAGTTTTTCAAAAGCTTTCATGCAAGATTCATCAAAATTGAATGCAACATCTTTGCTCAAGAGATTAGTTAAAGGTCTGGCAATCATGCTAAAGTCTTTTATAAATCTTCTATAAAATCTTGCATGCCCCAAAAATGATCTAATTTCCTTGACAGATTTAGGTGGAGGAAGATTAGCAATTAAATCAATTTTAGCTTTATCTACTTCAATTCCTTCTTTAGACACTTTATGTCCCAAAACTATTCCATTTGTAACCATGAAATAACTCTTTTCCCAACTTAAAACTAAGTTAGCTTCTTCACACCTTTCTAAAATAGCAAACAAGTTATTAAGGCAATATTCAAAAGTAGGTCCAAAAACAGAAAAATCATCCATGAAAGCCTCGAGAAACTTGTCAACCATATCAGAAAAGATAGCAAGAATACATCTTTGGAAAGTAGCAGGCCCATTACATAATCCAAAAGGCATTCTACGAAAAGCAAAAGTACCAAAAGGCATGTAAAAGTAGTTTTCTCTTGGTCCTCGGGGTATACTAGAATTTGGTAGTATCCTGAATAACCATCTAAGAAGCAATAAAAACTATGACCAGCTAATTTTTCAAGAATTTGATCAATAAAAGGTAGAGGGAAAATGTTCTTTTCTAGTTGCAGCATTTAGTTTTCTATAGTCCACACACATTCTCTACCCAGTAACCTCTCTAATAGGAACTAACTCTTCTTCCTTATTCTCAACTACAGACACTCTTGCCTTTTTTGGTACAACTTGTATAGGACTAACCCATCGACTATAAGAGATAGGATAACAGATACCAGAATCTAAGAGTTTAACTACCTCATTTTTTACTATTTCTTTCATGTTAGGGTTTAGCCTTCTTTGTAATTCCCTAGAAGGTAGCACATTGTCTGTTAGATGTATTCTATGCATGCATACAGATGGGTCTGTTCCCTTTAAATCAGCCATGGACCACCCTATGCCCCTTTATGATTAGAAAGACCTAATTAAATTCCTTTCTTGGTCAGATTTTAACTCAGATAAAATTATCACAGGCAAAGTTTCATTTTCACCTAAGAAAACATATTTAAGTTTAGAAGGAAGGATTTTCAATTCAAGTTGGGGTGGACACACAAGAGAAGGTACAACAGGGGATTTTGCAAGCACAGGAAAAGGTTCATGATTCCCAATCCACGACGAATTTTCTAGTGGTGCAATATAAGGAAAAATAGAATTTACATTATCCATGCACATAATAGTCTCATTCTCAATAGAAGCAGATTCTTTAGAACACATTATAGGTAGAGTTTCTTCAATTAATTCATCAATTATATCTGCCAAATTACAATCATAATCATCTTCCATAATTGGTTGTGAAGAAGCTTTAAAAATATTCAATCTAATCCTCATATTCATCACAGAGACATCCATTACCCCAGTTCTTCAATTAATAGTAGCATTTGCAGCAGCTAAGAAAGAACGGCCTAGAATAACAGGGATATGATTATTAGAAGATCTACCAGGTTCCATATCTAAGACTACAAAGTCTACAGGGAAGACACCCTTATCAATTTGAACAAGAACATCATCTATCCTCCCCCTAGGTACCTTGATTGATCTATCAGCTAACTGTAAAGTCATATCAGTTGGTTACAGTTCCCCTAATCCTAATTCTTCATAGACGTTGTAAGGAATCAAGTTAACACTAGAACCTAAATCTAAGAGTGCCCTATCTATTTTATGATTACCAATAAGAGAAGAGATGGTAGGGACACCAGGGTCTTTGTATTTAGGTGGAGTGTTATGTTGCAAACTAGAGCTTACCTGTTCAGTTAACAAGATTTTCTTAGAAACATTACTTTTAGTTTTTCTTTTGAAAGTGCACATGTCTTTAAGAAACTTTGCATAGGCTGGGACTTGCTTAATGGCATTTAAAAGTAGAAGGTTGATTTAACTTCTTTGAAAGTTTCTAATATGTCTTCCATGTTATTTTCCTTTCTAAGATGTGGAGGTGGTAATAAAGCTTGAGGAAAGGGAACCTTAGGCTTGTACGAAGTCATGGGAGATGGTTCTGGAGTTTTAGATTTTGAAGAGGAAGCTAGTTCCTTTTCTACCTTCTTTTCAATTTTAGTCTCTATATCAATCTCCTCAGTTTCGTTTTCATTTAATTCATTATTTTTAATTGGTTCCCCTACTTTATTATCTACCTCCTTCCCATTCCTAAGAGTAATTACAGCTTTAGCTTGCTCATAATAATTAGCTCTAGGGTTCTCTATTGGATGACTAGGAAGTCTACCCTCATCTCTTCTACTTATCGCATTGGCTAGCTACCCTATTTGAGTTTCTAACTTAGCAATAGATTGAGTGTGAGAGTCTAGAATTTGTGTCTTAACTTCCAAACCTTTCAAAGCAGATAAGACTTTTTCTTCAAAAATAGAATTTCCACTTTGAGGAGAATGAGGAGGTACATACCTTTGAGATTGAAAACCAGGAGGAGCAGTCATGCCAGGTTGTTTATTCTACTGATATTGTTGCGGGCCTAATTGACCTTCACCTCCTTGTTGCTTCCAAGAGAAATTAGGATGATTTCTCTAGCCTAGATTGTATGTGTTTGAATAGGGGTCATTTTGCCTGTGAAATCCTTGAGCTGCATTGACTTGTTCCTGCACAAATTCTGGAAATAGTGAAGCACTAGGACAGTCATAGATAACATGAGAAGGACTAGAGCAAATTGCACAAACACCTTGAACATTAGGAGAATTAGTAGGCAATGTATTTAAAGCTAACAATTGATCAAACTTTTTAGATAAGGCATCAACTTTCAAAGAAAGATCAACATTTTGAGAAACTTCATACATTCCTCTATTTCCTATTTTCCTAGATGTGCCTACACGTGAGGATATGGCATGTTGTTGTGAATTATCACTCAAATTTTCAAATAAATCCCATGTCTCATCTGCAGTTTTATGAAGAAAGGTACCACCACAAGAGGAATCAACCATTTGGTGATTTCTCTCATCTAATCCTGAATAAAAACTTTGTATTTTCTGCCATTTAGGAACTTCATGGTGAGAGCAACTATGAAGAAGTTCTTTAAATCTCTCCCAAATCGTGAAATTGTTCATTATTTTGTTGGGAAAAAGTAGTTATTTAACCTTGTAAGTTTACCCATAGGAAAATATTTTTTCAGAAATTTCCTAGACATCACAGGCCAAGTACCTATTCTCTCACGTGTGTGCAACCAATGTTTAGCCTTATCTTTCAGAGAAAAAGGAAAAAGGCACAATCTAATAGCATCATCAGTAATATTAGGCAGTTTAAAAGTATAGCAAATTTCTAAAAACTCATTAATATGCTTATAAGGATTTTCAGAATCAAGGCCATAAAAGGATGGTAGCATTTGAATCGTAGAAGCTTCGATTTCAAAGTGATTAGCCTCAATTTCAGGTAATCTATTGCCTATTGGTGAGTTATATATGTTGGGAGTAAAATACTCCCTTAGTGCTCGTGGATGTTCAGCCATTTTAATGTCAACAGTGTTGGTGATTCTTCCTTGTGCTCTAAGTGCCTTAAGTGTACGCTCTATCTCAGGATCAAATTCTTTCAAATGAACAGAGAGCGAACGACGACCATGCATTAATAAACAAATTCAAGAAAGAAAAAAAATTACTACAAATAATAAATAATAATGAAGAATAAATATCTAAATAAAAGGATATAACAAAATAAAGAAGATAAAAATAATAATAAAAAAAATTAAAGACAACTAAGATAACAAAACAAATCTTTTTTCTTTTTTTTTTTTCAAGAATAAAAAAAAAATTTTGAAACAAATAAAAATACTAACAAATTTAGGAGACAATAACACAAGCAATTAATTTAACCTCTCCCCGGCAACGGTGCCAAAAACTTGATCGGGATTTTTATAACAAAGTTTTAACACAATACTTGCAAGTGCACGAGATCAATGTAAAAAGTAAGTATTAGGGTATCGAACCACAAAGAAAGGCTTAACTACTTAAATTACTATCTTCCTAAATTAATTTTATAAAAATAAGAATGAGATTTTATTATTATTCCTAAATTAATTAAAATTAATGAATAAAATAAATAAATTGAAACTAACAGGAGATTAACCAAAGAAGATGAATTAGAACCTTGAATCCACCGCTAACTTATATAACAATGATTTAATTTTATTTAGGAGAAAAGATTAGATTTTTATGTAATGATCTAGGCTACAAGCTTCGATTCACTTAAGAAATATATTATGTTTACATGCATGACATAATCCATCTAACCATTAGCATGACTTATTCATTCATATGACATAAATCATCTAAAATTAGCATGAACTATTCAATTCTAAAACCCTCAATATACTTGCAAAAATCACATATCTCTCATACTCAAGACTACAAGAATTAAGCATGAATAAAAATATCAATTAAACCAAACAATTGTTCTACAAGAACAATTACAAAGAATTAATTGCATCAAACTAAACGATTTCCAAAGATATGCAATCACATAAATAATATAATAAATCTCCCAAAATTAAATAAACCAAATTCATATAGTTTGGGTTTCATCAAGATTCTAAAAAATAAATTTAGGTCATAGTTAAAGGAAAAGAGAAAACCAATTTATTGAAGAAAATCATGGGTTTTTTTCTTCAACTGAAGTTGGAATTTTTCTGCACTGCTTCAACTGCTGGAATTTTCTTCTGCTGTCCAAATTTTTCTGCTGCTGTTGTCCAGATTTATGCTAGTTTCTGTCTAATTGCTACTTCAGCTTCTTCTAGAATTTTCTGCTGCAGAAATTTCTGCTCCTAGCTGCTGCTTTGCCAGCAGCTTCTCTTCAAATTGTTGCGGCTGCTTCTGGTTCTTGTGTTGCTCTTGCTGCAGCTTTTTTCCTTCAAACCCCAGCCAGTAGCTGCTTGCTGCCTTTTCTCTTTTTATTTTTTTCATTTTTTTCTGTTCTTCGCCCCTCGCAGATGTCCCTCTCTCTGCTCTCTGTTTCTTCTTTTAAAGCTGCTTCTCAGCAGCTCTTTTTCTCCTTCTTCTACTAGGTTTCCCCCTTCCTTTTTGGTTCCAGCCTTTCCTTTTTAGTAACTTCCCTTTTTTTTCTTTTTGGTCTTTCTTTTCTCTTTATTTACGGCAGCAGCCCTATTATCTCTCTCTCTCTCTCTCTCTTTTTTTTTCTTTTTCCTTGAATTGGGCTATCTCCACTTCTTGGACTTCTCTCAATTATGGGCTTGCTTGTGGGCTTCTTTCTCTTTATCACCAAAATAAAATAAATTAAATATAATACTTATATTTTATAAATAAAACATTTTTAAAAGTTAATCATTAAAACTTAAGGTGTTTATTTATACTAAAAATCAACTCTATCAGTAAGGTATTACAATACCCATACCATTTATATGAGATCCGTAACATAAAATAATAATATATTTATATATATAGGTATATATATTTAATATACAAACTAAAAAGACATCAGTCTTCCCAAAAATGAAACTAAAAAGACATCTAAAAAGTAAAAACCCTAAATCACTCGACTCAAGCCTTCTTTCTTCCATTCTCGTACTCTTATCGAGCCAGAGCTACACACCCTCACCCTCTGTAACAAAGTCTCCAATCCATTCTCCTCCCTCCATTCTACTTCTTCACCAAGTTCTCCTACCATGAATAGGGGTTTCCCTTTTTTTTTCTCCTTGAAGATATTTTGGGAGGTAATTTCTTCAAAAAGAAAGAACTACCCTCAGTTTATTATTACAATCTCTATCTGCTTATGTCTATACTTATGGGTTAGTTCCTTAGTGGTGGTAATTAAGAGTGATCGCATGTTTATGCTAATGTTATAGGTTGATATTTCTGATTTTTTACGTGAATTTTCTTGTATATAGTTCATAAAAGACCTGTTGAATTGTGTCTTCATTTCTTGGTGTATTGTCAGTAAAGTTAAAAACCTTTTGATTTGAAGGTTTACTAATTAAATTTATCACAAACAAAGATGAACGTTTTTTTATTTTGTTCTGCAAGTTGAAGCTGGATATTTTGTGAATTGTGAATATATACATCCAGATGTATTACTTTTTGCATCCCAGTTCTTGGTAAATTTGCAGAATCCCTCCCCATTAATTCCCCTGAAACTACAGGTCTTTCGGGCCTTTCAAAGTACCAATATTGGCAGGCGTTTTTTTTATGGTAGCATATTGGTTGCTTAATTTCTTTAGAGGTGGAGTCTGAGTGTTTATGTTTGTGTTTGACTTATATTAATCACTAATGTCTACCTTATATTTCTTATGTGCACTTATACTGATTTTGCTAATTGCAACATTTCTAGCATTGTATTCAGTTGTGACATTTTTTTATATGTTTAATTAGGATGTTTTACACCTGAAATGTTTTTATCAATGCCAACTGAAAGTTCCAGAGCATCTATTACTACTGGTGCTATATCAGCAAGTGGTGATTACAATAAGGTGGTTGAGTTGAATATCGAGAAGGAGGAGAACCTAGAAGATCAAGGGAATCCATCAAAGACAAGAAAACGAACTTCAGACGTATGGAAAGAAATGTCTAGGTTAACTGATCCTGATGGAAGTGTTAAAGCTCAATGTAATTGGAGCCAGAAAAACTTGCTAGAAGTAGCACGGCCGGGACTACAAATTTGACTATGCATCTGAACAGTTGTGTTCTTAGAAAACTTAAGTGCAAAGGACAACAACATATACAACTTTCAAAAAAGTACTGTAACAGGTAAAACTCAACTCAATAATTTTAAATGTTTGATCAAGAAAAAAGTAGGACAGATTTAGCAAGATTAATAATGAAGCACAATTATACTTTCAATATGTGTGAGCATGAATTTTCGAGGTATTTTGTAATGGTTCGAATCCAAAATTTAAACTGGTTTCTAGAAATACAATTAGGGTGGAAGTGATTGTATGGATGGTCTTGATTGTAGAATCGCATTAACTACTGATATTTGAACTTTAGAACATGCTAATATTGCATACACTCGTTTGATTGCTCATTATGTTAATGTCAATTGGGAGTTGAAAAAGAAGATTCTTGCATATAAACATATTCCTTATCCTCATGATGGTAAGACATTATTTCGGTTTATCAATGATCTCATCTTGGAATGGAATTCGGATAATAAATGTTTTTCTATGGTTGTGGATAATGCATCATCAAATGATTCAATGGTTAGGCATTTGAAATCTTAGTTTCTTGAGAAAGCATGGCTTCCCCTTAGTGGTGATTTATTTCATGTTTGTTATAGTGTACATGTTCTTAATTTTATTGTGCAAGATGGTTTAGCAGTTATGGGAGACTTAATTGCAACGAAAAAATCCAAGTATTTGAAAAACTCTACTTGTGCTTCTCAGAAATTTGAGTGTGCTTTGCAACAATGCAAGTTGAAAAATAAGAAGAAAGTATCTTTGGATGTCCAAACTAGATGGAATTCTACATATTTGATGCTTGAGTCTACATTGCCTCTTAAGGAATTTAATCGTCTTGCACATACTGATAGAAATTATAAGTTTTATTCAACTGAGGGTGAATGGAAAGTTGCTCATTTAGTTAATGGATGTCTGAAGATATTTTATGATTGTACTAATCATTTTAGTGGCGCCAATTTTCAAAGTTCAAATGTCTTCTTCCCTAATGTGTGTAAAATCCAACTTAAGTTGAGAGAATGAGAAAATAGTCAACATGATGTTCTTAAAGTTATGGTGAATCCTATGAAGGAAAAGTTTGAAAAATATTGGGAGGAGTCATATTTGGTTTCAGGGATTGAGTTATGCTTGATCCTAGGTTTAAAATGAATTTGGTGAAGTTTTACTATCATGTCATTTATGCTAAGGATGCTTATCGTTATGTTGAAAGTATTAGGACTGCATTTCAGGATTTGTACATTGAGTATGGTGGTCAGGTAAGCTATGTAAGTGATTATTCAGATCCCACATGTGGTGGACAAGAATCGGCAGATGATTATTATGCTTTGATGAATGGTATAAGAAAATAAGTCCACTATTTGTATGTACCAAAAGAGTAAAATTGAGCAATATCTAGAAGAGCTAGTATTTCCTAGGAATGAGAATTTTAATATTTTGAATTGGTGGAGAGAAAACTCTCCAAAATATCTTGTCATAGAAGAAATGACACGTGATATTTTAGCTGTTTCTGCCACTACTGTTGCATCAGAGTCTGCATTTAGTGTTGGGAGAAAAGTGGTTGATGAGACACGTGCATCATTGCTTCCTGATATGGTTGAGGCATTGCTAACTACTACTGATTGGATAGAGCTTTCAACAAAAAGAAGTAAGCATTCTATTTTCTTATTCAACTTCTTTTTTCTCCCTCCTGTATTAGTTAACTAATCTAATTTGTTTCTAGAGCATGATGATGATGTTGTTGAGAGTTCTTCAATCTCTGTAGTTGCGTTGCAAAGGAAGACAGATGTGAGTTTTTTATCATTAGCTAAATATTCACCTAAACTTACAAACACGCTATTATTACTTATGAACTCTATTTTACTTTTGGAGGAGATAATATCATTTTCCTTTGGTAGGAGACAAACAAGAGCAAGATTTTGGATAATATTTTTCGATTATTGTATTAAATTACAGGCTATATTTTTATTGGAGTAATGTATTGGTGACCATTGTATTTATACTTTGAACTTCTGATAATTTTTGATAGAATGTTGTTTTTTTTAAAAAAATTTTTAGAGATATTAAAGAATTTTATTTGTTGAAGAGATGTTAAAAAAAATGATGTTATACACTGAAATTTTGTTTTAGGGTTATTTTATAATCTGTAACGATATTATATTTTTATTTAAAAGTGAAAAAAAAGAAAAAGGGCTATTTTAAATGGGTATATCCGGACCCTACCCGAGACCTTGTAGGGTAGGGTCTGAGTCCATAATTTATATACCCATAGGGTCTGGGTCCATATTTTATTATAAGGGTCTAGGTCCGGTACAAGGTGTATCGTACCCATCAAGACCAATTTACAACCCTACTCACAGTTATAAACATAGGAACTCATAGTTATAAAAATAGGCGCCCCTACTTATAGTTTCCTATTTTGCATGTTTTATGTCATAAGCACCATTGATTATGACAAATAGGCACACCCCTAGTTGAAAAAATAAGCATGCATAGTTATAAAAAAAGGCATCACTGCATAAAGTAAATCATCATGCATGTTATCCAGCATAGGGACCCATAGTTGCAAAAGTAGGTACTCCTAATTATAAAAGTAGGCACTCATAGTTCTAAAAGTAGGCACTCATAGTTCTAAAAGTAGGTACCTCTACTTAGAGCACCCATTTTGCATGTTTTATATCAAAAGCACCCTGGTTATGGAAAATAGGCACCCCTAGTTGTAAAACTGAGTATCCTAGTTTATTAAATAAAGGTACCATTGCATAAAGTAACTCATCATGCATGTTATACAACATAGACTCCCATAGTTGTAAAAGTAGGTACTGCTAAGTGTAAAAACTGGCACTCACAGTTATGAAAGTAGGCACCCCTATTTACACTAACCATTTGAAATGTCTCCTAATAGTGACTAGAGGGAAAAATTGCGAACAATATTTAAAACACGATTCACTGGCTGGCAACGAGATCTTGGCAACTGCAGCCGCAAGGTAATATGTGAACAAAACACTACATTTGCATCCTTTAAAAGCACGTACTATTGAAACAGAAGAAAACATGGCTTTCATAAGAGAGATAAAGGAGAAATATCCTAAGTTCGCACCAATAGTAGCATTTGTGCAGAAGAGATTAATTGATAGTAAAGAGGGGGGAGACTACTTTACAAGAGATTTCCTCCTATAATGATGTCTGAGATCAATGATGCAAGAGAAAGTGTAGAACTTGCAGCATATGAGTTCTATAAGAAAAACATCGAATGATGTATTGTTGTTATTGATGAAAATTACAATTTCTATATTACGAAGATATATTTAGTTTTTGTACTTATATGATC
The DNA here is from genome assembly GCA_028651295.1 of Catharanthus roseus. Taxonomy (NCBI): domain Eukaryota; kingdom Viridiplantae; phylum Streptophyta; class Magnoliopsida; order Gentianales; family Apocynaceae; genus Catharanthus; species Catharanthus roseus. Next base: position 5,665,250 of record JAPQWS010000102.1, read on the forward strand.
TTGTACTTATGTTTAATTCGCTAACACACATAACAGTGAAAGTTACACTTAGTTACAAAAATAGGTACCCCTAGGTAAGAAAGTTGGCAATCCTACTTGTTAAAATAGGTACCCCTGCTTGCAAAAATTGGAGGACAAGATAAATTATCATGAACCACTCCAAACTATATTGGAACATATATCACGTCTAAAAACACAAAATGACCATAAAATCCAATGATAAAACTCCACAAAGTCAACAACATATAGAAAAGGCCACTTGAACTTGAACAATACAAAATAGTGAAGGCACTCATGATTAAGAAAATAGGCACCCGTAGACATGAAAATCGACACCCATGAATACAGAAGTTTGACATTTTGTTAGAGTATCGTGAAACACCTTCCTACCATATTTGAACACCTTTCACATATAAAAACACAAAGAGGGAACCATAAATCCAATAATACAACTCAACAAAATCATCTACATATACAAAAAATGTCACTTGCACAACACAGAACAGTGAAAGTCACACTTAGTTATAAAAATAGTCACCCCTAGTTAAGAAAATAGGCACCCCTACTTACAAAAATTAGACAAGTTATCACAACACACTTTCTAAAAACCTCTGACACACACATTTAACATCAAAAAACACAAAAAAGTAAACCATACAAAGGCTTAAAGTAATGAAATTATAAAATCTACATAAAATTTATGAATGGCTGCAATGTATTTGAAGGTTCCACATTCCTAGGGTTTCATATTCCTAAACTAAACTGACATTCACTACTTGGAATGTTCACAACCTTCCCCAAAGTTTCATTGTTCATAGACAATTGAACAACCATTTTAGTGCTTGAAGCACACATCAAAGCATTATTCCTCTTCCCTTTTGATTGATTGCACCGTATCTCAACAATGCTCTTCTTCCCTGCATTACATTCTCCTTTGGCACGACTTCCCATTGATTTTTAATGTTAGAAGCTGCCCCTTCATTCTCTGAATCATTCATATAATAGCACTTCTCCACCTTCCCTTTATCTCACTTCTTCCCTTGTTTGTAACAATAAAACTGTTTCAAATATTTCGTAGTGCTTCCTCCCTTAAACTTTTACTTGTCTTTACGAACACTAAAGCCCAATTTGAATGCATAATCATTATACAGCCCAGATTCATCTTCCTTAAATGTTAGAATAGTTTCAACCAATGAAACTTCGTTACAGATTTCCATAACAGTTGTATTCAATAGAAAAATGAGGGTTAAAACACATTAAAACTACAAATTAAATCCTACAAAAAGCACCTACATGACATAACAACTGCATTCAGTAGAAAAATGAGGGTTAAAACAAATAAAAACTACAAATTAAATCCAACAAAAAGCACATACATACAGAAATAAAACAGAAAACTTGAAGGTCCTATTGGTTGCAAACATAGGCACCCCTAGTTATAAAAGTCGGCATGCCCAGTTATAAAACCAAGCACTCATAATTATAAAAATAGGCACCCCTAACTATAGAAGTTCAAATGATATATTAAAGTATCATGAAACAATCTCAAGCTATATTAAAAGTATTATGAGCTTAAAAAACACATAAAAGCTACAAATTAAGTCCACCAAAAAATAATTACATGTAGAAAAAAAATAGAAAAGTTGAAGGTCCCCCTTGTTGTAAAAATATTCACCCTAATTATAGAAATAGGCACGCCCAGTTATAGAATAGGTACCCACAATTATAAAAGTAGGTATCCCTGACTCAAGAGTTCAACGACATATTAAAGTATCATGAACAAATCTTCAGCTATATTAAAAGCAATATGAGGTTCAAAACATATAAAAATTACAAATTAAATTCAACAAAAAGAACATAAATAAATGATATGACCACAAATATTCATGAATTCTTGGAAGATTCAAATCCAACAGTTAGAGTTAGAAGATTGGCAAAAATGGAGACAAGCTAGGATTTCTGAAATTTCTCCATCAGTTATGGAAGAACTCCATTTTGGGGCTTTTAAAGAATACAAATAAACAAGTGACCTTTATGAATATTGTAGAAGACTTCTTGAGGTTTCCAGAATATAGTGCCTCATATGTATATGAGTTTATTTGGATATCCTATGACTAGTCTTAAATTGAACATTCTACCTTCGATTGCCGATGTGACATATTTCATGAACTTGAGCTATAGGAGTCCAATTGAGGTGATTAAAGATGAATTGGAAAGATAAGAGACAGATCTACAACATTGATGAAGATACCAAGAGTCAATTCGAACGGTTTGAAGGTTAAACAAGGCAGAACATATCCTACCGCGCGTACTATCTAAGAAGCACTCCTTTGACAACAACCTACCTTAGTAGGTTTCGGCTGAGAGACTTATTTTTTTTTATCTTTTAGGATATTTTGACTTTTTAACTTAGTTTCTTAACACTTTGACTTGTAATTAAGTGGTATGCCCATTAACTTTCCTTAAGCTAGTTTGAACCTAGGGTTGGAATTAATCACCAAGGGGGCCTATTGATAGAGTCGATTTTTAGCACAAATAAACACCTTAAGTTTTAATTATTAGCCTTTGAAAATATTTTATTTATTTATTAGTCATAATTATTATATTTAATTTATTTTATTTATCTTTGTGCAGATTTCTAAAAAAAAGAATGGAAAATAAAGATTCCATATTAAATTTGGTAAAGGGAAGCTGCAGTATTTGAATCCTTTAAGGATTAGGATAAACTTTAATAGAATCCTTTAAGGATTAGTATTTTAGTTGTATCCTTTTAGGTTTAGGATTTTTCTTTCTCTTTTGTCTATATATAGAAGAGCCACACAATAAAAGAGGAGAGAAAAGAAAGAGAAGAGCTGCAGCGACTTTCAATTGGAGAAGAAGAAAGCCATGATCTACTCCAAGAAATTGGTTCCTTCTGTCCCTTTAGCCATGAACTAAATTTATTTTTAGAATCTTGATGAAACCCTAGCCATGTGACTTTGGTTTATTTTATTTTTGGGAGGTTTATTCTATTATTTATGTGATTGCATATCTTCGGATGTTATTGGTTTGATGCAATTAATTCTTTGTGATTGTTCTTGTAGACTAATTATTTGGGTTAATTGATATTTTTATCCATGCTTGATTCTTGTAGTCTTGAGTATGAGAGATATGTAATTTTTGCAAGTATATTGTGGGTTTTAGAATTGAATAGTTCATGCTAATTTTAGATGATTTATGTCATAGGAATGAATAAGTCATGCTAATGGTTAGATGGATTATGTCATGCATTTAAGCACAATATATTTCTCTAGTGAATCGAAGCTTGTAGCCTATATCACCACATAAAAGTTTAATCTTTTCTCCTAAATAATATTAAATCATTGTTATATAGGTTAGTGGTGGAGTCAAGGTTCTAAATCATCTCTCTGGTTAAGCTCTCGTTATTTTAGTTATTTTATTTATTAGGTTTGTTTAATTTAGTAATAACTTTTAGATAATAAACTTTGATTCTTTTTATAGAATTAATTTAGGAAGATAATAATTTACGTAGTTAAGCCTTTTTCTGTGGTTCGATACCCTAATACTTTCATATTACTTTGATCTTGTGCACTTGCAAGTATTGGGTTAAAACTTAGCTATAAAAATCCCGACCACCTATATATACTTTTTTTAGCCCATTTGAAGACAATGAATGAATCAATGAATAATGAATGAAATATATTCAGTCTTTGAGATAGAAAACTAGGGTTCCTAGTGTTTCTTCTTCTTCCTTGTATATTAGGTGTTCCAATTTGTAAATTAAGCAAGTTAATTCTTGAATTGAATTTGAGAGTTCTTGTTCTCCCCAAATCCTATATTTCTTTGAGGTGCTATCTTTCTAGCTAATGTTGCTTGGAATTATGTATTCCCTTGTGAATGAGGGATTAGTGAAGGTTCCATATAACCCTTGTTGATTCCTCTTCTAGATAGGGAAGTTGTTTTTCCTTTAACTTTTCCTTTGTTCTTGCAAATTCTTCTTGTTATTCTTCAAGTTGTTCCAAATCCAAGGTCTTCAAAGTCCCTCTTGAAGAGAGAAGATTCTTGGGCAAGATTGGACTCCAAAGAAGCCTGGAGGAGTTCACATCATGTGATATCAGAGCTAACCTCTCTATGAGGTGAAAATTTATTTTATTTTGCCCCATTACTTTTCTTCATTGTGGACATGGACACACATACTTAAGTAAGTTAGCACTATGCTGCTGAATTTCGTTATACAAAAGCTAAATTTAAAGAAATTGAAAAGGCTTGAAATCTGGAATTTTCGGACAGAAAAGTATATGTGAAAAGATTGAGATGAAAAGTATATCAAATGAAACCCAAATTGCCTGTAATTTGTCTCGTTTGAATCTTTATTAAGTTTGGTTCTTTGAAAACAAATTGGAGTCGATTTGGACATGATTTGTTTGGTCATTGGTTTCAAAACTTTGAAAGTGTCCAGAAATCGCATCTGTTGAAAACATGTGGATTAATCTACCTATATCTTGTGTTATACTGGCTCAAATTGATTGACACATGTGCTTAACTTAACTCCCTTCGAGTTTTTCTTCTTTCTAAATTTGTTTGACTCAATTTAGAGATATATTCACTGAGGTCTTGCTATTTTAGTAACAAGGTATCATTTTGCTATTTTTTCTGGAAATTTTTGCCTAGTACTCTTAATTTCCTTGAGTTGATTTTCAAATATCTTTGTTTTGAATTGAAGCCTTTTCTTTGATTAATTTGCTAAGTGCTTTGTGTTATTATATGCCCTAGGACCAATTGACTCACATTTATGATTTATGAAGCATTTATCTTTTGAATTGTATTTTATGCTCTTGGTCATCAAGTATGTGACTTGATAGTAAAACCCTTATAGCGAATAAAATACAATTCTTATTTGTCCCTAGTTTATTACATCTTGTAAACTAGTGTGAAGTTGATTGATGGTCAAGTTTTACTGATCATGAATATGAGATATAAAATCAATTCATAAATACATATTGAGAATATTGTATTGGACATGACCCAAAGTGAAGAAGAAATATTGCATGGGTTTAAGTTATAAGTATTTCTTCTCAGTTTTATATTTAGTATCCTTTGACCTAATGTTTCTAATGTTTCTTGCATGGGGAGAAAATATGTTTTGACATAGTCAAACATCACTTTTAATTAGGTGATCATTATGACTATTAGTTGGCTTATTTTCTTATCATGGCTTGAATATTGGAGATAGTGAAAGGGATTTGTCCCTCTCTTTTTAGAGAGAGATATCCATGGGCCCCTTGATAAGGAAGACTGGAAAATATGCATGGCCATGCTCAAATAAGTATTAATAAGGTGTTATTAATATTATTTGTTGGAACAGTCTGCCTGGTGATCAAGTAAATGGTTAATTAAGTTTTATAAGGATGACTTGGTCCATGCCTTATACTTAATTAGGATATCGTGTGACAAAATGACTAAATATTAAATCTGATGCTAGGGTATTATTACATTTACTTAACTTGGGTAAGCATAATGTCTTGCTAGAGGCCGCTTATGTTTTGTGAATAAATGTCTAGGACATTTTTCATTCACTGCCAACATTAAGTGAACCTACAAGGTCACACGCATAGACGATCTTGTGAGCATAATGTCCACGTTCAATGAATCTAGATTGTGTCCAGATTCGTTGAACGTATACAAAAGGAGAATCAGATTCCATATTGTATTTTCTGGTAAGTTAATAAGTAATTAATTTTCTTTAATCTGATAAATGAAATTAATTACTTAATATTACTCATCCAACCGTTGGATGATTATAGGAATAGACGGACGAGATTAAACTGTCATTAGATGACAGTTAGGGTTTTGATATTGACAGCTATAAAAGGTTATGTTAACCTTTTCTTGGTGGCCGTCCTTTATCTGATTAAAGAAAAACGAAACCCTAAACCCTAGAACGGCGATATAGTATCTAGCCTCCTCTCTCCGAAATATGACCGATTACCAGATAGTCAGGATCAGTTTTGAACAGTTTTCAGAACACAGAAGGGGCTAGCATCCCGATCGCTTGCAGAGGAGTTCGTCGCGTTGATACCAGTAGAGGGCGAAGCGTACAAAACAGCGCCTCCACAACGAACAATCAAAATATTGAGGTAATTTCTATCTAATCGATTTTTCTAGTATGTGCAGATCCTGTTGGTGGATTTCCGTAGTTTTGTTTTATTTTGTTTTTGCCTAGGGAATCCAACACTTTGCTACTCTTTATGGGGATTGAATACTTTTACTGGCTCACACTCTTGAATTGGTTTTTGAAACTCTATGCACTCCAAGTGTTGGTAAAAATGTCTCTTAATCTTTGACTTCTTGTTTATTTTGGAATTGCTTTCTTGAAATCTTTTTGGAATTGCTTGATAATTTGGAAGTTTTAGAAGCTATTAAGTAGTTCTAATAGGTGAGAAAATAAAAGAGGCAAGAGGGCGATGCTATTTTTACAAAAGGTCATAAAGAGTGAGTAGCAAACACAACGTTGAATGAATCAAAGTCGAGAGATACACTTAGGGTGTGGTGAGGTCCTTTGTTTCAATCACATGTTTTCTATTTTGTAGGTGTCAAAGTTATAATCATTTATGGGAGGAAGAACTACCGAAGAGAATATGAGAAATACCATGAAGGGTATAATCATGATGTTCGTACTCATGAAGGATATAACCTTGGTGCTTACAGTTGGATTGATTGTCATGAAAGGTGGATGTATTTAAGGAGTACGAATGCATTTCATGGGAATAGAAGCAATGGAAACGAATCCATGGTTGATAAAGAGTTAATGTATAGGTGTGACATTATTGATAGAGATATGGATAGGAAGAATGATAATCAAGACTTAGTCTTAAAACTTGATGGATATGTAGGGTTATTGGTCGTCATGAGGAATCTTTTCTGAAGGCCTTGAATGAGTGCCTATTCCTCAAAGGTGGAGATTATTCCATACAAGATGCAACATCGCCAACAAAGCTTGTCTTACCATTATTGATAGAGAAAGTGTTACACTTAGCTAGTGCCTACTTTGTGGAGAAATTGATTACCTACCATGGAGCACCCTAAGCCCTGTCGCTTAAGGTGGTTAAATTGTCGTGAAAAGATGTTTGTTACTAGACAAGTATGGGTGTCATGCTCCATTAGAAGACACATGGATGAGATTCTTTATGTTGGTATTCCAATGCAAGTGAGCCACTTAATATTTGACTATGGATAGATAAAAGGAAGCTTTACTCTGATGGCGTCAAGAAGACATCTTCTATTGAAAGGGATGGTCTTAAACATACCCTTAAACCTTTCTCTACTACTAAAGTGATTGAATATCTACAAAAATTGAAACATAGAATGCAAGGAGAACAAGAACAAATAAAGGGTTTTGAGATGGTGATTTATGGAGAGGAAGAAAAGAAAACATCCAATAGTGTTCTTAGTAATTTCTTGTGCAAAGATGATAAAGAAGAAGAAACTTCAAAAGGCAACGTGAAATTAGAAAAAAATGAGGGATGTGTGGAAAAAGTGAGCATGGAAAGAAAAGAAAGAATAGTTGAGAGATTAAGTATCTTTGAGTCCATCTTTATTCTTTCAAGAGAGAGTGACGAAGATGAATGCTTAAAAGAAAAATAGAGTGAACTTGAGAAAAATGAGAGACCAAAAGAAAATGAGTGCCTCATTGAAAAACAAGAGAGTGAAAAAGAAGAGAAAAGTGAAAAAGAGCTAATGGCACTTGAAAAGAGTGAGGAAGTGAATTTATTTATTAACCACACTAACTCTTTTCTTGCTAGAAATTTCTCATTTGTGTAAGATTTTCAAGCACCGAGCAAGGATGAAGAGATAAGACTTGTCTACAATTCTATCAAGAACATTGGCTTCTTTCCTTCCAATTCCTACTTGAGTTTTGAGATTTACCTTAAGGAAATTAAATTATTTTCACTAGTTCTCATTGAACATGGAGATCATTTTAGTTTTCTTAACTCTCGTGGAACTTCTATTGTAAAGAAACATTCCATAGAGTTTAATTTCATATCTTGTAAAATTCCTAGAGTTGTTGATTACAATTTAAACATGATTAATTATGGTTCTTGTGTGCTAGGAATTGAAGAGAAAGGAATGAGCCTATCATCATCCTTTTAAAGAAGAGATCTTTCAAACTCTTGATCTTTTTTATTTACTTTTTGAAACAAGGAAGGATAAGAGTTTTTATTTTCATTTGCCCTTTAAGGATATTGCTAGTTCTTTCTTGGAGGGATTTTTAAAGAAGTTGTTTCTAAGTAGTTTCATTTCAAGAATTTTTCCTAAAGCTTTTAAAGGAACACTTCTTATTTGGAGACTTACTTTTCTATAACATTTTATATTCTTAATTTTGGAATCTTTAGCAAAATTAAGTTTCCAATTTCATCGGCCTTTCAAGGACATTTTGCAAAACATTGTTAGTACTCTTAATTTGGAAGATTTCTATACTTTCACTTATGCTTTCATTGGAAGAAATCTTGTAAGCTTTCAATCTTCCTAGCATCATTTGTCTTTACGCATACTTGCTTTGAACTTCTTTGATTATGACTCTTTTGCATATCATAGGCCATTCAAGGAAGTTCTAATGACCTTGCTTTCCTTGTTATTTACTTGACCGTTGGACTTACTTGACTAGTTCTTGAGTGCTTTAGCAATAATATTCATAGCATTGTTCATTTGAAACATTTCATCTCTAATGTTGCCCTCATTTTGTACTTTAATGAAGGTGCGAATTCGAGGATGAATTCATTTTTAACAGAGAGGGTATGATGTGACCATGAATATGCATGAATGCTGGAAAGATTCAAATCCAAGAGTTAGAGTTAGAAGAATGGCCGAAATGGAGACAAGCTGGAATTTCTAAAATTTCTGTACCAATTTTGGAGAACTCCACTTTGGGACTACTAAAGAATGAAAATGAACAATAGACTTCCATGAATATTGTAGAATACTTCTTGAGGTTTCTAGAATGGTATGGCTCATTTGTATATGAGTTCATTTGGATATCCTATGACCAGTCTTAAACAGGACATTCTATCTTCGATTACAAAGATGAGATATTTCGGTAAAATGGCCATAAACTGATTTATAGGAGTCCAATCAAGGTGATTCAAGATGAATAAGAAATCTAAGAGATAGATACACAACATTGATGAAGACGCCAAGAGCCATTTTGAACAGTTTGGAGGTCAAATAAACAAAACATATCCTACCGTGCGTATTATCCAAGAAGCATTCCCTTGACAACAACCTACCTTCTGGATGGTAGGTCTACCTACCGTCGATGGTAGGTCTTAGTTTAGAGACTTATTTTTGTGATCTTTGAGATATATTTCGACTTTTTAACTCTGTTTCTTAGAACCTTGACTTGTAGTTAAGTGGCATAAGATACATTGACTTTCTTTAAGCTAGTTTAGAAGCTAGGGTTGGAATTGATCACCAAGGGGGCCTGTATATACTCTTTTTCAGCCATTTGAAGAAAATGAATGAATGAATGTATGATGAATGAAATATGTACGAGTCTTTGAGAGAGAAAACTAGGGTTCCTAGTGTTTCTTCTTCTTCCTTGTATATTAGGTGTTCCAATTTGGAAATTAAGCAAGTTAATTCTTGAATTGAATTCAAGAGTTTTTGTTCTCCCCCAATCCTATATTTAATTGAAGTGTTATCTTTCTAGATAGTATTGCTTGGAATTAGGTATTCTCTAGTGAATGAGGGATACGTGAAGGTTCCATATAAACCTTATTGATTCCTTTTCAGTATTTTCAGCCTTCGGTGAGCAGCAACAGGCAGCAACGTTTGAGCGAAATTCTGGTGATGGTGAAAACCCTATGCGGGTAAGAGTGAGACAGAGTCATAAGAAGAAGAAGAAGAAGAAGAAGAAGAAGAAGAAGAAGAAGAAGAAGAAGAAGAAGAAAAAAGAAGAAGAAAAAGAGAAAGAAGAGAAACGAAGAAGAGAAAAAGAACAAAGGAGAGAGAGAGAGAGAGAGATAGACAGAGAGAGAGAGAGCGATAGAGAGAGAGAGAAACAGGGGAAATACCGACAGTAGCAGGAGGCGTCAGGCGGCGACATTGTTTCTTGGAGGTCACCGGAGGGAGGAGGTATGGTGAAGGGGGTCATGGTTGGGAGTAGGGCTGTAAATGGGGCGGGTCTTACCCATACCCGCGCGGGTCTGTACCTGTTTTTAGCGGGTAAGGTTTAAATTTTATACCTGCGGACCCGTACCCGTATTTATACTGCTATATGGGTCTGGACAGGGTATGGTGATGCCCAGATTCGTATACCCGTATACCCATATTAATAAAATAATAATATATATTATATATTATGTTAGATGGAAGATGTTAAATATATATAGAGAGATCTAGCTGAGTGGTTAGGGAAGGGAAGTTAAATTCATTTTAGCTTGGCAGTGCAGGTTCGAATCTTGCTGCTAGCCTTCTTTTTCTTTTCTCCTTTTCTCTTCTTCTTCTTTTCTTCTTTTCTCTTCTTCTTCTTTCCAGTCCTTTTATTTTTTTTCTCATTTGCAGTCCTTTTATCTTTTTTTTTTCTCATTTTCAGTCATTTTCTCCTTTTTTTTTTTCTCCTTTTCAGTCATTTTCTCTTTTTTTTTCTCCTTTTCAGTCTTAAATAGAATCTCTTTATTTGATGGATTTGGCCCAACTAACCTCTTTCAAATTATTTATTTATTTATTTTCAATTTTATTTCAAATGTCATTTCACAAATAATTTATTTTTACTAAATATAAAAATATATTCTTTCATCCCGTGTAAAAGCAATTTATGATAGTAATATTTTTGTCTTATTTTTTATTTCATAGAACTGCTGAAAATATAGATCATGACAAAAATGAGAATCTTTTTCTTTATTTTTCTTTTTTCTTATCTATCTTATATGCTACTATTTGACTTATCTATTAGGCGACACCGTATTATTACATGTACTCTTTGCTCAGAGGTTGTATTATTACATATACTCTTTGCTCAGAGGTTGTCCAGGAATTTGGATTACAGACTGAAATTAATATAGTTAAAGGGGTCTATATCCCTATTCATTTATGTATATGTTATATGATTGTATTTGTTGAAAGAAATGTTGAGGAGATTATGTTAATCATGTTAAAATTTTTAATTTAGGATTATATTGTTTTATATATTTTTGTTTAACAGGGAAAAAATAAAAAAATATCATACGGGTATGGGTATACCCATTCCCTAACCTGGACCCTGGAGGGTCGGGTCTTGGTCCAAAATTTTATACCCTGGAGGGTATGGGTCCGGGTCTGGGTCCAAGTTTAACTATAAAAGTACGGGTCTGGGTCTGGGGGTATCTTGAGGGTCTGGACCCGTTTACAGCCCTAGTTGGGAGGGTTTGGGGAAATTAACTAGGAAAGAATGAAAGGGGAAAGGGTTCTCACACCAGAATATCCTACTTTTACCCCGACTGAGTTACCAACGGATAATTCTGTCGGTAATTCTGTAATTTTTTAAAAGAATAAAAATTAAGTTACCTTTCGATAGGTGACCGAAAATATCGATCGGCAACAATTCAATGACTGATTACAGAACAAAATTCCGTTGCTAAATTAAATTCGATATTTAAATATCGGTTGGTAAATCCGTCGTAGACACTATTAGACGGAAGTCGGTCGCTAATTGTTCATTATTTTTTAAAGTTATCGACCGATTATGTATAGGTCTGTAAATTCGGTTGGTAATATCCTATTTTCTAGTAGTGAAAGTAATTATCCGATATTCTCATTTCTATTTGCTCATTGAATTGTACAACAAAAAATGATAAAATAAAAATACCGAAAACTAGAACAATTAAGAAAAAGAAATGAACAATACATAAGAAATTAGCCAAAAAGGAAAATGATAGAATGTTTACTTGTGAACAAACTCCTTAAATTTCTGCTCAAGACAGTGGAGTGTCAGAAAAACCAATTCCTTACTCAAAGATGACATTTTTTCCTTCATCAGAAATCCCCACTTCTGATTAGCAAGATCAAAACAAAGTGAATCAGAGATATTCAAAATAGCGATGAAGAAGCAGCACGTGGGTGAGAGAGAGTTTAATTTAAATAAAACTATAATTCTTAATTAAACTTACATTGTTTTAATAAGTTAGCGCACCATGCAAGGTGTGCCTGGGTCCATGGTATGAATTGCAAATAATTTGTGTGAGAAGCAGTGAGTCCTAAAACTAAAATTTGAAATTTGAGATTTGACATGCTATCCAATCAGTAGATTTTAGATACCAATCTCAACTCAAACTTTTTCCTTTTGGCCCCACATCCCCTTTCACATAAATTCAAATGCTCATAAACTCCAAAAAAAAAAAAAAAACTCACTTTTTTATTTATTTCAAATTCCAATCATATGTGAAAGCATTCTCGTTTATTTTAGACAATTGATATATCCAAGGGTACATTTCTAAATTAAAGGAAATTCTTTTATAATTCTTATATTATCCTTAATCATTTATTTACCCTAAAGAAAATTAAAAAAGAAAACCGTTTTGAAATTTTATCAATACTCTCTCTTCTACTCTCTTCGTAACTTCTTATCCTTTCACCCAAACAATAAACTATAGACTTCCATAGCCTCAAAGAATAGTTCTTAGATATAGGACCGATAATTCTAATAAAGGATGCGAAATTCGACATTACATAAAACCTTCTATAGAAAATTTTGGAAAGAGATAAAACCCTTTGCCCTTCTATCTATTTTAAGAAAAATGCCAAACAAACCGTTTCATCCTTGACTAGAAGTTTATTGGGCCATTGAAAAAATTGAATCTTTGAGTCAAAAAAAAAATAAAATAAAATAAAGAACAAAAGAAGGTAAACTTAAAAGTCCATAGTTGATTTAATGGCATCTGATTCTGAGATGAAGATGTAAAGTAGTTGTGGAGGGGATGATAATGATGATAAGTTAGGCGTGGGCTTTACTAGGCAAAGTCACTATTGTGAGTGAACAGAGAAAGGGCTGGAAAAAGGAAGATAACAGACAAATGATTGCGAAGGCAAAGCAAGAGCGAGCAGAGTTCGATATTGGGGTGGGAATTGAAGGCCATATCTGATTCTCAAGGAGGCGGTGGACTGGAGTCACTGGACTGCATCAGCTCAATTATTTTTTATGGTTTTTAATCGTTGACTCCATTTGATTTGGCTCCTTAGATCATGCTGTGAGCTTGGATGGCAAATGGAAAGCGGAGATTGTCAAGTCCATTCATGCCAAAGTACATGAAGCTATTGCATCTAACAACAAGAAGTTGGTGGCTAAACGGAATGCTGGAAGGAAACGTGTTATGTTTTAACCTGGTGATTAGGTTTGGGTTCATCTTCGGAAGGAACATTTTCCTTCTCAATGCGAGGGCAAGCTCGATACCAGTGGTGATGGGCCGTTTCAAGTTCTTGAGCATTTTAATGATAATGCCTATAGAATTGATCTTTCGGGTGACTATAATGTTAGCGCCACCTTTAATGTTTCTATTTATCACCTTTTGATGTAGTGAATATTCAAGGACGAATATTTTCAAAGGTGGGGCAGATGATATGACAGGATGTGTCAATCACTTTTGGATTTGAAGCTTGGACCGATCACAAGAGCTCAAAGGAAGAAACTCAAGCTTCAAGAAGATGATGGCATGATTACTTTCTTGGAGGATGCTTAAAGAGGAAAGTTTGAGAGTTTGAAGATCAAGGAAAGCATCCCAAGTTGTTTACAATGTGTTCAATTGTCAAGGAGAAATCAAAGACACAACTTGAGAGGAATTTGGCTAACTATTGGCAAGAATGCACCCTACCACTAATGGCAAGGGCAACCCTACCATCGGCAGTATGATTCTGTTTAGATTTTTCTTGGATATTGGCAACCTACCGTCGACGGTAGGTTCTACCCTACTGTCACCGATAGGTCTCGGGAGGGATTTGCCTTAACCGCCCTTCTAGGCGGGAATATGTAATTCAAGTAGATTTTCCAACTTTTAATGAAGGGGTTTATAGGTAATTCAATCCATTAAACATTTGTTTATCTATGGTTAAGGCTTGATATATAAATGCCCCATTACGAACAACTTGTAACTAATCTTGAATGATGATTTGCTGAAAATATGAGAGACTTTTCCGAGTTGTCTCTAGGTTTCTTCTCCTTCTTAGTCTAGTTTGCCAAGGGTTAATGTCCTTGGCTTGTAGTAATTTGTTGTATTCTACAGCTTGCCATCCACCAACCGATGGCCAAACAGAGGTGGTCAATAGGACTATCGAGCAACTTCTTAAGGCCATCCTTAAGAAGAATTTGTGCAAATGGGAAGAAGTTATTCATCACATTGAGTTTGCTTAATATAGAGCTAAACATTCTACTACTTCATTTTCTACGTTTGAGAAGCATCCTAAGCCTTACATACGTCATTGGTTAAATGACAATGATGAGATCAAATTCACTATGCAAGTGTGGGTGTCTATCTCTAAAAGAATATATAAAGATAATATGTTATGTTATGGCAGCCATGCAAGTGGGTCATCTCTGCTTGCACTACCTAACTTTAAGAAAATGTTTGAGATAGAATGTGATGCCTCGGGTGTTGGCATTGGTGTAATTTGGATGCAAGACTAGAGACCCGTGGCATACTTTAGTAAAAAGTTGACCGACGTGGTATTAAAATTATGCAACATATGATAAGGAGCTCTATGGACTTGTGAGGACATTAAAGCATTGGCAACATTATTTGTGGCCAAAGGAGTTCGTGGGGCATACCGATCATGAGTCCTTGAAGTTTCTCGAAGGACAACGAAATTTGAACACCCTGATATTTTGTTAGATGAGAGAGGTGGGATCGGATAATATTTATTAAAGGTTAATTTGGAAATCCAATAAGATTTTCCCTAGATTCAAAAGAAAAGCCCTAGATATATCAGTGCCTTTGTACTATTCAAATTTGATGTCCATTCTGATTAATTTTTATTTGAATTTGGTGTTATGAAATTATAATGGATATCTATCTTAATCCTTTATTATGAGATAATTATCTCTTTTACAGAATAGGGCGACTTTGTCATCATCTACCTCATCATCTAGGATAGGATTTACCTATCATTCTTCCATTTTTATCTAAGACCCTAACCATTATAAATAAGGTACTCAGAGGCATTGTAAATGTACTAGAAATTATCATAATAAGATCTTCAAATTTTCTCTACTCTTATGTATCCCCTACTTAATTTCAGTTCTTAGTTCTTTTCCAATCTTTATTTTACACCATTCAATAATATTTATAATACATTATCAACACGAGACTCTGCCGTTGAACTTTTGGAATTTTATATTCAAGATAAAGAGATGGTTCTTGTTCCCAATTCTGAATTAAAAAATAGCAAGGATATGTGCCTCATAGATAGTGGGACTATGCACACTATTTGAAATATGAGAAATTTTCTCGATTAAATATGGGAGAGACACATGTAAATACTATAAATGGTAGTGTAAAGTTGATTTAAGGCTCTGGATGAGCTAGTATATTATTACTTGAAGAAAAATTTATTAAGTTTTAAGGATATCTGTCATAATGTACATCATGTTGAGACAATAGAGGAAATGGCTTTGAGTATTTATGTATTACTCAAATTATCTCGGGTAAAAAGGTCTATGATTGAGAAACTACCATCTCTTTCATCTGGCTTATACTACGTAGGAATTAGTGTTATTGAAGCACATCATTTAGTAAACCAGAAGTTTATTGATCCTTCAATATTTATAATTGGGCATGATCGTTTAGGTCATCCGTGAGCTATTTTGATGATAATGATAATTAAAATACAGATGGTCGTTCCTTAAAGAATCAAAAGGTTTTGGCTTTAGATAAATTATCATGTGCTACTTGTTCTCAGGGAAAGTTGGTTCTTAAGCTATCTTCAGGAAAAGTGGGAGCCAAATCTTCTGCGTTTCGAGGAGGATACGTGGTGATATCTGTGGACCTATTTATCCATCATGTGGTCCATTTAAATATTTTATGGTTTTAATAGATTATCAACTAGATGGTCTCATGTTTCTTTATTGTAAACTCCCAACTTGGCATTTGTGAGATTACTTGCTCAAATTATTTGCTTAAGAGCAGAGTTTCTAGACTATCCCACTGAAAACATTCGTCTAGATAATGCAGCTGAATATTCTTCTCATGCTTTTAATGCATATTGCATGTCAATAGCTATAGCTATTGGACATCCTATAGCATATATTCATATCTAAAATTATTTTGTTGAATCATTTATTATGAGGTTAAAGTTAATTGCTATACCACTTTTAATGAGAACAAAACTCTCAACATCAGTTTGTAGACATTCAATATTGCGTGGTGCAGACCAAAAAGTTATCATAAATTGTCTCCCTTGCAATTAGGTTTTGGTTTTGAACCAAATATATCTTATTTGATAATTTTTGATTGTGTGGTTTATGTTCCGATAGCACAAAATCAACGAAGTAAAGTAGGCCCACAAAGAAGATTGGGTATGTATGTTGAATATGATTCTCCCTTAATAATGAGGCATCTTGACTCTTTGACGGGAAATGTATTAATGACTTATTTTGCTGATAGTCTCTTTGATGAAACTCTGTTCCCTAAATTAGGGGGAAAAGATAAACCATAGAGAAAAGATCTTGTATGGACGACATCGTTAAATTATCTTGATCTGCGCACCAAAACAAGTGAACTTGAAGTTCAAAAGATCATTCATTTGCAAAAAAACAGGGAATCAATTACCAGATGCATTTGTAGATTCGACAGAGTAAGAAACTTGCATATTCCGGCAATTGATGCTCCTTTTCAGGTTGAAGTCTTAAAAGATCAAAATGAAAATCTTATAGCTATTGAATCTAAAATATGCATGAAGCCTGGCTGGCCTATTGGCTCTAAAGATAAAAATCCTAGAAAGAAAAGAGGATCGAATGATCAAGAATATCATATTCAACAAATTGACCAAAAGAACTAAGAGATAGCTGATGAAAAGATCCCCATTTCTTCTAGTGATGAGAATAATATGGAGATTTCCATCAATTATAGCACTTCTGGTAGAAGATGGAATCGGATGGAAACAATTGTTGATGATACATTTGTATACAATGTAGCTCTTGATGTTTTAAGTTAAAATGAGGATCTTGAAGCTATATTAGTTAAAGAATGTTGGCATAGAAATGATTCACCGAAATAGAAAAATATGATCCAATGGAATTAAACTCACTTACAAAACATGAAGCTTTCGAACCTATTGTTTAAACACCAGAAGGTGCAAAACCAATTGGTTTCAAGTGGGTACTTGTATGAAAGAGAAATGAGAACAATGAGGTCGTGATATATAAAGCATGCTTTGTGGCCTTAGGTTTCTCATAGAGGCTAGGTGTTGACTTTGATGAAACATATTCACCTGTTATTGATGTCATTATATTCCAATACCTTATAAGTCTGGCAGTTCATGAAAAAGTTGATATGCGTTGATATGTGCTTAAGTGTCGTTATTTTTATATTTTAATTATGTCATTTCGTGATGTTTTTTGTATATAAAACATATAACTTCATTTCCCTCACCTTTTGACTTAGGTGCTTCTCGAAGAAGAGTTTGAAGAATATAAGTTAAAACGAAATCAAATGGGCGCAAATAGAATGAAAATGGAAAAGACGAAAGCTGTCAACAATGAAGACAACACTCTACTACAAACAGTAGGCTACCTTACCGCGCCGACGATAGGTTAAAGGCACAAAAAGGAAGAGTGGATAGAACCCTACTGCGAATGGTAGGCCTCTACCTACTGCCTGCGAGAGGTCCCGATTGCAACAATTTTAATGCGTTTTATTCTCTTTAAATGTAATTTTCACCCCCTTTTGGGTATTCTCAGTTTTAGGGTTTAGAGAGAAGGTTGGGGACGAAAATGCAGATAAATTTCCTCTAAATTGTTCTCTAGTTTTGATAGTAGTTAGTTAGATTCTCAAAATTAAACATTAGATTAGGGTTGAAGATTGGAGATTGAAGGCCTTCCAAGGAAGCATCTTCGCAACACTTTGGGTAAAATCGAGAGACGAGCTCGTGGTAGAATGAAGCCGTGGAACTTCAATTCAATCCTAAGCTTTCTCTCCTCTTGTTTAATTGCATGAATTCTAGCTTTAGATTTGATTTTAAAATTATGAACCGTAGCTAATTTCTTATGCTTGAATGAGGGATGAACCCTTATCTTTGATGATGATTATACTTTGACTTGGTTTAAATTTATGAAATTGATGTTTTTTTAGGGATTGTTGTTATTTTATGCTTAGTTGTTTATGTGATTTTCACGAGATCATATTTATCGCAAGGTTTTTGGGTATTGAAAAAGGATCACTAACCTTGGGCATCTAATCGAACTTTAAATATTTGTAATCATGTAGAGATGCGGGTTACACTTTTAGGTTATTAATCACCTTGTCTTAATGCACTCATAATTGGTCAAAGAAAGAAAAGATTCTCCTATGAGGATTAGTGGGCAGGATGGTTTTTGCCTAGAGGTAGGGATTACCCGAAATTAGCGTGAGACCCAATCATTCTTTTCAACATCTATTTCATATTCCTTTTATCAATAAAAGTGGCGGATAGAGTTAGGGGGATTCCGTCATTCAAACTTGTTATAAACATTCATTTTTAATTGATTCATTATTCCACTTGTATTGTTCAAGTGATTAGACCTTAGGAACACGACTAGTATTTTAGATTCTTTGTCCCCAGAGTTCGACAATCCGAGAGCTTTTTCCTACTGCTTTGATAGATGCACTTGCCTATTAGGGTATTTTTGAGTAATCCTATTTTAAAACGACAAGTTTTTGGCACCGTTGGCGGGCGCGGTGATTTAAAGAACATTGTTTTTCTCTTTTTCTAATCGTTTTCTTTTCCCTGTTTTTATTTAACTCATGCGTTACCTTTTGTTCCTGCTTTATTTGTGTTTTCACTGGTGGATTATCTCTCTATTATTTTGAAGTCAATTCTACTTTGGTGATTTACTTGTTCTTGTGCTTTTGTGTTTCAGGTTTAATTCAGCTAGTTTATGCCCCAAATTCAACGGGTTGAATTAGTTGTGTAAGACCCAGATATCGAGCATATGTTGTGAAGTGCCCGCTGCGCCCTTAGATTCGAAACAACGGGAAATGAGATTATCCCGGTAGATAGAAGAGAGGAAGAGCAACAGGATCCATCGCCTATCCATCCTATTAGTCCATCTCCACCACCAATGGCAGAAAGAACCATGCAGAAAGAACCATAGAAGATTATGCTCGGCCATCCATCACAGGGGTGTAACCGAGTATAACGAGGCCAGCAATTCAGGCACACAACTTTAAGATTAAGTCCCATTTTATACAGATGCTGCAAAACAAAGTTCAGTTTGATGGGTCGCCTGAGTGGATCAGAATCCACATACCACCAATTTTTTTGGAGATATACCTTCAAGATAAATGGAATCTTTGATGATACAATCCAGCTTTGCCTGTTCCCTTTCACTCTTTAGGAAAAAGTGAAGTGTTGGTTAAAGTCTTTACCTGGAGGTTCCATCACTTCATGGAAGACACTTGTAGAGAAGTCTCTTAGCAGATATTTTCCCCTTGGTGCGAAGATAAGAAACGAGATTTTATCATTCCAGTAGGCAGATGGGAAAAGCTTATATGAAGCACGAGAAAGATAGAAAGAGCTCCTAAGGAAGTGTCGATATCATGGCCTTGACTCGGTATTCAAGTTTAAACTTTTTATAACGGGGTTAATATAGGAGCAAGGCAGTTGATAGATGCATCTGTAGGTGGGTGTAAAGATTTGAAGACACCTCAAGAAGTCTTTGATTTAATTGAGTAGATTGTAATGAACAACTATACATGGGGAAGTATGAGGTACCGAGCGAAACCAGCATGGTTGCATAGTGTGGACATGCACACTGCCATGGAATCAAGATTAGCAGCAATGATAGAAAGAAGATGGGCAATATGAATTTGGTGTCCTCTCATCCTACAACTCAGGATGTTTTATTATACGATTTCTGCAATGGTGGACACCCCAACCATGAGTGCCCTAGGATAGGTACAACCATGGAACAAGTTGATTATTTGCAATACAATAGATAGGGGAACAATCCCTACTCAAATACATATAGTCCATGTTAGAGGAATCATCCCAATTTCTCTTGGAGAGCTTGGGGGTGAAAATAAAGAAAAAAATCGCCTCCCAATTCTTCTTGAATTGGTGAGAATCCATAGATTAGATAAAAAATTGGGAGTTTGGAGAAGAGATTGAAGGCTATTTCAAGGAGCAGTTTCAGAGTTCATTAGGCGAAACTAGAGACGAGCCGGAATGCGATTCGGAATCATGGAATTGACTTTCTTAATGCTAAGATTTTCTCTTCCTTATCTATCTATGAATTTTACTATGAATTTGAGTTTAGGAACAATATTTAATAGCTAATTTCATTTGTTTGAATATGGGTTGAACCTTAGGTTTTTTGATGATATGATATTTTGATTGGTTTTATGAGATTGATGTTCGTTCAATGTTGGGTTGTTGTTCAATTATGCTTTTATGTTGTTTGATTTGCACAGAATGAACTTAATTTGTAAAATTAATTGGAATTGAAAAAGGAAAATAAATTTAAGGCAACTAATTGAACATTAGGAGTTGACAATTTAATAGATATATTATTTGCACTCTTAGGTACTTTAATCACTAATTGTTAAAGCATTCATAATCGTGTAGAGAGAGAAGACATTCTTCTCTTAAGGTTAAAGTGAATAGCGAGGTTCTTGCTTGGAGATAGAGATTACCCTATTTAAGTGTGATGACCCAACCTTCTCCTTTCGAACATCTATTTTATTCTTTTACCAATCGAAATAGTTGACAAAAATCTAGGGGATTCCATCTTTCAAACTCTTTCCTCATATTTTTGTCTCTTAAACAACATTTTCCTTGTTTTATTAGTTTATTTGTTTTCTTACTATATTTTAATTTTAATCATTTCTATAAAAAAATAATCTTTTGAACTAGACCTTAGAAAAATGATTATTATTTTAGCTATTCTGTTCCTTGAGTTCGACAACCTGGGAAATTTTTTTTTTTTTTTTTTTTTTGTGAGTTATATTTAGAGTAATCCTACTTTTTTAAACAACAAGCTTTTCATGCCGTTGCACGACAACGGTAACTTAAAAGAACGCCACCTTTTTTTTGCTTTAATCGTTTTTGTTTTCTTGTTTTTTTATTTAATTATTTTGTTACATCTTGTTTTTGCTTTATTTGGTTTTCATTGGTGGTTTGTCTCTCTACTATTTGGCATTATATTCTACACGTGGTGATTTATTTATTAATTCTTTTCTATCTCAGGTTTTATTCAGCTAGTTTATGCCCCAATGATATGAACCAGACGAGTCAATCACCTTTGGATTTGAAGCTTGGACCAATGACTAGAGCTCAAAGGAAGAAACCCAAGCTTCATGAAAATAATAGTATGATTGCTTACAAGGAGGATGCTTTGAAGATCAAGATTGAAGAGTTTGATGGTCAAAGGAAGCTTCCCAAGTTGTTCACAATGTGTTTAATTGTTAAGGAGCAATCAAGGGAGCAATTTGGGGTGAAAATTAGCTAAGTCTTTGCAAGAAACCACCCTACCATCACCGGTAGGTTTCTGTTGGCACCACTCAGGAGGCAAGAACCCTACCATCAACTGTAGGTTCTACCCTAATGTTGCCGGTAGGTGTCAGGAGGGATTGTTTTTGTGCGCCCTTTTGTACGGGATTTTGTAATTCAAGTTGTTTTTCCAGCTTTTAATCAAGGGGTTTATAGGAAATTTAAGCAACTAATCACTTTTTTAGCTATGGTTTAATGCTTAGCCTATAAATACCTCAGTATACATTGATTGTAATGATTTTGGAAGTTGAATGAATTTTGCTGAAATTTTGGAGAGAGAACCTCTTTGTCTCTTGGTTTTTTTCTCCTTCTTAGTCTAGCTTGCCTAGGGCTATTGTTCTTGGCATTGTGAGCAATTGAGCCTAGATTGAAGTATCTATAGAATCAATTGATCATACAAATTCCTTTCATTGAATTGAATCATAGAGTTCTTGTTCTATGATCTATTGTAGAGGTTTTGAGGTCTCAGCTCCCTCAAGGTTTTTGCCATCAATTTATGAAAGAGCTTAGCCTCTAAATATTAGATTTTTGAGGCTTGTTTCTCATAGGTTTTCCATTGGAGTGTGAAGCTTCAAAATCCTCAATAGAGGTTCTTCAAGATGAGGTGATATTGGGAAGGATTTGGATCCAATTCAACAGTCACAAGAGGATTCATATCAAAGTGGTATCAGAGCAACCTCCAATTGAAGGTCAAATTAAATTGTAAGTTGATTAAATTGGTGAAAAATTAAAAAAAAAGTGAAAGTACTTGATGATCAAAAAGAATTTTATGAAGATCATGCAAAATTGAGTACAGAAAAATCACAGAAAGATTGTTGCAAAAATCAATTGAAAAATCATTTGTTAATTGTGAGAATTTGTTGTTGAATTTTGTTATAGATGTTCTACTTTGAGTTTTGATTCATTTGAAATAAGTTGTGCTCAATTGAATTGAATTGTTAAATGTGTTTCTGAATCAAGACTGCAGAAAAAGTGCTGATGAATTCGATCGAATCTTATGTTATACTGATCTAAAATGATTGAAATATGATGCCAATTTTCATCTTCTTCGAGTAAGGAATCTTCTTGCGTTGATCTCATCTTATTTGGATTCGTAGTTCGTGAGTTAGTGTTGTTTTAGTGTCAGGGTGTTATTATCCACTATTTCCTAGAAATTTTGTTTTAGTATTCTTATGTTCTTTGCTTCACTTATTTGTTTTGATTTCTTTGTTTTTGACTTCTGTTGATTCCTTGTGTGCTTTTAATCTTTTGTTGATGATCAATTATATTTTTTGGCTCTTTTCCATTGATAAGATTCTTTGAAACTGTTACACCTCAAGTGTTTGATACTTTGCCTCTTTGAACACTTCCGACTAAGTGCATTGATTGTTTACTTGCTTGGGATTGATGCTCTTAGTTTGAGTTGGCTAAGAATTTGGAAGGATCTTCAAGAGACTTGAGTGATTATAATAGGAAAGAGGGTGAGCCTATCTTAATAAAAGCCAAAAGAGTGTAAACATGAGTGAAATTGAGTCATCATCAAAGAGTGAAACACTTAGGGAGTGATTCGGAGGTCCTTGTTTTGTCTTTCTAACCTTTTTGTATAGGTCTAAAACAATAAATAATGGAGTATAATTGGTCTAATCCATCATGGAAATGGATGGAAGTAAAAAGCAAACAAGAGAGTTATCAATCTAAGTTTACAAGAGATATGCATAGTTTCCATCATGGTGGTGGCAATGCATTCAATGCTTATGGTGGAAAAGACCATAGAAATGGAGATTTCACTTCTAAAAGACATATTGGAGTTGATAACTTCTCTTCTGATGATAAATCTTTTGAACATACTTCTTATAATGATTGTGGGGGTTATGGAAGAGTTAATACTAAATATGATTATTACGAGCATAGTCCTTATGATTGTTATGAAGGGTATCATCATAGTTATGGTGGAGAAGCTTACTTTTAGAACTTATGTGATAAAAATGTCTATGGAAAGGAAAATGAAAGAAAGTATGTAGTCCATCTCAAATGTCATGTGGAAGACAAAGTTGTTAATCTTGTCGTTGATGGTGGTAGTTGTGCTAATGTGGCTAGTACTTACCTTGTGAAAAAGTTGAATTTGCCCCTCCTTGAATATCTTAAGCCTTATAAATGCCGTTGCTCAAATGATAGTGATGAAATCAAAATCACTAAGCAAGTGTGGGTGTCTATCTCTAAAGGATTATATAAAGATGATGTTATGTGATATAGCGCCCATGCAAGCGGGACATTTATTATTTGGAAGTCCTTGGATAGATGATAGGAAAGCTATATGCAAAGGGGACATGAATTCTTACAATTTCACCAAAGATGGCAAGAGGTTCATTCTAAATACTTTGGTGCCTCATGAAATTTATGAAGAGACAAACAAGTTGAAAGAAAGGGTAAGAATATTTGATCAAGAGAAAAAGGAAAAGAGAATTATAAAGGCTAAAAGGTGTAAAGAAAAACAACTTCCCATGCCATCTCAAAGAGTTGTAAAGGGAAAAATCAATGGGTGAAAAGTCTACAAAAGCAAATGAGCTTTCACAAGCTCAAGATGTAATTGATAGAAAAGTCATTCACCATGAGAAGAATAACACTTGTACCTTTGTAAAAGAAGACAAATCAAGAGAGGAAAAAGTGAAGAGTGTTGTGAGCACAAAAGAAAATGAGGGAAAAAGAAAAGAGAGTTAATGCTTAATTGACAATCATGAGAGTTTAAAAGAAGAACAAGATAAAGAAAAACAATATGAGATTGAAAAGAGTGAGGAAACAAAGGAAGAGATGAGCTAAATGATTTTTGTAGGAGATAAAAGAGAGGAAATGAAAGAGAGTTGTTGTAACATTAGTTTTCCATTAAACTCACTTTCTAGTGAGGAGATGAACTTATTTACTAATTCCAATAACCGATTCCTTGCTTGTTTTTTTCGAAGTGTGCAGAAATTTGAAGCTCAAAACATGGAACATGAAGGAATTCTTGGCTACAAGATCTACAAACCATAAGCTTCCTTCCTTCTACATCTTTCTTCTCTTTTGATTTCATTATCAACAAGTCTAATAGTTGGTCTTTTTCTTTCTTTTGTGATAAACTTCAACCTCAATTCTTGAACTTCTTAACTACAACTTGTGGAACGAAGTCAAATCATGGGATGAAAGCTAAAGGAGAAGGGATGGGAAAGGAGCATAGAATTGGCTATGAAGACACATCAATAAGCCTTTCTTTAAACATTTTTCTCTTGTGCCATGAGTTATCTTCTAAGGAGTTAAAGTTGTTCTTAGGGCTGTATACCTCTTATGTGACTTTGGTTAGAAATGTGATGGTAATCCTTTTATTAGTGATCTAGCTTTTGATATTGATCATATGCTTAAGTGCTCTTCTCCATGTGCTTATTTTAAGAAACAACTTTTGGTTAGTGTTGCTAGAATTAAACCATCTTACCATGACCTTGAGTTGTTATATGATAATCTTTTCTTTGATCTTGTTGTTTCTAATTTCTCATAATCTTGTGCATATATGTGGAGTAAGATTCATATCTTCTGTTGAAAGTGGTTATGATGAGAGAGTTAGTTGTCTCTCTTGGTCTTTATGTAGTGATTTTCATGCTAAATTTAAAGGAGAGTTTGTTGAGAATTGTGATTATGAATCATCTTTCCTTTATGTTTCTGTAAAAACTCTTGATGGGTTTATTCCTTCTATTCAATTCTTGAGCCTTATGAGTCATAAATTTGAATTTCCTCATGATGAACAAAAGTTTTTAATTGTTGGTGGATTTTTGAAAGCTTTGTTGTTAGGGAACTTCCATGGGTTTCAATTCTATCATTTTTATTTCAAGGAATTCATGCGGTTGCTATTTTTTGGAAAGAAAATGAACGGTAGTCTTAAGGTGCTTAAAGTTTATCCTTGTGATCTTGTGACAACTACCTTTGAGAATGGTGTTTTTGAACTAATTTTGAAAGATCTTGATGAGAAACTTGTTTACCTTATTTCCTTTATTGATTATCTTTTGAAATGTCACATTTTTTAAAAGATTTCTTAATTCAAAACACAACTGCTTGTGTCAAGCTTTTGAATCAATCCTTTTAGTGGTATTTTTCTTTATTCTCTAACTTTCAAGGAGTTTTTGGACGAGTTGATTTCACTTCTCTATTGCAACAAGGAACTCAGTGGATTCTCTCCATTGAAGGAAATGGAACATCAAAGTGATGTAGTGATCGGTGCAACATTGAAATGTGTTACTCATAGATAAGGAGTCCTATGCATTGTTTCTCCACGAACAACAAAACTTCAACAAGTGGTTTGCAAGAGGAATGAAATTCTTAAAGACATTTCCAAATGTTAATTGGTATAAGAGAGGTAAAGAAAATATTGTAATCAACGCTTTGTCAAAAAGACACATTCTATCCTTTACTTTACAAGCTCAATTACTTGGTTTTTATATGATTAAGGAAGTACATGCTAGTGATAATGAATTCAAGAACATATTTGATGCTTGTTTGGTGGTGCATAATAATGAGTACCTTATATATATGGTGCTGTTCTTTATCATGTTAGTAAATTGTGCATTCCTTCTTGTTGCTTAAAATTGTTGTTAGCTAAATAAGCTCATTGTGGTGGTTTGAAGGATTACTTTGATATTTCCTTAACTTATGTAATTTTACATGAGCATTTCTTTAGGTTTGGTATGAAAAGAGATGTAGAAAGGTTTATTTTAAATTGCTTAGAGTATAAAAGAGCTAACTCTACATCTTTTTCCATATCGACTTCTAATTCTTTTGAATGTGCCTAGAGAATCTTGTGTAGACATATCTTTGGAGTTTAAAGTTGAATTACTTTGGTTGTCTAAAGGCATAGATTCTACATTTTTTGTGGTTTATTTGGATGATATTTTGATTGATAGCAAAACTTATGACTTTCATTTGCATCATCTTGCTCGAGTTTTAGCTATTTTGAGGAATGAGAAACTATATGCTGACCTTGGAAATTATGAGTTTTGTCTAGAAAATGGTACTTTCCTAGGTTATGTATTGAGCTTTCAAGGTTTCCAAGTGGGTTCAAATATGAGGGAAGCAATTAAAGATTAGCTTATTTCCAAGAGTGCATTTGAAGAAAGAAGCTTCCATGGATTCACAAGTTTTCATAAGAGATTCATTAAGGACCTAAGCACCATTGCTCGATCTTTGACAAATGTCACCAAGCAGTTGTCCGGATTTATAGGTGAAACTTGTTCAACTTATCTTGAGTTTGGTCATACTTCTAATATTCTTTACTTTTCTTTTGAAGTTGATTATGGTGTTAATTTGCTAATGACTTTTGATTTGATTCCTTTATCTATAGATCATGCTTTGAGATTCGGTGAAGTGAAAAAGATAGAGTATTTCAAGTATATCCATCTTAGGAACCATGCCACTATTGCAACCTCCACAAGACATTTGAAAAGAATTGATTAGTTTTTTATCCCGACAGACGAGATTGGAGTCACTTTGGAAACAACTGCTCTCTTTCTCATCCCATGATTGAGCTTGATGGTCGTGGCAAAACGCCTTTGCACAATCTTGAATGCTTTAGTGCTTCTATACATGACTTTTCCGGTTGCATTTCAATTAGTGCTTCCTTCTTCGTTATGGTATGTCTTTGTTTGATGTAGATAAAGATTCAAGGACGAATCTTTTCAAAGATGGGGAGAATGATATGACTGGTCGAGTCAATCACCTTGAGATTTGAAGTTTGAACCGATGACTAGAGCTCAAAGGAAGAAACTCAAGCTTTATGAAGACAAAGACATGATTGCTTACAAGGAGGACGCTTTGAAGAGCAAGATTGAAGAGTCTGATGGTCAAAGGAAGCTTCCTAAGTTGTTCATAATGTGTTCAATTCTTAAGAAGCAATCAAGATTGAAGAGTTTGATGGGGAAAGGAAGCTTCCCAAGTTACTCACAATATGTTCAATTGTTAAGGAGCAATTAAGGGAACAATTTAGAGTGAAAATTGGCTAAGTCTTTGCAAGAAGCCACCCTACCACCGATGGCAAGGTTGCCCCGACAATTACTGATGGGTTTCTGTTGGCACCACTCAGGAGATAAGACCCCTACCACTGACAGTAGGTTCCACTCTACTGTCACTGATAGGTCTTGGGAGGGATTGTGTTTGTGTGCCCTTTTCGGCGGGATTTTGTAATTCAAGTTGTTTTTCTAGCTTTTGATCAAGGGATTCATAGGTAATTTAAGCCATTAATCACTTGTTTAGCTATGCGTTAATGCTTAGCCTATAAATACATCATTATACATTGATTGTAACAATTTTGGATGTTGAATGAATTTTGCTGAAATTGTTGAGAGAGAATTTCTTGGTCTCTTAGTTTCTTCTCCTTAGTTTAGCTTGCCTAGGGTTAATGTCCTTAGTATTGTGAGCAATTGAGGCTAGATTGAAGTATCTATGGAATCAATTTTCATGCAAATTCCTTTTATTCAATTGAATCATAGAGTTCTGGTTCTATTATTCATTTGATCTTAGGTCTTCCAGATTGTGTGGTAGGGGTTTTGAGGTCTTGGTTCCCTCAATGTTTTTGCCATCAATTTGGGAAAGAGCTTAGCCTCTCAGTGTTAGTTTTGTGAGACTTGTTCCTCATAGGTTTTCTATTGGAGTGCGAAGCTTCAAAATCCTCAATAGAGGTTCTTCAAGAGGAGGTGATCTTGGAAGAATTTGGATCCAATTCACAATCACAAGAGGATTCATATTGTTAGTATATGCCTTAGACCAATTGAATCATATTTATGATTTATGAAGCATGTATTTTGAATTGTATTTTATGCTCTTGGTCATCACGTATGTGACTTGATAGTAAAACCCTTATAGCTAATAAAATACTATTCTTGTTTGTCCCTAGTTTTATTACATCTTGTATTACTAAACTAGTGTGAACTTGATTGATGACCAAGTTTTATGATCATGAATATGAGATATAAAATCAATTCATAAATACATATTGAGAATATTGTATTGGACATGACCAAAAGTGAAGAAAAAATATTGCATGGGATTAAGTCATAAGTATTTCTTCTCAATTTTATATTTGGTGTCCTTTGACCTAATGTTTCTAATACTTCTTGCTTGGGGAGAAAATATGTTTTGACATAGTCAAACATCAGTTTTAATTAGGTGATTATTATGACTATTGGTTGGCTTATTTTCTTGTCATGGCTCGAATATTGGAGATAGTGAAAGGGATTTGTCCCTCTCTTTTTAGAGAGAGATATCCATGGGCCCCTTGATAAGGAAGACTAGAAAATATGCATGGCCATGCTCAAATAATTATTAATAAGGTGTTGTTAATATTGTTTGTTGGAACAATCTGCCTGGTGATCAAGTAAATGGTTAATTAAATTTTATAAGCATGACTCGGTCCATGCCTTATACTTAATTAGGATATCGTGTGATAAAAAGACTAAATATTAAATCTGATGCTAGGTTATTATTGCTTTTACTTAACTTGAGTAAGCATAATGTCTTGCTAGAGGCCGCTTATGTTTTGTGAATAAATGTCTAGGACATTTTTCATTCACTGCCAACATTAAGTGAACCTATAGGGTCACACGCATAGACGATCTTGTGAGCATAATGTCCACATTCAATGAAACTAGATTGTGTCCAGATTCATTGAACGTATACAAAAGGGAAATCAGATTCCATGTTGTATGTTCTCGTAAGTTAATAAGTAATTAATTTTATTTATCGGATAAATGAAATTAATTACTTAATATTACTCATCCAACCATTGGATGATTATAGGAATAGACGGACGAGATTAAACTGTCATTAGATGACGATTACGGTTTTGATATTGACAGGTATAAAATGTTATGTTAACCTTTCTCTCGACAGCCATCTTCATTTGATTAAAAAGAAAACACTAAACCCTAGAACGACGATAATAGTATCTAGTCTCCCTCTCTTCGAAATTCCACGTACTACCAGATAGTCAGGATTAGTTTTGAACAGTTTTCAGAACACAGAAGGGGCTAGCATCCCGATCGCTTGTAGAGGAGTTCGTCGCGTGAATACCAATAGAGGGCAAAGCGTAAACAGCAGCGCCTCCACACCAAACAGTAAAAAAACATTGAGTTAATTTCTATCCAATCGGTTTTTCTACTATGTGTAGATCCTGTTGGTGGATTTCTATAGTTTTATTTTATTTGTTTTTGCCTACGGATTCCAACAGTGGTATCATGGCCTCGTACATACTAGTTTTACTGATTTTATCTGTTACCGCTTTGATTACATGTGTTATTTTCAATTGGCCTCATATAAGGTTTCTGATTAGTGTAATAATCAGAGTTAATTGAATTATAGGATTCGCATATATCATATTCTGTTTTACTTATTAATGCAATTAAATAAACAGAATATTGCTTCTGCTAAATTGTTTAGCGTACACGATATAATCTGTGCAGTTTAATTGTTAAACTAATATGCAGAATCACATAATTTAATGTTTAACTATTAAACATAATTTCTGGACCCCCTCATTGTTTTTGGCATGTTTCTTTCTATCTTTAGATGCGTGGTATATAGCATGGCCCTTTACCTCTTGTGATTAGTTGGTTTATTTTATTAATGGGTTGTAATTTTTTTAAATAAGACCTGCGTGTCGTCGTTTTCATTGATGTAATATTATCAAGCTTTACTAGAATATGTTTATTCTATTTCCTATTCCTATGTTTGTTTTTCTATCCTATGTAACAAGATCAGAAGGCCAAGACGTTGGAGGGAAGCTCATGGAGATGAAGACTTACCTAGATTGACCTTTGACTTCCATGAGGCTCGTGGAAGTCAATATAGGATTGGGGCCATGCTATGACACGTTTTATTCTATGTATATATTATGCATGTAATGTTTAGTTTATTTCCTTTTATTTTTTAGATATATGTTTTATGAAATAGTATATATATATAAAATGAAGAAGGTTTCTGAAACCATGTAAAAATTAAGTCGTAAAATGCCTCCCATGATCATAAGCACTTCTCCATGCTTGGATCATCATTTTGTCTTATTGCCAAAGCAAGAGATAAATGGTTACCTAAGTAAGGGAAGATGGAAAATAGTGATTTCTATATGCTTGGAATGGTTTGGCTTAACTAGGCTATCAAAACAGTTTTGAGCCTAGGGCATCATATGGGATTTTGCCGGTACCTATAGATGTAAATCCGATTAATCCATTTTTCTCTAATTATGGGTGTTAAGCCAAAGCTTACTTATGATTATTATAAAATGGAATTTTTCTACCCATGATTTATATCAAGTGTTGAATATTTCAGGGAAAAATTAATGCTTCATTTATTTAATTTTACTTTGCAAATTCTATGTAGATAATGGCCTCAAACAATTCAAACACCTCGTTGTGATCCGTGCCTGAAAAGAATAAGCTTAATGGGACTAACTTTCTTGATTGGGCACGAAATTTAAGGATTGTCCTTAAACAAGAAAAAGGCTGTATGTACTTGAGAACCCTATCCCTAATCCACCAGCTAACAACGCTCATAGAGTTGAAAAAGATGTTTATAGTAAGCACAAGGATAATTCTAACGATGTGACATGTCTCATGTTGGCTACAATGGAATCTAAGTTGCAAAAGCAATTTGAGGAAGTTGAGGCTTATGAGATGATGAAACAACTTAAGGAAATGTTCCAAGAGAAGCACGTCAAGAGAGATATCTTACTACTAAGGCATTGAATAGCTGCAAAATGACCTCTGGCACTTCAGTTAGTGCTCATGTCCTTACAATGAAAGGGTATTTGGTCAGCTTGGAAAACTTGGAGCACCTGTAAGTCATGACTTAGCTACTGATATGATCTTGGCCTCTTTGACTTCTGACTATGATCAGTTTATCATGAACTTCAATATGCATAGTATGTAAAAGTCCATAAATGAATTGCATGAGATGCTCAAGCAGGCTGAACAAAACATTAGGAAGTCTACTCCTAATGTTTCGATGGTTCAGAAGTGGCAGTTCAAGAAGAACAAGGGAAAGGGAAAGGGAAAGGATATGGCCAAGAAGGGTAAAGGCAAGCAGAAGCCCAAGCACAAGGTTAAACCATCAAAGGAATGGACTTGCTTTCACTGCAATGAACATGGTCATTAGAAGAGGAATTACAAGCTCGACTTGGAAGAAAAGAAGAAGCAAAAGGCCAGTGAGACTGCCGCTTCAGGTATTTTCTTTATAGAAATTAATATGTCTACTCCTACTTCATGGGTATTAGATACCGGATGTGGAGCTCACATTTGTGTAAATGTGCAGGAACTCAAAATGAGTAGATCTTTGGCAAAAGAAGAGGTGGACCTGCGAGTTGCAAATGGAGCAAAAGTTGCTGCTATAGTTGTAGGGACATTTGATTTGCTTTTGCCTACTGGGCTTATCATTGAACTTAAAGATTGTTATTATGTGCCTGCTATGAGTAGGAACATCATTTCAGTTTCTTGTTTGGATGTTGATGGTTTTGAGTTTAATACTAAGACTGGTAAAAGTTCTATTTATAAAAATGGTATTTTCTATGGGGATGCCTCTTTATGTAATGGACTTTATATTCTTAACCTACATGATTCCATTAATAAGCCCATCTATAACATAAACACAAAGGAATTTAAATATAATGATTTAAATCAAACTTACTTCTGGCATTGTCGTTTGGGCCACATAAATAAGAAATGCATATCCAAACTCCATCAAGATGGACTTTTATCTTCATTCGACCTTGAGTCTTATGAAAAATGCAATTCTTGTTTATTGGGCAAAATGACTAAAAGTCTATTTACAGAACAAAATGAAAGGGCTACCGATTTATTAGAACTTATACGTACCGATGTATGTGGACCAATGAACACACAAGCCAGAGGAGGTTTTCAGTACTTTATTACATTCACAGATGATTTCAGTAGATATGGTTATGTCTATCTAATAAAACATAAATCTAATTCCTTTCAAAACTTTAAGGAATTTCAAAATGAAGTACAGAATCAACTTGGAAGGAGTATCAAATTACTTCGATAAGATCGAGGTGGTGAATACTTAGGCCAAGAGTTTGACGAACATCTAAAAAATAATGGGATAGTATCACAATTAACTCCTCCAGGAACACCGCAATAGAATGGTGTGTCTGAACGCAGAAATCGAACTCTATTAGATATGGTTCGATCTATGATGAGTCAAACAGATCTTCCAATTTCTTTTTGGGGTTATGCTCTAGAAACTGCTACATTCATATTAAATATAGTTCTATCTAAAGCTGTTTAGAAGACACTATATGAGATATGGACCGAGAAACAACCTAGTTTAGCATTTCTCAAAATTTGGGGATGTGATGGTTATGTGAAGCGATCATTATATGAAAAACTAGCACCCAAATCTGATAAGTGTCTGTTTGTGGGATATCCTAAGGAAACTAAATGATACCATTTCTATCTACCATCTGAAAACAAAGTGTTTGTTGCTCGGAATGGAATTTTCCATGAAAGGGAATTCATTTCCAAAAAAGTTAGTGGGAGTAGAATCCATCTTGAAGAAGCTCAAGGACAGTAGACCATTTCTAAACGGAGTATGCAAGCTCAGTTGGACTCACGTATTCAAACTGAGCCTGAACCTTTAACACAAGGCCCAAGAAGGTCTGGTAGGATTCCTCAGATACAATAGAGATATGGATTTCTTGTGATTGAGGATCATAATATTGATCTTATTGATCAAGGTGAACCTAATTCCTACCAAGATGCTATTCATAGTTCTGAATCTAGCAAATGGCTAGAGGCTATGATATTAGAAATGCAATCCATGCATGACAATCAAGTTTGGACTTTGATTGATCCACCTGAAGATTGCAAGACCATAGGGTGTAAATGGGTTTTCAAAAAGAAAACTGATATGGATGGCAATGTGCACACTTACAAAGCACGACTGGTAGCAAAAGATTATAAACAAACTCATGGTATAGACTATGATGAAACCTTTTCTCTAGTTGTAATGCTTAAGTCAATCAGAATTCTACTTGCCATTGCAGCATATTATGATTATGAAATATGGCAAATGGATGTTAAAAACTGCTTTTCTTAATGGAAATCTACTGGAGGATGTGTATATGACACAACGTGAAGGTTTTATTCATCCTTCGAATTTTAGTAAAGTGTGTAACTTCAAAGATCCATTTATGGCTTGAAGCAAGCATCTCGAAGTTGGAATATTCGTTTTGATGAAGCAATTAAAGAATTCAATTTCATCAAGAAAGATGATGAATCTTGTGTGTATAAAAGGGTTACAAAAAATGCAATAGTCTTCTTAGTGCTCTATGTCGATGATATCTGGTTAATTGGGAATAACATCCCTACTTTGCAAAGTGTAAAAACTTGGTTAGGGAAGTGTTTTTCAATGAAAGATTTAGGCGAAACAACTTATATTCTAGGCATTAGGATCTATCGAGATAGATCTAAAAACCTAATTGGCCTAAGTCAGAGTAGATATATTGACAAGGTACTAAAAAAGTTTAGTATGCAAGATTCTAGGAGAGGATTCTTGCCGATGTCACATGGCGTTAAACTCAATAAGTCTCAAAGTCCTACAACAAGGGAGAATGCTAAATGCATGAGTAAGATTCCTTACGCTTCCGCAATTAGATCTATCATGTCTATGTTATGCACTCGTCCAGATGTCTCGTATTCATTAAGCATGACTAGCAGGTTCTAGTCAAATCCTAGTGAACCACATTGGACTGCAGTAAAAAACATTCTCAAGTACTTAAGAAGGATTAAAGAGATGTTTTTGATCTACGGAGGTCAGGAAGGAGAGCTTGTTGTAAGTGGTTACATAGATGCTAGCTTTCAGACTGATGTAGGTGATTTCATATTGCAATCTGGATTTATGTTTTGTTTGAATGTAGGTGCTGTGAGCTAGAAGAGTTCAAAGCAAGATACGGTGCTGATTGTACTAAAGAGGCTGAGTATGTGGCAGCTTCTGATGCAGCCAAGGAGGCAGTTTGGATCAGAAAGTTCATCACTGAACTAAGTGTGATTCCTAGCATTGTGAACCCAGTGGACCTATATTGTGATAATATAGAAGCCATTGCACAAGCTAAAGAACCTAGATCTCATTAATGATCTAAACTTATTCTTAGGTGTTTCCATCTTATTCGAGAAATTATTGAGCGTGGAGATGTTAAAATTTGCAAAGTAGACACTAATGACAATGTCGCAGATCCATTGACAAAGCCACTCCCACAAGTTAATCATGAGAGTCATACTAGGTCAATGGGTTTGAGAGTCATGTCAAATTGATAGTAGGGAAAATGGGAGATTGTTAGTAAATGCCCTAGACAAATTAACTCACATTTATGATATATGAAGCATGTATTTTGAATTGTATTTTATGCTCTTGGTCATCAAGTATGTGACTTGATAGTAAAACCCTTATAGCTAATAAAACACTATTTTTGTTTGTCCCTTGTTTTATTATATCTTGTATTATTAAACTAGTGTAAAGTTGATTGATGATCAAGTTTTATTGATCATGAATATGAGATATAAAATCAATTCATAAATACATATTGAGAATATTGTATTGGACATGACCCAAAGTGAAGAAGAAATATTGCATGGGTTTAAGTCATAAGTATTTCCTCTCAGTTTTATATTTGCGGTCCTTTGACCTATTGTTTCTAATGCTTCTTGCATGGGGAGAAAATATGTTTTGACATAGTCAAATATCACTTTTAATTAGGTTATTGTTATGACTATTGGTTGGCTTATTTTCTTATCATGGCTCGAATATTGGAGATAGTGAAAGGGATTTGTCCCTTTTTTTTAGAGAGAGATATCCATGGGCCCCTTGATAAGGAAGACTAGAAAATATGCATGGCCATGCTCAAATAAGTATTAATAAGGTGTTATTAATATTATTTGTTGGAACAATCTGCCTGGTGATCAAGTAAATGGTTAATAAAGTTTTATAAGAATGACTCGGTCCATGCCTTATACTTAATTAGGATATCGTGTGACAAAAGGACTAAATATTAAATCTGATGCTAGGTTATTATTGCTTTTACTTAACTTGGGTAAGCATAATGTCTTGCTAGAGGCCGCTTATGTTTTGTGAATAAATGTTTAGGACATTTTTCATTCACTTTCAACGTTAAGTGAACCTACAGGGTCACACGCATAGACGATCTTGTGAGCATAATGTCCACGTTCAATGAATCTAGATTGTGTCAAGATTCGTTGAACATATACAAATGGGGAATCAGATTCCATATCGTATTTTCTGGTAAGTTAATAAGTAACTAATTTTATTTATCAGATAAATGAAATTAATTACTTAATATTACTCATCCAACTATTGGATGATTATAAGAATAGACAGACGAGATTAAACTGTCATTAGATGACAATTACGGTTCTGATATTGACAGCTATAAAAGGTTATGTTACCCTTTTTCTCGGTAGTCGTCTTCATCTGATTAAAAACAAAACCCTAACCCTAGAACGACAATAAAAGTATCTAGCCTCCCTCTTTCCGAAATTCCATGTATTACTGGATAGTCAGAATTAGTTCTGAACAGTTTTCAGAACGCAGAAGGGGCTAGCATCTCGATCGCTTGCAGAGGAGTTCGTCGCGTGGATACCAGTAGAGGGTGAAGCGTAAACAGCAGCACCTCCACACCGAATAGTAAAAAAATATTGAGGTAATTTCTATCTAATTGGTTTTTCTAGTACGTGCAGATCTTCTTGGTGGATTTTGTAGTTTTATTTTATTTGTTTTTGGCTACGGATTCCAACATATATCACCCGAGTTCAACGAGGTAAATTAGTTGCTTATGACCCAGAAATCGAGCGTACCCTATGGAGTGCCGACTGCGCCCTTCGATTTGAAACGGAGGGATAGAAGATCATTACGATGGACAAAAGGGAGGAAGAGCAACAGGATATACCACCTATGCCTCATATTAATCCACCTCTACCACCAATGGCAGAAAGAACAAAGGAGAACCACGCCTGTCTGTCCATCAGCAGGGTGCATTCTAGCATATCAAGGCTGCCCATGCAAGCCCACAACTTTGATATAGAACCAAATGTTATCCAAGTAGTGTAGAACAACGTCCAGTTGGACGGGCTCCAAGAAAAAGATCCAAATGTGCACTTCGCCAACTTTTCTGAGGTGTGTGACACATTCAAAATTAATGAAGTCTCGATGATGCCATTTGTGTTTACCTTTCCCCATTCTCTATAGAGGGCAAGGTGAAGTCTTGGTTGAAGTCACTACCTTCCAACTCTATCACATATTGAGATTCTTCAGCTGAGAATTTTCTAGGTAGTTACTTCTCCCCCCCCCCTTCCCCCCCCCCACCCTCTCCCCTCCCAGTTGTACTGCTAAGCTTAGAAACGAGATACTCGTTTCAACAAATCAATGGGGAAACTCTATATGAAGCTTGGGAAAGATGGAATGAGTTACTCAGGAAGCATCCCCACCATGGCCTAGACTTGGGGATTCAAATCTAGTCATTCTACAATGCAGTTTCCTTCAGGGCTATATAGCCGAATGATACTTCTGCTGGTGGGTCCACAGATAGCAAGACTCCTCAACCAGTATATGATTTGATAGAGCAAATAGCAATGAATAGCTACATTTAGAGAGGACAGAGAACTAAGCCAAAGTCTACCCGGGGTCCACAATATAGATGCACTCACAGCTATGGAGTTTAGACTATATCATTGATTGAGTAGAAGATAAGAAATCCGAATTTGGCACCTCCAAAATCAAATCATCAGCAAAGTATGTACTGCAATTTTTCCAATAGAGGGCATCCTAACTATAAGTGCCCTAGTATTGGTACACAATGGGACAAGTAGATTTCGTCTATGGAAATAGGCAAAACAACAATCCATACTCTAACACCTATAAACCTAGATGGAGGAAACACCCCAACTTCTTATGGGGTAATCAAGGGTAACATCAACCTCTGAATTTGCCAGGTTTTCATAATAGAGGACCTATACAATAGTTGCCATATGATGCACCTCCTCCCAATCCGCCACCAATAAAAGATAATTTAGAAGATCTGATGGCCAAGTTCATGAGTGCAATATATGCTAGAGTAAACGGTATAGAGGCTGCATAAAGAAACTATGAGGCAACTATTCATAATCTAGAGAAGCAGATTGGTGATGTGGAATGATCTTCAAGAGCATAAAATTTCGTCCAAGAAGTGAGGGAGAGAACAAATAAAACAAGTGTAATAAGTAGAAGAGAGAAAGTGCCTTTGAAAGGACTTGAAAATGTTAAACTTCAAGCAACCTTGGATATATTAAATCCAAGACCTCAAGAAGGTTTAAACAAAATCTTTTCTTTAAATTTCAAGCAACCTAAGGTATTTTGAACCTTAGACCTCAATGAAACAAGAAGAAGACCTCAAGAGTAGTTTTCTACAAGAGTGTAGTAACTAGTATGAAGGAATTTTTTTATGATCAACCTTGAAGCTCTTGGAACTTTCAACAAGTCTTCAAAGTGATTTTTTTCTTTCAAAGAAGTTCACCCTTGAAGAAGATAGAAAAACTAAGCTAAGAACTAAAAATACTAAGAGAAGAACCTTTGTTTTGAAAACTTTCTTGATTAACTTCTTCAAAATGGAAGGCTACATATTTATAGAGACTTGAGGTAGAAAATAGGAATTTTTCCCTCTCATATTTTCAGCCCAAAGGATAGATATAACCTATACATACACTTGATAAGACAATAGAGGTGTTTTAATTGCATTTGGACTATTCTAGAGCACTAGTCAACACATTGCCAAAAGTAGGAGGCAATTTTTCAGCTTGGGCAAAAAGGGATTCCAACCATCTACCAAGGTAAATTTTCAATTTCTAACTTATTCAAAAATTTAGGATATTGCTCCATAAAGTCTTGGACATTAAAATTTCATCCCCATAAAGTCTTGGACATCAAAATTGACATCAAAATTTAAGCCTTGAAACTTCTCTTGCTCAATTTGATCCTTGTGACTTTTTAGTTGTTTTGCCTTGGCTCTTGTCACAACTCCTTGATGTTCTTGCAGCTCTAACCGGTTCATATCATCCTCCCCCTCTTGAAAAGTATTCGTCCTCGAATCTCCATCACCTATATCAAATAAAGAGAGATCGGAAACATTAAAAGTGGCACTAACATTATAATGTCCTGGAAGATCAACTTTATAGGCATTGTCATTAATTTTCTCAAGGATTTGAAATGGCCCATCTCCCCTATCATCAAGCTTAGACTTTCTTTGTTGGGGAAATCTTTCCTTTCTAAAATGCACCCAAACTCAATCACCGGGTTTGAATACCACTTTTCTTCCTCCCACATTTCTTTTCTCTACAAGCTTTTTGTTAGAGTTGACAATGGCTTCGTGGACCTTTGCATGAATTGCTTTTACAAAATCAGTCTTCTTGCTTGCATCCTTGCTTAATACTTGATCTATAGGCAAAGGAACCAAATCAAAGGGAGTTAGAGGGTTAAAACCATAAACAACTTGTAATGGAGAATGAGAAGTAGTAGAGTGAGGTGCCCTATTATACGCAAATTCAATGTGTGGCAAACACTCCTCCCATCGCCTCAATTTCTTCTTCAAGATAGCCCTTAGAAGTTGGCCAATTGTTCTATTTACCACTTCAGTTTGTCCATCCGTTTGTGGATGGCAAGCTGTAGAATAAAGCAAGTTAGTACCAAGCTTCTTCCAAAGAACTCTCCAAAAATGGGTCAAGAATTTGGTATCCCTATCCGACACAATAGACTTTGGAATTCCATGGAATCTAACTATCCAAGTAAAGAACAAGCTAGCTACATGACTAGCATCATCGGATTTCCTACAAGGAATAAAGTGTGCCATTTTAGAGAACCTATCCACAACAACAAAAATAGAATCCATACCTCTAGAGGTCCTAGGTAAACCAAGAATAAAATCCATAGAAATATCAACCCAAGGTTCTTTAGGAACTTCTAATGGTGCGTAAAGTCCATGTGGAAGAGTTCTAGATTTAGCTTTCTTGCATTCAATACAACTTCCTACAAATCTTTCTACATCTCTTTTTAAATGTGGCCAAAAAAAATGTCCATGAAGAATTTCATAGGTTTTAGTGACACCAAAATGTCCCATTAAACCCCCACAATGTGCTTCTTTGACAAGTAGAATTCTAGTAGAACAAGATGGTATGCACAATCTACCTTCACAATAAAGAAATCCTTCATGCAAAAAATATTTTCCAAAAGGTGCTAATAAGCATTTCTCAAAAATTTCCTTAAAGTCATGATCACTAGAATACATTTCTTTAAGCATTTCAAAACCCAAAATTTTTGTTTGAAGGGTGGATAAGAGAGTATACCTTCTAGATAGAGATCGGCCACCACATTCTCCTTACCTTTCTTGTAATGGATGACATATGGAAATGTTTCAATGAACTCCATCCATCTTGCATGTCTCTTATTAAGGTTATGTTGGCCCTTGAGAAACTTCAAAGCCTCATGATCGGTGTGCACAACAAACTCCTTTGGCCATAGGTAGTGTTGCCAAGGCTTTAATGTTCTTATTAAAGCATAAAGCTCCCTGTCATAAGTTGAGTACCTCACGGCTGCCCCATTAAGTTTTTCACTAAAATAGGCTAAGGGCTTTTCATCTTGCACAAGTACACCACCTATACCAATGCCGGATGCATCACACTCCACCTCAAAAGTTTTCTCAAAGTTTGGTAGTGACAAAAGGGGTGAACTACACAACTTTTCCTTCAACAATTGAAATGCTTGTTCTTGTTTTGTTTCCCACTTAAATCCTTCGGTTTTCTTGATCACATCGGTCAAAGGGCTAGCAAGTGTGCTGGAATTTTTGATGAACCGCCTATAGAAACTTGCTAGGCCATGGAAACTCCTCAATTCCAATGCGTTTCTTGGTGTTGGCCATTCCTTAATTGCTTGGACCTTACCTTCATCTACTTGAATTTCTTGTGAGCTTACCACATAACCTAGAAATGTAACTTTCTCCAAACGAAACTCACATTTGTCAAGGTTAGCAAAAAGTTTTTCAATTCTCAAGACATTTAGTACTTCCCTAAGATGTTGAACATGCATTTCATATGTCTTGCTATAGACCAAAATATCATCAAAGTATACAACAACAAATTTCCCAATAAAATTCCTCAACACATGATTCATTAATCTCATAAATGTACTAGGAGCATTAGTTAATCCAAAGGGCATAACCATTCATTCATACAAACCAAAGTTAGTCTTAAAAGCGGTTTTCCACTCATCCTCTTCTCTCATCCTAATTTGATGGTATCCGGATTTCAAGTCAGTTTTAGAGAAAAGATTAGAACCATGCAACTCATCAAGTAAATCATCAAGTCTAGGTATGGGATGCCTATACTTAACAGTAATGTTGTTTATGGCTCTACAATCTAGACACATTCTCCATGTACCAGTTTTTTTTTGAACAAGCAAAACCGGAACCGCACAAGGACTCATGGACTCACGCACATACCCTTTTGAAATTAGATCCTCAACTTGCCTTTTTAGCTCCTTAGTCTCTTCCGGTGGACTCCTATAGGCCGGTCGGGTTGGCAAGACCGCCCCGGGGACAAAATCTATTTGGTGTTCGATTCCTCTAATTGGTGGAAGATCTCCGGGCATCTCATCGGGAAATACGTCTTTGTAATCTTAATAACCTGCAAAATTTCAATTGAAAAAGAGGGTGAGTGTTCTTTAGATGAAGTAAAAGATTCCCTACAATACAAGAGCACTACCACTTCTTTTCTTTCAATTGCTTCAATCACCTCACTAGGTTTTGCAAAGAAACAATTATTTTCTTTCATCTCACTCTCTTTTTTTTGTTCTCTCTTTTTCTTTTCACTCTTGTTTTTCATCACTCTTTTCTTTTTCCTCAACTCTCTTTCCCTCCCCAATTTTTTTCCTTTTGAGCTTACTTTCGGCCCTCTCTTT
Source organism: Catharanthus roseus (assembly GCA_028651295.1). NCBI lineage: Eukaryota > Viridiplantae > Streptophyta > Magnoliopsida > Gentianales > Apocynaceae > Catharanthus > Catharanthus roseus. The sequence goes on from JAPQWS010000102.1 coordinate 5,706,953, forward strand.
CTCCCTCATCTTTTTTTGTTCATCTCTCACTTGTTGAGGTGTAAGAGGATTCATAGTGAATGTTCTTCTATCCTTCACAAAAGAATAAGTATTCTTCTCCCCATTGTGGAGGGACTTTCTATCGAATTGCCAAGGTCTTCCCAAGAGAAGATGGCATGCTTGCATGGGCACCACATCATATAGTATCTCATCTTCGTAAGCTCCCATTTCTATTGGTACCACCACTTGTCTCAACACTTTAATTTCTCCACTATCATTTAGCCAATGGAGTTTGTAGGGTTTATCATGTTTTATAGTAGGTAGTTTCAACTTCTCAACAAGATAAGTACTAGCCACATTTACACAACTACCACTATCAATGATAAGGTTGGCAATCCTTCCCTCAACTTTACATTTAGAATGGAAGATGTTTTCTCTTTGTTCAATCATGTTATCATCAAAAGTTTGAGCTCTTATTGCTTTTATGGTAACTAAACTCAAGACATCGTCATCACTTTTTAAAGGATTCAAATCAACATGTTCATCATCCTCACCATTTTCTTCACCCTCAACACATTCGCTATTTTCATCCTCCTCCTTCTCAATCCAACCATTCAAATCCTCCCTAAAGATCAAAGCTCTCTTTGTCGGACAACTACTTGCATAGTGTCCTACACCATTACATTTAAAGCACTTTGGAGGGTTAGAAATGATTTTACCTCTCTCTTCCATCTTTGGTTTGGTTGGAGGTTGGAAAGTACCTCTAGGAGCCTTCTCCTTTTTTGGCCATGGCTTGAAGTTGGAAGTAGGTGGTTTTGTTGTTGCAACTTGTCTTTGGTTGGGAAATGAGGATCGCATCATCCCACTTCTTTTCCTTTGTGATTCGATCTTGTTGGCAAGGTGGCACATGTCTTCATAAGTTGTATGTGGATACAACTCAAGTTGGTTGGCTATCTCCCTATTGAGACCACTAAGGAACCTAGCCATTGAAGCATCCTTGTCTTCTTCCAAGTTTAACCTCAAAATGTAGAGCTCAAGCTCTTATCTATACTCTTCTACACTTTTTGCACCTTGTTTTAAAGTCATGAGCTTATAATGAAGCTCTCTATAGTAGTGCTCGGGCACAAATCTTTCTCTCATCAAAGCTTTTAACTCTCTCCAAGTATCAACCGGTGGTCTACCACTTCTAACTCTTTGGTTTACTATCCTTTCCCACCAATGTAAAGCATAGTCGGAAAATTCGGCTATTACAAGTCTAGCTTCTAAGAACTCATTACAATTTTTCAACATAAACATGTTTTCTACTTGCCTCTCCCAATCTAAGAAAATGTTAGGGTCATTCTCACTCTTAAAACTAGGGAGCTTCCACTTCATTCGGTCCAAGGTTTGGTAACTTTGGTCTCTTCCACGGTTAGCAACAAATGGAACCTATTCATGATCATCATATAATGGCCCTCCATGCCTAGCTTGTGGCCTTGGAACTTCTTCAAAGTGTCTAGGCATGCCTCTTCCTCCAAAACCGCCTCTTCTACCACCGTAAGGAGGTGGATGAAGTTCTTCATCAAAATGTGGAGGTTGGTGGAACTCGGTTGTCCTAGAGCAATTGAGTGGTCCATTACTCCTTGGGATAGTAACATTGAGACTACCATGAGGACTAACCTCCCTTTGTTGATTAAAGAGATTAGTGACATCCCTTCTAATATCCCTCATCTCATCTCTTAGGGATTGTAACTCTTGCATTATGAGCCTCAAAGGGTCATCATGTTGGGAGTTGCTAGAATCTTCTCCATAAGGAGTTGGTGTTTGAGCTTGGGTTGACATCTTGGTAGTGTTTACCTCACAACTCTCTTGTTTAACTCTCTTTGGCCTTTTTTGAGGATATTCTCAAACTCTTGCCTTTTTCTAAAGGTTCAAGTCTCAAAGAGTTCTATGAGTTCTTAACAAAGATTTAACACCTCTACTCAAGTTTAAAACAACCAAAATAAAAAAAATCACAAACAAAAACTAGTTGAGAAATATGAGAAGCAAGGAAAATGATATTGAGTCATCCATTCATTTTAAGGAAGTTCAACAACATTTCCAAGAGCATTTGAGTCAATAATGGTAGATTGATCAAATGAAGAAATAAGTACTGAAAAAGGAAAGAAATTCGACCACAAATACAAACACAAAGCTAGGACACTTCAAGAACACAAAAGAATACACAACAAAAGTTTCCATCAGGCAGAGTAGATGACATACTCGGCTTGTTTGGAAAACTGGTATTTAACCACAAGTCTAAATTGGATGAGGTTTGTCTAGAAAGAATACTAACTCAAAATTCTTGAGCTTAGGCTCAAGAATCAAAGAAAACGGATTAGTAGAAAGGAAGATATGCTCAGATCATTTCAGTACTTTCTTTGTCTGCGGAAAAGCCAGGTACACCTTCAAGTTTTGACTATTTTGAGATATCAAATGAAGTCCAAATTAGATGAAGCTTGTTTCATTTGTTTCCAAGATCAATGTAGTATAACTCCATGTAAAAATATTGCAAAGTTCTAGTCATATTCCTGGTCGTTCAAGCATTGTATTTTTGTGATGCCATTTTCCAACAATCTTGTCTCTTTTCTCTTTTTTTTTTTTTTTTTGTCTTGTATTTTTTTTTTGTATGTAAGATATCTCAAAAACACTTACTTGAAGGTGGCTATGATACCAAATGATGTGGAATGATCTTCAAGGGCATAAATTTCGTCCAAGAAGTGAGGGAGAGAACAAACAAAACAAGTGTAATAAGTAGAAGAGAGAAAATGCCTTTGAAAGGACTTGAAAATGTTAAACTTCAAGCAACCTTGGATATATTAAATCCAAGACCTCAAGAAGGTTTAAACAAAATCTTTTCTTCAAAGTTCAAGCAACCTAAGGTATTTTTAACCTTAGACCTCAATGAAACAAGAAGAAGACCTCAAGAGTAGTTTTCTACAAGAGTGTAGTAACTAGTATGAAGGAATTTTTTTATGATCAACCTTGAAGCTCTTGGAACTTTCAACAAGTCTTCAAAGTGATTTTTTTCTTTCAAGGAAGTTCTTGAAGAAGATAGAAAAACTAAGCTAAGAACTAAGAATACTAAGAGAAGAACCTTTGTCTTGAAAACTTTCTTGATTAACTTCTTCAAAATGGAAGACTACATATTTATAGAGAGTTGAGGGAGAAAATAGGAATTTTTCCCTCTCATATTTTCAGCCCAAAGGATAGATATAACCTGTACGTACACTTGATAAGACAATAAGTGTTTTAATTGCATTTGGACTATTTTAGAGCACCAGTCAACACATTGCCAAAAATAGGAGGCAAATTTTCAGCTTGGGCAAAAAGGGATTACAACCATCTACCAAGGTAAATTTTCAATTTCTAACTTATTCAAAAATTTAGGATATTGCCCCATAAAGTCTTGGATATCAAAATTTAATCCCCATAAAGTCTTGGACATAAAAATTGACATCAAAATTTAAGCCTTGAAACTTCTCTTGCTCAATTTGATCCTTGTGACTCTTTAGTTGGTTTGCCTTGGCTCTTGTCACAACTCCTTGATGTTCTTACAGGTCTAACCGGTTCACATCAATTGGATAACTAGTCAAATTGGTATTGGAAAGGACTCTAGGAACTCTCTCAAGAAACACTGAAGTGAATCCGAGAGAGCATGCCAATGCTATCTCGATAAGATTTGTTAAGGAGATTCCCAAGGAAGAAAAAGTGGTAGTCGTCCAAGAGAAGAGCTATTTTCCAAAGGAAACAAAGATATCCAACCTTCTTGAATCCTAAGAAGTGAAGTCAAGTCAAGAGTGAAGAACAAGAAGCTAAAAATTGTGCAGTACAAGCAAAAAATTCCCTATCCAGCGGCTTTTGTTCATGATTACAGCCAAGACAAGACGAGAAAATTCATAGAGATTTTTAAACAACTTAAAATAAACTTACTTCTTTGTGATTTACTCTTGCAGGTAACTAAGTATGCCAAATACTTTAAAAAGATTCTTAGAAAGAAGAAAATGATTGACGATGCATTAACACATATCTTGGGTGAAGAATGCTCAGACGTTCTTATCGACAAGGAGAAGTTAGAAGATCCAGGGAGTTTCTCTTTTCCCTACACTATTGGTAGCCCTCGAGTTGATAGGGCATTAGCTGATCTAGGTGCTAGTATCAAGGTTATGTCTTATGCTATATGTAAGAGACTAGGCCTAGGGGATCCAAAGCCAGTGAGGATGTCCATTAGTCTGGCTGATAAAAGTGTTAGACATCCTAAAGGGATCATAGAAGATGTCTTGATCAAGGTCAAGGTCCTTGTTTTCCCTATAGATTTTGTAATCCTTGACATGGAGGAGGAAGTGGACTTTTCTATAATTTTAGAGCGCCTGTTTTGCGTACTTTAAAGGTTTTGATTGATATGGAGAAAGGGAAGTTACTTTTGAGGGTTGGAGAGAATGAATAGTGTTTAAATTCCTTCTAATCCAACCCCTGCTTCTAAAAGTCAAGATACATTATTCTCTGTTAATCATACAACTCATAAAGTGTCTTTGTCTTTGTAGAAAACTCAGTCATCAAAGGAAGATACTCAAAAGAAGTCAAGGAAAAAGGGGAAAACTTTTCCCCCAAGTTCAAGGAAGGTTTTACGAAATGGGTGCTTATTTGGCATATAGAGAGGGGAAAGATCAAGGCAAACTCGGATTCTCATGATCCGGAGGTGCGTTTTTGGCATATAGGAAGTGGTATTTCATACGTCCTTTGTAAACTTATTGCATTATTAATGCATGGTTATTTTTTATGTATCAATTTCGGCTTTGCATGCTTCAATTTTATGTTCGGTTGTTTTTAATTTCATTTCCCCTTATTTGTATTACTTTTGTTTTTCATACTTTCAGTTGTTTTTGTTGGTGTTTAGGTGTTTTTTGGAAGTTTGATTTCCTCGCTAAATTTGTGTTAGAGGTTGACGAGTGTCCAAGGTTAACCGGGCACGAGACGAGGATGAAATTGCATGAAACAAATGAAATTTGCAGCTCAGACAGAAGCCTATCGCGGACGGTAGGCTGTCTTACCACCATCGATAGGGCGAAGAGTCATTTGTGCAGCCGCAACAGAAGCCTATCATGGACGGTAGGCCTTGACCTACCGTCTGCGGTGGGGTCCTTCTCCAACTGCGGATCAGGTCGGCTAATTGGGTTTTTCCCAAACTTTTTTCCCTTTTCCCTCCCTAAAACCCTAATTCCTCTTCTCCCTCCCTAAAACCCTAATTCCTCTTCTCCCTACCAAATTTCCTTCTCTCTTTATGAAATCTCTTTCTTCATCTTCCTCCCTCCTACCTTCATTCTTTTTCTGTCTCCTTCGAACACCTCATGCCACCAGAAAGCACCACACCACCATCGCACCTCAATGTCACCACTACTTTTTCTCCTTTCTTCTTCTTCTTCTTCTTCTTTCCCTACCTCTGATTTTCTTCCTTTTCCCCGCAGCCACCATGACCATCAACTCTACTCACAAACCCACATTCCAATCACTACAAACTCTTTTTGTTTCAAAATTTTGTTTTTAGTTTTATTTTCTTTCTTTTCCTCCTTTTCTTTTTCAATTTCATTTTCTATTTTTCTGCTATTCTCTCCTGTGGTGAGGATTCCGGCAGTACTCCAGCGGCACGCAATCCGCAGTAGTGAGACGCGCTCATCGACGTAGCGAAGATTGATTGTTTGTTCTAACAAACCAAGGATAAGCTTCTAAACTCTTTCCTTGCTTATCTTTATTTATTTTGTTTAAGAGTAAATTTGACGTAAACTGTGAGCTTATTTTTAATTTTTATTTGCATTCTCATTTTTGTGGTATTTGTCGTTCTTACTGTTAGTTTTCCTTTCACACTTTATCACACACGGGCTATGTTTAGTCTAGGATTTTTGAGTGATTCTTGGTACCATTTTTTGTCAGTCCCTGTGCCCTCTTTTTCTTGCTAAAGTGTTAATCCATTGTGTGCGTGTTTTCTATCTTTGGGATGGCTTCCCATGGATGCTTTTATGTGTTTCTCTGTCCTTATCTTTTAGTCGATGTTTTGCTTTTGGTCCTGGCCCCCATTGAGGACAATGTTTGTTTAAAGTGTGAGGGCATTTGTGTTTTTTAGCTATTTTTCTGTTTATTAACTTTGTATGTTTTATTTACTCAAATATTCCAAAAATTAAAAAAAATAAAGATATATTTGAAAATCCCAAAAATATTTCTTTCTCTTCTTTTTATAGAAAATTGAAAAAAAAGAGTTGTTTTTTCTTGTTAGTTTTGGCGTAATTTTGTCTTTATGTTCTCTTTCTAGTTAGTTTTACTTGTTACAAGTCTTTCATTTTTCTTTTTCTAAAAATACAAAAATATTTTCTTGTTCTACTTTCTTTTTTTAGTTCTTACATTTTTTTAAAAGAATTTAAAAATTGAAAAAGTTTTTCTTTGTCACGAAACTGGTGGGGATTTTAATTGCAAGCCCTTAAGAACTTAAAAAGGCTTTTGACTCAATTGAATTAAAAACCACACTTGCTTGTTATTCTCATGAAATCAGTGGTTTTTATGCACTTGGAAGTGTTGGTTAGTATTAGAACACCTTGGAATCTTAGGGGATTAACATAGTGATTGCTTTTCAGGCCTTTTCCTTTACACTTGTTGTCTCCTTGCTTTAAGTAAAAAGGTCTAGTTCAAGTTGGTCCAGGAGATGATGGTTTTATACCTTCATTGAGCCATATGTGCCTTTTGATATGTCCATTTTATACATGTTTTTACAGTGTTTAATGTTTGGCTTTTGAAGTATTTTATTAGTAAAATGGTATATTTATTATCCATTTCTCTGTTTTGTTTATAGGTATGTCCAGGATAAGTTAGAAGAAAGAATGAAGAGAAACGGGAGCATACAGAGCAAGAACGGCTGAAAAAAAAATGTGCACAAAATCCAGCAGGCGAGGGGACTCAGCCACCTCACCGGCCGGACCTGGCTGCCTAAGCAACCTAGAAGGCAAGACCCGACAGGACCTGGCCACCTAAGTGGGGGACCCGATCGATCGCACAGAAAGACAATTTGTAATTTTTTGATATCTTTTAACTAGTCTTTCTTTGTTATTTGAAATCATCTTTATCTAGGGTTTCTTGGGAGCTGAGGGGCAATTTTCAAGAGAATATCCTTCCCTAAAACTCTCACTAATCGACTTAGATCAATAATTAGTTTAGGATTTCAAGTTTTAATAGTTAGATTGAAGAGTTTCTCGAAGAAAATTTGAGATTCTTTGGGCGAATCGAGAGAGGAGCTTGGGCAATATTCCATATCGTGTATTCTTCAATTGAAACTACTAAACCATCTAAACTTTTGTTTATTATGAATTCATTTGGGAAATTTATGATATTTATGATGTTTAGAGGCTAGGTTTCTTTGTGTTTATATGGAGTTGAACCCTAGATGATCTTAGTTTTGTTTCATTGGATTTTTGTAGAATAAATTGTTGAATCAAATATTGATTGTTATTCAATTGCATTGTTTAGGTTGCTAATTTTACCGGCAATTGGCACTTTCACATAGGTTGTTTGGAATTGAGAAAGGAAGAACAATCTAGGGCTATAATTAAACAATAGGAATTTTCTAGTTAATTAGAGATAATGGTTATGATTTCTAGGTCATTAGTAATCACTCATATACTTTAATCATTCTTAATTGAGTTAGGGAGAGAAGAGATTCTTCTCTAATCAATTAGGGGAATAGTAGGTTTTCACCTAGAGATAGGGTTAATCCTAATAACGAGTGAGACCCGATCAATGATTCAACTATTTTTCCAAGGTTTTCAATGAATTAACTAAAGGATTCTAGGGGGATTCCACCATTAAAACACTTCTATCTAAAACTTGATTTCAATTAATTTTAGATTATTTTTAAAGTATTTTACTTTCCTTAGTATAAAAATTCTTTTCAATTATTTTATTTTGATTAAACGTTAAAGAGACGGACATTATTATAGCTTCTCCCTTACATGAGCTCAACAACCCAGGAGATTCTCTAATACTACATTCATAGGTTCACTTGTCTGTTATATATTAATTTAGAGTAGTCTAGTTTTAAGCATCACCTTCCTTGCCTACCCTTTTAGAATCAATCCATAGTGCCCTTTGTGTGCTTTCATGGCAAGGGATTTGGTCCTTTCCATTCTTTGATTTTTAAACACATATTATACAAACCCTCAATTCCTTGGAGCTCTGATCTTTAACTTTTTAGCTGTTTTGTGTGAGGACAATTATAAGTGTGGGGGTATTTGAGTGAAGAAGATGGATTTTGAAAAAAGGTGTATTTTGGTTATTTGTGTGAGAAATGTTTCATTAGAAAATGAAAGGAGAGGAAGCAAGACTGTAGTAAAAATTCTATGAAAAAGAAAATGCTCTCTATAAATAAAAAAAATGTGAATATCCTCAATCATTGTGAAAAGAAAAAAAAAAGAAATTGAGGAATAGAAACAAAGATGTGAGAAAGAAGAAAAGAAAAAGAAAAGAGAGAAAAAGAGAGTGGATTCCTGAGATGTTTATAAACCTTTGTCTCTTTAATTCTTTAGCTTCTTTTTCTTATGCACAAACTTCCTTGAGTATACATGATTGATAGATTTGTTTTAACATGTTAGGAGGGTTGTGCATAGTATAAAGGAGATAAAGTGTTCAGGGGTAAATGGAATGAGCAAAAGCGGCTAGAAAGTTTTTGATAAACTTTGGTTTGTTTCCCTTTCGGTTGCATTAGCTCTACTTCTATTTCCTTTCGTTTTCTTTTCCCTCTGTTTGATAACCTTTATGTCCTGAGCCTAACATTACAAGCTTGAAAGTTCTACCTAATGTGGGAAACTTAGGATAGAACTTAGAGTGGATAGGTGTGGATAGGATAAGTTGTTACGGGCTTAGCAATTAAAGTTCATCGTTTTTTTAATCCCTTGAAATTCTTTGTTTTCTTTGAAGGTGACACAAGCAAATCACACACAGACACCTTTGGTTTGTAAGTTTATAAGTGAGATATTGGTGAGATGTATGATCCTTGTTAGTCGTTATTCAATAGTTTCTTATGTAGTTAAGTGATAATATCCTTGTTGGCAGTGAAATTTTGTTATGTGTTTTTTGTTAAGTTAGAGTTCTTAGTCTTTTCATTTTTTCATCTATTGTTTCATTCCTCAATGAGTCTAGTTGCTTTGCGATTCTCCGTTTTTAACATGCTTTAATTTTGTGTTGCTTAAGGGCAAGCAACAAAGAAGTGTGGGGGAATTTCATATGTGTTTAACTTCCATTGTTTTTATATGTTAACTATGTCATTTTTCAACATTTTGAGTATATTAAACATATAGCTTACCCTTATTTCCTTCTCCTTTTGACTTAGGTGCATCCCTGAAGATGACTTTAATGAATACAAGTTGAAACGAGGGCAAAACAGTCGAAAATGGAGCAAAAACAGCGAAGATGGAAAGTTGGCAACCAGTGGCCAACAATCTACCATTTATGGTAGGTTACCCTACCGCAGGTGGTTGGTTTACCATAACACAGACGGTAGGCTACCCTACCATGATAGGTTTTTGTGAGTTTTGGGCCGACTGTAACTGATTTAATGCGTTTTTAGGGTTTTTTAATGTAAATTTTCACCTCTTTTTCATATATTCTCAGTTTGAGGGTTTAGAGAGAGGGTTGGGGGTGAAAATACTGAGAAAATATACTCCCAATTCTTCTCGAATTAGTGAGAATCCAAAGGTTATATAAAAAAAATTGTGAGTTTGGAGAAGAGATTGAAGGCTATTTCAAGGAGCAATTTCAAAGTTCATCAGGCGAATCAAAAGACGAACTGGGGATGATCCGGAACTGTGGAATTGAATTTCTCAATCCTAAGCTTTTCTCTTCCTTATCTATCTATGAATTTGCTATTAATTTGAGTTTATGAACAATTTTTAGTAGCTAATTTCATCTGTTTAAATGAGGGCTGAACCCTAGGTTTTTGGATGATATCATATTTTTATTGGTTTCATGAGATTGATGTTTGTTCTATGTTGGGTTGTTGTTCAATTATGCTTTTATGTTGTTTGATTTGCACAGGATCAACTTAATTTGTAAAATTGATCGGAAATAAAAAAAGGAAAATAAATTTAGGGCAACTAATTGAGCATTATGGGTTGGCAATTGAATATGTATATTAATTACACTCTTAGGTCCTTTAATCACTAATTCTTAAAGCATTCATAATCGGTTAGAGAGACAATAGATTCTTCTCTAAAGGTTAGAGTGAATAGAGAGGTTCTTGCCTAGAGATAGAGATAATCGATTTAAGTGTGATGACCCAACCTTCTCCTTTCGAAAATCCATTTTATTCTCTCACCAATAGAAATAGTTGACAAAAATCTAGGGAGATCTATCATTCGAACTCTTTCCAAATACTTTTGTCTATTAAACCAAGTTTCCTTTGTTTTATTAGTTTATTTATTTTCTTACTATTGTTTATTTTAATTATTTCTATCAAAAAAATCATCTTTTCGACGATACCTTAGAAAAACAATGGATATTCTCTTTTGCTGCATCGATACGTTCACTTGCCTTTTGAGTTATATTTAGAGTACTCCTATTTTCATAAACAAAACTGGGATGCAAATTATGGAAGCTTCTCAAAGGAATCAAGAAGCCTTCATACACAATTTAGATAATTAGATTGGCTTGCTTGTAAAAATGATTTCAGAGAGGCCCCTTGGTAAATTACTAAGGAACACAAAGAAAAATCCAAGGGAGCATGCCAAGGCTATTACATTGAGAAGCGAGAAAGAGTTAGCGGTCACATCTCATATGGTTATTTCACAAGAGAAGGAGCTTGAAGAAGTTCTAGTAGAATCTACTTCCCCAAAGGGAGAGGGGAAACAACAGGACAAGCAGGAAGTAAATAAGCCATCTCCTCTACCCTACAGACCGCCCATTCTGTTTTCACAGAGAATCTTGAAAGCTAAGCAGAATGTGCTTTATGGTAAATTTATAGAAATTTTTAAAAAAATTGCAAATTAATGTGCCTTTGGTTGATGTTTTGATGCAGATTCCCAAGTATAGGAAGTTCCTGAAGGAGGCCATCTCCGGCAAGAAGAAGTTAGAAGATATTTCTTCAGCACTAATGAACGTGAAGTGCTCTGCCATCCTAAACCCGAGAGGGAAGCTCCAAAAAAAGCTAAAGGATCTCGGGAGTTTTACTATTCCTTGTACTTTAGGAGAATTAATTCTTTTTAGAAGGGCTAGTAAAAACATTATGCCTTATGACTTTTTCAAAATGTTAGGTGGGGGAGAGCCCAAACCTACTAGGATGAGTATACAACTAGCTGATAGGTCTGTTAAATATCTTGGGAGAGGGGGGGGGGGGGGGGGTTCATTAAGGATGTGCTTGTTCCAGTAGAGAATTTGTTCTTTCTTGTAAATTTTATTGGGATATTAGTAAGGACATTGAAGTACCTCTCATTCTTGATTGCTCCTTCCTTCCTACTGCTAAAGCTTTAATCGGTGTTGGAGAAGGGAAAGTTAACTCTTAGGTTAGGGGATGAAAAGATAGTAGTCTTAGGATTTCTGATGCCATAGGTAAGTCTTTAGATCATGATGATACTTGTTTCGTGATTTATATTCTTGATCCTTACATGTCTACTAATGTGCAGGAATTTGTGAAAGATGAGGCTCTTCTCATAGCTCTCCAGCAAGATCACCAAGGAAATATTAATCCTAAAGAAGTTCAAACTATGGTGGAAAAGCTAGATGAAACGAAGGTAGAGAAGAAAGATGCAAATAAGGAAGACTTAAAGGAACCTTCTCGACCTTCACTTAAGTCTTCACTTGAAGAACCTCCAGAGTTGGAATTAAAATTACAACCCGAACACTTGGAGTATGCTCTCTTAGGGGAGAACTCAACACTCCAGGTGATCATCTCTTCTGAGTTAAGTCGACTGCAGAAAAGGTCTCTAGTGAGAACATTGTAGAAACACAAGAAAGCTATTGCTTGGAAGATAGCTGACATACAAGGAATCAAACCTTCATTCTGCACTCGCAAGATTCTCTTGGAAGAGGACTTCAAGCTAGTGGTTTAACCCCCAGAGACGATTGAACCCAAACATGCAAGAGGTTGTGAAGAAAGAAGTCATCAACTCTTAGATACTGGAATCATATATCCTCTTTTAGACAGTATCTAGGTGAGCTCGGTTTAGGTGGTACAAAAGAAAGGAGGATGACAGTGGTCCTTAATGAGAAGAATGAACTTATTCAAACAAGAATCATCACTAGATGAAGGGTATACATTGATTGTAGGAAATTAAATGAAGCCACCCGAAAGGACCACTTCCCTTTACCGTTCATCGATCGGATGTGGGAGCGGTTAACAGCGCATTCTTATTGCTACTCCCTTAATGGTTTCTCTGGCTTATTTCAGATTTACATCTCTCTTGAGGACCAGGAAAAGACTACATTCACCTACCCGTACAATATATCTATTTATAGGTATATGCCTTTTGGATTACGTAATGCTCCTGCTACTTTTCAACCTTGCGTGATTGCCATTTTTTAGGGTTTGGTGGGTGAAATTATGGAAATTTTTATAGATGATTTGTCTGTTTTTGGGGATTCATTTGATGCATGTTTAGATCATCTTTAAAAAGTTTTGGAAAGGTATGAGGAAACTCACTTAGTTTTGATAGTCCTGGGGCATAAAATTTCTGAAGAACATGGCATTGAGATAGGTAGGGCTAATACAATAATAAAGCAAAAAGTTACCTCCCTCTTCTTTTATGAAGGCGGTGAGGATTTTTCTAAGGTATGCTAGGTTTTATAGGCGTTACATAAAGCATTTTTCTAAAATTACAAAACATCTTACTGCATTGTTTGAGAATGATGTTCCTTTTTATCTCAATGATGCTTGTTTGAATGCATTTATAATGCTCAAGGAAAAACTAACCAATGCTCCTATCTTAGTTTCTCCAGATTGGTTAATCTCTTTTGGACTAATGTGTGATGCTAGTGACTTTCCTATAGGGATTTTTAGGCTAGAGGAAGGATAAGTACTTTCAGCCCATTTACTATGCAAGCAAGACTTTGACGGATGCTCAAGCAAACTGCACAACCATAGAGAAGGAGTTGCTTGCAACAATATTTGCGTTTGATAAATTTCATCCCTATCTTATTTAATCTAAAGTCATTGTATACATGACCATTCTGCTCTTATGTACTTGCTATCTAAGAAACAATGCTAAGCCTAGATTAGTTAGATGGGTACTTTTGTTGCAGGAATTTGATTTAGATATTAAGAACAAAAAGGGAGTTGATAATCTGGCTGAACATCATCTCTAAAGATTGGAGAATCCTGGTTTAGAACCTTTGGAGGAAGGAAGCATCAATGATACCTTCCCGAGCGAACAACTTCTTTTCCTCCATGCTATTATTGATAATTTCCCTTCGTATGCTGACATGCTAACTACCTTGTTTCAAATATTATGCCTGCAGGTACATTACAACATAGGAAGTTCTTTGTGGACTTGAAGTGTTACTTTTGGGAGGATCTCTATCTTTTACACCAGTGCGCAGACCAAATCATCTAGAGATGTGTGGCTTATCCAGAAACTAAAGATATTTTTAGCCACTACCACAAGGGTCCTACAGGCGGCCATTTTCAAGCCAATGGTACTGTCCAAAAGGTACTCGAGTTGGGTTTCTACGAGCCCACTCTTCAAAGATGCCAAGAGGTATGTTATGGGTTGTGATGGTTACCAGCGCTCAGGTAATATCTCGAAATGAAATGAAATGCCTCTCTAACTACTTTTCTAATATGTGAGGTATTTGATTGTTGGGGAATTAATTTCATGGGGACTTTTCCTAAATCCTTTGGTAATCAATACATTTTGGGTGCTGTTGAGTATGTTTCTAGGTGGGTGGGGCTGAAGCTTTAGTTAAAAATGATGCTAGAGTCATAGTCAAGTATTTAAAGAAGTTATTTTCTCATTTTGGTATTCCTAGGGCCATAATTAGTGATAGGGGTACCCATTTCTATAACCAATAGCTTGAAATGTTGTTTTCACACTTACGGGTTACTCATAAAATGACCACACCCTACGTATCATCCTCAAACTAGTGGCCAAGTAGAGGTTGTTAATAGGGAAATAAGGAAGATTTTGGAAATATAGTTGATAGCACTCGAAAGGATTGGAGTCTTAAACTTGATTATGCATTATGGGCGCATAAAACCGTGATAAGACATCTATAGGTTCCATTTCTTTTCATTTGTTATATGAAAAAGCTTGCCATTTATGTGTAGACGTTGAACATTGATAAAGTCTATTTTTAGTACAAATAAATACCTTAAGTTTTAATTATTAGCCCTTAAAAATATTTTATTATTTACTAAATATAATTATTATATTTAATTTATTTTATTTTGGTGATAAAGGAAAAGAAGCACATTAAATGATGCAACCCACAAATAAAGAGGAGAAAAAGGCCCACGGTCAAAAAGGGCAGCCCACAAGCAAGCCCAAGATTGGAATTTTGCTACCACAAAAGAGAGAAAAAGAAGAAAAAATTGAAGAGGACAAAGAATCACAATAGAAAGAGGAAAGAGAATTATAATAGGAAGAGGAACGGAAAAAAAAAAGAGTCACAAAAGGATTAGAGGAAGAAGTTATTCAGCTACTTTAAAAGCAAAGAAGCTGCAGCGGGAAAAGGTGGGAGAGGAGCAGCAACAGCAGCCACAATTTCAAGCAGCTGCTGCTGTGAAGAAAACACAAGAGTCGAGGGGGAAAGGAAGAGAAGCAGAAATTCCAGCAGCAGCAGTTGAAGCAGATAGCTGTACAGAATCAACTGCAGCCACAGCCACAGCCGCTGAAACCAGAAGAAGCAGTCGCAACAAAGTAGCTGAAGCAGGCAGCATTAATTCTCCAGCAGAGGCAGAAACTCCAACAACCAAAGCAGCTGTTCTGGCGCAGAAACCAGAGCAGTAGAAATTGAAGAAGCAATTGAAGCTGCTGGCAGGAAAGCAGCTGAATCAGCAACAACTGCTGTTGGAGAAGACCGAAGCAGCAACATACATAGCCAAAGCTTCAGAATTTCAACTTCAGTTGAAAGAAAAACCATGAATTTCTCAAATAAATTGGTTCCTTCTTTCCCTTTAGCCATGAACTAAATTTATTTCAAAAATTTTGATGAACCCCTACTTATGTGACTTTGATTTATTTTTGGGCGATTTATTATATTATCTATGTGATTGTATATCTTTGGAAATTTCTCGGTGTGATGCAATTAATTATTTGTGATTGTTCTTGTAGAATAATTATTTAGGTTAATTGATATTTTTATCCACACTTAATTCTTGTAGTCTTGAGTATGAGAGGTATGTGATTTTTGCAAGTATATTGTGGGTTTTAGAATTGAATAGTTCATGCTAATTTTAGATGATTTATGTCATAGGAATGAATAAGTAATGCTATTGGTTAGATGGATTATGTCATGCATTTAAACACAATATATTTCTCTAGTGAATCGAAGCTTGTAGCTTGGATCACCACATAAAAATCTAATCTTTTCTCCTAAATAGAATTTAAATCATTGTTATATAGGTTAGTGGTGGATTCAAGGTTCTAAATCTATCTCGTTGGTTAAGCTCTCGTTATTTTAAATCTAGTTATTTTATTTATTAGTTTTATTTAATTTAGTAATAGTTTTTAGATCATATAAATTGATTTTTCTTTTCATAAAATTAATTTAGGTATATAATAATTTTAGTAGTTAAGCCTTTCTATGTGGTTCGATACCCTAATACTTCCGTATTACATTGATTTTTTGCAATTACAAGTATTGGAATAAAACTTTGTTCTAAAAATCCCGATCAAGTTTTTGGTGCCGTTACCGGGGAAATGTTAAACTAATGTCTTGTGTTATTGTCTCCTAAATTTGTTAGTTTTTATTTTATTTATTTTATTATTATTCTCGAAAAAAAAGATTAAAAAAATTTTTCTTAGTTATCTTCAACGTTTTTTATGATTATTTTTTTATTTTTATTTCATTATTTGTAGCAATTTTTTCTCTTTCTTGAATTTGTTTATTAATGCACGGTCGTCGTTCGCTCTTTGTTGATTTAAGAATTTGATCCTGAGATATAGCATACACTTAAGGTACTCAGAGCACAAAGAGAAATCACTAACACTTGTGACATTAAAATGGCTGAAAATCCACGAGCATTAAGAGAGTATTTTATTCCCAACACTTATAACTCACCAATAGGTAATAGGCTACCTGAAATTGAGGCTAATCACTTTGAAATCAAAGCTTCTACTATTCAAATGTTACCATTTTTTTATGGGCTTGATTCTGCAAATCCTTATAAACATATTAATGAGTTTTTAGAAATTTGCTCTACTTTTAAACTGACTAATGTTAGTGATGATGCTATTAGATTGTGTCTTTTTCCTTTTTCTTTGAAGAATAAGGCTAAACATTGGTTACACACGTGAGAGAATAGGTACATAGGCTGAAATGTCTAGGGAATTTCTGAAAAAATATTTTCCAATGGTAAACTTACAAGGTTAAGGAGAGAAATAACTACTTTTTCTCAACAAAATAATGAACAATTTCATGAGAGTTGGGAGAGATTTAAAGAACTTCTTCGTAGTTGCCCTCACCATGAAATCCCTAAATGGCAGCAAATCCAAAGTTTTTATTCAGGACTAGATGAGAGAAATCGCCAAATGGTTGATTCCTCTTGTGATGGTACCTTTCTTCATAAAACTGCAGATGAGGCGTGGGATTTGTTTGAAAATTTCAGTGATAATTCACAACAACATGCCACATCCTCACGTGTACGCACAGCTAGACAAATAGGAAATAAAATAGGAATGTATGAAGTTTCTCAAAATGTTGATCTTTCTTTGAAATTTGATTCCCTATATAAAAAGTTTAATCAATTATTAGCTTTGAATACAATGCCTACTAATTCTCCTAATGTGCAAGGTGTTTGTGCAATTTGCTCTAGTCCTTCTCATGCTATCTATGACTGTCCTAGTGCTTCACTATTTCGAGAATTTGTGCAGGAACAAGTCAATGCAATTCAAGGATTTCGCAAGCAGAATGACCCATATTCAAACACGTACAATCTAGGCTGGAGAAATCATCCTAATTTCTCCTGGAGGCAAGAAGGAGGGGAAAGTCAATTGGACCAACAACAATATCAACAAAACAAACAATCTGGTATGACTGCTCCCCCTGGTTTTCAATCTCAAACGTATGTATCCCCTCACCCTTCTCAAAGTGGAAACTCTATGTTTGAAGAAAAAGTCTTATCGGCTTTGAAAGGCCTAGAAGCTATGACACAAATTGTAGACTCACACACTCAATCTATTGCTAGGTTTGAAACTCAAATAGGGCAACTAGCAATTGCAATAAGTAGAAGAGATGAGGGTAAGCTTCCTAGTCATCCAATAGAAAACCCTAGAACTAATCATCATGAGCAAGTTAAAGCTGTAATCACTTTTAGAAACGGGAAGTTGGTAGATAATAAAGTAGAGGAACCTATTAAAGATGGTAAGTTAAATGAAAATGAAACCGATGGAATTGATATAGGGACTAAAATTGAAAGGAGAATAGAGAAGGAACTAGCTTCTTTCTCTAATTCTAAGACTCTAGAATCATCTCTTATGGCTTCTTATAAGCCAAAGGTTCCTTATCCACAAGCTTTATTGCCACCCCCACATCTTAGAAAGGATAATAAAAGGGAAGATATTTTAGAAACCCTCAAAAAAGTTAAAATTAATCATCCACTTTTAGAGGTTATTAAGCAAGTTTCATTCTATTCAAAATTTCTTAAAGACGTGTACTTTTAAAAGAAAATCTAAAAGCAGTGTTTCTAAAAAAATCTTCCTAATTGAATAGGTGAGCTCTGTTTTGCAATATAACACTCCACCTAAATATAAAGATCCTGGTGTCCCTACTATCCGATGTCTTACTGGTAATCATAAAATAGATAGGCACTCCTAGATTTAGGTTCTAGTGTTAACTTGCTTCCATACTCTGTTTATGAAGAGTTAGGATTGGGGGAATTGCAACCAGCTGACCTTAAAATTAGCTGATAGCTCTATCAAGGTACCTAGAGGGAGGATAGATGATGTTCTAGTTTAAATTGATAAAGGTGTCTTCCCTGTAGACTTTGTAGTCCTAGATATGGAACCTGGTAAATCTTCTCAAAATCATATCCCCATTATTCTAGGTCGTCCTTTCTTGGCTACTGCTTAAGCCACTATTAATTGTAGAACTGAGGTTATGGATGTCTCTGTGATGAATATGAGGGTTAGATTAAATATTTTCAAAGCTTCTTCACAACCTTCTATGGAAGATGATTCTGATTGTTATTTGGTTGATGTAATCGATGAATTAATTGAAGAAACTCTACCTCTAATGTGTTCAAAAGAATATACTTCTATTCATAAAGAAAACCTAACGTACAGTGAGGATGCTAATTCTAACCTAGCTTGCGTTGCTCCATTAGAAAATGCTTCTTGGATTGTGAATCATGAGACTAGTATGAGAGAAATAGATCCTGGCTGAATGCAAAAGAATTAGGGAGTCTGGCTGAAGACCTTAAAATTAGCTTTTAGGAGGCAACCCAAAATTTATTTTGTTTTTAATTTATTTTTTATTTTATTTTTATCTCACTTGATTGATAGAAAGTTATGAAGTGTTTGTTTTGTAGGGTAATCAGACAAAGTATCATTATCATGGAGATTACAGAGATGGTCTACTACTCCTCTGAACATGTACTAGTATTGCTTTTTCTACCAGGTTGTGTTGTTCTTTCCTTTGTTTCTTCTCTACTCCTGACATTCATTTATCACATTGTAGACAATATAGGGTCTAGGTGTGGGGGAGAAGATGATTTTATTCTGGTGTCAGTTATTTTTTTTTCTTTTTTCTCATTTTTTTGGTTCAATTTTTGCTGATTTTTTATTTTATTTTATTTCATCACTTTTTTACATTATTTTAAGAAAAAAATGTGGTTTCACTTAAAGAATGGCTCTTTTTGAGTTCCTTTAATAATGTCTTGAATAAGTTGAGAAAAGTACTTGTTTTCTTGTTTTTAATTAGGGTGATGGACTTATGTTCTATATCTGTTATAACTTTTGCATGACTTACACTTGAGCACATGGGTTATTGTTAGTATTTAATAAATCCTTTACATTATTTTTGAGCTACATAAAGTTAATGAATCTCTTCCGTACATTCTAGAACTTATTTGAGTACCTCTTGAGGCGAAATAGAAAGGTTTTCCTTATTTAACTCAGAGACGATGGTCATAGGCCTTCTCTGAATCGTTTATGCCTTTCAAGCTTACCAAATTTCAACCTTAGTTCCCTTTTGAGCCTTAAATGTTATTTCTTTCTTTAAACTTATGCTTCCATGATGGGTTATTATTTTGTGGGTGTTATGGAAAGAGAATAAGTTATGTGAAAAAGGGGGAGAAGAAAATTTATATAGATATATA
This sequence comes from Catharanthus roseus, assembly GCA_028651295.1. Classification (NCBI taxonomy): domain Eukaryota; kingdom Viridiplantae; phylum Streptophyta; class Magnoliopsida; order Gentianales; family Apocynaceae; genus Catharanthus; species Catharanthus roseus. Next base: position 5,726,454 of record JAPQWS010000102.1, read on the forward strand.
TGACTTGTTGTGCTGAAAAAAAAAAAAGAAAAATGAAAAGAAACAAAAGTTGATACATGATTGTTACAAGTCATAAGGTGCAAAGAAAAAAATTCAAGAGGCCTGAATTTGTGAATGTAAGAAAAAAAAAAAAAGGAATGACCTTAATGATGAAATTTTGAGAAAAAGAATATGATAGTTGGTGAATGTATTATGGAAAAATAAAGGAGCAAAAATAAAGTGAGAAAATTTGTCGAAATTTTAAGGTATCCATCTTTTTTGTAAGCTCTCTTTTCTTTGATTTTGAATTCCTTACCTTCGTTTGATAACGAACAGCCTAACCTTACATAACAAGCTTTAAAGTCCTACCTGATCTGAGTCGAGTTGAGAATCCTTAATTTGTGGAGAGAAGGTACGAAGAGTGAGCCCATGGAATGAACTCTTGTTAAGATTTGTTCTCTATATGTAACTTGAAAATTTTGTTTAGTATTTATTTCATACTCTCTGATAACACGATCACACTTTACACAAGTCTTACATTAGTAATGGGAGATAATTGAATATTTGCTTGTTACTTGAGTTTGAAAATAAGAGGAAGAGTACTTGTCTTGATAAGTTTGAGATATTGATGAAGGTTACTTAATTTGGATTGTTCTATATCTTTTCTAAAACTTTTCGTTTTCGACTTTGTGGGTACGTCGTCTGTAAACCCTCACGAGACCATACTCGTCCACTAGGGGTAACTGAGAGGTTTAAAGAGCTTGTTGCACATGCTCAGTGCAATCGTGAGTCATATGAAAGTGGCTAGTTAGTTTTTCTTTTTATTCTTTTATTTTTGCTTGAGGACTAGCAAAACTTAGGTGTGGGAGAGTTGATAAAGTACATTTTTTGTACAAATAAACACCTTAAGTTTTAATTACTACGCTTTAAAAATATTTCGTTTATTTACTAAACATAATTATTATGTTTAATTTATTTTATTTTGGTGATAAAGGAAAAGAAGCCCATTAAATGATGCAGCCCACAAATAAAGAGGAGAAAAAGGCCCACGATCAAGAAGGGTAGCCCACAAGCAAGCCCAAGATTGGAATTGGGTTGCCACAAAAGAGAAAAAGAAGAAGAAATTGAAGAGGACAAAGAATCACAATAGAAAGAGGAAGGGGAATTATAATAGGAAGAGGAAAGGAAAAAGAAGAGTCACAGAAGGATTAGAAGAAAAACCTATTCAGCTCTTTTAAAAGCAGATAAGCTGCAGCAGAAAAAGGTGGGAGAGGAGCAGCAACAGCAGCTACAATTTCAAGCAGCTGCTGCTGCGAAGAAAACACAAGTGTCAAGGACCAAAGGAAAAGGAGCAGAAATTCCAGCAGTAGCAGCTGAAACAGATAGCTGTACAGAATCAGCCGCAGCCACAACCGCTGAAACCAGAAGAAGCAGACGCAATAAAGTAGCTAAAGCAAGCAGCAGCAATTCCCCAGCAGCAGAAACTCCAACAACTGAAGCAGCTGTTCCGGCACAGAAACCAGAGTAGCAAAAATTGAAGAAGCAGTCGAAGCTGCTGGCAGGAAAGCAGCTGAATCAGCAGCAGCTGCTGTTGGAGAAGATCGAAGCAGCGACACACACAGCCAAAGTTGCAGAATTTCAGCTTCAGTTGAAAGGAAAAGCCATGAATTTCTCAAATAAATTGGTTCCTTCTTTCCCTTTAGCCATGAACTAAATTTATTTTTAGAATCTTGATGAACCCCTAGTTATGTGACTTTGATTTATTTTGGGTGATTTATAATATTATCTTGCATATTTTTGGAAATTTCTCGGTGTGATGCAATTAATTCTTTATGATTGTTCTTGTAGAATAATTATTTAGGTTAATTGATATTTTTATCCATACTTAATTCTTGTAGTCTTGAGTATGAGAGATATGTGATTTTTGCAAGTATATTGTGGGTTTTAGAATTGAATAGTTCATGCTAATTTTAGATGATTTATGTCATAGGAATGAATAAGTCATGCTAATGGTTAGATGGATTATGTCATGCATTTAAACACAATATATTTCTCTAGTAAATCGAAGCTTGTAGCCTGGATCACCACATAAAAATCTAATCTTTTCTCCTAAGTAGAATCTAAATTATCATTATATAGGTTAGTGGTGGATTCAAGGTTCTAAATCTATCTCGTTAGTTAAGCTCTCGTTATTTTAAATCTAGTTATTTTATTTATTAGTTTTATTTAATTTAGTAATAATTTTTTGGATCATATAAATTGATTTTTTCTTTTCATAAAAAATAATTTAGGTAGATAATAACTTTAGTAGTTAAGCCTTTCTATGTGGTTCGATACCCTAATACTTCCGTATTACATTGATCTTGTACACTTGCAAGTATTTCATTAAAACTTTGTTCTAAAAATCCTGATCAAACATAGAGCGCATTGCGCCATTCAACTCGTTAACTTTGATTCTCTCCATGCAGGTAAACATAGACTTCAACTCAATGAGCTTGAGGAATGAGACTCTAAGCCTATGAGAATGCAAGGATTTATATGCAAAAGACGAAGAGGTGGCATGATAAATGTGTAATCAATAATGAGTTCAAAGAAGGAGATTCCATACTCCTCTACAACTCTTGCCTTCGTCTCTTTCATGGGAAGATGAAGTCTCGATGGTCCGAGCCGTTTACAGTGAGTTAGGTTTTCCTTCATGGCACAATAGAGGTAATACACTCTACACAGAGCACTTTTAAGGTAAATGGGCATCATGTGAAACCATATTTTGGAGCAGATGTGGGAAGCTTTCAAAAGGTTTCCTTCATTTTCCATAATGAGTGAGATTTTCTTGTTTTTGGCTGTTGTATTATGTATGTATACTTGTATTCTTATGTTTTCCCTATCATGTTTGATCTTTCTGATTGTCTGCATTGACGTTAGGATGCTTTTGGGAGCTTCAATTCATGGTAAACTGAGGTTAGGTACTTGATAAAGGTCTAATATTTCACTGAACACAAAACGAAACCGAGATGGAAGAAATCGAACAAATTCGAACAATATTTCAAGCTTGAGCAGAAGCCTATCGCAGGCGGTAGAATATCCAATTACCGGCAGTAGGTAAGGCAATCAAAATTCTAAATGGGTAAAAAACCTACCATGGATGGTAGGCTAACCTACTGCTGACGGTAGGTTCAAGACTCAATTTTCAATCAAAACATAAACCTACCACAGACAGTAGGCCTTGATCTATTGCCTGCGGTAGGGTCCCTTACCAACACCAGGTTGGGTCAGGTTGAAGGTTCAGGTCAAGTTAACGTTTTGGTCATTCTTTATTTTGGGCGAGTCAATCAATTTCCCCCATTTTTACCCCTTTTTCACCAAATTTTATGAGAATTATTCCCATCTCTAACCTCTAAATATTTGGAGATGCGGATGAGCTCAATTTCTCCCAAGAATCCCTCCATTTTGTGTTGAGGATTTTGTAAAATATTCCGCTTCAAACAACACTAGCTAAGGAGCCAAGACCTTTTGAAGAAAGATTCTAATATTTCCCTTATGGAAGAATCCACAAAGGCTAGAAAACCCTCACCTATCCTTCAATATAAAGAAGACCTAAACACAAGCAACAAATGCTAAAGAGTAGCCACCTCTTGTATATTAGGAATTGAAGATGATCAATAGAACCCTTGAATTTCATTTCAAGAATTCTTAACTACACTAATTAGATGAACACTCTAGTAGGAAGTGAGGAGAAGAAGAAACCTTAAGAAAAGCCCTAGAAGCTCTCAAGAGCACAGGTTGCAATTTTAGTTCATATTTCATTCAGTCCCTTCAAATGGCTGCCATAAAGGGTATATATAGGTCCTTTGGTGATTAACACCAAGCCATAGCTACTAATTGAACTTAAGGGAAGTAAATGGGCTCCTTATGCCACTTAATTATAAGTCTAGGATTTAAGAACCCAAGTTTGGAAGTCAAAATAAGCTTAAAATCTTCAAATGGTCGCTGCAGCAGAGACCTACTGTCAGGCAATAGGTCAAGAGGTAGGTCTTTCTCTTCTTTCCTTCTTTGGTCCAGAACACTACCATTGATGGTAGGTCGAGTGGTAGGTTAATGTCGATGGTAGGTCAGGTAGCAGGTTCTAGAATTTGCTCCCTCTTGATGTTTGAGGCTTCTAACTCTTCCACACTTGTTTCTTTTGGTTCCTTCACGTGCACCGTGGACAATGTAAGTGATTTAGAGCCTCTAAGGCCTCTAAGTGCTCAGTGCAATCGTGAGTCATATGAAAGTGGCTAGTTAGTTTTTCTTTTTATTCTTTTATTTTTGCTTGAGGACTAGCAAAACTTAGGTGTGGGAGAGTTGATAAAGTACATTTTTTGTACAAATAAACACCTTAAGTTTTAATTACTACGCTTTAAAAATATTTCGTTTATTTACTAAACATAATTATTATGTTTAATTTATTTTATTTTGGTGATAAAGGAAAAGAAGCCCATTAAATGATGCAGCCCACAAATAAAGAGGAGAAAAAGGCCCACGATCAAGAAGGGTAGCCCACAAGCAAGCCCAAGATTGGAATTGGGTTGCCACAAAAGAGAAAAAGAAGAAGAAATTGAAGAGGACAAAGAATCACAATAGAAAGAGGAAGGGGAATTATAATAGGAAGAGGAAAGGAAAAAGAAGAGTCACAGAAGGATTAGAAGAAAAACCTATTCAGCTCTTTTAAAAGCAGATAAGCTGCAGCAGAAAAAGGTGGGAGAGGAGCAGCAACAGCAGCTACAATTTCAAGCGATTTACTGCTGCGAAGAAAACACAAGTGTCAAGGACCAAAGGAAAAGGAGCAGAAATTCCAGCAGTAGCAGTGAAACAGAGATAGTTTGTACTGAGAATCAGCCCGCAGCCACAACCAGCTGAAACCCGAAGAAAGCGAGACGCAATAAAGTAGCTAAAGCAAGCAGCGAGCAATTCCCCAGCAGTGAAACTCCAACAATCGAAGCAATTGTTCCGGCACGAAAACCGAGTAGCAAAAATTGAAGAAGCGATCGAAGTCGCTGGCGAGAAAGCAGCTGAATCAGCAGCAGCTGCTGTTGGAGAAGATCGAAGCAGCGACACACACAGCCAAAGTTGCAGAATTTCAGCTTCAGTTGAAAGGAAAAGCCATGAATTTCTCAAATAAATTGGTTCCTTCTTTCCCTTTAGCCATGAACTAAATTTATTTTTAGAATCTTGATGAACCCCTAGTTATGTGACTTTGATTTATTTTGGGTGATTTATAATATTATCTTGCATATTTTTGGAAATTTCTCGGTGTGATGCAATTAATTCTTTATGATTGTTCTTGTAGAATAATTATTTAGGTTAATTGATATTTTTATCCATACTTAATTCTTGTAGTCTTGAGTATGAGAGATATGTGATTTTTGCAAGTATATTGTGGGTTTTAGAATTGAATAGTTCATGCTAATTTTAGATGATTTATGTCATAGGAATGAATAAGTCATGCTAATGGTTAGATGGATTATGTCATGCATTTAAACACAATATATTTCTCTAGTAAATCGAAGCTTGTAGCCTGGATCACCACATAAAAATCTAATCTTTTCTCCTAAGTAGAATCTAAATTATCATTATATAGGTTAGTGGTGGATTCAAGGTTCTAAATCTATCTCGTTAGTTAAGCTCTCGTTATTTTAAATCTAGTTATTTTATTTATTAGTTTTATTTAATTTAGTAATAATTTTTGGATCATATAAATTGATTTTTCTTTTCATAAAAATAATTTAGGTAGATAATAACTTTAGTAGTTAAGCCTTTCTATGTGGTTCGATACCCTAATACTTCCGTATTACATTGATCTTGTACACTTGCAAGTATTTCATTAAAACTTTGTTCTAAAAATCCTGATCAAACATAGAGCGCATTGCGCCATTCAACTCGTTAACTTTGATTCTCTCCATGCAGGTAAACATAGACTTCAACTCAATGAGCTTGAGGAATGAGACTCTAAGCCTATGAGAATGCAAGGATTTATATGCAAAAGACGAAGAGGTGGCATGATAAATGTGTAATCAATAATGAGTTCAAAGAAGGAGATTCCATACTCCTCTACAACTCTTGCCTTCGTCTCTTTCATGGGAAGATGAAGTCTCGATGGTCCGAGCCGTTTACAGTGAGTTAGGTTTTCCTTCATGGCACAATAGAGGTAATACACTCTACACAGAGCACTTTTAAGGTAAATGGGCATCATGTGAAACCATATTTTGGAGCAGATGTGGGAAGCTTTCAAAAGGTTTCCTTCATTTTCCATAATGAGTGAGATTTTCTTGTTTTTGGCTGTTGTATTATGTATGTATACTTGTATTCTTATGTTTTCCCTATCATGTTTGATCTTTCTGATTGTCTGCATTGACGTTAGGATGCTTTTGGGAGCTTCAATTCATGGTAAACTGAGGTTAGGTACTTGATAAAGGTCTAATATTTCACTGAACACAAAACGAAACCGAGATGGAAGAAATCGAACAAATTCGAACAATATTTCAAGCTTGAGCAGAAGCCTATCGCAGGCGGTAGAATATCCAATTACCGGCAGTAGGTAAGGCAATCAAAATTCTAAATGGGTAAAAAACCTACCATGGATGGTAGGCTAACCTACTGCTGACGGTAGGTTCAAGACTCAATTTTCAATCAAAACATAAACCTACCACAGACAGTAGGCCTTGATCTATTGCCTGCGGTAGGGTCCCTTACCGACACCAGGTTGGGTCAGGTTGAAGGTTCAGGTCAAGTTAACGTTTTGGTCATTCTTTATTTTGGGCGAGTCAATCAATTTCCCCCATTTTTACCCCTTTTTCACCAAATTTTATGAGAATTATTCCCATCTCTAACCTCTAAATATTTGGAGATGCGGATGAGCTCAATTTCTCCCAAGAATCCCTCCATTTTTTGTTGAGGATTTTGTAAAAGATTCCGCTTCAAACAACACTAGCTAAGGAGCCAAGACCTTTTGAAGAAAGATTCTAATATTTCCCTTATGGAAGAATCCACAAAGGCTAGAAAACCCTCACCTATCCTTCAATATAAAGAAGACCTAAACACAAGCAACAAATGCTAAAGAGTAGCCACCTCTTGTATATTAGGAATTGAAGATGATCAATAGAACCCTTGAATTTCATTTCAAGAATTCTTAACTACACTAATTAGATGATCACTCTAGTCGGAAGTGAGGAGAAGAAGAAACCTTAAGAAAAGCCCTAGAAGCTCTCAAGAGCACAGGTTGCAATTTTAGTTCATATTTCATTCAGTCCCTTCAAATGGCTGCCATAAAGGGTATATATAGGTCCTTTGGTGATTAACACCAAGCCATAGCTACTAATTGAACTTAAGGGAAGTAAATGGGCTCCTTATGCCACTTAATTATAAGTCTAGGATTTAAGAACCCAAGTTTGGAAGTCAAAATAAGCTTAAAATCTTCAAATGGTCGCTGCAGCAGAGACCTACTGTCAGGCAGTAGGTCAAGAGGTAGGTCTTTCTCTTCTTTCCTTCTTTGGTCCAGAACACTACCATTGATGGTAGGTCGAGTGGTAGGTTAATGTCGATGTTAGGTCAGGTAGCAAGTTCTAGAATTTGCTCCCTCTTGATGTTTGAGGCTTCTAACTCTTCCACACTTGTTTCTTTTGGTTCCTTCACGTGCACCGTGGACAATATAAGTGATTTAGAGCCTCTAAGGTCTTCTTCTTGCCTCTCTACCACATGCCAATCAACATCTTGAATCATCTTCTTGAACAAAGCCACCTTCCATTGTTCTCCTCTTCTATCTTCCTTGCTATCAACCTTGTAACCGGTCCTTGGAAGAGCTCAATGTTCTCACGCTCATTCTGGTCATACCACAATATCCCATCACCATCACTATCCCTTGGCTCCATCAATGATCACCTCTATCTTCAGTGACCACTACCACTCTCATTCTCCCTCCTTTATTCTCCTCTTCTATTCTTCTTCTCCTATTCATTTTCTTCCTCTTTTCCCTCACCTTCTTGCCAACTGCGAACAACCACCTTCTCACCAGTAAAACCCTCTTACCTTTCTCAGCCCTCCTTTCCTCTCTCTTTTTCTTTCTCTTCCTCTCTCAGCCACCATTATCACTGCAGCACCCTATCACCAACACAGTATACCCCCACCACAAGCATTTTCCTCCTCATTTTCTCTTCTTTTCCTTCCTTTCTTTTTATTTTATTTGTATTTTATTTCTCTTCTCCTTCTCTACTCACGTTTTGTGCAGGAAATTACCCACAAGAAATTCTGGCAGTACTCTGGTGATATTCCAGCTAGGGGGATGTCTGGCAAGATGCAATTTGAGACAGTGAGATTTACTCATCGACATAGCAGCGGCGGTTTTTTTTTATTCAAACAAACCAATGATAAGCTTCTACTATTCTCTTCTTTCTTTCCTTGTTTGATTTTGCTTAAGTGTCTACTTGAATTGTTTTGTGGGATTGTTGATGTGCTTGTTAGTGTTTCTATAGGGTTATACTATTTTCTTTGTCATATCTTTTGTCACACATTATCACACATGGGAAACATTAAGACATTTATAACACACGAGCTATACATTTTGAGTGATTATGAGTAGTGTTTATGTCACTACTTTTGCCGTCTTTTTTTGCGCTTGTGTGTTTCTTCCATTACTATCGTGTTTTTTTTTTTTGTATTTCATTTGGGTTTGTGGTTGTTGCCTAGATGAGTGTTGCTGTAGACATCATTTAGCTCTGCCTCGCAAAAACCCCAGCACCACCTTCGGTAAATGCACTACCACTTCCAAACAAGCTCAAGTCGATGATCCCGCACCCAAGCCTACACAAATCTAGCCATTCCTCCTTTCCTCGATAGACTCTCCCAGCTAATAAAAAATGGATCACAGATCGGGGCCATTTGAAAATGATAGTTGGAATCCTTTGATAAGCATGTGACTAAGCATCTAAAATTAACCACTTTGTTCGGTAATATGGGTTGGGAACCTCTTCTTCACCTCTTGGGTGATTACTATCTAACCTTGTCTGTGAATTCTATGCCACAATGCTCCACAAAATAGATAAAGAACTATCCACTATCATTTCTACAATTAAAGGGGTCTGGATTATTTTGGAAAGGACACGTTTAGCGTCCATCCTGGGAATTAGGGACGAAGGAAACACAATCACCCTAGATGCTAATAAGAAAACCGTCCAAGAGGACCCTGATTGGAGCTATGAGGTGATAACTAATCACCTCCAAATCCATCCTTGTCTGGAAAATATGAGACATATTCTTCTCGGGGGTGACTTTCCCAACCTTTTACCCCGTGCATGAGCCTATTTTTTTGGTCCATACCTTAGTCCAGAAGGGGAGAGGGCAGAGTGAAATTCGGATTTTACATCTCCATATGATAATAAAAATACATGACCGATCTAGTTTTTCTGTGGTTTCATTAGTGTAAGTTAGTACTTAGGCAATTCGTGCAGTGTGAATGATTTTGTTGTGTGAGTAATAGTGTGACACACAATATGAAAACTAATAAATAACACAAACATACAAGATACAGCAATTGGTAATGCAGTTTGGCCAAGCCTAAATCTACGGGACCATGCCCAGAGTGCAAATCCACTAATAACTATCAACACAGTACAAGAAAACACCTAGCTAATTTACATGTCTAGTGTTTCCCTAGTGGAATCAGTGCAAACTCCATTTGCACACTGCACAATTGAATCCCTTCAACTCTTCAAGGCTTCCCCTTGGAACAAGTTGCTTGATCTTGAATTCTTCAAGTCTTCCACACTGTTGAACTGCAGCACAACTTCTATCCCTAGAAGCTATAGTCCTTGAAACAAGAGCTCTATTGAATTATGAAGGATGAACAAAAGAATCAATAAAGAATCACAGTGTTTGAAATTTGTGACTGCACAAACTCAACCACCATGAACCATCATCTTCTCTCTTGCAGAATGTCTTCGAAGAATTGTAGAACGCTACCCTAAAACTTCAATTACATTGCTTTATTTATAGATGTTGAGGCTCTTGGACCAAGGATTTAGTTTCCCAAACAAGACTTCTAGTTTAGATTCCCTGCAAGTCCTATTTTTCTTAGGATTCTAACCTTTCCTTCTACTTTCAAATTTCCTTAACTAGGCTTCCATATCATAGCTCATAATCACAAATTCTTTGAGATTTATCAAGTTTCCTAAAACGATGCCAATACATAGTGCTGCTGCAAACCTGTAGCTTTCGTGCCATCACACAACTAGCCTATGTGGCCATACTCAAGCTATGTGACAGGTTTCTAAAAACTCCCCTTTTAGCATTGTTTTAGATCAAATACCAATGAGCTACATAGACCTTCATGGTTCATAAGAATCCCATAGTATCCATATAAAACCATAAGTATGAATAAAATAGATAGCTCAGAGGCTACCGCATAAAATAATAAAAAAATATCCGAAGTCCATGCAAACTATTAAAAACATAAATTAAAGTATTTAGTTCAAGGCTGCACTCAGTCACCACATAAGGTCAAGCAAAATAATTTCATAATTAGATTTGCAGCCTGATACTCATCTCCCTTTTTTTTTTATCTAAAATCATGCTCAGGAGAGCTTATCCTTGAGATTCTACAAGCCTTGCTGTATTTGAAAGACAGAGCCCATAACACTTGAAAATTGTTGATTAAGGAGGTCTAAGTTGGTGGTTACTTCAGAAGACTCAGTATTTGGAGGAGAGGGAGTGGGTGAGGCCAACTTGGTGTTGGGCTACTTCTTTTTAGATAACTGCTGCTTGGTAGACCTGCCTGGGCCCGTGTGTCCTTGTGTGGATGGAGTTGGAAAGGTGGCACCACACTAACAGCTACAATCTTCGGCATCACCAGAGGGTCTAGTGTCCTTACCCAGGAATCAGAAGGCAAAGAAAGACCCCTGCAACTCAATAGATATCCAGAAATCAAATGGGGACATGGAAAAGCAATCTTACTAGCCTTCTTTTGGCCTATCTTCCTAAGGATGTTTCTGAAGATAACATTGTATATGTTGATCCTTTTCCTTGTGGCTAAGGCATACAGAAGATGAGCTCTTTCTTTAGGAACAGCAGTGACATTTGTAGTAACCAGCCATTTTCCAAACAATACTCTAAACAGGGCTCTGTATGGCATTTTCATCAGGTTTGAATTGAGCCTTTTAGCTTCTAGCCAGATAGCCCCTTCATCTCCAGTTAAGACCTAGGTTACCTCATCAAATTCAGGTTCCTCTTCCAAACCAGTTCCTTCAATGTCACTAAAGCCAGCTTAGATAGTGTGCTATATCGGCAGGTGAGAAGTTAATAACACGCCCCCTCACATATACTTGACCATAAGCTAGGCTCTCAGGATTCCCAAACTCCTTAGACAGGTTGGCATAAACTCCTTGACTAAGTTCTCATTGTATTGTTCAGCAAATAGAGCCAATTCCACAAAGCCCATTCCGAGTAGCAACTCCATCATATTGTACTGTTCCAAACTTTACTGAGTGATCCTTTTCACAGCCATAATTGGTTTGTGTATTAGTTCCACCATTCTCAATTCAGCAGTCTTTGTTTAAAAGTCTTCGTTGAGTGCATTTTTGGCTTTAAGAGAAGCAGAGGGAGGAGGAGTGACAGCTCATGCCTTTTTAGCACTGGTTTTTGAAAATGAAGCTCGCTTTAGAGCTGCTCTAGTCCTTTTTCTCCCCTGACTTAGTCCAATGCCAGGGGTCACCCCTATAACCTCTAGGTCTCACCCAGAGCTTCCTTTTTCTTTAACATGATGCTCCCCCTTAAAACCTTCCTCAATTCTTTCATTTATATCTTCCATGGACAAATTTATTGAACTTCTAATAGGTACAGGTAGAAGTACATCAATAAGAGACAGTTCATCAATAAAGTGATGCACAGGGTGTGCATCAATAGACAAAACCTCAGTACCAAATTTTTTCCATAATTGGTAGAGACAGTATTTTTCCGAAAATATCTAGGCACATGCGCATGTATCATCAAACGCAAAGTAGAAACAGACAGAACAGGAAATAACAAATGATTCGGCATGAATGATATTTGAGTGCCTGACAGTCTTAGCCTATAAATGAGCAAAACCTCATCTGGAAAACCTAAATAATGTCCAAGGGACAGAGAGTTCACTTCCTGATTACCAGAGTACCTAGCGTAGCAGACGATGTAACTATGCTTGAAGACCCGAGAGAGGGGTATGTGGTCCACGCTAAGGGAGAGAGTGTGCAATCGTACTGTCCAAGAGCTAGAGACTTCCTGGGCCTAATAGGTTGTTCTTCTGCCATTGTTTGTTGTCGGAGTATACGGAGAAGATGAATATGTCTCAGAGAAGGACTTGTAGAGAAAAACCCTAAGGAATACGAGTAGAAAATCGCTAATAATGGAGGTAAAATAGGTATGGTTTGAAAGACTTGGGAACGTCTATTTGAGTTTATTTGGTGAAAGAGAAAATCCCTTCTCTTTTCGTGTTAGACTCAATAATGGGCTCTTCTTCCAAGGTCGTTTATGTGTGAACGGAATTACGTGTTGCTGGTTGATATAAATGGTGTGACATGAGGTGTTTTGAGCGTGAGACGAAAGTGTTCATATCGTGTCACACGGCATGTACCTGTCTAACATTTATGAGGGTGTGAAATAAAAGCATTGTTAGACAGGCATCTCATGCACTACTTGATCACACAGATCCCAAATGCCTGTCTGAGTTCTTTGAATCTCATGGCATCTAGGGACTCAGTGAGATTATCAGCCAATTGTTTTTGTTTGTTCACATACTCTAAGCTCACAGTCTATTGCTCGACTGGTTCTTGAATAAATTGATGTCTTATGTCAATGTGCTTGGTCTTGTTATGTTGCACAAGATTTTTGGTGATGTTGATTGTACTAGTGTTGTCACAGTACATGATCAGCTCCTTCTATGTAATCCCATAGTCACTTAGCATGTGTTTCATCCAAAGGATTGTGTGCAATAGCTCCCTATAGCAATGTACTCAGCTTCTACAGTGGATAGTTAGATATAGTTTTATTTCTTAGTATACCAAGAAACCAAATTTTTTCTGACATAGAAGTATCCTCCGGACGTGCTTTTTCTATGATCACAGTTACTAGCTTAATCTGCATCACTATAGCCACCAAGATGAGTGGTGGTATCTTTTCTGTAGAATAACCCATACTTAACAGTGCCATGTACATATCTTAGGATGCATTTCACTGCTTTCTTGTGTGACTCCTTAGGATCTACTTGATATCTTGCATATACTCCAAAACTATACGATATATCAGGTCTAATAGCTGTTTTGTAGAGTAATCCAACGATCATGCTTCTGTACTCATGCTGATCCAAACTAGTTCTCATCTCATCTTTGTTGATCTTGAGTGTGGTACTCATGGGTGTCCTTACTTTCTTTCCATTCTCCAACCCAAACTTCTTTACTAGATTTTTAGCATATTTTTCTTGAGAGAACTAAACCTTCCTTCATTTGTTTGATTTGAAATCTAGGAAAGAATGTCAGTTCACCCACCATACTCCTTTCAAATTTAGTTCTTATTGATGTGATGAATTTCTCAGTGAGCTAGTTTGATATGGAGCCAATCACGATGTCATCAGCATATATATGAGCACATGCCATGCAGATCTTTTGATGAACATAGTTTTGTACACACTCCCTCTAATATATCCTTTGTTGAGCAAATAGTTAGTGAGCCTTTCATACTATGCTCTTGGAGCCTGCTTTAGACCATAAAGAGCCCTTTTCAACTTATAAACATGATCAGGATATTTTGAATTCACAAATCCTTTCGGTTGTTCCACGAATGCTTCTTCTTGTAATATTCCATTTAGGAAAGTACTTTTAACATCCTTCTGCTAAAGTGTGAAGTTCTTGGCACACGCAATGGAGTCCAACAGTCTTAGAGATTCAAGCTGTGTGATTGGGGTGAATGTTTTATCAAAGTCTAGTCCCTTTACTTGAGTATACCCTTGTGTAACCAACTTTGCCTTATTGCGTGTGATGTTACCTTCCTTATCAGTTTTATTCTTGAATATCCACTTGGTACCGATCACATTCACACCTTTTGTTCTTGTGACAAGTTCCGATACATTATTTCTTGCAAAATGTTGCAGCTCTTCTTGCATTGCTTCAATCCAGTATTCATCAGTGAGAGCTTCTTTGATGTTCTTGGGTTCAAGTGTAGAAGTGTAACATGTCATGCTGATCATTACAACCATCTGATTGTAGTCTTTGCTTCTAGTTCTTAGACCTTCTGTGATGTCGCCAATGACAGCACTTGTGGAGTGATCTTTCAGAAGTCTTATGTCTTTGTTCTTGCTATCCTATTGCCCTGAGTGTGAGTCACACTCCTATCGACTAGTAGGTTTGAAGAATCTTCAACATTGCTTTGATCTTTTAGGGTCACTATCACTCCAGGTGTGTTGTTTTCATCGTCAATAGCTTAATCATTAACATTTAGCTGTTGGTGTAAACATCCTCAACAGTCACGTTTACTGATTCCATGAATACTTATGTGCGTCTGTTAAATAGAAGGTATTCCAGAATAATTATGGAGGATTCCAGAAATATTCCTTCATCACTTCTAGCATCGAATTTTCCAAAGTGTTCTCGATCCTTCAGGATGTAACATTTATTTCCAAACACATGCAGGTAACTTAGCTTAGGTATCCTGTCCTTCTAAATTTCATACGCTTTCTTGTTCATCAAGGGCCTTAAAAACACTCTGTTAATGACGTGAACTGCTTCCACCCACCAACTGTGTGACAGTCCCTTGGAATTCAGCATCACACGAATCCCATCTTGAATGTTCTGTTCTTTCTCTTAACCACACCATTTTGTTGTGGTGTCTTAGGTGCTGGGAACTCATGACTGATGCCATATGACTCACAGAACTCTAAAACTGGCTGTTATCAAACTCCTTGCCATGATCACTTCTTAGCTTTTTCAGAGTTGTGTTCTTCGCTTTCTGAATACTTAGACATATCTTTTTGAACGCATGAAATGAATCTAACTTATTTCTAAGAAAGTCTATCTATGTGCATCTTGAGAAGTCATCGACACACACTAATGCGTACCTTTTTCCACCAGTACTTTCTACATGTGTGGGTCTAGACAGATTAATGTGCATCAGATCTAAGATATATGTTGTGTCGATATCTCCAAGTTGGATGTGCTTGACTCTGACTGTCTTACTGATCTGACAATCTTTACACAGTAACTTACACTCTTTTCTAAATTGAGGAGTTCCTCTGAAAGTTTATTTTCTTCCAAGTTTGTATAAGTGCTTATAGTTCACATGTCCGATCGTTTATGCCACAGTTCAGTCTGCTCCAGTTTCTCCAGTTAGACATATGGGTTTTTTCATAGCATTCATCTGGTAGCAATTATCAGTTGTTCTTGATCCTATGATGATGCAGGTGTCATTATTTGTCAGCACACAACATTGTCTCTTATCAAAATACGCCAATAGATCATTATCATCACACAGCTGACTTCTACTTATCATATTGGGATTCTTGCTACATTTAGTGTGCCTACACTAACTACTCTATTTTTCACACCATCACTGAATGTCACACGGCCTTTATACCACACTATATGTCTGCAAGATATTCTTTATTTCCCGTCATATGGCATCTGCATCCACTGTCAAGATACCATACACCCCCAAAATTTTCTACTAGAGATAGATGAGCTACATTACATCTCAAGTCTTCATTTCTGATCCAAATCCATCGCATCTTGACTTCTCCTTTGGTTAAGGCATGTGTGTGTAGCTTTCTTCCTTGCTTCAGATCTCCAATTCTCTTGTAGCATTGATGTCAAAACATGCCTGATCATTTTGCAGTAATCATATATAAGTGGAGGCTTTCTAGGTTTATGTTTCTTAATCAAGTTTCTCTTCTCAGCTCGACTGAAGTTGTCTTTGACAAAAACTTCCTCCAACTTGCCAAACGTTGCGTAACTACTCTCATGTTGTTTGACATGTGTACCTATTATGTGATTAAGATTTGTACCAAGTCCCGATTTCATTCTAGTTAGTCTTCCCATAGAGATTATTTCATCCAGTTTAGCCTTCCCAGTGTTTAATCTTGCTATTTTATGTTCTGCCACGTTTACTCTCCCCGTTGCATCCTTGACTGGAAGTATCAGCTCATAATTTCTTTCTTCAAGAGCATCTTTTTGTTCACGTACCTTCTTTAGCTCTCCTTTAGTTCTTGATGTAACTTATCAAGTCCAATTCACTTGGTATAGAGAAGGCTATATTTATCTTGTAGTTCCTCATAGGATACTTCTTCATCACTATAGATGGAATCATCGTCACTGTTATCTTTGTGATCATTGTGCATAGATGTATCTTCCAAATCTATTATCACATTAAATGCCAGTGTCTCATTAGAATCAGTGTCCTCTTTATCATCTTCAAAATCACTTTTCTTATCATCATCACTGAGAGTAGTATTCATGGATATGTTCTTCTTCAATGTGTTGGAATATCCTCTGCTTGGATGTGACCATACCCCTGCTAGCATCAAACTTCCTTTTCATTGTGCTTCCTTCAGACTTAACCTTATTAGGGCCTTTCGCACTAGCTTCTCTTCAGAGAATTCTTCTCTTAATTTCCAATGTCTCTGAGTTTGCCACTGAATTCACCAATTGTTTCATCCTCTTGCATCCTTAATTCTTCAAACTGAAGTCAACATCTATAAATTGGAAATCCTCATAGCATTTGTACCTTCATGAATGGTTTCCAAAGTTTCCCAAGCTTTCTTTGCAAATATACAAGTTGAAATTAGCTTGGATTGTTCCTCATACACACCGACAAAGGTGGTGTTTAATGTCTTAGCATTAGCTTGAGCACATTTTCTCTTAGCATCAGTCCCTTTGAGTCTGGGCTTCACAACTACCTAAGTCAATTTAGTTGTGTCATCTTCCTCGGTCTTCGTAGGAGGTTTCTATTCAATCTCAATAACATCCCATGCAGTTTCATCCAAGAACTGAATGAAAATCCGTGTTTTCATCTTCTAGTAGGCATAATTTGTGCTTTCGAGCAGAGGAGGTCTGGTAATAGATCCACCTTCCTTAGTTGTCATGATGACACAACTACTAACTTCCCATGATCTTCTCCTGCTAGATAACTAGCACAACAAACGGTGTCAAAGCTCTGATACCGGTTGTAAGTTAATACTTAGGCAATTTGTACAGTATGACTGATTTTGTTGTGTAAGCAGTAGTGTGATACATAATGTGAAAAGCAATAAATAACACAAACACACAAGACACAACAATTAGTAACGCAGTTTGGCCAAGCCTATATCTGCGGGGCCATGCCCAGAAAGCAATCCACTAATTACTGTTAACATAGTACAGGAAAACACCGAGCTCTCTTACACATCTAGTGTTTCCCTAGTGGAATAAGTGCAAACTTCCTTTCCACACCGCACAGTTGAATCACTTCAACTCTTCAAGGCTCCCCCTCAAAACAAGCTGCTTGATCTTGAATCCCTTCAAGTTTTCAACACCGTTGAACCTAATAGTGGTTATTTTGTCGATTATTTTACGTGTTAGTTTCATTATTTTTTCGATGTTGTTAAGGTATAAAGTATGCGTTTAAGTCTAATATCTCCCATTCTTGTCTTAAGTGCTTTCCAAAGGAAGGTACAATGAAGAAAGGACGAGAACGACTTAAAACGAAGCGAAAACGATGAAAAATGATGCAAAATGGTGACCACGTAGAGGACTTACCGCCGGAGGTAGGTTAACCTTCCTGTCGACGGTAGGTCCCAATTTCAGCAGTTACTAAGCGAAATTCAAGGCATTCTTCATTATTCAATATAGCATTCACTATTCTTGTTTTAGATTTCCGCCATTAGGACTTAGGGCAGTGAATTGGAGGGATCATATGTGAAAAATTTTCCCCGATTCTCACCTCAATTAGTTAGGAATTAGATTAGATAGTTAGAATTAAAGGTTTTCAAGAGGATTCAAGGATCGAAGAGGCGAATTCCGGCGTCAGTTGTGCAACTCGAGAGACAAGCTGGGGATGTTTTGGGATTGCAATTCAGCCTCCAAAATCATTCCTAATTCTTTCTTTTCTTTTCTCTATTATAGTTTAATCATTTAATTCAGTTTTAATTTTATTATTTGGATTAAGACTTGAACCCTAATTTTGGTTTCTATGAAATTGATTTATTTTTGTAAAATTGAATGTTGTGGATGATTGAATTGTTCTTCAATTGGCATTTTCCTGCAATTTAAGTGTCGCAAACTTAGATAAATCGCAAGGGTGTTTGGAATTGAGAAAGAAAGAACACTCTAGGCAATCAATTTGGGGATTAATTGGGGCATTAAACTAGCGATACACTGATGCACTTTTAGGTCTATTTATCACTTACGTTTATAGCATTCGTAACGTGTTACGGAGAGAAGAGATTATCCTCTATGGGTTAGTGAATGTGGTGCTTTCACCTAGAGATAGGGATTTCCCAATTGAGAGTGTGATGACCAATTTACTAATCAAACATCGATCTCTACTAAAATCAATTAGTTGAAGTAGTAACAAAATTAGGGGGATCCCGAGATCCAAACTTCTACGTTAAAGATCTCTTTTGATAATTGATCATTTGTTTTTTATTACAGCTTTTATCGACATCTCTTCTAGTTTATAATCTTTTCAACAACAACTTTTAGGCTAAGCATTGAATAACGGTAGAGTAGTTGAATCTTGTTCGTCCTCGAGAGATACAACACTCAGGTTTAACTCATTTCTGCGTGTTAGGTCCACTTGCCATACATTTTAGTAATTAGGAACCCCCGTTCTAATTTTAAAACATCAAGTTTTTTTGCGCCGTTGCCGGAGATTGGCAAGTTTAAAGAAATACCTTTTTTGTGATTTAGTCACTTTTCTATTTTATTTCGTTTTATTATTTTTCTATTTTCTTTTGTTTTGTTTTGTTAGTGCATTTATAAGTTGAATTGGTCTTTATTTGGCAATATTCAGTTATTTTTGGTTTCATTCTTTAAAGCTATTCATCAAGTGGAACTAAGCAAGTTGCTTTCTCTGTTGCAGGTTAAGTGGTGCTAGTTAACGCCTCAACAAAGAAGGAGGAAGCTACTACCGTTTGATCCAGAGCTGGAATGTATGTTGCGAGATGCCCGTCGTGCTTTTTGGTTCAATGCGGCAGCAGTAAGAGCAGCATAAATCGTCAAGAGGGTGGAAGACGAACTACAACTTCCACCTATCGAGAATCTACTTTTCAAGCCGCATCCACCACCAATGGTGAAGCGAACTATGGCTGACTATACCTGACCGTCCATCTCTGGGATGCAATCAAGCATAGCACAACCAAGAGTTGAAGCCAACAATTTTGAAATCAAATCGAATATAATATAGATGTTGTAGAACAACGTCCAGTTTGACGGTTTTCCAGAAGAGGATCCCAAGGCGCACATAGGAAATTTCTTAGATGTGTGTGACACCTTCAAGATTAACGGGGGTCTCGGAAGACGCTATTCGGCTTCTCCTCTTTCCATTCTCTCTAAGGAGGAAGGTAAAGTCTTGGGTGAAGTCACTGCCATCCAGGGTCTATAAAATCCTAGGACTCATTGGCGGAAAAATTCCTAGAGAGGTATTTTTGTCCAAGGCGGACAGTAAAGTTGAGGAACGAGATATTATCGTTCCAAAAATTTGATGGTTAAAGTTTATATGAGGGGCCTGGAAGTGTTGGAAAGAACTACTCAGAAAATGTCCTCATCACGAAAATTGAGTATGTAAATCAAGAGCTTTTATATGGAGTATCTTTTGGGGCGAGACAATTGATAGACGCCTTAGTTGGAGGGTCCGTAGATCACAAGACCCCTCAACAGGTATATGACCTTATCAAGAAAATTGCCATGAACAACTATACCTGCAGATAGCTGAGGTCAAAGCCGAAGGCAAGTGGAGTACATAATGTAGAAGCAATATCGGCCATGGAAGCTAGATTGACGACTATAGTTGAGCGAAAGTAAGGAAATTTAACCACTGGAGCATCAAGTAAACCTAATCAGATGGTCATGTTCTTTGACTTATGCAATAGGGGGCATCCAAATCATGAATGCCCAAGTTTAGGAGGCCTACCAGAGCAAGTTGATTATGTCTAGGGGAATCGACCTGGGAACAACCCCTACACCAACACTTATAATCCAAAATGGAGGAACTATCCTAACTTTTCTTGGGGTGGCCAGGAACATCGGAGACCACAAAATCCCCCAGTATTCCAGAATAGGGGCCTTCCCCACCTTTGCCATATGAAGCAGGTCCGCAGAATCATCCCCCACTAGCCAAGCAAATCTAGAAGAGTTGATGGTGAAGTTTATGAGTACAACAGACAACAGAATGAACACCATCGAAGCTACCCAAAGGAATCAGGAAGCCTCCATTAGAGACTTGGAGAAACAAATTGGGCAGTTGGTGAAGCTTGTATCAGAAAGGACTCCGGGTTCTCTCCTTAGCAATACCGAAGTGAACCCGAGAGAGCATGTAAATGCTATCTCGGTGACAGTTGAGGAAGAGAATTCATCCAAGAAAGAAGGGATGATCGTTCAAGAATAAAGTTGTACTGAAGAGAAAAGGCGATCATCTGGCAAAAGTGATAAAGAGGATGTAGATTCAGCAAAAGATTTAGGAGAGAAGAAGCCGAAAAGTGCTCCTTGTAAATTGAAAGTTCCATTCCTGGAGGCACTTGTTCGAGACCGTGCTCAAGATGAGATGAGGGAGTTTATAAAAATTCCTCTTCAATTAAAAATAAACTTAACTCTGTGTGATCTTTTGCTGCAGGTACCCAAGTATGCAAGGTACCTGAGGGACATGATAACAAAGAAGGACAAGCTTCGTGAAGCTTCCACTCATGTACTTAAGGAAGAGCGTTCGGCCCTTCAGATAAAAAAATCCGTAGTACCATAAAAGCTTGAAGACATAGGGAGTTTTTTTTTCTGTTGTACCATTGGTAGTAAAAATGTTGATAGGGCTCTAGCAGACTTAGGAGCAAGTATAAATGTCATCTCTTCTACTATGTGTGAGAGTTTAGGTCTAGGTACCTCAAGACTTGTGAGGATGTCGTTAATCTGGCAGATATCCTAAAAGGGTAATAGAAGATGTGCTGGTCAAAGTCAAGGATTTGGTCTTTCCTGTTGACTTTGTAGTTTTAGATATGGACGAAGATGTCGATTTCCCCATTATTCTGGGACGCTTTCTTCTTCGTACTTTAAGGGCCCTAATACACATGGAAAAGGAGAAGTTAGTGTTAAGGGTCGGGAGAATGAGATAGTGTTTAAATTTCCCTTACTCCCGATTACCTCATTCAAAGTTCAAGACACTGTGCGCGCGATTAATCATGAACATAATGAAGTGTCTGTGAATGTGCAAGGAATTATTCCAAGAATGGGCAAGGAATGGTCGAAGGACAATGAGAAAGGAAGATGATTGTCTTCTAAATTCAACGCAAGAATAATGAAGTGGGTGCCGGTTCGGCACGTTAAAAAGGCAAAAGCCAGGAAACACCCAAATGATCGTGTTCGAGGAGGGTTCTTAGCACCTAAACAGGGAGTATTTCCTGTTATGTTGTGATGTAAGATTATTGCATTATGTACTCATTTTATCGTTTCTTATTCAGTTTCAATGTTTTTGTAAGATCATTTTGGAGAGAAGAAATGCTTTCTTTAAGACCTACATTGAGCTAAATTGAGTCCATAATGTTAGAAGGCATGAACAGGGTGCAAAACTACAGAAAAATAGGACGGATCGACGCCCGGTAGAGACCTACTGCGGTAGGTCCGTGGTTAGTAAGAGATCGGCAAGGCAAAGGCCTAAAGCGGACAGTAGGCCCCGCCCTACCGTGCACGGTAGGGTCCAAGGATGGCTGTGGGCTGGGTTTTCTAAAGGAGAATCGGGTTGACCCGATTGGCTCCAATTCCAGCTTTTGTTTGAATTTTTCTGCAATTTCCCTCTCTCTCTCTCTCTCTCTCTCTCTCTCTCTCTCTCTCTCTCTTCCAAGATCCCCAAATTGATTGCCTCATTCCTCCTCTTTCTCTCAACTCCCGTAATCCTCTTAACATCTCTCTCACTCCTTCAACTCTCCGGTGATTTCCATATCACTTGTGAGCACTCCGGCGGCCACACTCCTCTCGGTTTATTCTTCTCTTCTCTCTACTTCTTCTCGCTTCTTCTTCTATCCTCTTTTCTCCTAATTTCCTGTCTTCCCACAACCATTATTTTTTTCCCCTCTCCATTCTTCTATTATCCTCTTCCCTTCACCAACCACTTTCACCCAACATCCCCATCCACCCATTAACACAAATTTTGCCTTTTCATCTTTTCCTCTCTTCCATTATTTTTCTCTGTTTTCTCAGTTTAGTTGTAAAGTATGATATACTAACTTGTAATTTTTGTCTACTTGTGTTCTTCTAACAATAAACGACAGAAGTTTGGAAAAAGATTTTTTTGGCAAAATGCCAGCCAACTTTCGGAGACCTCCGATAGCACGTCATCCCAAGCAAAGAAACGAAATTGATCCCATTAGCGATGACAAGATTTTTGTTCAAACACCCCCAGGCTATTCCTAAACTCTTTTGCCTCTTATTTGTTTTAGTTTCTAATCTCAACATATATGCTAAATTAAGGTAATTTTGTGTTTTTTAGCTTGTTCTACTGGTTTGAGTATTGCATGTTTTGTTTATTTGTTTAACACCTTCACACACACGGGACTTATAGTACACATTGCACTCACGGGCTACGTTAAATTGATATTTATAGTTTCGTGCAATTTTTGGTGCTGTTGGTTTCTTCCTGTCGAAAAATTGTGCTCTGTGGTTCATTTTCCCTTTCATTTCTTTTGTACCTTCTTTTCTTTTTCTTTTCCCTCCAGTTCAATTTTCTTTGCTCTCCCTATGGCACCTAAGAAAGCAGTTGCCTCCTTTTCAAAATCCAAACGGGCTCGTGTTGAGGGGACCTTGCCCGAACCCAATACTCCAAATATTTTACCTTTTCCAAAGCGTCTTTCTACGGCAGCCCCTAAATGGGTAACCAATAGGGAGTCGCTTAAGATTATTGTTGAAAAATCATTTGATGAGGCGGTCATCGAACATTTTAAACTTGAACAACTTTTTGGGGGGTTGGGTTGGGTCTCTCTACTTTGCCTCTCTAGACATTGTTACCCTGACCTTGTCTGTGAGTTTTATGCTAGCATGACCCACAAAACAGACAAGGATCTAGAAACAATTATTTCTACTGTCAAGGGGTGAGGATTATTCTGACTAGAGAGTGTCTCACGTCCATTCTTGGGATTTGGGATGAGGGGAACACGGTCACCGTGGACTCCAATAAAAAGTCTATTGATGAGGACCTCGGTTGGAGTTTTGATGCAAGTTTTCAGCATTTTGATATATAGTGACGTCCGATGGACCTCTGTCATATACTCCAGGGGGCGACTTTAATATCCTTTTTCCCCGTGCCCTCTCTTACTTTTTCAGGTACACCATACTCCGAAAGGGGTGTGGACAAAGTGATATCTGTATTATCGATATGTACATGCTTGACAAAATGCATAATAATTCCCCTTTTTCCATTGTTTCCCTAATGATACATACAATGCACAACACAGGCTGTGATAATACTAAGAAACGTGTGTATATCGTTACTGTGTTATACTAGGTTTTTGCTGCTTTCAATGTTAATTTTGTAGGGGAAAGGAGATTGTCCACATGGTCGCTGTAATTAATCAATTTCACTATATTTAACAACTGTGGCTGGTCTTGGGATGAGAAGAATAAAGTTTGGATCCCTCTGGTTGAAGAAGATAGGTTGCGGGAACATGACCTTTCTAGTTTTCATTTTATTAAGAAAACCACTCACACTGGCATAGGGACGTCCTCCTCGCACCCCGATAATGAGGAGAGTGAGGACAAGGACTCCTATGACCTCTCCGGCGAGGATGAAACCTCCACTACCGCCATAGCAGCCTTCTAGAACAAGATGCGGACTGCCATCAAGCAGCTTTGTGTCACTCTGAACGTCTATGGGGCCGAGTTGGCAGATTGTAGAGTCCACTTGCTGGTATGCGAACGAGTTGGCCCATCAGAGGGCATTCATCGATCGGCAAGAGGTGATGATTGTCCGCCTATGCAGCAAATTCATGCTCGATTAGGGTAACAATGGTGGCGGCGGAGTGGACTTTGGTTCGCTATAGGGAGTTTTCACTTCTCCTCTTTCATTTTCTTTTCCTTTACTGTGTTTCTTTGCTCATTTTTCTTGATGTATTAGTTTTGAGTTTATTATTTTCATTGCTTATTTTCTTATCTGTTTCTCTGATTTATTTTATCTTTTGTGTGGGGATGGCTTCCTTTATGCTTTACTACTTTATATCTGCGGGTGCGCCTCTCATATGTGTTTTATTTGTTTTTCTTTTAGTATGCCCCCCATATTGAGGACAATGTGGTTTTAAGTGTTGGGGGGGGGGGGGGGGGTTATTTTGTATATGTACTACTTTTCCTTTTCCTTATGGAAAATAAAAAAAATTAAATAGCCTGAAAATTTAGAAAAATTTTCTTAGTTTTCTTTATATTTTTATTTGGAAAAAACAGAAAAAAAGAATTTTATGTTTGCCACTTTGGGTAGAATGCTTGATCGTGATACTGTTAGGATTCTTCGAAAAGGCATAGTACTTGGTCATTTTGAAAACAGCATTTACATAATGATCTTACATGTTTGATGGTTCTCATGCACCTGTAATTGTCATTAGTAGTAGAAACATAGGAATTCTAGGAAATTAACTTAATGACCATCCTTCAAAATTCGTGCATGCATTCTTGTGTTCTTCTGTTCTTTGAAGTGAAGATTCCTAGTCTAAGTTAGTCCTAAAAATGATGGTCTCAAGCCTTCATTGTACCGATTGAGCTTTTGTGTTGCCTATCCTAGTACGAAATTAATCCCTAGCTCCCTTATTTGTCTTCATGCCAAAGGGTTTTTACTCCCTCTATTCTTTGTTTTCTCAAAACTCACACTATATTAAACCTCACCTCGTGGAGCCAGTAATAATATTTTTAGCCATGTTAAATGAGAGTAATAAATAAGTGCAGGGGTAAAGGAGTGAAGAAAAGAAAATTGATGTAAAGAGAGGGTAGTTTGGGCATTTCACAATTGGTACAAATGGCTGATGGAAAAGAGAGAAAAGTATCTTCTGAAGAAAAAAAGAAGAAAAAAAAGAGTAGTACTTACATTTTTGTACATAGTGTGTCATGAAAATAACGACACTATTTCTCTCTTATGTTAAGGGCCGAAAAATGTGAATATGTTGGGTGAGGCGTGCGAAAGAAATGGAGTAAGATAGTCCAAGGTGAGTGAGAAGAGCAAAAGATTGCTAGAAAGTTATTCTCTAATTTTTCGCATTCTTTCCTTTCGGTTGCGTTGGTTATGTTTCATTTGCTCTTGTCTCCATTTACCTTCGTTTGGTACTTTATTTATGTCCCAAACTTGACATTACAAGCCAACAACTCCTACCTAATCTGGGATCGACTTAGAATATGACTCAGAATGAATAAGAACTAGAAGAATATGAGCTGGTTGTGTATCGTCATTTCAAGGATTTTGTTTCTTTAATTACTTAGCATTCCTTAGTTTCTATGAAAAGTGGCACGAACAAAACACACACGCAGACCATTGGCATGTAATGTTTATTTGTAAGTGCGGTGGACTGAGTGTATCTTGTGCTCGTTCTTTTGTTTTATCTTGATGGTTGAGTAGTTAAGTGTTCTACTGAAGTGGCATTGTTTTAGTTTTGTTTTCCCTCTATTTAGTTTTGTTTTGTTTTGTTTTGGTATTGTTGTTGTTGTATCTTTGGTCTTCCTATGTGTTTAATTGCTTGAAGCTGGTCTGTCACACGTTTTCCGTGAACTTTCTATCTGAACAAAAATCTTCATACTCTTTCGTTTCATCCATTTAGTTCTATTGCTTAGGGACAAGCAACGGAAGTGTGGGGGTATTTGATAGTTGTTATTTTGTCGATTATTTTACATGTTAGTTTTATCGTTTCTTTTTATGTTTTTAAGGTATAAAGTATACGTTTAAGTCTAATATCTCCTATTCTTGTCTAGGTGCTTGCCGAAGGAACGTACAATAAAGAAAGGACGAGAACGACTTAAAACGGAGCGAAAATGATGAAAAATAATGCCAAACAGTGACTACGAAGAGGACCAACCGCCGGAGGTAGGCTAATCTACCTTGACGGTATTGGCAACAAACGAAAATGAGACAGAACCTTACCAGCAACGATAGGCTTCCAATACCACCAACGGTCGGTTCAAGGCACAAAAGAGAGAAGGAAGACAGGGGCCTACCATCGATGGCAGGTCCCGATTTCAGCAGTTATTAAGCCAAATTCAAGGCATTGTTCATTATTCAATATATCATTCATTATTCTTGTTTTTAGACTTCTGCTATCAAGGCTTAGGGAGGCGAATTGGGGTGATCTTATATGACAAATTTTTCCCAATTCTCACCTCAATTAGTTAGGAGTTATATTAGAGAGTTAGAATTAAAGGTTTTTAAGAGGATTCAAGGATCGAAGAGGCAAATTTGGGCATCGGTTGGGCAACTCGAGAGATGAGCTCGGGCGCATTTCGGGATCACAATTCGACCTCCAAAATCATTCCTAAGTCTTTCTTTTCTTTTCTCTATTAGATTTTAATCATTTAATTTCAATTTTACATTATGAATAGCGAGTAATTTTATCGTTTGGATTAAAGGTTGAACCCTAATTTTGGTTTCTATGAAATTGATTTGATTTTTATGAAATTAAATATTGTGGATGATTGAATTGTTCTTCAATTGGCATTTTCCTACAATTTAAGTGTCGCGAACTTAGATAAATCACAAGGGTCTTTGGAATTGAGAAAAGAGAAACACCCTAGGGCAATCAATTTAGGAATTAATCGGGGCATTAAACTAGGGATAGAATGATGCACTTTTAGGTCCGTTTATCACGTGCGTTTATAGCATTCATAACTTGTTAGGGAGAGAAGAGATTCTCATCTAAGGGTTAGTGAATAGGGCAGCTTTAACCTAGAGATAGGGACTATCCGATTGAGAGTGTGATAACCCAATTCGTTAATTAAACATCGATCTCTATTAAAATAAATCAATTGAAGTAGTAACAAGATTAGGGAGATCCTAGATCCAAAGTTCTGCGTTATAGATCTCTTTTGCTAATTGACCATTGGTTTTTTATTATAGCTTTTATTAGCATTTCTTCTAGTTTATAATCTTTTCAATGACAACTTTTCGGCTAAATATTGAATAAACGGTAGAGTAGTTTAACCTTGTCTATCCTCAAGAGATGACACTCGGGTTGAACTCACCTCTGCAGTGTTAGGTCTACTTGTCTTGCATTGTAGTGATTAGGAACCCCCGTTCTAAATTTTAAACATCAGAATTGTAGCACAACTGTTATCCTTAGAAGCTATAGTCTTCGAAACAAGAACTCCATTGAATTATGAAGGATGAACAACAAGAATCAATGAAGAATCCCAACGTTTGAAGTTTGTGATTGCACAAACTCAACCACTATGAACCAATGTCTTCTCTCATGCAAAATGTCTTCGAAGAATTGCAGAATGGCTGGCCTCAAACTTCAATTACATTGCTTTATTTACAGATGTTGATGCTCGTTGGTCAGTCTTGTATTTCCTAATGAATTTGGACCAAGGATTTAGTTTCCAAAACAAGAATTCTAGTTTAGATTCCTTGCAAGTCCTATTTCTCTTAGGATTTTTATCTTTCCTTATTGCTTTCAAATTCCCTTAACTGGACTTTCATATCAGGGCTCATAATCACAGATTCTTTAGGATTTACCAAGTTTCCTAAAACAATGCCAATACACAATGCTACGGCAAACCTGTAGCTTTTGTGCCGTCATATAACCATCCTATGTGGCCACACTCAAACTATGTGATAGGTTTCTACAAATAATGATTCACACGATGAGAAATACTAGTTGTGATACGTCTAAAACTTACATGTATCGTTATCCTGTGATACTTTCTCATGTTTTTCAAGCTTTTAATTTCAATTTTACACGTGAACAATGAGAGTCAATCGGGCGGCCATAGATTATCACATCAATACATTCAACAATTGCAGGTAAGCTTGTGACAAACAGGAAAAGGCATGGATACCTTCAAACTTGGAAGATTAGCGAAAGGAGCAAAACATCACCAGCTACCGAAGCATCAAAAGGATATTGCGGATGAGACTCAGGGAATCCTCCTCACAGCAACCAGTGGATGAGGACTTCTCCAGAGATGACGAGTCCTTTGATCCCTCCAATGAGAAAGCTCCTCCCACCGCCTGCATGAACGTCTTTTAGAGAGAATGCGGGTTAGTAGTTCCACTTGACTCAAGATGCCCGTGGCATTCAGTTGGTAAAGATAGTCGAGTCCTCTTACTGATATGTAAATGAGTTGGTGCACCAGAGGGCATCTATAGATTGACAGGAGGTTATGGTTGCCTGACTTTGCAGTAGATTTTTACCTGATCAAGGCACTAGCTGAGACGGCGGCGCGGGCACGGACATTCTACAGTGAGGGAGTCTTCTTTTTCCTCTCCTTTGTGTTATTTATGTTTTTCTCGATCTTTATTTATTTTGAGGGCTTGCTTCCCTTTATTTGTCTTTATGGTTTCTATGTTTGTTTTCTTTTCTCTCATTTTTGTTCCTTTGTGGGGATCGCTTCCCCTCTTTTCTTGCATTTTTTGTATTTTGGGATGGCTTGCTTTTACGTGTTTTTTGTCCTTCTCTTTTCTTCAATTTTGCTTTTAGTCCTGACTCTCATATTGAGGAAAATGTGGTTTAAAGTGTGGGCGCATTTGTGTATTTTCAGTTATTTTTTTGTTTATTAACTCTGTTAGTTTTGTTTCAGTCTCAAACATCTAAAAAGTAAAAAATATTAGATATCCTGAAAAATCTCAAATATTTTCTTTCTTTTCTTTTTATAGAAAATCCAAAAAGAGTCTCATTTGTCTTGTTAGTTTTTTCGTACTTTCTGTCTTAGTTCTCTTCCTAGTTAGTGATAGTAGACGTCGAAAAATTTCAAAAACATTTTTTTTTTGTTATAAGTCTTTCACTTTTCCTTATCTAAAAATACAGAAAGATTTTCTTGTTTTTACTTTCCCTTTTTTAGTACTTATATGTGTGTCTTTTTAAATTTAAAAACCCAAAAAGATTTTCTTTGTCAAGAAACTGGTAGGGATTTAAATTTCAAGCCTTAAGAACTTAAAAAAGGCGTTTGACATGATTGAATTGAAAACCACACTTGCTTGATATTATTATGAAAATAACGATTTTTATGCACTTGCAAGTGTGTGTTAGTAGTAAAATGCCTTGGAATCTCAGGGGATTAGTCTAGTGATCGCTTCTCGAGTTTTTGCCTCTAAACTTGTTTCTCCTTGCTTTGAAGTAAAAAGGTCTAGTTTAGGTTGGTCTCAAAGATGATGGTCTTCGGCCCTTATTGAACCGTTTGTGTCTTTCTTGCCTACCCTTTTATATCAATCCTTAGTGCCCTTTTTATGCCTTCATGACAAGGAATTTAGCCCCTTCTGTTCTTTGCCATTTAAACTCATATTACATAAAATCCTCAATTTGTTAGAGCTAATCATCTTTAACCTTTTAGTCGTTTTGAGTGAGGACAATTGATAAGTGTGGAGGTATTTGAGTGAAGAAGAGGAACCTTAAAAAAAGGGTATTTTGGGTATTTGTGTGAGCAAGGTTTGATTCGAAAATGAAGAGGAAGCAATGTGTAGTAAAAAATACATGAAAAAGAAAATTCTCTATAGAAAAAGAAAGAAATATGTGAATATCCTCAATCATTGTGAAAAGGGAAAAAAGAAAGAAAATTTTGAGGAAGAAAAATAAAGTTGTGAAAAAGAAGAAAAGTAAAAGAAAATAGAGAAAAAAAAAAGAGAGAGTGGTTACTTGGGATGTTTATAGACCTTTATCTCTTTAATTCTTGATCTTTTCTCTTTTATGTACAAACTTCCTTGAGTGTACATGATTGATGGGTTTTAGAACATGTTAGGAAGGTTGTGTGTAGTATAAACGAGGTAAAGTGTTTGGGGGTAAATGAGGATGAGCAAAAACTGCTAGAAAGTTTTTTATGAACTTTGATTTGTTTCCCTTTTGGTTGCATTAGCTCTACTTCTTTGAAAGGCAACACTAGAAAATCACACAGACACACACATTGTTCATTTGTAAGTCTACAAGGTGAGATGTTGGTGGGATATTTGATCCTTGTGATTCGTCATTTAAGAGTTCTTTATGTGGTTGAGTGATAATATTCCTTATGAAAGTGACATTTTTATTTGTTTTTGTCCTTGTTTGTTTTCTTAGAGTCTTTGGTTTTTATGTTTTTTCTTTCGTTATATCATCTTTGTTGAGTCTAATTGCTGTAGGATTCTCTATTTTGAGATGCTTAGTTTTATGTTGCTTGGGGCCAAGTAACATATAAGTGTGTTTGATATGTGCTTAAGTGTCATTACTTTTTATATGTTAATTATGTCATTTTACGATATTTTTAGTATATAAAACCCGAAAGGTACCCCATTTCCCTCTCTTTTTGACTTAGGTGCTTCCTGAAGAAGAGTTTGAAGAATAAAGTTAAAACAAAAGCAAAATGGGAAAAAATAGAGCAAAAACGGAGAATCAGCTAATGCAGCAAAGGGAGCTAAGGGAAGGAAGGAAAATAGAGATGAAGAGAATCAACTTCCAAGAATGTAGATTACATATGATGGAATCCTAGTGTAGGAAGCCCTCTATTCATTCCTCATGACCCCCCACGTGTATCACCAAAAAACAGTGTGAGGGTACCTGAGAGAATGTCTTTTTGGATTGGGGGTGGAGTCGGCCGCTCGGAAGCTGACAACAGTGAAGACAACATACCGCAAATGATAGACTACCTTACCGCCGACAGTAGATTAGCAGCATGAAAAGGAAGAGTGGACAGAACCTACCGCGGACGACAGTCCTCGAGCTACCGCCTGCGGTAGGTCCCGACTGTAGCAGTTTTAATGCATTTTTAATCTCTTTAAATGCAAATTTCACCCCTCTATTAGGTATTCTTAGTTTTAGGTTGAGAGAAAAGGTTAAGGGCGAAAATACTAATAAATTTCCTCTCAATTCCTCTAATTTTCAATAGTAATTAGTTAGATTCTTGAAACTAAACATTAGATTAAGGTTGAAGATGAGGCTTCCCAAGGAAGCATCTTCGCAACCCTTTGGGTGAAATCGAGAGACGAGCTCGGGGTAGAATAAAGCCGTGGAACTTCAATTTAATCCTAAGCTTTCTTTCCTCTTGTTTAATTTCATGAATTGTAGATTTAGGTTTGATTTTAGAGTTATGAATCGTAACTAATTTCTTATGTTTGAATGAGGGATGAACTCTAATTTTGGATGATGATTATACTTTGACTTGTTTTAAATTTATGAAATTGATGTTTTGTTTTATGGAGATTGTTGTTCTTTTATGCTTAATTATTTGGTTTTTGCGATATTGCATTTATCGCAAGGTTTGTGGGAATTAGAAAAGGAACATTGTCCTAGGGCATCTAATGAACTTTAAAAGTTGGTAATCATGTAGAGATGCAGGTTACACTTTTAGGTTATTAATCACCTAGCCTTAATGCAGTCATAATTGGTCAAAGAAAGAAGAGATTCTCCTCTGAGGATCAGTGGGTAGGATGGTTTTCTCCTAGATATAGGGATTTTCTGAGATTAGTGTGAGACCCAATCATTCTTTTCAACATTTGCTTCATATTCGTTTTATCAATAAAAGTAGCAGACAGAGTTAGGGAGATTCTGTCATTCAAACCTTTTATAAACATTCATTTTTAATTGAGTCATTATTCCACTTTTACTGTTTAACTTACTTTTGCTTTCATTCCTTTTATTTTAAAGAAAACCCCCTCAAACTATTCTAGTGATTAGACCTTAGGAATAGGGCTAGTATTTTAGATTCTTCGTCCCCAGAGTTTGATAACCCGGGAGCTTCTTCTTACTTCCTTGATAGGTGCACTTACCCGTTAAGGTATTTTTTAGGAGTCCCGTTTTAAAATAACAGCATCTAATGGATGTTGTTACTATTTATCTATATGGAATCTCGTGATGATATTTATATGAAAGTTCCAAAATGATTTAATATGCCTGTAGCTTGTTCTGGTTCTCGTGGAGAACATTCCATTAAATTACAGAAATACTTATATGGTTTAAAGGAGTCAGGATGCATGTGGGATAATCATCTTAGTGAATGCTTATTAAAATCAGGGTATATAAATAATCCAATATGTCCATATATATTTATCAAGAAATTCATGTTTGGATTTGTGATACTTGTAATATATGTTGATGAAATCAACCTTACTAGAACTCGAGAAGAGCTTCAAGAGGCAATTAATTATTTGAAACAAGAATTTGAAATTAAAGATAGTAGGAAAACCAAGTTTTGGCTTGGTTTAAAATTGAGCACCTGGAAGATGGAATTCTCGTTCATCAATCAACATATAAAACAAAAGTTCTAAAAAGGTTTTACACGATATGGCACATCTATTAAGTATTCCAATTGTTGTCCGATCACTAGACGCGAATAAATATCCTTTTCGTCCTTGTGAAGATGATAAAAAATACCTTGGTTCTGAAGTAACATATCTTAATGTAATCAGAGTACTTATGTGCCTTGCTAATAATACTCGTCCTAATAAAACATTTTTTGTTAACTTATTAGCAAGAAGTAGCTCTTCTCACATACGATGACATTGGAATGGTGTTAAAAATGTCCTTAGATATTTCTAAGAGACAAAGATTTCAAATTATTTTATTAAAATAAAACTAGCTCAAACATAATTTTCTATGTAGATGCTAGTTATTTGTCTGACCCACGTAAAGTACATTCTCAGACAGGCTATGTATTTACATATGGTGGTACTGTTATATCCTGGAGATCTTCAAAATAATCTATAGCAACCACTTCTTCTAATCACGCTGAAATTATAGCTATTCACAAAGCAAGTCAAGAATGTGTTTTGTTGAGATCTATGATACATTACATTCAAAAAAGTTGTGGTTTATCCTCTGGAAAAGAAATTCCAATGCCTCTAAATGAGGACAATGCAACTTGTGTAGCTCAATTAAAAAGAGGATACATAAAAGGAGATATGACAAAACATATTTGGTATGACCCAGAATAAGCATGAGAACATGGAGAGCTTCCAAGAAATGGTTACGAGGTCAAGGACAAGAAAGATAGAAGAGGAAACACAAAGAAACAAGTTTGGAAGAGTTTGAAGTTCTAAAAGCCAAAGCATAGTGGCCCAAGACCTACTGCCGATGGCAGGTGTACCCTACCATCGCCAGAAGGATTCTGATCAAAAGTTGTTTTGAGTGTCCGACCTACCATCGACGATAGGTCGAGGCATACTGTCACTGGTAGGTCCCGGGAAGCTGAAGATATTGATGAATTTTAACTCCTTTGACCCATCATTTTGATTGTTAAATTTATTTAGACTTGTAATTAAGTGGCATAAGTTCCCATCAACTTATCTTTATCAAGATTAGCCATTAGGGTTGGAAGTTAATGATTTGGTACCCTATATATATGTATTATTGCAGCCATTTCGGAAAGGTTAGACATTAAATGAAATAGAGAGACTTGAGCCTGGGATTTTTTGGGTGTTCTTCCACTTCCATTGTAAATTAGGGAAAATGTTTTCCATTGTATAATCTACTCAATCAATTCTTCAAGTCAATTCAAGAGTACCTTGTCTAATAACAAATCCTTTCTTTCCTTGAGTGTTAGCTTTAGTATAGCTAATGTTGCTTGGAATTACGGTTCTCCTTCTGAGAGATGAATAGGTGAAGCCTTTAGAGATTTGTTGGTTCTCTCTCTTGGTAGGAGATCTTTTCTTGTTCTTGTTTCTTCTTTTGTTTGCATTTTGCTGCAATTTGTCCTTGAATTACTCAACTTCTCAACACAAGATTGTCAAGTAACCTCTTGAAGGGAGTTGCATCTTTGGAGTGTCAATGGATCTCATTCAAGCCATTGGAGATTCATACCATTTGGTATCAGAGAAAAGCTCTCTTTGAAATTAAGTTTATGTGCTTATTTGTTTAATATTGATTAAAGAAAGAGCAAATTGATAATATGCAAAAAAGGCAAAGTAATCTGGAATTTTTTGGACAGGAAATTACATGTGAAAAGATTGAGATTAAAAGCATATTAAATGAGGTTAAAATTGAATGATGTTGTCCAGTTTGAGTCTTTGTTTAGTTGGGGTTCTTTGGAAACAAATTTGACCTGATTCGGATTTGGTTTTTGGGGTCAATTGAATGCAAATGTGGACACTGTTCAGAAATTGGACTGTTGAGAACATGTGGATTAAACTGTCCATATATTGTGTTATAACCATTCAATTTGTGCTTAAATTCATTCTCTTCTAGTTGTGCATCTGTCTAACTTGGTTTGACTTGATTTGGAGCTATCATCACTAAGTTATTGCGATTTTTCTGATAGAATGTCTTGCTACCCTGTTTTATGGAATATTTGCCTAGTACTCATGGATTCTTTGAATTGAGCTTTCAATTGTCTTTGTTTTGAACTTGCAACTCCTCTTGAACATATTATTAAGTGTTTTCCTATATCTTTGTGGGAATTGGACTTCATTCTTTGACTCATACTCTTGAATTTATCATTGGCACTCTTTGCACACTACGTGTTTGATAAAATCCTCTTTGGCTTCGTTTTCTTATCTATTGAGAATTGCTTGCTTAATTTTCTTTGGGTATTTTCTTATAACTTGGAATTTTTTTAAAAATGTATAGAGGAGCAAGAAATTATGGGGGATTTGAGGAATACAATATTAGTTATAACTATGGTGGCTATAACTATCGGAGAAATGCTTATAAATATAGTATGTATTTTGAGAAACAAAAGGTGAGGGCTCCTAATTATAATCAATTGAAGCTACCCCTTTTGCTTGGATTATTTGATCCGGAAGAGTACGTAGATTGGGAAGGAAGAGTTGAAGCCTTCTTCTATGCCTATGAAATATTTGAAGAAGACAAGGTTCAACTAGTCATAGAGTCTTTTACTTCATCGTTCTAGCTTGGTGGAAATATATCCGTGAACATAGGTGGAGAAATTGGAGAACACCAACCATAACTTGGGAATCATTAAAGAGTGTTTTAAGGGATAAATTTGAGATTCTTAAGTATGAAGAAGTAGAAACATCCATTGGTGAATTGTGTGAACCTTTGTGCAACAAAAGTGACTATGTTTATATGGAGGAAAATTATGAAGGGTGATCCAACGGGAGTAGGCACCATGAGATGCTAAAACTGGAGCAAATCAATAAAGCATCAAGAGTTGAAGAATCTTCGATAGGCATTAAACTCTCGCAAGCTAAATCGAAATTGAAGGAAGTGTGGAAGTGCATGTTGAAGAAGACATGTCTAAAGAAGATTTTTGTGATTTCATGAGTGACATGAGCTTTTAAGAAGAGGAGAGCATTGAGATTGAAAGAAAAGATAAAGTGGAAGAAAAAGAGAGATTATTTGAAAAAAATCAAGTTTCTTTGGTTTCATTTCTTCTTTAGATGAGAAGTGTTAAAAAGATGAGAGCTCTAAAGAAGAAAAGAATGGCCTTGAGAATAATGAGAGAACAAAAGAAATGAGTAAAGAAAAACGAGAAAATTCAAAAGAAGAGTTGAATGTATTTGAAAAGAGTGAAGACATAAATTATGTTGCTAACCAAACTAACTTTTCTCTTGCTAGTGAATTTCCTTTTGTGCAGAATTTTGGAGGACCAAGCAAGAATTAAGAAGGAAGACTTGGCTACTAATCCATCAAAACAATAAGCTTCTTTCCTTCTAATTCTTACTTGTGCCTTGAGATTTATTTTAAGGAAACTATGTTGTTCTCACTTGTTTTCATACAAAATGGAGATCATTTCATTTTCTGCAACTCACTTGGAACGTCACTTGAAAAGAAATATTTTCTTGAGCTTAATCATACATGTTCTATCTTCTATTCTCCTTATATTTATTATTATTACTATGAGGAATAGGTTGCTCTTTGGTAAATAGGTTTATTATTACTATCATTTAAAACTTTATTTGAAAGGGCTTTTGGTTTCAAATTCTTTCATGTGCATTATAAGGAGTTCTTGTTGTCGAGGAAGTTTGAAAACCAAATGGGTTCTTATTTTAAAATGAGGGACACTAATATTTTGAGTTTTTGGAAACTAATGAAGCTTTGTTTGTGTTAGGAATAGAAGACCAAAGAAATAGTGGTGGAAAATGAGTGCTTCTAAGCCAGACGAACTCTTCAATAAGCTTTCTAACAAACTCATATCCTTCTTACCTTGAATTTTATTTTAAGGGGTTGAAGTTATTCTTAAATGCTTATGCTTTCCATGAGATCATAGTGGGAGCTTTATGTACTATCTTTCGAACTTGTGAACTATGTCTTATTGATGTTCAATTGTCTAATTATTTATCTTTTCATGAGTCTCTGTAGAATCAATTGTTGACTAGAGATGCTAACGTTGAACAATCTTGCTTTGATCTTAAGTGTAGACATGATATTCTTGATACTATTTCTTTGGTTGTTGATTTGTTTCCTTCTTGGACACCTATGTGGGGCATGATTCCTAGTTACTTTCTTGATCCGTTTGTTGGAAATTTTATTGTAAAGAAAGTTGAAGGCTATTTGTGTTCTTTGATTGGAGATCTCCTTAATAAGTCTATTAGGAGAAATGTTGAAAGATGTTCTTATATGATACCCTCCTTTGAAACTTTTGTCACTGCCCTTAAGAGAATTTCTCCTTTCGAAAACCATTTCTCGAATGTTGAGTTTCAACTTGAAAGTCACTTGATGACCATAAGCTCCTAATTGGAATTGAAGTTTTGAAAGCTTTCTTGATTGAAACTATCCTTGGTCTTCAATTCTAGCTCTTGCATTTTGAGAAGTCTATGTTCTTGTTAATTTCTAAAAACAAGAAGAAAAGTGATTTGGAGTACTTAAAGCTTTTCATTTAGTTTTTCTGAAAACTATCTTGAGAAAAGACTTTTGGAACTATTCTTGATGAAGAAACATCTTTGTTATTTTAAAACTTTCATTGAAATTTGGTGGAAAGATATTTTTCTAAATAGAGTGCTAGTTCCAAACAAGAATTCATTTGTTATTTCTATGAAACATGAAATTATTGGTACCTTGTTGTATCCCATACCTCTCAACAAGTTCTTGAAGAAATTTTTCTATGAAGAGTGTTAGTTCCAAACAAGAATTCATTTGTTATCCCTATGAAACATGAAATTATTGGTACCTTTTTGTATCCCATACCTCTCTACGAGTTCTTGAAGAAATTTTTCTATGAAGGAAAATTTTGGTAGTCTTGGGATTCTAAAAATAAACAATCTTATACTTTCATTGATGAATTCTTGGATTTCATGTCAAAGTCCTCATGGAAGAAAGATCTTTCAAATTTGGTCTTGGATAACTTATTTATTTCAATTCGATTCTTGGCCTTCATATGGATAACCTTCTTGAACTTTCTTTTGGTTTTGTGAATCCTTGTGGATTGAAAAGTTCATGGAATTTTAAGAATAATTTTGATTATATGAGGTTTCATTATGTTGTTATCCATGAATCTCTCTTAAAAGACTTGGAAAATGAAAGTTTGAACTTCCATGTTCCTTTTAAAGAGATGAAGAATTATATTATGGGAATTCATGGATGGGTTTTACGATTTGAAAAGGATGAAAGTTTTCAATTTCGTTATCCATCTAAGGATTGTGGCTTTAAAGCTTGCTTCGAAACATTCTTGACAAGTGTGTTCTTTAGAAGTTGTTTCTTAAACCTCTTTTCTCAAATTCTTAAAGAAACTTTAATTGTTTGGAATTTTGAAACTTTCTGTAACTTCTTGTTCTTAACTCTTCAATCCTTTGAAAACCTAAGTTTCCACTATCATATTTCATTTAAAGAAGTTTTAAGAATTGATGTTATTGCGTGGATGCATCTACATGAATTCCTTGTTCATCTTTGTGCCTATCTTGAAAGAAATCATGTAAAAATATTGTGGTTTGTTTTTCTACATTTTCCTTGAGTAAACATAGTTCGAACTTCTTGATGCATACTTGTTATAAGCGTCATGGACCCTTCAAGGAAGATTTGAATAGTTAGTTTTATTTTCTTTCATCTGTCAAAATTTTCCAACATTTATGCTTTGACTTTCATCATCATTCTAAAGAAGTTTTGGAAACATTTAATGAAGGGCCTAAGCTGCAAAATTTCTATGATTTTAATTTTGTTCATTTTTAAAGAAGTCTTGTTACACTTCGGTGGCATTTGTTTGTTTATTCCATGGATAATTCATCCTTGAACTTTTTTATCTATGCAACCTTTGCATTTCATAAACCTTTTAAGGAAGAGTTGTAAAGCTTGTTTTCCTTGTGTTCTAGAAGATCATTTTCTTTTGCTTGCCTAGTTCTTCTCAAAATTGTTCATAGTATTCTTCCTTTGGTTAATATCATTTCTAATGTTGCCCGCCTCTTATGGTTATTTGAAGGTAAGGATCTGAGGATGAATCTTTTCAAAGGAGGGGAAAATGGTATGACCCAGAATAAGCATGAGAACATGAAGAGATTCCAAGGACTAGTTACAAGATCAAGGGCAAGGAAGATAGAAGAGGAAACACAAAAAAACAAGTGTAGAAGAGTTTGAAGCTATAAAAGCCCAAGACCTACCGCCAATGGTAGGTCTACCCTACCATCACCGTTAGGATTTTAGTGCAGCATCGTTTTGAGAGTTCGACCTATTGTTGATGTAGGTCGAGTCCTACCGTCGCCGATAGGTCTCGGGAAGCTGAAGATATTGATGGATTTTTTAACTCCTTTGACCCATCATTTTGATTGTTAAATTTATTTAGACTTGTAATTAAGTAAGTGCCCATCAACTTATCTTAATCAAGATTAGCCATTAGGCTGGGAGTTAATGATTTGGAACCCTATATATATATATGTGTGTGTATTATTGCAGCCATTTTGGACAAGTTAGACATTAAATGAAATAGAGAGAGTTGAACCTAGGGTTCTTTGGGTGTTCTTCCACTTTTGTTGTAAATTAGGAAAAATCTTTTCCATTGTATAATCTACTCAATCAATTCTTGAAGTAATTCAAGAGTTCCTTGTCTAATTCCAAATCCTTTCTTTCCCTGATGTGTTAGCTTTGGTATAGCGGATGTTGCTTGGAATTAGGTTCTCCTTGTGAGACATGAATAGGTGAAGCCTTTAGGGATTTGTTGATTCTCTTCTTTTCCTATTCATCTTTTCCTTCCTTTCTTTTTATTTTATTTGTATTTTATTTCTCTTCTCCTTCTCTACTCACGTTTTGTGTAGGAAATTACCCACAAGAAATTCTGGCAGTACTCTGGTGATATTCCAGCTAGGTGGATGTCTGGCAAGATGCAATTTGAGACAGTGAGATTCACTCATCGACATAGCAGCGGCGGTTTTTTTAATTCAAACAAACCAATGATAAGCTTCTACTATTCTCTTCTTTCTTTCCTTGTTTGATTTTGCTTAAGTGTCTACTTGAATTGTTTTATGGGATTGTTGATGTGCTTGTTAGTGTTTCTATAGGGTTATACTATTTTCTTTGTCATATCTTTTGTCACACATTATCACACATGGGAAACATTAAGACATTTATAACGCACGAGCTATACATTTTGAGTGATTATGAGTAGTGTTTATGTCACTCCTTTTGCCGTCTTTTTTTGTGCTTGTGTGTTTCTTCCATTACTATCGTGTTTTTGTTTGTATTTCATTTGGGTTTGTTGTTGTTGCCTAGGTGAGTGTTGCTGTAGACATCATTTAGCTCTGCCTCGCAAAAAGCCTAGCACCACCTTCGGTAAATGCATTACCACTTCCAAACAAGCTCAAGTCGATGATCCCGCACCCAAGCCTACACAAATCCAGCCATTCCTCCTTTCCTCGATAGACTCTCCCAACTAATAAAAAATGGATCACTGATCGGGGCCATTTGAATATGATAGTTGGAATCCTTTGATAAGCATGTGACTAAGCATCTAAAATTAACCACTTTGTTCGGTAATATGGGTTGGGAACCTCTTCTTCACCTCTTGGGTGATTACTATCTGACCTTGTCTGTGAATTCTATGCCATAATGCTCCACAAAATAGATAAAGAACTATCCACTATCATTTCTACAATTAAAGGGGTCTGGATTATTTTGGAAAGGACACGTTTAGCGTCCATCCTAGGAATTAGGGACGAAGGAAACACGATCACCCTAGATGCTAATAAGAAAACCGTCCAAGAGGACCCTGATTGGAGCTATGAGGTGATAACTATCACCTCTAAATCCATCCTTGTCTGGAAGATAGGAGACATATTCTTCTCAGGGGTGTCTTTCCCAACCTTTTACCCCATGCATGAGCCTATTTTTTTTGGTCCATACCTTAGTCTAGAAGGGGAGAGGGCAGAGTGAAATTCGGATTTTACATCTCCATATGATAATAAAAATACATAACCGGTCTCCTTTTTCTGTGGTTTCATTAGTGTAAGTTAGTACTTAGGCAATTCGTGCAGTGTGAATGATTTTGTTTGTGTGAGTAATAGTGTGACACACAATATGAAAACTAATAAATAACACAAACATATAAGATACAGCAATTGGTAATGCAGTTTGGCCAAGCCTAAATCTACGGGGCCATGCCCAGAGTGCAAATCCACTAATAACTATCAACACAGTACAAGAAAACACCTAGCTAATTTACACGTCTAGTGTTTCCCTAGTGGAATCAGTGCAAACTCCCTTTGCACACTGCACAATTGAATCCCTTCAACTCTTCAAGGCTTCCCCTTGGAACAAGTTGCTTGATATTGAATTCTTCAAGTCTTCCACACTGTTGAACCGCAGCACAACTTCTATCCCTAGAAGCTATAGTCGTTGAAACAAGAGCTCTATTGAATTATGAAGGATGAACAAAAGTATCAATAAAGAATCACAGTGTTTGAAATTTGTGACTGCACAAACTCAACCACCATGAACCATCATCTTCTCTCTTGCAGAATATCTTCGAAGAATTGTAGAACGCTACCCTAAAACTTCAATTACATTGCTTTATTTATAGATGTTGAGGCTCTTGGACCAAGGATTTAGTTTCCCAAACAAGACTTCTAGTTTAGATTCCCTGCAAGTCCTATTTTTCTTAGGATTCTAACCTTTCCTTCTACTTTCAAATTTCCTTAACTAGGCTTCCATATCATAGCTCATAATCACAAATTCTTTGAGATTTATCAAGTTTCCTAAAATGATGCCAATACATAGTGCTGCTGCAAACCTGTAGCTTTTGTGCCATCACACAACTAGCCTATGTGGCCATACTCAAGCTATGTGACAGGTTTCTACAAACTCCCCTTTTAGCATTGTTTTAGATCAAATACCAATGAGCTACATAGACCTTCATGGTTCATAAGAATCCCATAGTATCCATATAAAACCATAAGTATGAATAAAACAGATAGCTCAGAGGCTACCGCATAAAATAATAAAAAAATATCCGAAGTCCATGCAAACTATTAAAAACATAAATTAAAGTATTCAGTTCAAGGCTGCACCCAGTCACCACATAAGGTCAAGCAAAATAATTTCATAATTAGATTTGCAGCCTGATACTCATCTCCCTTTTTTATCTAAAATCATGCTCAGGAGAGCTTATCCTTGAGATTCTGCAAGCCTTGCTGTATTTGAAAGACAGAGCCCATAACACTTGAAAATTGTTGATTGAGGAGGTTTAAGTTGGTGGTTACCTCAGAAGACTCAGTATTTGGAGGA
Source organism: Catharanthus roseus (assembly GCA_028651295.1). NCBI lineage: Eukaryota > Viridiplantae > Streptophyta > Magnoliopsida > Gentianales > Apocynaceae > Catharanthus > Catharanthus roseus. The sequence goes on from JAPQWS010000102.1 coordinate 5,768,398, forward strand.
GAGGGAGTGGGTAAGGCCAACTTAGTGTTGGGCTACTTCTTTTTAGATAACTGCTGCTTGGTAGACCTGCCTGCGCCCGTGTGTCCTTGTGTGGATGGAGTTGGAGAAGGTGGCACCACACTAACAGGTACAATCTTTGGCATCACCAGAGGGTCTAGTGTCCTTACCCAGGAATCAGAAGGCAAAGAAAGACCCCTGCAACTCAGTAGATATCCAGAAATCAAATAGGGACATGGAAAAGCAATCTTACTAGCCTTCTTTTGGTCTATCTTCCTAAGGATGTTTCTAAAGATAACATTGCATATGTTGATCCTTTTCCTGGTGGCTAAGGCATAGAGAATATGAGCTCTTTCTTTGGGAACAGCAGTGACATTTGTAGTAGATAGCCATTTTTCACACAATACTCTAAACAGGGCTCTGTATGGCATTTTCATCAGGTTTGAATTGAGCCTTTTAGCTTCTAGCCAGATAGCCCCTTCATCTCCAGCTAAGACCTAGGTCACCACATCAAATTCAGGTTCCTCATCCAGACCAGTTCCTTCAATGTCACTAAAGCCAGCTTAGATAGCGTGCTATATCGGCAGGTGAGAAGTCAATAGCATGCCCCCTCACATATACTTGACCATAAGCTAGGCTCTCAGGATTCCCAAACTCCTTAGACAGGTTGGCATAAAATCCTTGACTAAGTTCTCATTGTATTATTCAGCAAATATAGCCAATTCCACAAAGCCCATTCCGAGTAGCAACTCCATCATATTGTACTGTTCCAAACTTTCCTGAGTGATCCTTTTCTCAGCCATAATTGGTTTGTGTATTAGTTCCACCATTCTCAATTCAGCAGTCTTTGTTTAAAGTTTTGTTGAGTGCATTTTTGGCTTTAAGAGAAGCAGAGAGAGGAGGAGTGACAACTCATGCCCTTTTAGCACTGGTTTTTTAAAATGAAGCTCCCTTAGAGCTGCTCTAGTCCTTTTTCTCCTCTGACTTAGTCCAATGCCAGGGCTCACCCCTATAACCTCTAGGTCTCACCCAGAGCTTCCTTTTCCTTTAACATGATGTTCCCCCTTAAAACCTTCCTCAATTCATTCATTTATATCTTCCATGGACAAATTTATTGAACTTCTAATAGGTACAGGTAGAAGTACATCAATAAGAGACAGTTCATTAATAAAGTGGTGCACAGGGTGTGCATCAATAGACAAAACCTCAGTACCCAATTTTTCAATAATTGGTACAGACAGTATTTTTTCGAAAATATCTAGGCACATGCGCATGTATCATCAAACGCAAAGTAGAAACAGACAGAACAAGAAATAACAAATGATTCGGCATGAATGAAATTTGAGTGCCTGACAGTCTTAGCCTATACATGAGCAAAACCTCATCTGGAGAACCTAAATAATGGCCAAGGGACAGAGAGTTCACTTCCTGATTACCGAAGTACCTAGCGTAGCAGACGATGTAACTGTGCTTGAAGACCCGAGAGAGGAGTATGTGGTCCACGCTAAGGGAGAGAGTGTGCACTCGTAATGTCCAAGAGCTAGAGACTTCCTGGGCCTACTAGGTTGTTCTTCTGCCATTGTTTGTTGTCGGAGTATATAGAGAAGAGGAATGTGTCTCACAGAAGGACTTGTAGAGAAAAACCCTAAGGAATACGAGTAGAAAATCGTTAATAATGGAGGTAAAATAGGTATGGTTTGAAAGACTTGGGAACGTCTATTTGAGTTTATTTAGTGAAAGAGAAAATCCCTTCTTTTTTCGTGTTAGACTCAATAATGGGCTCTTCTTCCAAGGTCATTTATGTGTGAACGGAATTACGTGTTGCTGGTTGATATAAATGGTGTGACATGAGGAGTTTTGAGCGTGAGACGAAAGTGTTCATATCGTGTCACACTGCATGTACCTGTCTAACATTTATGAGGGTGTGAAATAAAAGCATTGTTAGACAGGCATCTCATGCACTACTTGATCACACAGATCCCAAATGCCTGTCTGAGTTCTTTGAATCTCATGGCATCTAGGGACTCAGTGAGGTTATCAGCCAATTGTTTTTGTTTGTTCACATACTATAAGCTCACAGTCTATTGCTCGACTGATTCTTGAATAAAGTGATGTCTTATGTCAATGTGCTTGGTCTTGTTATGTTGCACAAGGATTTTGGTGATGTTGATTGTACTAGTGTTGTCACAGTACATGATCAGCTCCTTCAATGTAATCCCATAGTCACTTAGCATCTGTTTCATCCAAAGGATTGTGTGCAATAGCTCCCTATAGCAATGTACTCAGCTTCTACAGTGGATAGTTAGATATAGTGTTGTTTCTTAGTATACCAAGAAACCAAATTCTTTCTGACATAGAAGTATCCTCCGGACGTGCTTTTTCTATGATCACAGTTACTAGCTTAATCTGCATCACTATAGCCACCAAGATGAGTGGTGGTATCTTTTCTGTAGAATAACCCATACTTAACAGTGCCATGTACATATCTTAGGATGCATTTCACTGCTTTCTTGTGTGACTCCTAAGGATCTACTTGATATCTTGCATATACTCCAAAACTATACGATATATCAGGTCTACTAGCTGTTTCGTAGAGTAATCCAACGATCATGCTTCTGTACTCATGCTGATCCACACTAGTTCCCATCTCATCTTTGTTGATCTTGAGTGTGGTACTCATGGGTGTCCTTACTTTCTTTCCATTCTCCAACCCAAACTTCTTTACTAGATTTTTAGCATATTTTGCTTGAGAGAACTAAACCTTCCTTCATTTGTTTGATTTGCAATCTAGGGAAGAATGTCAGTTCACCCACCATACTCCTTTCAAATTCAGTTCTTATTGATGTGATGAATTTCTCAGTGAGCTAGTTTGATATGGAGCCAAACACGATGTCATCAGCATATATATGTGTTATGAGCACATGCCATGCAAATCTTTTGATGAACATAGTTTTGTACACACTCCCTCTAATATATCCTTTGTTGAGCAAATAGTTAGTGAGCCTTTCATACTATGCTCTTGGAGCCTGCTTTAGACCATAAAGAGCCCTTTTCAACTTATAAACATGATCAGGATATTTTGAATTCACAAATCCTTTCGGTTGTTCCACGAATGCTTCTTCTTGTAATATTCCATGTAGGAAAGCACTTTTAACATCCTTCTGCTAAAGTGTGAAGTTCTTGGCACACACAATGGAGTCCAACAGTCTTATAGATTCAAGCTGTGTGATTGGGGTGAATGTTTTATCAAAGTCTAGTCCCTTTACTTGAGTATACCCTTGTGTAACTAACTTTGCCTTATTGCGTGTGATGTTACCTTCCTTATCAGTTTTATTCTTGAATATCCACTTGGTACCGATCACATTCACACCTTTTGTTCTTGTGACAAGTTCCGATACATTATTTCTTGCAAAATGTTGCAGCTCTTCTTGCATTGCTTCAATCCATTATTCATAAGTGAGAGCTTCTTTGACGTTCTTGGGTTCAAGTGTAGAAGTGTAACATGTCATGCTGATCATTACAACCATCTGATTGTAGTCTTTGCTTCTAGTTCTTAGACCTTCTGTGATGTCGCCAATGACAGCACTTGTGGAGTGATCTTTCAGAAGTCTTACGTCTTTGTTCTTGCTATCTTATTGCCCTGAGTATGAGTCACACTCCTATCGACTAGTAGGTTTGAAGAATCTTCAACATTGCTTTGATCTTTTGGGGTCACTATTACTCCAGGTGTGTTGTTTTCATCGTCAATAGCTTAATCATTAACATTTAGCTGTTGGTGTAAACATCCTCAACAGTCACGTTTACTGATTCCATGAATACTTATGTGCGTCTGTTAAATAGAAGGTATTCCAGAATAATTATGGAGGATTCCAGAAATATTCCTTCATCACTTCTAGCATTGAATTTTGCCAAAGTGTTCTCGATCCTTCAGGATGTAACATTTATTTCCAAACACATGCAGGTAACTTAGCTTAGGTATCCTGTCCTTCTAAATTTCATACGCTTTCTTGTTCATCAAGGGCCTTAAAAACACTCTGTTAATGATGTGAACTGCTATGTTGACTGCTTCCACCCACCAACTGTGTGACAGTCCCTTGGAATTCAGCATCACGCGAATCCCATCTTGAATGTTCTGTTCTTTCTCTTAACCACACCATTTTGTTGTGGTGTCTTAGGTGCTGGGAACTCATGACTGATGCCATATGACTCACAGAACTCTAAAACTGGCTGTTATCAAACTCCTTGCCATGATCACTCCTTAGCTTTTTCAGAGTTGTGTTCTTCGCTGTCTGAATACTTAGGCATATCTTTTTGAACGCATGAAATGAATCTAACTTATTTCTAAGAAAGTCTATCTATGTGCATCTTGAGAAGTCATCGACACACACTAATGCGTACCTTTTTCCACCAGTACTTTCTACATGTGTGGGTCTAGACAGATTAATGTGCATCAGATCTAAGATATATGTTGTAGCGATATCTCCAAGTTGGATGTGCTTGACTCTGACTGTCTTACTGATCTGACAATCTTTACACAGTAACTTACACTCTTTTCTAAATTGAGGAGTTCCTCTGAAAGTTTATTTTCTTCCAAGTTTGTATAAGTGCTTATAGTTCACATGTCCAGTCGTTTATGCCACAGTTCAGCTGCTCCAGTTTCTCCAGTTAGACATATGGGTTTTTTCATAGCATTCATCTGGTAGCAATTATCAGTTGTTCTTGATCCTATGATGATGCAGGTGTCATTATTTGTCAGCACACAACATTGTCTCTTATCAAAATACGCCAATATATCATTATCATCACACAGTTGACTTCTACTTATCATATTGGGATTCTTGCTACATTTAGTGTGCCTACACTAACTACTCTATTTCTCACACCATCACTGAATGTCACACGGCCTTTATACCACACTATATGTCTGCAAGATATTCTTTATTTCCCGTCATATGGCATCTGCATCCACTGTCAAGATACCATACACCCCCGAAATTTTCTACTAGAGATAGATGAGCTACATTACATCTCAAGTCTTCATTTCTGATCCAAATCCATCGCATCTTGACTTCTCCTTTGGTTAAGGCATGTGTGTGTAGCTTTCTTCCTTGCTTCAGATCTCCAATTCTCTTGTAGCATTGATGTCAAAACATGCCTGATCATTTTGCAGCAATCATATATAAGTGGAGACTTTCTAGGTTTATGTTTCTTAATCAAGTTTCTCTTCTCAGCTCGACTGAAGTTGTCTTTGACAAAAACTTCTTCCAACTTGCCAAACGTTGCGTAACTACTCTCATGTTGTTTGACATGTGTACCTATTGTGTGATTAAGATTTGTACCAAGTCCCGATTTCATTCTAGTTGGTCTTCCCATAGAGATTATTTCATCAAGTTTAGCCTTCCCAGTGTTTAATCTTTCTATTTTATGTTCTGCCACGTTTACTCTCCCCGTTGTATCCTTGACTGGAAGTATTAGCTCATAATTTCTTTCTTCAAGAGCATCTTTTTGTTCATGTACCTTCTTTAGCTATCCTTTAGTTCTTGATGTAACTTATCAAGTCCAATTCACTTGGTATAGAGAAGGCTATATTTATCTTGTAGTTCCTCATAGGATACTTCTTCATCACTATAGATGGAATCATTGTCACTGTTATTTTTGTGATCATTGTGCATAGATGTATCTTCCAAATCTATTATCACATTAAATGCCAGTGTCTCACTAGAATCAGTGTCCTCTTTATCATCTTCAAAATCACTTTTCTTATCATCATCACTGAGAGTAGTATTCATGGATATGTTCTTCTTCAATGTGTTGGCATATCCTCTGCTTGGATGTGACCATACCCCTGCTAGCGTCAAACTTCCTTTTCATTGTGCTTCCTTCAGATTTAACCTTATTAGGGCCTTTATATGGATAACCTTCTTGAACTTTCTTTTGGTTTTGTGAATCCTTGTGAATTGAAAAGTTCATGGAATTTTAAGAATAATTTTGATTATATGAGGTTTCATTATGTTGTTATCCATGAATCTCTCTTAAAAGACTTGGAAATGAAAGTTTGAACTTCCATGTTCCTTTTAAAGAGATGAAAAATTATATTATGGGAATTCATGGATGGGTTTTAGGATTTGAAAAGGATGAAAGTTTTCAATTTCGTTATCCATCTAAGGATTGTGGCTTTAAAGCTTGCTTCGAAACATTCTTAACAAGTGTGTTCTTTAGAAGTTGTTTCTTAAACCTCTTTTCTCAAATTCTTAAGGAAACTTTAATTGTTTGGAATTTTGAAACTTTCTGTAACTTCTTGTTCTTAACTCTTCAATCCTTTGAAAACCTAAGTTTCCACTATCATATTCCATTTAAAGAAGTTTTAAGAATTGATGTTATTGCGTGGATGCATCTACATGAATTCCTTGTTCATCTTTGTGCCTATCTTGAAAGAAATCATGTAAAAATATTGTGGTTTGTTTTTCTACATTTTCCTTGAGTAAACATAGTTCGAACTTCTTGATGCATACTTGTTATAAGCGTCATGGACCCTTCAAGGAAGATTTGAATAGTTAGTTTTATTTTCTTTCATATGTCAAAATTTTCCAACATTTATGCTTTGACTTTCATTGATATGAATCGGTTAGACATGCAAGAACATCAAGGAGTTGTGACAAGAGCAAAGGCAAGACAACTAAAGAGTCACAAGGATCAAATTGAGCAAGAGAAGTTTCAAGGCTTAAATTTTGATGTCAATTTTGATGTCCAAGACTTTATGGGGATTAAATTTTGATGTCCAAGATTTTATGGGGCAAAATCCTAATTTTTGAATAAGTTAGAAATTGAAAATTTACCTTGGTAGATAGTTGGAATCCCTTTTTGCCCAAGCTGAAAAATTGCCTCGTACTTTTGGCAATGTGTTGACTAGTACTCTAGAATAGTCCAAATGCAATTAAAACACCTCTATTGTCTTATCAAGTGTATGTATAGGTTATATCTATCCTTTGGGCTGAAAATATGAGAGGGAAAAATTCCTATTTTCTCCCTCAAGTCTCTAAATATGTAGTCTTCCATTTTGAAGAGGAAATCAAGAAATTTTTCAAGACAAAGGTTCTTCTCTTAGTTATTAGTTCTTAGCTTAGTTTTTCTATCTTCTTCAAGGGTGAACTTCCTTGAAAGAAAAAATCACTTGGAAGACTTGTTGAAAGTTCCAAGAGCTTCAAGGTTGATCATAAAAAAAAAATTCCTTCATAATAGTTACTACACTCTTGTAGAAAACTAGTCTTGAGGTCTTCTTCTGTTTCATTGAGGTCTAAGGTTCAAAATACCTTAGGTTGCTTGAACTTTGAAGAAAAGATTTTGTTTAAACTTTTTTGAGGTCTTGGATTTGATATATCCAAGGTTGCTTGAAGTTTAACATTTTCAAGTCCTTTCAAAGGCACTTTCTTCTACTTATTACACTTGTTTCGTTTGTTCTCTCCCTCACTTCTTGGACAAAATTTTATGCTCTTGAAGATCATTCCACATCATTCATCATCATTCTAAAGAAGTTTTGGAAACATTTAATGAAGGGCCTAAGCTGCAAGATTTCTATGATTTTAATTTTGTTCATTTTTAAAGAAGTCTTGTTACACTTCGGTGGCATTTGTTTGTTTATTCCATGGATAATTCATCCTTGAACTTTTTTATCTATGCGACCTTTGCATTTCATAAACCTTTTAAGGAAGAGTTGTAAAGCTTGTTTTCCTTGTGTTCTAGACGATCATTTTCTTTTACTTGCCAAGTTCTTCTCAAAATTGTTCATAGTATTCCTCCTTTGGTTAATATCATTTCTAATGTTGCCCGCCTCTTATGGTTATTTGAAGGTAAGGATCTGAGGATGAATCTTTTCAAAGGAGGGGCAGATGGTATGACCCGGAATAAGCATGAGAACATGAAGAGATTCCAAGGACTAGCTACAAGATCGAGGGCAAGGAAGATAGAAGAGGAAACACAAAAAAACAAGTGTGGAAGAGTTTGAAGCTATAAAAGCCAAAGGAAAGTGGCCCAAGACCTACCGCCAATGGTAGGTCTACCCTACCATCACCGTTAGGATTTTAGTGCAGCATCGTTTTGAGAGTTCGACCTATTGTTGATGTAGGTCGAGTCCTACCGTCGCCGATAGGTCTCGGGAAGCTGAAGATATTGATGGATTTTTTAACTCCTTTGACCCATCATTTTGATTGTTAAATTTATTTAGACTTGTAATTAAGTAGCCTAAGTGCCCATCAACTTATCTTAATCAAGATTAGCCATTAGGCTGGGAGTTAATGATTTGGAACCCTATATATATATGTGTGTGTATTATTGCAGCCATTTTGGACAAGTTAGACATTAAATGAAATAGAGAGAGTTGAACCTAGGGTTCTTTGGACGTTCTTCCACTTATGTTGTAAATTAGGAAAAATCTTTTCCATTGTATAATCTACTCAATCAATTCTTGAAGTAATTTAATTCCAAATCCTTTCTTTCCCTGAGGTGTTAGCTTTGGTATAGCGAATGTTGCTTGGAATTAGGTTCTCCTTGTGAGAGATGAATAGGTGAAGCCTTTAGGGATTTGTTGATTCTCTCTCTTGGTAGGAGATCTTTTCTTGTTCTCGTTTCTTCTTTTGTTTGCATTTTACTGCAATTTGTCCTTGAATTACTCAACTTCTCAACACAAGATTGTCAAGTAACCTCTTAAAGGGAGTTGCATCTTAGGAGTGTCAATAGATCTTATTCAAGCCATTGGAGATTCGTACCAATATTTCACCAAAGTTTTTCTTTACTCATGAACTCCAAAAGAGAGGTGATACTGATGTGTAACAAATGCGATCATCCGATAATTTCGCTAATCTATTCACTAAGACATTACTGACTTCATCATTTGAAAGGTTGGTGAACAAAATAGGAATGTGTAGGCTAAAAAATTTAAAAGATTTATCTCATCGGGGAGAGCAATGTGACAAAATGAATAGTGTACTCTGTTTTCTTCACTAGAAATTTTTTCCCACAGGGTTTTATCCAGTAAGGTTTCAATGAGACATATTCTTTATATAATGGACATTCAAGGAGGAGGGTTTATGAAATTATAATGGATATCCATCTTAATCCTTTATTATGAGATAATTATCCTTTTTGGAGAATAGGGTAACTTAGTCACCATATACCTCATCATCTAGGATATCATTTACCTATCATTGTTATCCTCTCTATCTTTATCTAAGATTCTAGCCTCTATAAATAGCATACTAAGATGCACTGTGAATATGCTTGAAATTATTATAATAAGGTCTTAGAATTCTCTCTACTCTCATGTGTCCCCTACTTAATTTCAGTTCTTAGTTATTTTCCAATCTTTACTTTTACACTTTTACATAATATTTATAATAGATGTTAATTTTTGCTTCACAAAAAGAAACCGAATGCAACATGCAAGCGTTCCTAAAAAAGATTTCAATGTGTTTATCCTTTATAAAGGTTTTTCTTTTAGAGATTAATAATATATAACGTTAGGTTGCGTTCGGTTCCTAGAATTGGAATTGAAATTCTATAGAATTAAAATTCTAAGAATTCTATGAGTTATAATTCCAATTCCTTTGTTAGTTGGAGCAGAATTCATTTCTAATTCCAATTATGTTGTTTTGAACACTAGAAAAATTTATAGAATTAGAATACAAATATACATTTACTCAAAATGTGTATGTGTAAGAATGACAAAGAAAAATGAGTATGTGAGAGAGTACGTGAGTTTTATGGAGAGAAAGTGTGCGTGAGTTTTACAGAGAGAAAGTGTGTGTGGGTTTTAGAGAGAGAAAGCGTGTGTGTGTGTCATGCCCCGTACCCGTGGGCATAAGTGCATGACTCATAAGCCTGGCAGCACCCACGGGCCCTACTTGATGACTGTCATCACTCTGCCAAAATGGATATCCCAAAGTGACCATGGGTACATAGGTTCATGCTTATATAGCATATACACATCATACATATCCATGTGAGATTGAGGTTTCACATTCACTCCCCTTAAGACTCTAGCGTACCTACTAGGCTCTCAGACATAGCCTATGATCAAGGGTGCGGGATTCTAGAGGTGACTCCCACTGGTGTAGCACTTAGCTACACACGGGACCCTAGAGGTGGCTCCCACAAGTGTAGCACTTAGTTCCCACACGTCCTGCTGGTAACCATGCTCTATTACCATAATGTCATGCCTTGGGCCCACGGGCACGAATTTGCGACGCATGGACCTGGCAACATCCACAAGCCCTTCTTGGCAACCGTCCTCGCTATGCCAAAATAGATATCCCAAGGTGACTATAGATACTTAAGCCATGCTTATATAATATACACACTTTTCATACATATCCCATGTAGGATTGGAGTTTTACCGTGTGAGTTTAGAGAGAGAAAATATGTGTGAGACAAACTGTGAGTGAGTTTTAGAGAGAGAAAATGTGTGAGATCTTAAGAGAGAGAGTGTGCGTGAATTTTAGAAAGAGAAAGTAGGTGTGAGTTTCAGAGAGTGAGTATGTTTTAGAGAGAGAATGTGTGTGTATGTGTGCGTAAGAAAATGGGTACAGGAGAATGGAAAATTGTGTAACTAATATGTATATAAATTATTAATTAAAATATTAACCCTACTAAGGACATAAATAAACCTTATAAAAGATAGCAAAAACTTGCATAATGAAGTAGTTGAACTCCTGACCTTCTACTTGGGAGGCCTCAGCTTTTGCTACTCAGACAAGGCCTCATAGCCAATTTTATTTCCATAATAATTATACAAACAAACAACAGAATTAGAATTGAAATTTTAATTTGATTTCTATGCCCCACTTCTATGGCACCAAACACACCTTTAAAGTATATTCTTATTTTTTCCCTCAAAAAAAGTATTTTTTTGGTCGGAATTTTCATTGCCATGAAATCAAGATATATACCATCACAGAGGCTGCATCATCAAAAACAAAATAAAACACTAGTTATAAAAAATATCCTCTAGAGGAATAATCCTATTTTCCTGAGACGCACACCACTCTCTGGCTTAAGCTTCATTCCCTCGTGATGTACCCTCACTACTACGTCCTTCTCTGAGAAAATCCAAGAAATTTGAGTGCTCCAAATTCCATAAATGCCAACACGGAATATCATATCCCCATTAGGTAAGTCTAATTGAGTTGAAGTTCAACTAAGATCATGAGACCAGCACACATCAATCTTATGCTAGAAACTATAATGTAAGGCAAGTGTATATCTATCGTTCTAGTTAGGCTAGAGAAGCACCCGGATGTCGAACTCATGGGACAAAAATCACTAATACAAACTATTCTTCTATTGTCTAATAAATGAAAGCATGTTTTAAGGATTTTAAACTGAATTATGAAAGCTGGAAAATAACTATGAAAACTTAAACCAAGGATCCAATCAAGCACAAACGTCAATTTAGATAAGATTTTTAAAGGCATGTTTAAATAGAAGAATCCTCCTAGTTTCCATTAGTCAATTCCTTTCAAAAGATTATTGTGGATGTGAATTATTGGTTGGGTTTCATTCTCTTTATTAGGATTAACCCTGCCTTTGGGCAAGAATCCACTATTCTCCTAATTGATTAAAGAATAAGCTCTTCTTCCCCTAATTCAATTATGAATGTAAGAAAACAGGAATGAATTAGATTTCTCTAATTAACCTAGGGATCACAATTATTATCTCTAATCAATCGTTAATCCATAATGCCCAATTCTAGTCCTAAATTACTCTTCTTTTCTTAATTCCAAGCAATTCATGCAAATAAACTAATTACCAGTAAAATTGGCAACAATTAAGAACAAATTAAGCAACAAACAATGTTTAATTTAAAAAACTAACAACAATAATCCAACAAAATCAAACTAACATCAACTAGGGTTCAAACACAAAAGTAATCCTAGCCATTTATCATCTCAATCACAATACAAAATTCATGAAATTCATAAGTACAAGAGATAAAAGAAGCCTAGGAATGATTTCGAGAGTCTTCATGGTTCTGAAATTCCGCCTGAATGATCGTTTCTTCGCTTTGAAATTACTCCAATAAAATCCTTCAATCGCCTTTGAAATCCTTGAATTGGATGTTTGATTTTTATTTAGGAAAGATAATTGAGTTTTACTTAAAGGTATTTTCTATAGAAAAATTGCCCACAAGATAACCTCTCAAGCCTAAGGTGAATCCCCACTTAATATCTAAGGAAAAGTCTATTTAAAAGAGTTGAAACGAAACATGAGTTCTTTGCTGCCGCAACTTTTCCAGCCAGGCAAGCTGCAGCTTGCCCGATTGGGAAAGCTTCAGGAAAATATGGTTGTGGTGGCTAGAACTTGCCAAGAAAGTGGCTTTTCTGGCGAGGTTAGTTTGTTTCACTTCTGGGTATTTTGAAGCACTTTAATGTGTTCAGATCTTAATATCTTTATAGGATTTGTAGATAAAGCTCTTAGGATTCCAAAAAAGTTTTAATCAGATCCATTGAACTCTATATCTCAAATTATGATTGTTTTATCAAAAGATGTCAAATTTCAAGATCATGTGAGAAAGCTGATTTTTGCACTACTCTTTCGATGACCAAATGGACTCTGATTGAGATAAATCTTAGCTTTATAGAAGCCTCATGAAGCCCTAAGATCTTCAAGAAGGACAATTATTCAACTAAGGTCATTAAAAAGGTCAAAACCCCACCGGAATCGCTTTGCTTGGCCATGGGAAGACTGACTGGGTAGCTTGGCATTCCTTCCCTTTTTTCATCCATTCTTACTCTGTGAGTTCCCATTTTGGTTTGTTTTCACTCCAAAATCCCACGAGATTTACCTATAATAATAAGAGAATAATTTGAGGGTATTTAGTATATTTTATTTAACAATGTACCTAAAAAACGATGTAAAACCAATGTAATCAAAATGGTAAATTGGACATTATCAGCAGTTTACCCTCATTACTCATTTCCTCCTCTAAGAAAATTCAAGTGATTCGTCTACTCCAATTTTCATGAATACCAACACGAAAGATCATATCCTAACTAGGTATGTGAAATTAAGTTGAAGTCTAACCAAGATAATAAGACAAGCACACATCAATACACTCCCTAATGGAAGAGATACCAACAAAATCATCCAACTGATCTGGTCGGACAAGTTTCTTTTATACCGACGAACTCACGAGTAGTCTCTAATCGCATGGACAGAGGACTCAACCACCTAGTTATACACCGGACAGAAAGGGTCCTCACTACAGTATCTAATGAATAGAAGGGTTTGGTCACCAATCGATCATGCCGAGCCAGTAAAATTTTGTACCCATATCTCTGAGGGGCCTTACGGCTCCATACTTAGCTCCATTCCTTCGCCTCAATCGTCACCGACAAACCACACGCAGCCAAGGAAGCATCACTGATAAGAATTAAACTAAAGAAGCGGGAGATCATCTAACTAATCCAGCCACCGGTCTGTATACGATTATTCTATCAAGAGGACTTGATGATATATCATTCCGAAAGGTCCAGAAATTATCAAGAGGAGCTCAATTTCAAGATCAATTAAGCAGAGCAAGTTGGAGCGAGTTAGAAGGCTCAAGCGAGGAAGAAAGCACCCCAAAATTGTCCCAGGCACGTGTTATACCGACCATCAAACTTTCTTGATCCAACAAGCATCAAATTGCCAAAAAGATTGAGAAGCAGTAGCATGCCTGATTTGACAATTCAGGCAGAGACAACCGTGTTTTTGTTTTCTCTCGATTTTGGTTCGATTTTTAGGTGTTTTAAACCCCTATTTTTGCTATTAATTAACTTGCGTTAGTAAGAAAATAAAATCCCTAAACAATGATAGTTAGTTTCCTAATGTCTTTAGAGTAGAAACACTATAAACCTCTTACTAGCTATGACCCATGCTTGAAGTACGGGATATATTTATAAATTATTAATGTTATAGTAATAGTAAAATTGAAATAGTATATGCATAAATAGTCATAATATAGCAATCATAATATAGAAAAATATATATATATATAACACATATCACTAACTAAAATTTTAACACTACCAAAAACTTACATTTTGCCGACCAAATTTACGGACCGACCTATTTCGGTGGTAATTTTTAAAAGTTACAGACTAATTTCAACATCAGTCAGTAATCAGTTGGTAATTATCAACCGATTTCAGTCAGTCAGTAATTATATAATAACTTCAATAGAGCAAGTAGTCAGAACTAAGGCTATACTACTGATAATTATAATTGATATTATTACTGATATTAGTAGCAAATAGAATAATGCATGATGAATATTGAGCGTGAACCTAAGCCTGCCAAAGAGCAGACCCGTGAGATCTGCTAGGAATTTCTACAAAGCAGCTCCCATGCTTAAGTCAAGGTTTTTTTTTTTAGATTGGTCCCAATTAAAATTATTGGGTACTGAAGTGGCCGAATTTTTTTTTCTTCCGACTCTGGCCATAACGCACAGCGATTGTGCGTTATCCCAGATGATAACGCACAATCGTTGTGTGTTATAACAAATCACCACGCTAATTGCGTAAAAACTGACGTGGATCCTACCTGGCGCTCACTTGTAGATAACGCACAATGACTGTGCGTTATCAAGCTTAGTAACGCACAACCATTGCGTTATTAAGCTTGATACCGCACAGTGACTGTGCGTTATCATGTTATAAAAAAACCCTAGCTTCTTTTCCTAGCCACCGCCCCCTTTCTCCCCTTTATTTTCCCAGCCACCGCCCCCTTTCTCCCCTTTATTTTCCCAACTTCTTTATTCTTCCCCCCTTCTTCCCCCTTATTTCTTCCTACTGTCTTTTTTTTCCAGCAACCTCTTCTCCCTCTTTCCTCTTTCATTCTTCTTCATTTTTTCAGCCTTCCCCAACTCATTCTTCTTCCTTTTCTCATCCTTCTCCTTCATAAATCTTTTTGCAGCCGCCTCCGCCAACTGCCAGGTAAATTATTTTACTCTTCCTTTTTATTTTTTTTATTTCTTCTTGTTATGCTTTGACTTCTCTTCTTTTAATAAATGTGTATTTTATTTTGAAATTTACAGTTAAAAATTAGTTAATCTTAGAGAGTTTCTTTGGAGTACGAAGGTTATTAAAAATTTGGAGTGGAATACGGTAGACTAAAGCTGCATTTTAAATTTTCAGTAAGTTTTTTAGTTATTTAAAAAATTTTTTTGTGTATTATTTATTAAGTATAATTATTTCGTTATTTGTTCATCTTTTTTATGAATTTTATTTATTAATTTGAATTAATTTATTTTTTGTAGAATTGGGTTTTGGATTTATGTTTAAAATGGTTGTTATTAATAAATTTGTACAAATTTGATAATTTTATGTATATAATTGTTTTTTAATTTAAAAAGTGATATTAGGGTGATTTATTATTTTTCATGAATTTATTTGGATAATTATGTTTAATTCATACCTTACTTTATGATTATTAGAATTTTTTTTAATTATTTAGATAATTATTTTGCATATTTCGTATAAATTATTGAGTAGAAAATATGGGAACCTGTAATTTGATATTTTTAATTATTTAGATAATTAATTTGCACGTTAGAAAATATGGGAACCTGTAATTCAGTATTTTTAATTTTTATTTTTTTATACAGTAGAAAAAAAAAAGAAACTTTTCTTTTTTTTTTGTAACTTAAAAATTGTAAAATTTAAATAATACAAAACTTAAAAATCTATTACTAAAATCCAAAATTTTACATTAATTTTTTTTTTTTTTTTTGGTAAAAGTGGGGTTTGGATTTATGTAATTTTGCATTTAAAAAGTGATATTAAGGTGTTGTATTATTTTCATGAATTTATTTGGATAATTCGGTTTAATTTCTTACCTTGCTTTATGATTATTTGAAAATATTTTTAATTATTTAGATAATTATTTTGCATGTTAGAAAATATAGGAACCTGTAAATCGAAAATTAAAAATTTTTTTTTTAACAGTAGAACCGATATTTGGAAATTAATAGTTTAGGAATTAATACTTTGATTTAAACTCTAAAACCGTTAGAGTAAATTTACGAAGTAGTAAAATACTTACTTATAAAATGTACAATAAGTAACCTTGAAAAAAACTTAAAATTTCTAAAACCATTGTAAAAGTACAAAACTTAAAAATCTATTATTAAAATCTAAAATGTTACATTCATTTTTTTGTTTTTTGTTTTTGTCAAAGTGGGGCTTAGGGTTTATGTTTTAAATTGTTGTTATGAATAAATTTTGGCACAAATTTGATAATTTATGTTTATAATTGTTTTTTGCATTTAAAAAGTTATCTTAGTGTGATAAATTATTTTCATGAATTTATATATTTGGATAATTAGGGTTGAATTTTTTACCTTACTTTATGATTATTTGAAAATTTCTTAATTACTTAGATAATTATTTTAAATATTTCGTATAAATTTTCGAGTAGAAAATATGGGAACTGGTACTTGGAAGTTTATAGTTTAGTAATTAATACTTTTATTTAAACTTTAAAACCGTAATAGTGAATTTATGAAGTAGTAAAATGCTTACCTATAAAATATACTATAAGTAAACTTAAAAATTCTAAACTTTAAATACAAGGAAACATAAAAATGTATTATCAAAATCCAAAAATTTACATCAAACAATAAACCGTAAAACTATAAACTTTTTAACAGTAAACCTTAAACAACAAAAATCATAATATTCAAAATTCTACAGGGTACATTATAAAAACTTTAAAAACTCTTAAAATTGATTTTTGAAATATTAAACCGTGAAATTGTTAACGTTGTAACAGTAATCCCTCTTGCATTAAAATCTTAATATGTTAGATAATAAAAAATGAAACTGTAAACTTTTTAACAGCAAACCCTTTAAAAAACGAAAATCTGAATATTTTAAACATTTATTCGATAAAACCATGTAAAGTACGTAACAGTAAACCTTAAAAACTTTCAAATCTTATTTATTTAAACATCCCTAAAAACCTTAAAAACTTTCAAATCTTATTTATTTAAACATCCCTAAAAACCTTAAAAACTTTCAAATCTTATTTATTTAAACATCCCTAAATTTTGCATCCCTGTTTATTTAGAATATGTTTAAAGCTTTTTAATTTTAACATATAGATATTGACACTATAAGAAAATATAATTAATATAGATGGAAGAAGTGACAGCACACGTGCATCCGGGGCCCATTGTCCCTGATGTCTTATCCAGACAGCATGAGCACAGATCTGGTTTGATCTGAAGTGGGGATCGCAAGACGTGTTATACTGACCTTCAGTGTAGGCATTTTGGGCGGAACTTATTCCAGTGCTACAGTACGACTCCCCGTAGATTGGTGGAGATTATTGACAGGACCGGGTTGGGGAGAGTCTTTAGATGTGGTTACATTTGGTTGGACCACGCATTTATTATATCATTTGTAGAGCGGTGAAGGCCGGAGACTCACACATTTCCCCTGACGTATGGTGAAGTGTCAATAACTTTGCAGGATGTACAGGCACTGTGGGGTTTAGGGATAGACGGTATGGCCATTACTGGCCCTAGCTAGAGTGTAAACCCAAAACAGTACTGGATAGATCTTATCGAGAGACTACTTGGTGTGCGGTTGTCTCTCAGCCACTTTTCCGAATACAAGGTGAAGAAGGAACCATTGGAAGCATGGATCCTGAGAGCGTTCACCGGTTCAGAGACGGATGATGATCTAATCCTGCGCACTCGTGGATTTATTTTCTTACTCATTGGCAGACACATGCTTCCCGACTTCTCTTGAAATTTGGTTCACGTACGCTACCTCAGTTTATTAGAGGATTTTGATGCTATTAGGACATATAGCTGGGGTAGCTGCATTCTTGGGTTTTTGTATAGGCAGCTGTGCACGGCGGCTTAGGGAGGTGCACGACAAATTGGGGGCCTTAGTGTTAGTTCATATTTCGGCGTGGTCGCGTATACCTACATTGCGGCCTCAGCTGATGACGGAGATTCAGGCCAACCCTCTTGCTCCTCTTGGCGCAATATGGTGCACAGCATTTGACTGTAGCCAGATGCCTACGCACACTCTGGTTACGTACAGAGATCAGTTAGATTTTATGCCATCTGATCAGGTTCGCTCTATAATAGCTTGTATTATTTGTAATTAATTGTGTTTTTTTTACGTACTTACATTTTTATTGATTTTGAATTTTTACGTGACAGTTTATGTTGCTCCCTTATTATGACCGTCCTCTGGTTCCATCTGACTTGTGGCGGGCAGAGGTCCCGCTCATATGTTACGAGATAGTGGAGTACCACTATCCCGGGCGTGTGATGTGACAGTTCGCATGGGCTCAGATGGTTCCAGATGCAGTTGATACTCGTTTGGACCTGCACCGGATCCAGCTGAGAGGGAATAATAACACATCCTGGGTTACACTGCATGCTATCCATCTCGATGCCTGGAACCAGTGGCGACATCGTGTTATGGATGGTCTTGCTGTAGCTGCTGCGGCATTGTCATACCCCAGTGATGAGTAATCAGATGGTATAGGGGTATCACACGGGTTTACGTCGGCAATCCAGCTAACCGTATACCCGTTCGCATGGATAACAACCAGCCGGAGTGGACAGACGGATGATGGTAAGTTCTTATGCATTTCAGTTATTTATCTTGAATTCTGACGTTTTAATTAATTTATTTATTTAATTTGTTAAATTCTTTTTTTTTTTTTTTACTTCTATGTTGCAGGAGGTGGATGATATGGCTTCAGTGGCGATTCGGGAGCCACCTTCATCTCCTTCACAGATGGCCGTGGTTATGAAGAAAGTGCAGACGATTATCCGGTGGTGTATGGTCTCCATAGGGAGTACTTTGGGATGCACTCCTTCACAGCACGATATCCAGGAGACGTTCCCTGTGCAACCGTGGCGTCGCTGTCCCCGGGAACACGTACCGGACAGAGGTGCTCATGGAGTTAAAAGGGGTGCTCGGAGACATCCTGGGTATGGAGCAGGAGGTGGACGCCCTCCTATACCTCCTGCTCTACAAAGGCACGAACATGTCGACCCCGGCCCAGCAGTGGTTGAGAGGGTTGAGGAATCTGGTAGTGGTCAACCGCATGACGACCCATTTGACAACCCGAACCTAGATATGCCTTCTTTTAGTTTGGGTTTGACGCCCGTTTCCCAGCCACACCCTAGTGGATCCGGGACGTCGCAGATCCTCCCGCGCGCGATTAGGATTTGCATCATTTCAATCACTGCATTCTACAGCCTACGGGTTTTTCGAAATTTCGGGCACCACCTCCTCCAGGCACAGCCAGTTCATCAACGCCACATCAGCCTACATCTTAGGCATCCTTGCCTGACGAAGAGGAGCGGCAGGATCACATGGACGGTGTTCAGCCTCTCGGCTTTGGGCATCGTGTTGGTAAGAAGACTGTGCGGTTCACACCATCCGACTGGCCTTAGTTGTAATTATTATTTTCTAGTTTTCATTGTCAGTTATATGTAATTTAAATTTCTATATAAAGTACTCAGCTGTTGTTTATATTATTGATTTTTTTGTTTTATGTATCTTAACTTTTGAAATATTTTGTTTTAATACTAAGAATTTTAACAAATCTTTTAATTAGCTTGAAAAAGGAGAAAAAAAGAGAGGTAAATGTGTAAAAGAAAAAAGGGGGTAAAACCCTAAAAGAAAAAAAAGAACGGGTCAATTTCTAAAAGGAAAAAAAATTTACCTAGGAAAAGAAATTCTAAAAAAAATAATAAAAAGGGTCCGTTTGTAAAAGGAAAAAAATTTACTCAGGAGAAAAAAAATTCAAAAAAAAAAATAAAATGGGTCAATTTGTAAAAGGAAAAAAATTTACCAGGAAAAAAAAATAATAAATCGCTGAAGATAACGCATAATGGTTGTGCGTTATCCTTGAGGATGACGCACAATAATTGTGCGTTATCCTCACTTTTCACCTCCTCTTTTCCTCTTCCCAGTACAATAATTTGTCCACACCTCCTCTTTTCCTCTTTCCCAGCTCTTGTCACCTCCTCTTTTCCTCTTTCCCAACTCTTTTCAAGTACAATAATTTATTCACAGCTCGGCCACGGCTCTTTTCTATGACAATAATTGGGTTGCAAAGACGTCAAAATAGCTCATCCCGTGAACCCTCCTCATCAAAGGACAATAATTCACCCTCTAATTACTTTTCCCTCTTTCCATCGACAATCCATTCTCTGCCCCTAAACCATTGTATCCTTATAAATAGATACATTCATTCATCCTTCTCTAAATCTACTAAACACATAAACCATATCAAACTTACCTCCCTTAACATTCCAACCATTCTTTTTCAATTCCCGAACCATTACAGTTAAATAATTTTGAAATGGAAGCAATCAACCCTGTTAGACTATAGCTATTTTGGGATTCTAAAATTGTAAAGGATGCATACGGTCCTTATTTTACAAAAACAATTCGAAAAAGTTGGACATTGCCAATCGAATTATTTCACATGCGGAACTAATAAAAAAATATTGAAATATCGAGATATGGATCCCAATCTCTAGAATGTTCGAATGACGATGAGGGTGCCTTCGTACTACGAGGTGCATCGTATGTTTTACTTTAATCTATATAGCATGAAAAATGATGAAGAAATGAAGTATTTATGGAATATTTCGGCCGACCTATCGAAGAAATGAATTCATATTCTTGTTGAATTTGAGCCTATCGAACAACAAAATATTCCAAGTACACACGACAGAAACACAACAACTTTGCCCGAACATATTACGTCCGTAACGTAGATGGTTTCTGATGAACCGTCTATGTTGTACAATACCGTAAACAATGATGGCGATGAGGTTGACGGGTCAGACGGAGATGATGCCGTTTCTAGTCAATCTGAATCGGATGATGACAATGACCCGGAAGAAGGAGAGTTCCATCCTCCCCTGAATCCTTAAAATCTTATTAACCCGATCACCGAAAACGTAGTGCAACAATGGGAGAGCAGCTAATGGTTCAGCAAGGCTAGGTATGACTACACACATTCTAGAGCATTCCTAGATATGAGCTCGGGTTCTCCTATAGATGACATTATAGAATCTGGTACCGTCCGATTACTCGTTTGGAACGACTCCATGACTGACATATAGTTAGGCATAAGATTCATTGACAAAGTACAGGCAGTAAGTGTGGTTCGTAAGTACTCTGTCAGTGTGGAGCATGAGTACCGAGTTTTGAAAAGTAAGATTGATACATGAACCGCAAGATGTTACCATCATAGTGACGATAATTATTGTTCATGGTACATCCGTATAAAAAAGAAAGCCACGCACAATCGTTGGGAAATAACCAGATTCGTCAAGGAACACACATGCCTTGTACAGATTGAACGAAATAAACACAAAAACTTGTCTTCAAAGTTTATATCAATGTCTATATCACACCTAGTTGCCAACGATCCTGAGATGCCTGTTTCGAACATCATTCAAGAAGTGCAGGTAATGTTTCAAACTGGCTGTACTTACAAGCGGGCATGATATGCTCAAAAATTTGCCATCGAGGTTTTTGGTAGTTGGGATACAACCCGGGGACTGTATACGAATTTTTGCATCACAGAACAAGCAGTCCCCCTAATTATGTTTTCAAATTTTTTTCTGGTGTTTCTTGCCATGTATAGACGGATTTCCATATTGTCGGCTGGTAATTTCTATGGATGGAACACACTTAAGTGGATCATACAAGGGCGTGCTGTTAATTGCAAGTACATGGGATGCAAAAAATGACTTGTTCCCACTTGCTTTTGCAATTGTTGATAGGGAATCCTCCGAGAGTTGGAATTGATTCCTTAAAAACTTGTGAGAATACGTAGTCACAGATCGCCACGTATGCCTTATTTCTGATCGCCACAAACGTATTTTCTCTGCTTTTGAAAGTCAACCTTTGTGGCAACCACCATTTGCAGTTCACCGATTTTGCTTACACCACATTAGAGCAAATTTCAACAAGGCTTTTAAAAATAAAAACCTAAAAAGCTTGATGTGGCAGGCTGGAATAGAAACAAAACAATGAAAATTTGACCGTGTAATGAAAGAGTACTTGATGAAGTTGGACGCAGAGAAATGGACACTGTTGCATGATGGCGGTCACAGACACAGTATCATGACAACCAACATTTCCGAAGCACTTAACAGTGTGTTGAAGAAAGCTAGGGTTCTACCTTTAAAAGCCCTGGTTGAACTAATATTCAACAAACTAGTTAAGTACTTTCACCAACACCGTGAAGAGGCAGAAAATTGTGTGCATCTATTTCCAACTCGAATTTTTGACAAGTTCTTGCGAATTTAACTGAAATCAAGAGAACACAAAGTTACAACTTACAATCCGCGAGAGGGAATATACATGTTCAGATCTCCAATCCGGGTTTCTGGTACGGGCAACAACGTCTATACATTGCGGATAAATAATAAATTTTGTAGTTGCGGAAAATAGCAAACATATACATTGCCTTGTTCTCATGTTCTTGCAGTGTGTAGAGAAAATGGGTCAAGAACAGATACTTATGTGCTGGAAATATATTCGCGACAAACGTACAGAAGAACTTACCAAGCGAATTTTCATCCGGTGTTGAGTGAGAGCTTTTGGAGGGATGTCCCTTTTAATTTGACATTCTATCCTCCAAACATGAAAAAAGAACGGGGTAGGAAACAGGGCAAGCGACTTCAGGGGGAAATGGATTATAGATCTCTAGATTCTCCCCCAAGATGTGGTAGATGTCGCATGCTGGGACATAATAGGAAAAACTGTAATGACCCCGGACCGAGCAATGTATAAGTTTGACATCTCCTTTCCACCTATCAAAAGTCTTTCTAAAACCCAGGTTCCTTGAAATAGATGTAATAAAACATGTGTATATTAATGAAAATTTTCTTTCAATTTCTTCTAATTACTACATCATTGCCCTAAATTTTTACAGTTTCTTTAGTATTACTTCTTCAAATAACTTACGATGAAATGGTTAAAATGTAAATATATTTTCTAAGAAAATGATATAAATATCACAAAATAAGTTAAATATAATAAATACAGTCTTTTTAAAAAAATATACAATTATAAGTTTTTCCAAAATAAATTTCCATTAAAAAAAACAATTCATTAAACAAAATACTAAAAAAAATTTATACAATTATAAGTTTTCTCAAAAGAAATTTTGATTAAAAACAAAAAAATGTTCAATAAAAAAATAAATTAAATTAAAAAATTTTAAAAGTTTTAAAAAAATTTTAAAAATTATTAAAATATTTAAAAATTTTAAAAAATTTAAGAAAAAATTACGTGGCTGATAACGCACAACGAGTATGCATTATCGCCAAATCATAACGCACATCCATTGTGCGTTATCAGCCACAAAAGCCTAATTTCGTGATTAACTGATAACGCACAATTGTGCATTATCATTCCAGATAACGCACAACCATTGTGCGTTATGGCCAGAGTCAGATAAAAAAAAAATTTAGCCACTTTAGTACCCCAATAATTTTACTTGGGCCAACCCAGAAAAAAAAAACCCTTAAGTCAATCATGATCCTTTAAGAGCTTTAACGAAACGTATTTAAGAATGCAGTAATAGAGGAGTACCTGTTATTCCATATCTCCATGTGGGACTCTATTGCTCTTGGCCCAGGCAAGGTGCACTGCGGATCGAGTGGGACCGACCCAGCCTGGGGCTTGCTTTTCATTTGTCGTTAGACTGGTCTTGACTGCTAGGCATGCCATTCTGGGTAACATGCTAACTGGACCTTGTGCTTTATGCCCCTAAGCCGATGGGATAAATCCCATCAATCCATGAACATATAAATTCGTTAAAAAAAAAAAAAAGGTAATGGAAAAAAGAGTGGCATATCATGGATATAGAATAAATAAACAATATTTGAACCATGATGTTGAAGCAAGGAATTACATATCTATTCATTTCACTTTTATAACAACCCAACCTTCTTCTCCAAAAATGAATTTCGGTATTGTAACAAAGGAATCCTTCTGCCAAGATGAAATAAAGTCGTAATAAAGACAATGTAACTTGATATTTTGTTTAATTGAGAGAAAGGTGGAAGAATAGGTGAGTATCTAAATTATCTACTGTAAATATTAATTGATATATGTTTCCAAATTTTAAAAGGGAGACTAAAGAATCTGTTTAGTTATGTGACATTGAAATTCTTTATTTGAGTTGAACTCATCCTTTTATTTTAGTCTAAATCTTTGAATTTCTGAAGACTTTAATGTGAGATGGTAATGGTAATGATGACAGGAATAAGAGGAAAATAGAAGAAAGATAGTTTGCAAGGACATACCATCTTCCTTCTCAATTGGTCATATGTGCTTGGATAGCAATTAATTTTATTCATCTTAAACATGTCCACAAAGATCATCACAAATGATTAATAGGGTTTCTAAGTCTGATTTGTAATTTGGTTAGTATTTGAACATGTAATGCATTTGAAAGGAGATTATAAAGACTATTATATTATTGGTATGTGTCTTACACATTTAAATCATTAATGTTATCATGTGAGATGATAAAAGTAGAAATTAAAGTAGTTTTCAACCAATTTCTCAATAAATAATATGTTTGTAAAAGATGTAACTAACGAACCCTGCGGCAAATAAAAAAACTAAAAGTACCCTTATAGAAATATTAATGAAACAATATTCAGAAACAATAAGGTTAATACACTACTTCACAACTGGCTTAACTACTTGGAGGAGCTTAGTTGAAGGGTACAAACATCTCAAGTATAGGTTAGCTTTGGGAAGTTTGCAATGGGAAGACATTGAGATTTTGGTTGGATGATTGGCTAGATGAAGGCAGATTGTTGGAACTGTGTCTTTTTGCAGCCGTCTGTTTTCTCAAAAGAAATTTTGATTAAAAAAAATGTTCATTAAAAAAATCAATTAAATTAAAAAAATTTCAAAAATTTTTAAAAAAATAATTACGTGGCTGATACCGCACAACGAGTATGCGTTATCGCCTAATCATAACGCACACCCATTGTGCGTTATCAGCCACATAAGCCTAATTTCGTGATTAACTGATAACGCACAATGATTTTGTGTTATCATTACAGATAACACACAACTATTGTGCGTTATGGCCAGAGTGAGATAAAAAAAAAAAAAAAACTTAGCCACTTTAGTACCCAATAATTTTACTTGGGCCAACCCAGAAAAAAACCCTTAAGTCAATCATGATCCTTTAAGAGCTTTAACGAAACGTATTTCAGAATGCAGCAATAGAGGAGTACCTGTTATTCCATATCTCCATGTGGGATTCTATTTCTTTTTTGCCCAGGCAAGGTGCAATGCGGATCGAGTGGGACCGACCCAGCCTGGGGCTTGCTTTTCATTTGTCCTTAGACTGGTCTTAACTGCTAGGCATGCCATTCTAGGTAACATGCTAACTAGACCTTGTGCTTTATGCCCCTAAGCCGATGGGATAAATCCCATCAATCCATGAACATATAAATTCGTTAAAAAAAAAAAAAGTAATGGAAAAAAGAGTGGCATATCATGGATATAGAATAAATAAACAATATTTGAACCATGATGTTGAAGCAAGGAATTACATATCTATTCATTTCACTTTTATAACAACCCAACCTTCTTATCCAAAAATGAATTTCGGTATTGTAACAAAGGAATCCTTCTGCCAAGATGAAATAAAGTCGTAATAAAGACAATGTAACTTGATATTTTGTTTAATTGAGAGAAAGGTGGAAGAATAGGTGAGTATCTAAATTATCTACTGTAAATATTAATTGGTATATATTTCCAAATTTTAAAAGGGAGACTAAAGAATCTGTTTAGTTATGTGACATTGAAATTTTTTATTTGAGTTGAACTCATCCTTTTATTTTAGTCTAAATCTTTGAATTTCTGAAGACTTTAATGTGAGATGGTAATGGTAATGATGACACGAATAAGAGGAAAATAGAAGAAAGATAGTTCGCAAGGACATACCATCTTCCTTCTCAATTGGTCATATGTGCTTGGATAGCAATTAATTTTATTCATCTTAAACATGTCCACAAAGATCATCACAAATGATTAATAGGGTCTCTAAGTCTGATTTGTAATTTGGTTAGTATTTGAACATGTAATATACATTTGAAAGGAGATTATAAAGACTATTATATTATTGGTAGGTGTCTTACATATTTAAATCATTAATTTTATCATGAGAGAAGATAAAAGTAGAAATTAAAGTAGTTTTCAACCAATTTCTCAATAAATATGTTTGTAAAAGATGTAATTAACGAACCCTGCGGCAAATAAAAAAACTAAAAGTACCCTTATAAAAATATTAATGAAACAATATTCAGAAACAATAAGGTTAATAAACTACTTCCCAACTGGCTTAACTACTTGGAGGAGCTTAGTTGAAGGGTACAAACATCTCAAGTATAGGTTAGCTTGGGAAGTTTACAATGGGAAGACATTGAGATTTTGGTTGGATGATTGGCTAGATGAAGGCAGATTGTTGGAACTGTGTCTGAATTTGGTCCCTCTGGAGGCACTCCACGATTCAGTTTATCACTGCTTTACTGCATGTATTGAGGAGTATATATCTCCTATGATTCATTGTTTCCCTCCTTATGTTTTGGAGAAGTAGAGTTTGGCGGTTTCGTCTGCGCGAATGAAACCTGATCAACCAAGGTGGACTTTGGATAGCAAGGGTGTATCGACATCCAAGACACTAAGACCTCCAAACACCCATTCCTTTCCTGCCGAGCGTTTGGCATGGAAGAATTTGAGGAATTACACCTTATTGTGTTTCTTGCGTCGGAACACTGGAGTCAGACCTCCATGCATTACGGGATTGTCCAGCAGCGACAGCACTCTGGCGGCTTTTACTTCCACCTCAGAAGTTGCGGAAGTTTTTTCGGGTACCCGAATGCCCTTAATTGGCTTGATTGGAATTTAGTCCAATAGTGGGATTCTAAAGTTCTAGGTGTCGGTTGGACTATCATGTTCCGTGACTTATTGGATTTGGAAATGCAGTAATGAAATCGTCTTCTCTAATGAAAATGAACCCTTGCCTTTTAGTGTGAAATTGGATTTCATTAGGAAGGTCTCAGCTCGAGCACTAGTTGATCATCCTTGTATAATATAAAGTTCACATTTTCAGCGTAACTAGCTTAATATAATTTTAACTGGTACTCCATAATTCATAAATACACTTTACTGCAATAACAACATGCCACTTAAAACCCCATAACTCTTAAATAGGAGTCCATCATAGCCCCAAGCATGAATGAACATCATGGCACCAATTCCGATCTAGCCCACCAATATGATGTCTACCTCTGCGTCAGCGAACTAATTAATCACTTATCATAACTCTGATCACGCTTGCTTATGCTGATCTTGATCAGAAGTTTTTAGGCATTTGTAGGGAATACTAGATCAATAATAGTATATCTTTTACATAATATGTCTAATTAAGTAGTAAAACACTGTATCGAACCTATCCCTGCTATTCCCACTATTCCTATGTAATCTTCAACTTGGCTTATTGGTAGATTAGATTGGGATAATAATCTCCTTATCCAACCATTGAGTTGAGGTGGTTAAACTAATGATAAGGAAGTAAAAGCCGCAATGAAAACTGCAAGTTGCTGAAAACACATGATTGGGATACCCCTTCCCTTCTAAAATTCTTCTTGATAGAGTGAAACTTGCGGCTAATTACCAACATCGAAGGCAAGAATAACTCTGATAAAAGATTATAAATGTTGTGATTGTCGGAGGAATGTGTCCCGAGAAGAACAAAAACTGAAAAGGGTTGATTATTCTTAATAGAGCAGAAGCATGGCCGAGCCGACCACCCATGGTTACCCTGATGAATTTAAAGAAGCTTTCAATTTTAGTTCATGAATGTTGGAGTTATACATTTATATATAAGAAATAGAATATAACTTGTGAAGAGGTAATATCAAATCTGTTGGAAGAAACCAAATCAAAACATATAAATAATAGAAGCGGAAATAAAAGATCTACTTCCATCAGGAATCCATACTAGCTTGAGCAACCAGTTTTGTTTAGAATTATACCTCTTAGAGACCGTACGATTACGGTGTTCATTCGACGCACGATCAGGACTTTGTGCAGTCCGGTATCTATGGTACTGAATTGCACAATCAAATTGAACCTTAGTAGTTTCGGGGTTTGGTGCTATATAAACACTGAAACTTTGATTTTTAGAGTTGAGAGAGAGAGAGAGAGAGAGAGAGAGAGAGAGAGAGAGAGAGAGAGATTCTTGGGAAGAAAATTGAAAAACCACCAGACTTATATCGCTAAAAACCAATTTTCTCATCTTAATCAGTCCCACACTAATACTATCCAATCGGTTATCCCAATCAGATATTGGGCCAAACAATGGTAAACACGATTATTAAACCCTTAATAACATTTAAGTAACAGCCCAGGGATCTTGGAGTGCAACCCAATAGGTTTCTGCAATGTGGGTCGCGATATATTATCACAAATAATCAGTGGTGTCTAGTAACACATCATTCCCAAATTACAAGAATTTAATGATTTGAATTAATCATTCTAGTGATCATAAACTTGATCATTTTGTCCGTGATATCCAGATTGAATACAAGCCATGAAATGTATCATACTTGCAACATTCAATCATATCATTTCTTGATTCGTGAGTAAACTAATTAAAATGACATTGATATCCTAGTATCAATTCATTTGTACACGGCCATGTTTAGTCTTACTCTATTAAGGGTCCTTAGATAGCATTCACGTTACGTAAGAGGGACAAATTCTATCTTGATCACAGTCATCCCAACCCATGATTCCAAATATACCCAATTAGTACTTTTATAGCTAAGCCTATCACGGATGGCGTTTTTCACTATCAAAATATATTTCTTTCTCATGTGAGAAGTCTTGTGTATCTCATGTCAAAGAATCATATTCACCATAAACACTATAACAATCACTTATGATACTCATATAACAATCCCTATAGTATTCTCATGAGGTTGGTCTAGTACATAGATTTTCTAATCATGTACCCATGTGTTTATGAAATACAACACACACTAGTCACACATTAATACTGTCCCAATCCATTATGATGTTTCGACTAGGGAAAATTCAAGAATAATTCTAGGGTCAATATTATGTACAATTATACTACGCAGAAATTGATAAACATAATAATGGAAATACCTTTTGTTATATAAACAATGAGACAAGTACTTTAGACCAACAAAAGATTTGTCTTTATAATATATACTCCAATATTCTCCCACCTGCACTAAGACCAATCTTCAATGTATCTAACATCGATAGAGTTAGTGTGATGATCATGCTTCTACTACGTCGGAGGCTTCGTCAATGTATCAATGATATATCATCTATTTGTACTTTGGATATCTTCACATCTCCTCTCTCAATGACTTCTCAAATGAGATGGAAACGTCGAAGTATGTGTTTGGATCGCTAGTGAGATCACGGTTCCTTATCTTGTGCAATGGCCCTACTATTTCACAAATGACCTAATAGTGTCCATAATGCCAGATAAGATGCAAAGTTCATTAATAAACTTCTTGATCCAAACGGCCTCTTTAGCTGCTTTGCTGGTAGCTATATATTCGTCTTCTGTTGTACAATCACTTAATGTTTCTTGCTTTAAACTTTTCGAACTCAAAACACCTCCATTTTGGGTAAAACACAAATCTAGATTGTGATCGAAAGTCATCTTTATCAATATAGAAGCTTGCATCAGTGTAGCCTCTTACAATAAGCTCTTCCGCACCTCCAAATATCGAGAATGTATCTTTAGTCCTTTGTAAGTACTTAAGAATAATATTGACAGCAATCTAGTGATGTTCATAATTTGAATGGTATCTACTTGTCATGCTTATCGCATACGAGACATCAAGGCGAGTGCATAACATAGCGTACATGATAGATCAAATTGCAGATACATATAGAATCTTTTTCATGTGTTCTTTCTCTTCATATATCACAGGACACTAAGCTTTTAAAAGAACAATTCAATGTGCTATAGAAGTGAATCCTTTTTTCGACTCTTGCATGCTAAACCATTTTAGCACTTTGTCTATGTATGTACTCTAACTTAGACAAAAAAAATCAACGTGATCTATATCTATATATCTTAACACCTAAAATATAAGTGGCTTCACCCAATTCTTTCATGGATGAAACAATGTCTCAACCAAGTCTTTACATACTCTAGCATAAGGATGTCATTTCCCATCAATAGTATGTCATCTACATACAATATCAAGAAAACAATCCTTTCCCAGTAATCTTGTTGTAAACACAATGCTCATCTTTATTTATAATGAATCAAAATTCTTAGACGTCATCATTAAAATGAAGATTCCAACTCCTGGATGCTTGCTTTAGTCCATATATGGACCTTTGCAGCTTACATACTTTACCTGCATTTTTTGGAGTGAGAAAACCTTCAGGTCGTCTCATATACAAATCCTCATGAAGATATTCCATAAGGAATGCGGTTTTGACATCCATTTTCAATAGTCATAATCATAATATGCAGCTATGGCAAGCAAGATGTGAACGGATTTGAACATAACTACTGGCGAGAATTTGTTTGTAGATATGTAGGTATGTAGATTACCAATCATGTCAATTTTCTTCTTGAAACCCCACTTGAATCTTATGGGTTTTAGTCCTTCAGGTGGGCCAACTAAGGTTCATACCTTGTTGACATACATAGATTCCATTTCAGATCTCATGGGATCAAGCCTTTCAGAATCAAGTATTGCAACTTCTGCTTTATAGGTAGTAGGCTAATCTTCATCCATGAGTAAGACATAAAAATGCCGTGTAAGGAGAAATCCATATCTCTCTGGAAAATGGCGAATCCTATCAGATCTTTGCAGTGTTTTTGTTTAGTGAACAGATTCTTGTGCAACATCTTCATGTTGACTCTGTTCATGTTCCATCTAATTTTCAGTGCTATCTCGGGAGTTTGGAACTATTTCAGGTTCTATATGACTCCCGCTATTCCTTCTAAAAATAAATTCTCTTTCTAGAAAAACTCCTAAGTGAGCACCAAATGTTCTTCTCTTTAGGATTATAAAAGTAATATCATTTAGTCTGTTTAGGATATCCAATAGATGAGCACTTATCAAATTTGGGTTCGAGCTTTCAGAAGCTTGGCATTTTGCATAACCCTTGCAACCCCAAAGAGATACTAGGACGTTTCATAGTCCATATATTATATGGTGTCTTTTCGACTGATTTAGATAGAGCACAATTTAATACAAAAGAGGCTATTTCTCGGAATGTCCCCAGAGGATTTAATAAGGTTCACATGAGTACTCATCATTGATCGAACCATGTCCAACAATGTTCAATTTCTCCTTTTAAATACATCATTCCATTGTGGTATAGCTGGAGGAGTAAGTTGTGAAACTATTCCTCAACCTCGTAGATGGTCACGGGATTCTCGACTTAAGTATTCTCCTTCTCAATCGGATCGTATTTCAATGCTTTTGTCAAGTTGGTTTTGTACTTCATTTTTAAATTCTTTGAACTTTTCAAATGTGTTTCATAAGATACACATATCCATTTCCACTGAAATCATAAGTAAATGTAATGAAGTATTGAAAAGCTCCTCTAACTTGTATGTTCAATGGTCTGTACATCAATACGTGTTAAACCTAATAAATCATTAGTCCTTTCACCATGTCTAGTAAGTGGATTGTGTCATCTTGCCCAATAAACAACACTTGTATTTCTCAAATGATTCGAAATCAAATGAGTCCAAGAATTCATCTTTTTGGAGATTTGAATGTGATTCTCATTTATTTGGTCAAAGCGATAGTGCTAGAGGTATGTTGGATTTGAATTATTTGGTTTAATCCATTTGGTATTAAGATTATGGATGGGCATATCAAGATCCAAAATATATAGACCATTAAGTAAGTGTGCACAACCATAATAACTATTGTTAAATTGAATTGAACAACATTTTTCCTAATATATTTCAAAACTAAAACCTTTCTTGTCCAAACAAGATTTAGAAATAATACTTTTAGTAATAGTAGGCCCATAGAAGTAGCTTTCTAATTCTAAAGAAAGCACAGTAGGCAAAGTAAAACTATAAGTCCCTACAGCTAATACAGTAACACATGCTCCATTTCCAAATGCATAGGTCTACTTCGCCTTTAGCCAATGATATACTGTTTTGGAGTCCCTACACATTTACACAAATGTGAGAACCATAACTGGTATCAAATACCCAAGACGTAGAAGTAGATAAATTGACTTCTATAACAAAAAAGCCTGAGCCATAAGTCTTCACTTCATTACTCTTTCTTTCCTTTTCTTTTCTCTTTTCTTCAAGGTAAATATTCTAATTACTTCCCAATGCCCTTTACCTCCACAATGGTAACCTTCACAGTCCTTAGTCCTTAGCTTCAGCACCTTTGAGCCTTAATGCAGCATTGTGTCACTTGGGTTTAGCTTTAGGTTTGCCTCTTGGCTGGCCTTTCGCCTTTCTCTTACCCTTTTGAACCATCAAAATGGTGTTGGGTTTGGACTTGCTCATCTTTTTTTTGGCAGTCCTAAGCATTCTTAGCAATAATGGTAGGGGTTGGTCAATCTCATTCATATTATATTTCATAATGAATTGACTAGCATTTTCTTGCAACAATTGCATAATCAAATCAGTGACCAAATCAAATCAGTGGCCAACTCTTGGCTGAGTGGTAAACCTAGCTTTGATAGGTTCTCAATATATCCAATCATTTTGAGGCATATGTCCCCATTTGTGTACCTTTTTCTATTTTCTGTTGAAATAAAGACTTGGAAACATCAAATGTTTCATGTTTGGCTTGCCTCTGATAGAGTTGCTTCAGATGTTCAATCATGTCATATGCTCCCTTCTCCTCATCTTGCTTCTGGAGATCAGGAGTTCATAGTGGCAAGCATTAGACATGACACAACAAGAGCATCATCCTGATGCTTCTTGTAAGCATCTATCCGTATGTTAGCTCTAAGAGCATTTTTTTGCTGGGGGTTGTTTGGGAAGAGGTTGTAAGGACATACAACTCTTTCTCATATTTGAGGACAATCTTTAAATTCCTATACCAATTGAGAAAGTTGACTCCAATCAACTTGTCCTTCTTAAGGACAGATTATAATGATAGTGAATTTGAATTATTAGTTGCTATTTGTTCTAACACAAGAAATATACAAAGTAAGTACCATGTTTGGAATCATTTAATTGTAACTTTTAAAAAATGATGCTCCCACTATTTTCCACAAATTAATAACCCACACTTTAATTCGGAAAGTCATAAACTTTCTAGTGGGCCGAGATCATATTTCACCTTATCTTAAGTCAGCTTTGGCTGAACACAAAAAATTAAGTTATTTAGGTTTGTAGCTTATTGCCAATTGCATCAATATATGCATCGTTTGGATAGTTGAGTGAACAACACTTAGTATCCATATGGACCTCTCAACTTTAACGTCTCTAGGTTCCTAATTCAATTACGATAACCTAGTCAAGTCCGAACAAATAGTTAGCTATTTGGATATCACATTTATCCTATCACATCGAACCCAGATAGATAAATGCATTTTTCTTTGGCAAACATACACATAATAGATCAAGGTTTTAACAAGGACCAAAAGTGGATTGCTCTATTTGACTTAAATTTAAGATTTGAGGGATTTTAACTCAAATGGTCTCACTAATATTTGTCTTTTTATCCTTTGAGAATTGAAAAAACATATCATACATCATATGAAAAAGAAAACATAACACAGTAATAGCCCATCCTATGCTGATTCTTCCCAGCCAAAGAAGAATTAGTGGTCAGTCTAAGGTGAAGAGAAGTAAAAGAGATAGTCTTCATGATCGACTCCTTTGGTTAAAAACACCTTGCCAACACTAACCCTATACTATAAATTACATTATGTAGAAGAAAAACCTCGAGTTACATTTAAGGGGAATTAAATGAAAAGAGAACTACCACCAGAAAATTAGGGAAAAGGCACGACACACAAGTTGTATTTGAAACAAAAGGACTAACCAAAAGGTCAAAAGGGCTATTACCAAGAACCATGCTCAAAACAATCATGTTATCACGAAAAGCACGCAAAGGTTAAGAAAACACATGTTTAACAATAAATGCAAGATGACAAGTTGTAGAGTCAAGGGGCAGTGCCCTTCGGCAGTGGTCTCGCTCATGAAGAAACAGTTTCCAAAGATCTCAAAAAATCAAGATCGGCCAGATTTTATTGACAGTTAACCTTTGAACAATTCTAATGTCAATTTAGTCAACAAAACATAAGAATCATTTTCCCCATGTAAAACACATATCATATACGTTATATAAAACATATAAAAGAAAATGTTCATATATGATATTAAATACCAAAGAACACATACATGCCGACTGGAAGTAGTATGTGGCTCTTATACTGTTGTTTGAAGAAACCAGATTAAAATACACAGTAATAATAGTGGAAATAAAATATCTTCTTCCACCATGGATACATCTTAGTTTGAGAAATTGATTTTGTTTAGAATTATACCTCTTGGAGACTGTACAATTTTGGTGATTAGTCGAATCCGAATTTTGTGCCACTCCCTCCTCTATAGTGTCCACTCGCACCGATGAAATTGAACCTTCGTAGCTTGGGGGTTTCTAAAAACTAATCTTCCGATCTATGAACTTAGGACGTCCGAACATGGACTTAGAAAGTCTAAAATCCCCTGTTTCCAACAGACTAAATACACATATTACTCATAGAAATCTATAATTCCCAAACTTTTTCTAAGATTGTTGAACTTTTCTTCTGCCATGATTGTAACAATTAAAAATAATACTTACATCACCTTTTGCAAATCTTGTACCACATCTCTTCAATAACTCTTTTACATATTTTGAAATATCGTCATTTCTTTGCTTGATTTGAAATTCAAGGACGAAGGTGAGTTTTCCCTTCATAGTCACTGTAAAGTCATCCTACAATAGCTTAGCAAACTCCATGCAACAAGACTCAATAGTAGCACCAAAGAAAATATCATCCAGCAATATGAAAAAATATTCTTGCTTAAAGACAATCCCAAAAGAAAAAAAAAAACCATCGCTTAAAACAACATCAATGTTTTTAGTTCAAAATAATGTAAATAAAAATACATCATTTGTCTTACTCCTTCAGTTGGATCACCAATGGTTTGATCATTTTGAATGACTTCTATTGTATCTTCAATCTCTTAGTGAACCATCTTTCTTCCCAATATGTTCCATTCTACCATTTTCAGCGTTAATGTTTTTATCGACTTTTAATTTTAATTGTTAATAAAATTGACTAATTAAGCTCTATTTCTTCTCTAATTAATATATACCTTCGGCATGAGTTTATGTTAAAACAAGTTGAAACGAAGGTCACGGAGCAAAAACATAATCAAAACGGGGAAGACTATACAAAACGAGACAAAGCTGGAGTTTTCAATGCTATTTAGACTAGAAAAGCGGTTATCCGGGTATGGATAGCCCAAATGCACAAGAAGATCAATCTGGACATAAGCTTTCTGGATCTAGAAACTTGTGCTTTCAAGGGTCCGATAGTCGCGCAGTCAAGGAGTTGTTTTGCAATTTTCTACAACTTTCTATTAAAAATTCCAAATTCTATTTCAATTGAATTTCAGGTTTTAGGGCTTTTCGAGGAGCCTTTTTGGACAATTTTAAGGGGGAATTCATTGTAAACACTCACATTTGTTAGGTTAATTCATAGTTTAGTTGTTAAATTCAAGTTTCAAAGAAGAATTGAAGGCTCAATATCAAAAGGAATTTCAGGATTTCTTTGGGCAATTTGAGAAAAGAGCTTGGCACTACACTAGAACCGTGGAATCTTTAATCTTTTGTCTAAGCTTCTTAAGCTCTTCTAATTTCATGAATTTGTCTATGAAGTTATGGATTATGAGTATGTCTAATGGCTACTCTCTTTTGTGTTTAAATACAGATGAACTCTAGAATACTTGGCTATTGTTTTTGAAAAACCTAGAGAGGGGGTGAATAAGGTTTTTGGCTAATTATCGAAAAACCTTTGTTAATTAAAGGGTAAACCTCCAATTTTGTTTGAAAGAGAATTCTAAAACTCCTTTAATAAAATTCCAAACCAGACAAAATTTTGTGGTTGAGTCAAATAAGTAATAAGCTTAGAAAGAAAAAGCATAAGGATTTATAGTGGCTCACTCCCTCAAAGAGTTACATCCACTACCTTGATTAAACACCCAAGGATTTTCCAAATCCACTATAAACACAAAATTATACCAACTACAAATATGAGGATCACCCTACAAGGGTTTTGCACACAACCTCAATTTACAACACAATGTAAATCAAAGGATCACCCAAGGGGTTTTTCAACACAAACCTTTGATATCAATAAGAGAGAAAGATAGGTTTAAGAACAAAGTTACCACTTTTGAGCTTGAGAAATAATGGGTACAACTCAATGAAATATTTCTACAAGCTCCTCCTTTCTTCTTCTTTGATGATGATCAATAATGAAGCTCAAGAGGATTTTTTGTTTGGGATTAAAAGTGTTTGCAATAAATGTGCTTTTGAAGCTCTTTAAAAGTTTTAAATGTTCTCAATGAATATTTCACCAAACTTCATTCTTTTATGGCTGATCAAAAAGTCTATATATACTATCTTAAAAATGTGACCGTTGCATTCTGTGTAACGGTAATAATTTTTTACAGTAAATGTGAAAATCGGACGATCGGTTCCTAAAATCGAACGACCGGTTCTTAAACAGAAAAATTCGAACTTGTC
The DNA here is from genome assembly GCA_028651295.1 of Catharanthus roseus. Lineage (NCBI taxonomy): Eukaryota > Viridiplantae > Streptophyta > Magnoliopsida > Gentianales > Apocynaceae > Catharanthus > Catharanthus roseus. Next base: position 5,805,266 of record JAPQWS010000102.1, read on the forward strand.
CAGCTAGAAACGGACTGCCGATTTTTTAAGTGTAGAAAAATCGGATGACCGGTTCTTGGACAGAAAGATTCGGACTTGTCCATCTGAAAAACGGACTGCCGATTTTTTGAGTTAGAAAAAAATCGGACGACCGGTTCTAAAACCGGATGACCGAATTTTTTATTTTTTTAGCCAAGTTTTTTTAAGACAAAAGCTTTCTTCATTGTTTCAAAAACATGTATTCTTGACAATCATTTTAGAGAGAAGAAGAACCTTTCAAAAGCATCACAACTTCAGTCAAGAATACTTAGATTTTAACAAAAGTTTATATTTGAGAAAATCGTAAAAGGAGCTTCATATATGATCAATAAACAAAGAGTAAGATTAGGGAGTTTTACAAAGGAGTACCTTATTACACTCTAACATAAACAAGGCCTTCAATGTCTTCAATGTCTCCAATGATTTGATCTTGGAATGGCTTGGTCTTTTCTCCTTCATTTTGCCCTCATCAACAAGATCTTTTGCTTTTAGAAAGTGTAGACTTGAGACTTCAAAAGTGCTTATTTTGTTCTATGAAAGGTTATCTAAAATATTCATACAAGCATATGTTAATCATAATCAAAATCATAAGTATTAATGCCCTTAAGGCTAACAATCTCCCCCTTTTTGATTATGACAAACACATATGCAAGAAGAACAAAAGAGCAAGAGTAAAAGTATGGTGATGCTTCAAAAGGATCAATAATAAGAGCAAATCACAACAATCACAATAAAAGAGAGATAACTCCCCCTAAACACATGCATTATATCAAATATGGCTAAAACATATTATAAGATCAAACTAAGCCAAAAAACCCATAGCATCACAAGGCATGAGCATCAACATATAACAACATAAGCATCAATATAACAACATATTACAAAGATTTCTCCCCTTACATCTTGCACTGTTTTCTCCCCCTTTTTGTCATAAATCAAAAAAGGATTTTAGGAGAGAAATTTCAAGGGATCATAGAAGAGGTAGCAATATGACTTTCAACATTACATTATCATCATGAAGTCCATAACAAGAGAGGCCAAACAACACAAAAAAAAAAAGGGCAACAAAAGGATCATTTAGCATAACAAAAGCAAATTAAGATTAGAATATAGCAAGTTAAAGAACATATCATTAAGAGAAGGTTTGAAAGGAAAGGAGTTATAGACAAAACAGGGGAAAAAGAGAAGGTTTTATAAAAGAAATCTCAATCATCTCTATCTCCTCCTCCTTGCTCGAGTCTCTTAACCCGTTCTTGTGTGTCGGTCATTTTTTGATCCAATGCATCAAGCCTTTCTTGAATGTTGGAAACTTTCCCATCCAAAACCTCAAAGCAACCGTCGAATGCATCAAACCGAGTGTTAATTGACGTTTGTAGAGAGGCTATCATATCCATTAGATGGCTCATGCTCCCCGAAGATGAGCCTTCCTCTGTTCTTTCTTGTCGCTTCTTTTGCCTTGTTTCTCTTCTTTGGATTTCAACCTCCATTTCTTCATCACTGTCCTCTTTTTCCATATCCATGTCCTCTTGATCTTCATCATCATCTTCCTCATCATTGTCATCATCATCTTGTCCACCTTGGATGAATGTCCCATCTTCATCTTTCTCAAACCCCATTCTTTTGAAGGTTTGTTGAGTGTAGATCTTACCATGTCCAATGTGATCACCAATGCCAACCAAATTGATCACAAAGTGTTGGAGGATTTTTGTGATAAAGCAACCATACGGCAAGCATTTTGTTGAGGATGATTGTGTAGCTAGCATATGTTCTATAGCCATATATCTAAAATTCATCCTCCTATGTTCATGCAAGGCTAGCATCACAAATGCGTGCATGTTGGTGATAGAAGATTTATGCCCAACATTTGGAATAATGATGTTAGAGATCATGTGATGAAGCAATCTCCCATAAGCATCAAGCTTGTTAACATTCCTATCATCATGTCTTTTTAAAACCTCTCCCCTAGTGAAAATTTCCTCAAACCGTCTTTCACTGTATAAGTTAGGATCAAAGCATTTTTTGTTCTTGGTGTAAAATCTTATACCATCTTGAGGAGTATCCAAAATTTCATTTAACAGTCTATCATCAAATGCAATATCCCTTCCCCCAATTCTAGTCACAATCCATTGATGCGGGACATTATCCACTCTTTCAATTCTTCCCCTGTGGAGATTTGCATAAAACTCATATATCATATCCACATAATAGAGTTCATTCACAATTAGCAGAGGTATCCAACCAATTATTTCAAAAAGATGAGGGATAGCCTCCATACCTTGCATATCATGTAAGTCCACCCGATTACTCGGAGCAATTTTCCGTCGATTTCTAGTCCATTCTTCAAACATGGCAGCCTCCTTCACTGAAATAAACCTCTCTAAAGCCCTAGCTGCGGAAGCCCCAGTTCCAGAAGGTACTCTCTTTCCCTTTCCTTTCCCTCTACTAGTGCCTCTTTCTTCAGGATTTTGTCCTTGACCAACTTGAGCATTCTTTGTTTTAACCATTTTGGAGAAATTCTTGGGTAGGGTTTTAGAGGAGATGAAGAGTTTGAGATTGGTAGATTGTAGCAAACAAAACAGAGAAAAAAAATTTCTTTGCCGTGTTGAGAGATGAATTTGAAGAAAAAGAAGAGGAAGATTGAAAATCGGAACAAGAAATCGGATGGGTCTTCTGAGGGAGGGGGTTTTCGGTCGAGAGAGTTGAGAGAAAAGTGTGAAATGTTGAAGAAAATTCTAATTTTAAAGCACAGACCCGACCTTTTTTTTTTTTTTGGAAACTCAGTCGACCGTTTTTTAAAATCGGTCGTCCGGTAGTTTGATGATTTGAAGAAATCGGACGTCCGAGTTTTGTGCAGGCGTCCGGTTTTATCGTCCGAATATCTCTGGAATTTTTTGAAGGGAAAACTCTGAGTCCGGTTTTAAAACCGGACATCCTATTTTTAAAAGAGGCGTCCGAACAAGAGAAACAGAGATAAGAGAAAAACAAATAATACAAGCAGCACACATTACTCCTTAAATTTCCCGATACCAAGTAATTTTCTTAAATAGCAAAAGCGATCTTTCGAAAGAGGTTTTGTAAAAATATCAGCAATCTGATCTTCTGTGCAAATATATTCTAAAGATACATCACCTTTAGCAACATGATCTCTAATAAAGTGATGTTTGATTTCAATATGTTTTGTTTTTTAATGTTGCACAGGGTTTATGGAAATGTTTATGGCACTAGTGTTATCACACATAATAGGTATGCACTTAAAAGAAACACCAAAATCAATTAATGTATGTTTCATCCAAAGTACCTGAGCACAGCAACAACCGGCTGCTATGTATTCCACTTCGGCGGTTGATAGGGACACGCACGATTGTTTCTTGTTGTACCAAGACACTAAACATCCTCCCAAGAATTGGCAATTTCCACTTGTACTCTTCCTTTCTACCTTTTTCATCTTTGTCAAGCTTCAATGACGCGCTCATAGGAGTGCCAATACCTTTTGCATTGCTCATCCCAAATCTCTTGAGAAGTTCCTTGATGTACTTCTCTTGATTGATGAAGATTCCTTCTTTCGTTTGCTTGATTTGTAGGCCGAGAAAGTACGTCAATTCTCCCATCATGCTCATTTCAAATTCTTTTTGCATAAGTGAGGCAAATTCTTCACATAAAGAGACATTAGTAGCACCAAAAATGATGTCATCAACATATATTTGGACAAGAAGAAGATCATTGTTACAAGAGGTTTTTGTAAAAAGAGTAGTGTCCACCACACCCCTTGAAAAGTTATTTGAAAGAAGAAAACCACTTAACTTTTCATACCAAGCCCTTGGAGCTTGTTTTAAACCATAGAGTGCTTTTGAGAGTTTGTAAACATAATTCGGAAATTTTTCATGTACAAAACCGGGAGGTTGTTCAACATAAACTTCCTCCTCAATATCACCATTTAGGAAAGCACTTTTAACATCCATTTGAAAAAGTTTGAAACCTTTAAAACAAGCAAAAGCTAAAAGCATCCCAATAGATTCAAGTCTATTAACCGGAGCAAAGGTTTCGTCAAAATCTATGCCCTCTTCTTGATTGAATCCTTGGGCAACAAGTCTAGCTTTGTTTCTAATGACTTCTCCGGATTCATTTAGTTTATTTCGAAAAACCCATTTTGTGCTAATAGCGGGGTGATTACGTGGTCTAGGGACTAAAGTCCAAACTTTGTTTCTTTCAAATTGATTTAAGTCCTCTTGCATAGCAATAATCCAAAACTCATCGCATAAAGCATCATCAATAAACTTAGGTTCAATTTGTGATAATAGGGCAAAGTTATCAATAAAATACCTTCTTGTTCTTACCCCTTGAGATACATCACCAATAACTTCATCTTTGGAGTGTCCCTTTGGATATATCACATCTTGAGGAAGATTTTGAGTTTCTTGATCATTTCCTTGTATTTCCTCAATCTCTTCTTCCTCCATAGCATGCTCTTCCATTTCTTGAGTGTACAATGGTTGGTTACTAAGAGTGTTATCTACGTCATCATCATCAACTTTCTTGTCAAAAATGTTAGTTTCATCAAAATTAACATGAATGGACTCTTCAACACATAAGGTTCTTTTGTTGAAAATTCTAAAAGCCTTTTTGTTTGAAGAATAACCAAGAAAAATTCCCATATCGGATTTTCGATCAAACTTCCCAAGATTGTCCTTGGTGTTTAAAATAAAGCATTTGCATCCAAAAACTTTAAAATAACCAATTGAGGGGGTTTTATTAAAAATGAGTTCAAAGGGAGTTTTCTTTAAAGAAGGTCTCAAGATAACACGATTCATAACGTAGCATGCGGTGTTAACGGCCTCGGTCCAAAAGTATTTAGGAAGGGAGTTTTCACAAAACATTGATCTTGCCATTTCTTGTAAAGTGCGATTTTTTCTCTCCATAACACCATTTTGTTGTGGGGTTTTTGCGGCCGAAAAATTGTGTGTTATGCCAAAATCATCACAAAGTTTTGTAAAATCTTGATTGTTAAATTCTCTCCCATTATCACTTCTCATAGAGATCAATTTACAATCAAGGGAGGTTTGGACTCTTTTGAAAAGTTTAACAAACTCATGAAAAGCTTCATCTTTTTGACTTAAAAACAAAGTCCAAGTAAATCTAGAGAAATCATCCACAATAACAAAAGCATACCTCTTACCACCGAGACTAGTGGTCCTCATTGGTCCAAATAAGTCCATGTGAACAAGTTCCAAAGGTTTTGAAGTTGAAATCATGTTCTTTGATTTAAAAGATGTCTTAATTTGTTTTCCAAATTGGCAAGCATCACAAAGTTTAGTTTTCTCAAAGTGAAATTTTGGTAGGCCTCTAACAAGTTCTTTTGAAGATAGTTGGTTTAATAAATCCATACAAACATGACCAAGTCTTCTATGCCACAAAAATGCATCATCATCATGAACCGAGAGACACTTCAAGTTTTGGGAAAGAAAATCTTCAAGATGAAAGACATAGACGTTTCCAACTCTTTTAGCAACAAAAATAGTTTTGTTTTCATGCTTATCAATGATAGAGGAAGAATCACTTTCAAAAACAACCTTTTTTCCACTATCACATAATTGACTAATACTAAGCAAATTGAATTTTAAACCATCAATTAGAAGAACATCCTTAATGAGAGAGGAAGAATTGTTACCAATATTGCCTATACCAATTATTTTTCCTTTGTTCCACTTTCAGTTTTTTTGAGATTCCTCATAAGTGATGAGTCCCCGGTCATGCGCCTTGAACATCTGCTATCCAAGTACCACTTAGATGGCCTTGATTTGTGTTCCTATAAAAGAAGAAGTAGAAATGATTTTTGGTACCCACATCCTTTTGGGTCCATGGATGTTAGTTTGATTTTCTTTAACCTTCCAAATGGTTTTCACTCCTCTTTCAATCTTTTTCTTTATAAAACACTTTGTGGCTTTATGACCACTCTTTTCACAATAGGTGCAACAAAGGTGTGAGTGAGATGATAAAGCTTTTACAAACCGTGTTTGTTTTGAAAAAATATTGGAATGAGTATATCCAATACCATTTTTATCAAAAGGTGATCTTTGAGAGCCAAGAAGTTTTTCAAAGTTTTCTTTTCCTTTTGTGAACTTTTCAACACATAGAGTGAGATCACTCACCTTTTTCTTTAAGACTTCATAATCAATCAAACATTTTTCAAGAGAGGAAATCTTTTCACAAAGGTTTTTGTTTTCTAAAACAAGTTTTTGAAAGTCATCATTTGAGCACTCTTTTTCTTTCTTCAAAACTTCCAAGGATTCGAGAATAGCTTTATTTTCACAAATGAGTCTTGAATTTTCATCTAACAAAAATTGAGTTTTGCTTTTCAAATCTTTGTTTCGTTTAGTAACCTTTTTGCACTCATCATACATTTCAATAAGCATTAAACTAGGATCAACATCACAATCATCATCAAGGATACTAGAAGAGTTAGAGGGTGAAGATTGTACCTCATTTTCTAGTGCCATGAAGCATATGTTGGCCTTTTCTTCTTCTTCATTTTCACTTGAGTCTTGATCCCAAGTTCCTATTAGGCCTTTGCCTTTCTTCTTCTTCTTTAATGCCTCAAGCTTGGCTTCTAAAGCTCCCTTTTCCTTTTCAATGGCCTTGGGACAATCGGCTACAAGATGATCGGTGCTATTGCATTCAAAGCACCTAACTTTGAAGAGTGATGAGCTTTGTCCTCCTTTCTTTAGTGGAGGTTTCTTTCCTCTATTGTTGAAACCTTTCTTGTAGAATCTTTTAAATTTTCTCATTATCAATGCCATTTCCTCATTATCATCAACCTCATCTTCATTGTTTGATGAGTATGTTTGATCATCCTCATTTGCCTTGAGTGCAATGCTTTTTCTTACTTTTTCTTCATCTTACATTTCATTCAATCTTTTTATTTTCATTTCATAGGTGAGTAGTGATCCTATGAGTTCTTCAATAGGGAGTAGTCTCAAATCCTTTGATTCCTCAATAGCGAGTGTGTTTGGTTGCCAAGCTTTTGGAAGTGCATCAAGAATCTTTCTATTAGCTTCTCCTCTTGAGTACTCTTTCCCATATGCCTTTAGTCCGTTTGTGATGTTGGTGAACCTTGTAAAACATGTCACTAATGCTCTCATTTTGTTTCATCATGAATAGCTCATAGTCTCTCACCAACATGGCTAACTTAGACTCCTTTACTTGATTGGTGCCTTCGTGAGTCACTTCAAGTAACTTCCACATTTCATGAGCCGAATTGCATCCGCTCACTCTATTATATTCACTTGCATCCAAGGCACAACTAAGAATATTCATAGCTTGAAAGTTTAGAGTCATCTTCCTTGAGTCGAACTCATCAAATTCTTTAACCTTCTTGGCTACTCCATCAACTTTGGAAATGTAAGGACCTTTCTCTACAATGCTCCACAAGTCAAAGTTAATAGAACAAATATATATTTTAATTCAAGATTTCCAAAACGTATAGTTTGTTCCATTGAAAAGAGGAGGTCTATTTGTAGAAGAGCCTTCTACATATGGTAAACTAGAATTATTAGCCATAGTAAAGTAAAGATCTTTTGCTTCAAGAGTGTTAGTCCTTTTTTTTTTTTTTTTTTTAAGAAGCCCTGCTCTGATACCAATTGAAAAACCTTAGAGGGGGTGAATAAGGTTTTTGGCTAATTATCGAAAAACCTTTGTTAATTAAAGGGTAAACCTCCAATTTTGTTTGAAAGAGAATTCTAAAACTCCTTTAATAAAATTCCAAACCAGACAAAATTTTGTGGTTGAGTCAAATAAGTAATAAGCTTAGAAAGAAAAAGCATAAGGATTTATAGTGGTTCACTCCCTCAAAGAGTTATATCCACTACCTTGAGTAAACACCCAAGGATTTTCCAAATCCACTATAAACACAAAATTATACCAACTACAAATATGAGGATCACCCTACAAGGGTTTTGCACACAACCTCAATTTACAACACAATGTAAATCAAAGGATCACCCAAGGGGTTTTTCAACACAAACCTTTGATATCAATAAGAGAGAAAGATAGGTTTAAGAACAAAGTTACCACTTTTGAGCTTGAGAAATAATGGGTACAACTCAATGAAATGTTTCTACAAGCTCCTCCTTTCTTCTTCTTTGATGAGGATCAATAATGAAGCTCAAGAGGATTTTTTATTTGGGATTAAAAGTGTTTGCAATAAATGTGCTTTTGAAGCTCTTTAAAAGTTTTAAATGTTCTCAATAAATATTTCACCAAACTTCATTCTTTTATGGCTGATCAAAAAGTCTATATATACTATCTTAAAAATGTGACCGTTGCATTCTGTGTAACGGTAATAATTTTTTACAGTAAATGTGAAAGTCGGACGACCGGTTCCTAAAATCGGACGACCGGTTCTTAAACAGAAAGATTCGGACTTGTCCAGCTAGAAATCGGACTGCTGATTTTTTAAGTGTAGAAAAATCGGACGACCAGTTCTTGGACAGAAAGATTCGGACTTGTCCATCTGAAAAATGGACTGTCGATTTTTTGATTTAGAAAAAAATCGGACGACCGGTTTTAAAATCGGATAACCGAATTTTTTATTTTTTTAGCCAAGTTTTTTTAAGACAAAAGCTTTCTTCATTGTTTAAAAAACATGCATTCTTGACAATCATTTTAGAGAGAAGAAGAACCTTTCAAAAGCATCACAACTTCAGTCAAGAATACTTAGATTTTAACAAAAGTTTATATTTGAGAAAATCGTAAAAGGAGCTTCATATATGTTCAATAAACAAAGAGTAAGATTAGGGATTTTTACAAAGGAGTACCTTATTACACTCTAACATAGACAAGGCCTTCAATGTCTTTAATGTCTCCAATGATTTGATCTTGGAATGGCTTGGTATTTTCTCCTTCATTTTGCCCTCATCAACAAGATCTTTTGCTTTTAGAGAGTGTAGACTTGAGACTTCAAAAGTGCTTCTTTTGTTCTATGAAAGGTTAGCTAAAATACTCACACAAGCATATGTTAATCATAATCAAAATCATAAGTATTAATGCCCTTAAGGCTAACAGTTTTTAATAAATTCATGTCTTAATTGTTGATTCTTGAGTTTGTTGTTGTTCAATTGGTGTGATTATTTTATCGGTTTTACGCTTTATTAGTAATTTCGCAAGGGTATTTGGAATTGAGAAAGAAAGAATAACCTAGTGCTTTAATTGAATGATAGGGATTGGTAGTTAGAGATAATAACTACAATATCTTTAGGTCACTAATTATCAAATCATAGGCTATAATTTTTCATAATTGAGTTGGGAGATAAGAGATTATTCTTTAAGAAATTAATTGAATAATGGGTATTTGCCTAGAGATAGGATTAATCCTAATGTTTGAGTGAGATCCAACCAACGGTTTTGACAATTATTTTCCTACGAATTTCTAATTAAACTGGCTAAAAATTCTAGGGAGATTTCACTATTCGAGCACCTTGTTTTAAAACTTGATTAAAACCTTTTTACTTGTTTTCTTAGTTGATTAATTGTATTTTAAATAGTTTTCTTTTGTTTTCAGAACCTTTCTAAACGATTTCATTGGTTAAATAATAAAGACGAAGTTCGTACTAGTGTTTGTTCGACCCGTGAGATCAACAATCTAGGGACTTTCTTAACTATACTACACCGATAGGTACGCTTGCCTATAGTGGTAATTTGTTAGGATGGAAACCTACACAACACTTTCTCTTATGTATGCTCTTCCAATAGATGAGCCTTTACTTGTGGAAAATTTTCTTTGAAATACTTTCTCATCGTCCTCCTTTCTTTTTGTCACAAAACATCTCTCATGGGTAGAAGATCCTTGATTCAGGAACTGTTCCTGATCAAGTATCTTGAGTTTCCATTCTTCATTTATTTGATCTTACATCTACTTCAACTTGCAACAAGAAATATGATGTATATTCTAGTACCCATACTTTCTTGGGTCCTTGAGGGTTAGTAGTAATCATTTTTATTCTCCAAGTGGTTCCTACACCACTTTCAACATTCTTCTTGATAGAACATCTCGTGGCCTAATGGCCATGTTTTCCACAATAAGTACAACATATATAAGGCATAGAAGAAGATGTAGTTTTAACAAAATAGTTTGATATTTTGAAGAAGATGGAGCATAGTTGTAACCAAGACCATGTTTATCAAAAACATGTTTTTGTGCTCCGAGAAGTTTTTCAAAATTATTTTTCCCATTTGTAAATTTCTCTCTAGATATTTAAATCACCCACTTTTCTTTTCAAAGCTTCATAATCTGCAAGAGCATTTTGATTTTATCACTCAAAACTTTTTTTTTATTTGAAAGCTCTTTTAAAGAAAGTTCACAAACATCCTTTTCAAGTTTCAGAGACTCAACATGATCAATCATCTTTTGTTTTCAAAAATCAAGGTAGAATTTTCTTTCAAAAGACTGTTTAAATTACTTTTCAAATCCTTGTTTTAATCGGACATCTTCTCCAATACCTCATACATAACAGAAAGCAATTCAGGAGGATCATCCTAAAAAACATCACAAGAAAGACTATTAGGAGTACATCATCATCAATTGCCAACTAAACCTTTTCCTTTCTACCTTTTGATTTCTTTCATTTTCTTCATTGACTCATTGAAATCCTTCTTCTTAAGCTTTGGACAATTGGCAATGAAATGATTGGTGCTCCTGCATGCATAGTATTTTGGTTTATAAAGAAGGGATACTTAAATTCCTTTCTTTGAGAATTTTCTAAAATTTTTCCTTTTGTAGATTCTATTAAAAATATCTCATGACTGTCGCCATATTATCTTCATTTTCTTCATCTTCAAAAGATAAGAATTCATCTTCACTTGAAGATTAACTAGCTTTAAATGCAATTCAATTTCTTCCTTTTTTTCTCATCTTCAATTTTATTGAGCTTTTCTAACTTTATCTCATGAGATAGAAGTGATCCAATCAATTCTTCCAATGGCAACACCTTTAAATCTTTGGATTCTTTAATCGCTAATGCCTTTGGTTGCCAAGATTGTGGTAAGATATTCAAAATCTTCATTTTTTTTCTACTCCAATAAAATATTTCTTGCCATAGGCTTTTAATCCATTCATGATATTTGTAAATCTTGTGAACATATCAGTGATAATATCATAATGCTCCATAGAGAAAAACTAGTAGCCTTTAACCAACATTCCCATCTTGGACTCCTTTACTTGATTTCTACCTTCATGAGTGACTCCCAAAAGTTTCCATATCTTATTGGCTATTTCACATCCACTTATACGATTATATTATGTAGCAAGCACATCATAATATATTCATAGCTTGAAAATTCAATGTCATCTTCATGTTGCCATCTTTATCATATTCATTGAGCTTCTTTGGTACTTTCCTGCCACCAGAAGTCTTAGAAGGAATGTCTTTTTCAGTAATATTCCATAAATCAAACTTAATAGATCAAATATAAATACGTATATGATTTTTACGAAATGTCTAATTTGAGCCATTAAAAAGAGGATGTCTTAAAGTAGATGAACCTTCCAAATAAGCCAATCGTTATTCTTTGTCACAAACGAATCTTTTTCTCAACGTTGTTAAACCCAAACGAGGACCTGCTCTGATACTAATAGAAAAAAAAGAGGGGTGAATTAGGTTCTATGACAATATTTTCAATAACTTCCGATTAAAAGTCTTGATTACTTTAGAAAACCTTTTCCTTTATAAAAACATATCAGACCAGCAATAACAAATAAAGAAAACATAAAAATAAACAATAAATAACAAGGGTAAAAGGGAAAAGAAGCAATACAACTATTTATAGTGGTTTAACCATACAAAAGGTCTATATCTACTACCTTGAGTCACACATAAGGATTTACAAATCTCACACTAACTCTCTTTCTCGCAAAGATGGGGGAAAACCAAACCTTACATCAGTGGTTCATCCTAAGTCAGTTTTACACCTTAACCACTCTTTCTTTACACAAGTACAAGCCTCACCCACTCCAGTTTTACAATACCTAACATTGCACACACTGATATGACATAATAAGGGATGAAGGTATCACATTATATGTGATGAAGTAAAACCAAATAAAGCACCACAAGCTCTTTTCAATCTTCTACTCAACAAACATCAATAAAGCGCAAGAATTTCTTCTAGTGATAGATAGAACTTCCTATTGAAGAATACAAAAAACTATGGGCCCCTTGGTGTAAAGCCCTAGTGGTGAAATTATTTGGAAAAGATATGAGATTGAAGTTTCTTGAACCCTAAATCCGATCATTCTGGAAGCTTGAGTTTGGCTGTGAGATTATCGATATGGTTAATGGTTTCTTCTTGGTAAGATCAAATGAAATAAAGCACTTCGATAAGACCCCATACCTAGAGCTAACATCATATAACCCAATTGAGACACGGTGGAATAGACTAAACCTTTCTTAATGTCTAGAGCTAAAGTAGCTCCTAATGGCATTGTTATTATTGCTATGAACGAAATAAAATTCATTATCGAAGGTATAACTATGAAAAGAGGAAGAAGTCGAGCATTTTATTCACATAAAGACTACCCCACATATTTTGGAAGGAGGACCATGGATTGTCCTGGGACACTAGTTAACTGTTTCCAAGTGGAAGCCTAATTTCTAGCCTACCCAAGCTCTGTTTATTCAACCCTCATTTTGATCCACTTTCTGGGGTTGGCAATAGATTTTTTACACAAAACCATACTGCTTACGATTAGAAATTTACTGGGAAGGCTGTCAGAGTTGATCAAACTACTCTGAGTGCTTCTCACAGAAAATTTGGGAGAGTATGTACTTAAGTCTAGCTTGATCACCACTCATCCCAAAGGTCTAGTTTGTCAATAGACTCTAAAACAAAGGGATACTAAGGCCCGACGGGAATGCGTCATCGATACTTCGAACCAAGATAGGCCTCGTTATCCAACGACTGCGTGGCAGGTGAAATTCTTTCCTTAATCTACCTAGCGTGTTTTGACTGTGGAAAATACCGGCACAAGGCCTTTGAATATGACCAAAAAAAAGTGTTAATGGACCTTCCGTGGGAGGCTGACCGCCAATGCCCCCTAGAGCTATGAAAGGTTACAAAGGGGCAGTAGAAGACAGAAAGAGGGCAAATAAAGGATTTTATACCTTTGGAACGTGATTCTAAATCATTGTTGTCTGGAAATTACGTAGCCGTCGGTTTTGATTATGTTGATCGGTTTTTCATCCTTGTTGAGTGCATTTTTTTTCAACGATCTTTCCAGCCAATACCCTACTATTCCTAATCAATCTCATAGGCTTCTAAGGCCTTCTGGAGTATTCTTGGAGCTCACAAGAGTCTCCGGTGAAAGAGAAACAAATAATTAGAAGATAAGAGAAGAATTGTTGAATTATTTTTTAGAAAACTTGAAAAATGTTATGAATTAAATAATATTTATGAATATTCATAAGAGATAAGAATATCTGAGATAAAATCTATCTCTTGAAAAGATAGATATTATGAAGATATAGATATCGTGAAGAGATAAATATTCTCCAGTGATAGATATTATATATAAATAAGTGATAGAAATTTTAATCTTATCTTAGTTATGATAGAGTCTACTTCCCTGGTTCACACATACCTCTTGTGTTCCTAAGCCCTATAAGTAGGGCTCTTACCTCTAAATTGTAATTGCATCTTAGAGAAAAGCAATAAAATCTTCTCTACTTTTCTCTTCTCTTTCCCCCTTTCTCCTCTGTATAATTTCTAGTTTTCTTTAAATTTCTTCTTATTATATTATTGCCTACGCTTGCAATAATTTTCACAATGCGTTATCAACACGACGAGTCTCTACCATCGGAGTTCCCAAGTTTTAATCAAAAGAAGAAAAGGAGGTAACTTTCTGTCCTTTTGTTTTCAATGGCTAATCTTACCTAGTTAGAATGTTTGGCTCTTGATATCTCCTGGAAAAACTATTTATCCTGGACATTAGATGCTCAAATCCATCTAGATAGAATGGGTGTGGCAGACACCATTGTCAAAAAATATAAATAATCATCATGACAAGATCGCACAAAAGCTTGATCTTTCTCCGCCATCACCTTCATGAAGATTTGAAGGCAGAGTATCTTACCATGAGAGACCCACTGGCATTGTGGACTGATTTGAAAGAAAGGTTCAGCCACCAGAAGATGTTCGTTCTACCGAAAACACGGTATGACTGGATGCATTTGCAGCTACAAGATTTTAAGTCTGTCAGTGACTACAATTCTGCGATGTTTAGAATTACTTCACAATTAAAATTATGTGGAAAAAAATCACTGGCGCAAACATGCTGAAGAAAACCTTTTCAACATTTCACGCCTCGAATATTGTCCTGCAGCAATAATACCGAGAAAAAGGTTTCAAGAAATATGCTGAATTAATTTCTTGTCTTCTTGTGGTCGTGCAAAACAATAATTGCTCATGAAGAATCATAAAGCTCGACCAGCTGGTTCTACTCCAATCCCAAAAGTGAATGCAGTTAGAACTAATATCTATGGCCTCAGAAGAGGTCGTGGACATGGTCGAAGCCACGGATGTAGACGTAGCTGTAACAGAAATCATCCATACAATCATGGCAACATAATAGAGGATCAAGCGCGAAAAATAATGGCAACCACCAGAAATGGTCAAAAAATGGCAATAAAGAAAAAGGGAAGGAAGTGATCTTAGGAGATTATAAGGAAAAGTGATATCGATGTGGTATGCAAGGTCATTGGTCCCGTGCCTGTCATATGGCGAAAAGCATCTTGTCGAACTTTACCAAGCGTTGATTAATAAAAGGGATAAAAAGCCTGAAGTGAACTTCACTTCCGAGATTCAACTCCTGATACTAGTCTGAATGATATCCTTATGGATATAATTCACTTGGATGTGGCCAACTCACTTAGAAGAAGGAAGCGTTGACAACCTGGCCGATGATGGAAGCGTCCAAGAGAACTAGGGTTTCATTTCAGTTTTATAATCTTACTTTTGTTTATATTTTCTATCGATGTAGTAAAGTTTTGTCTGTCTTTTATAGTTTCTTTTGTAATAAACTTTCAAGTTTACTTGGAGTTTTTTGGATGTGTTCAGATGGCTTTTATTCCTTATTCTGAAAATGACACTAAAGATATTTGCCCTATTAATAGTGGAACTAGCCACACCATACTGAGAAACGAGAAATATTTTTCACATTTGAATATGGGAAAAACACATGTTAGCACTATTAATAGTATTGCAAAATTGATTTAAGGCTCCAGAAGAACTAGTGTTATTGTCGGAACGGACAATGATTGTCATCCACAAGGCACCATTTTCCTTAAAATCTCGAAGAAATTTAATAAGTTTTAAAGATATCCACCTTAATGGGTATCATGTTGAGACAATGGAGGAAAATGGTTTCAGTATCTTTGCTTTACTCAAGTGGCCTTGGGAAAGAAATCAATTTTAGAGAAATTACCATCGCTATCTTCTGGCCTGTATTATGCAAAAATGAATATTACTGAAGTACATCATTTAGTAAACTACAAGTTTACTAATCCCGCAACTTCTTACTATTCGGATGACCGTTTAGGTCATCCTGGAACATTGAAAAATCAAAAGGCATTGGCCAAATTAGAATGTGTTGTTTGTTCTCGAGGGAAGTTGGTTATTAGACCATCCCAAACAAAAGTAGGCTTTGAATCTCCCATAATTCTAGAACAGATTCATGGGGATATATATGGGTCTATTCACCAACCATGTGGGTAATTTAGATACTTCATGGTTTTAATTGATGCATCGACCCGAACCGCTACCTGGCTTTGCGAGATTACTTGCCCAAATAATTCGCCAAAGAGCACAATCTCCAGAGGTAGATATTATGTATAGATAAGTGATAGAATTTTAACCTATCTCAGTTATAATAGAATATATTTTCCTTATTCACCCGTATCTCTTGTATCCCCTAAGCCCTATAAATAGGACCCTTACCTCTTTGAGAAAAGCAATAAAATCTTCTCTATTTTTCTCTTCTTTCTCTCTTTTCTCCACTACACAATTTCCTATTATTCTTTAAAT
This sequence comes from Catharanthus roseus, assembly GCA_028651295.1. Classification (NCBI taxonomy): domain Eukaryota; kingdom Viridiplantae; phylum Streptophyta; class Magnoliopsida; order Gentianales; family Apocynaceae; genus Catharanthus; species Catharanthus roseus. Next base: position 5,821,352 of record JAPQWS010000102.1, read on the forward strand.
TTTTTCTTATTTATATTATTGCGCCTACGCTTGCAATAATTTTCACAACAAAGAACCTTTTGTGTTCTTATTTTCTCAAGAATTTTGGCTAGAATAGAGAGAGAAGAGCTGCAATTTTCGTGAATGTGGCTGAATGAAAGAGAGAGAGGCATTGGTTGTTTGGATCAACTTCTATGAGTTCTAGATAGGTTCCAACTCATAAGTGATTACAACCACCTCCTAGATTCTCTCTTTTCCAACTACGACTCCAAGGAGTCAGTTATCCCACATGGTCACTGCCACCTTTGGCTGAAAAGTCCTTAGGGTTTCAGCCATGGGCTCCATTTTGTGCCTTGGACGTTTTCGATCCAACTCAGAACAAGCCTGATCCTCTCTTTTTTGTATAGTTATTTCTGGGCTTCTTTTAATTAAAAGAATTAACTAAAACCCATACCTACCAACCCAATATGTGACAATGCCTTTGTTCTTCTTATTTAATTAAATAGCTTTGCCCAATTTACTAAATAAATACCTTGGTCCCTATTTATTAAATAACACTTATTTCTTCTCTTATCCTTTTATTCTTGTATTGCGACAATTAACTCATCCAACTTTTATGAGCTACTACAGGGACCAAAGAGTAAATTATTCTAGGCTATTAAAATGACTAAAATACCCTAGCTATAAAATAGCATTATTTCTCATTCTAGATATCTCCATTCATCAACATATAGAGCTATTGACTCCCAAAACAATATTGCGTAAACAAGTCTTTACCCTACAGGTGTAATGATGAGAATACCCCTCTTCGTAACACCCATCATTCAGTATAGGTTGAGAGTAGTAACTTCTTCCTCAATGACGTCTACCATCCTTAGCTATCTAGTCCAATAATCAATGACTTCTAAAGGTATTTCTTGATTATCTTAGGAAGCTACCATAAATAAAACATGCAGGCATTATTCCAAGACTGGATCTTATCGATTATCCCGAACAATCACAAAGGGTGATTCCTATAGAAGTTATTATACGAGTCCGTCTTGACTAACTAATTCCAGCTACACAATGTAAAAGGGTTATTAACCTCATGGCTTGAAGTCTCAACTATAGCACATCTAAGCAGAAGGAGCTTAGCTTCGCTAGACCACCAACTCACACTCTAACCATACAATACTCATCCACACTGTAGTTGTGATAGACTAGGTTTCTTTTCCTTCATAGTACTTTCGAGAAAACCTCTATTATGGGGTCCAGTTTTATATGCTCCAAGCATACTTGTATAATAGTCATGAGAAGACCACTCATTGATCTAAGGGACGATCATTCATAAAGGAAAATGATACAATGACCTTTAATTCAATGGCATGCCCAACTCCATTGACTGGCCAAGAACAATATTCTTTATACTTTCAGTAACATCAATTCGCACCTTACTAAGAAGTATGACCCAACACATGGATTGCCTTCTTAAAGTCGTGCACCCTATGTGTGTATAGTAAATAAATGCATCCAAACAAACACATGATCATAAATTTCATATTAACTCCATTAAGTATAGAGTTTTAATCAAATAGAAGTCTTTTTATGCATAGTTCCCAACAAGCTCAACCGACCACAACGGAAGCCGGCTGTAGTCCTTGGATGTTGGTTCAATCAGGATAGATAAGTTGACCGGGATAGCCTAACCAAGATCAGTGGGTGGCTGAAGAAACTCCTCAATCAAGAGGAAGATTGGGAACGACTGGAAAAGGAAAGGAAATCCAATCAGAAGATTTGAGACTCCAACATCAGGAAGGTACTGCTTTCCATTTTGGCAGAGATGTTAAGGCCATAGAAATCTGGAATACAAAGATTCGGTAGATTGGACAGCGAACAATATGGGATTGAGTTTTGATATTTTACAAAATATCTCGGTTGAGAAAGATCAGGTTCCTGTAATTCATGTATTAAGGAGTAGGATAGGAAATATCATGGACCCTACCCCGGCCAGGGACCCAAGTACAGGTGACGGTCAGGGAGAAGGGAGCCCTAAGTGGAACCAAGAAGAAGCTTGTCTATAGGGAAAAATCTGGGGCCGAAAATAAATAGTTCGGTTGGAGCCCAAGCAAGCAATGACCATCAGGACCTAAGTGATCATGTGACAGCCTTTGGGGGCATTGGGCCTTTCTTGGAAGTAGGCTCCAAAGCAAATACTTTTGAGCAGCAAGCCCCATCGGAGAGGAATGGATCAAAAGATGTAGGCCAACTGGGGATAGGTTGAGCTGCTCCTTTGCCCATGAAACCCCCGGATACCCAAGCAGTGGTGAATGATGGTTTTTTGGGAAGTAACATCAGAGAAGTGGATATGGTGGGTGGTGCCAAACAAGTGCAATCAAGTGTCGCAGTGGGGAATGATAAATGCAGGGGTTTTGATCCAAAGGTTGTCACATGATCCTCTATCTCCATACCTGTATATATATTATGTATGGAAGTATGTGTAGCTATCACAAGCGGGGCCAAGGTTGTCGCATGTTTTCTTTGCCAATGATTTATTATTGTTTGGTGAGGCCTTAGAGGAGCAAGCCACTTTTACATAACATGTAAAACTGTCAAACGGACCTGTATATATATTATGTATGGAAGTATGTGTAGCTATCACAAACGGGGCCAAGGTTGTCGCATGTTTTCTTTGCCAATGATTTATTATTGTTTGGTGAGGCCTTAGAGGAGCAAGCCACTTTTACATAACATGTAAAACTGTCAAACGGACCGAATCAGACCACGTCAAACCCGTGGCACCGGTCTGTGCTCGTTTTTTGCGAGCCTAAATTATATGGATCTATATCCGTCTGCAACTAAATTATATGGATCTATATCCGTCTGCAACTAGCCCGCAAATAAATGGGCCAGCCCGCATCAAAAAATTAAAAAATATCAAAAACAAAAATATTCTTCAAATTTAGCCCCTAATCATTTTGTATTTACATTGCACAACTAAATCAAAGAAAAAATCAATAAACTCAAGAAAAACCAACAATATACTGTTCTGCAATATACTGTTCAATACTCAAAACTCAAGAAAAAATTCAATTCAACACCAATATATTGTTCTGCAAATATTATTTCTGTAGTAAAAACTAAAAATTAAAAAAAATCGAAAAGAGCCAACAGATGATGAAGAATTAACAAAAATGAAAAATCACATAACCAAATTAAAAAAATATACAATTTCTAATTTCCAACAAATCTCATTTCTACATCTGCTGACTGCATGTACTAGAGTAGGGAAAAATGAGTAGGATCTGCTCAAACATCTAAAATATATATGTACATTATCAGACTAGAGAGAATGCAGAGCAGTTGTAGACAACGAGCCTCACTCCAGCAGGTAACATCGCAACAGTTTTAAGGTTATTTTCAGTCTGCAAATCAGCAATCCAACAGAGCAAGAAATAAACCAAAATAATCGTCGGCTTTCGGAAGACACCGTCGGAAACTCGCCGGATCTATCACTGTTAAGTGAAATTATTGGATTGGACCTCAGAGAGGCAACGGTGAGAGGCAGCGGTGAAGGTGCTACGGACCTATGGTGAGGGGGCAGTGGCCAAGCTAGGTTGAGCAAGAGAAACCTAGAAAGTGAGAAATTGGAGAGAAGGTTGCTGCTTGATGGTGAAGAAGAGAAGAAGGGGGCGGTGCGGTGTGGTGGCTGTGCCGCGTCGGTGAGGTGAGGGTCGAGAGAGAGTGAGGAGTAAAGAGGAAGAAGAAGAGAAGAAGGGGGCGTTGCGGTGTGGTGGCGGTGCCGCGTCGGTGAGGTGAGGGTCGAGAGAGAGTGAGGAGTGAAGTCTGTGTCTGAGGAGTATGAAATGAGAAGAAGAGAGAGAGTTAGGTAGGGTTAGGGAGGGTTAATGAAAAAATTTTCATTCAGGACCTCAAGAAACTCTTAATTCAAATTAGATCCTAAATCTAAAAACTAAAAAAATTTTAAAACAAATTTAAAAAAAGGGTCAGCCACGAACCGGACCGGACTGCAAAAGCTCGCACCCAAAATGGGTCGGTTCGGTCCGAGTTGATTTTTTACCGACCTAAAATAATAAATACATATCCGTTCATACTGTAGATGGTTCGGGCCAGCCGCGGGCTCAGGCCCATATTGACACTGCTAGTAACATGTCCTCAAATAGTTTTGTAGTTTTTTCAGTCAAAAGGTGAATGCAAGCAAATCGAAACTTCATGTATCGAGGAATGTGTGTGGAACCATGTCCCAAACTATCATTAGTAAATGGAGCATACCATTATATGCAGATCTTGGTAAACACCTCGGTGTGCCAATTCTACATGGGAGGGTCATAACTAGAACCTATGGGATAGTGGTGTCAAAGATCTGGACCAGTTTGGTTGGGTGGAAACACCCCTTTTTATCGCAGTGTGGGGGTTGCTGATCAAAACAGTCTCCAACACCATCCCAAGTTATAGCATACACAAGGAAAAAATACCGTGTGTAATGTTGGAGGAGGTTGAGAAACTTAACAGAGCTTTTTTTCTTTTAGGAGGAGGGGGGGTGGGGGAGAGGGGGGAAAGGTACTGATAGGAGGAAGTTGCACACCTTTGCCTAGGAGAAGGCTTGTAGGCCAACTAGTGCTGGTGGTCTAGGATTTAAACGACTACAACATATGAATGTTGCATTGCTGGCAAAGTTAGATTGCAGATTGTTACATAATAATGAACAACTTTGGGCGAAAGGTATTATGGCGAAGTATGGGACCCGTTGGTGGAGGTAGAGGGGTAAGCGTGTATCTTACACTTGGAGAAGTATTCAGCATAGGGTTGTATTAAAAGAGGATGTGGACAGGGGAGAGAATCAACTGGTTGGGGAGGGATGCTGTATACTCTGCTTCTAGTTTGAAAGGAAGAAATATGGGCGCTTTACAGTGAGTTCGGCATATCAATTGCCCAATGGTAGTTATGAGCACTTGGTAGATGAAGGCTGGTTGAATTTATGGATAATGAAAGGACCTCAACAGCTCAATTTTACTTTGTGGTAGCTTCATTGCGATCAACTTCCAATGGCAACACTACTCTATGAAAGGCAAATGTTGCAATCTATGTTGTATGTGGCACACCTTTGCTTAGGAGAAGGCTTGTAGACCAACTTTTGTTGGCGGTCTAGGATTTAAACGACTACAGCATATGAATGTTACATTGCTGGCAATGTTAGGTTGCAAATTGTTATATAATACTGAACAAATTTGTGCGAAGGTATTATGGGCCAAGTATGGGGATCCGTTGGTGGAGGTAGAGAGGTAAGTGTGTATCTTACACTTGGAGAAGTATTCAGCATGGGATTGTTGTATTGAAAGAGGACATGGACAGGGGAGAGAATCAATTGGTTGGGGAGGGATGTTGTACAATCTGCTTCTAGTTTGAAAGGAAGAAATCTGGGTGCTTTATAGTGAGTTCGGCATATCAATTGGCCGATGATAGTTATGAGCACTTGATAGATGAAGGCTGGTTAAATTTATGGATAATAAAAGGACCTCAACAACTCAATTATATTTTGTGGTAGCTTCATTACGATCAACTTCCAACAACAGCACTGCTCTATGAAAGGCAAATGCTGCAATCTATGTTGTATGTGGCAATAGGATTGAGTTTAATATGCAAGCTATTGGCAAATATGGCTATGTTCAGGAGGTGCGGAGCACGTTGGTGTCACCCTCATACTTACGGGCTTTCATAACTTCGTCATCGGTGGTTGGATGGGTGGACTTCAATCTGAAGCAAGAGCTTGGTCGACAACTTGGCGAGGAAGACTGAAAATTTGCATTTAGAGAAGCTGGTTCATTCTCTTTGGTTTTGGAGAAACAAACAATTATTTCAGGATGATCTTGTCCTCCCTAAGGCCTAAGTCCTTGTTGTGTTCCTTTTTCTTTGTACTGTCCTTCAAGACTTTCTTCAAGACAAAAATATTTATTGGACTAATTTCAAACTAGTTTTTGATCTTTATTTACCTCTAGGAGGCACCTGATATCCAAAGATGCACGACTTTAACAAATGTTGACTCAGCCTACAAAGCGCATAGAGAATTTAACTTTTATTCAAAGATTAGAACCTAACCCAAAACATTTCAACATTACACCACATATAAAGGTCAAGCTCTTAACCGACATTAACTACTCACCTAGAACTTTTTCAAAATAGCACCACATGTAAGAGCCAAATTCTTAATCTCACATTGAAATTAACACCTCATTATACAAAATTCAAACTCATGACCTCACGTTGACATTAGCCACTTACCGACCATCCGAGCAACAGGACTTACTCAATAATTACTTTGTTGAATCGCTATATTAAGTCAAATCTGGTATTTAATTTTAACTCAAAGGAATACCTCAATTGGGCGTTCCTCCCATTTTAATGCAACCATCACGGTGCGAACACCTTTACTAACCCATATTTAAACCCTGTTGATATACAACAGAAGACCAATATAGATAAAATATAGTTTATACGGGGGGAACATCCATCTCCATGACAAGCCATCTCTAATTGCTTATGATCTCAGTTCTAATGTTTAAAATGGTTGGGCATCTAGCAAGCTCTACTAACATTCTAGACTACGAAACAAAATTTCTCCGGCAGTTCTCCTGCATTTACGGGCTTATGAGATCATCATTTCTGATGACCTACCGATGTCTTATATCAGCCAAGACTGACTCAAATGATGCTGTTTATTCCGATAATTAGAATCTCAGAAAGGCAACCTGCTTCTTCCACATTCGGCTTTCATAACTGTTTGTTGCCGTCAAAAGGCACTGTTGTAGCTTATCTCATCAGCTGGGCAGTTTTGTCTCTAAACCTGACAAGATTTTATCCATGTCTTCAAAATAGGGCCAATTTTCCTTGCTTCTTGAATCACTCTTACTTTCCTGTTCACAAGGTGAAGCAAGCATGTTGCAAATCAGTGAACATAGAGATGAAGAGTTTGTTGATATTCAAAAAAATCAGTAAGGTACTCAACAAATAAAAAGAATAGCAACAACTTAAGGTGAACCGGATCCTATTTTCTCCTGTTGCATTCTCTAAGCCTCTTCAATTCATATTGCAACAGCCTTCAATCAGTGAACACACAGGATTGTTCAGAATAAAATTTTGACACCCAAAAAAATAAGTATATGGTTGAGGTATGGAAACATCTTCCCATCCCGTCACATCAAGAGGCTCAGCCAAAACAAAGAAAGTTTTAGTGTAAAATTTTCACACAAAGCTAACTTACTTAAGAAAGAGAAGAAAATAACTGAATTATATTTCTAATGCATGTTCTGCAGAGTAAGGTACTCAGATGCCAATATAAGACAATTATGCATTACGTACAATATACAGAACAAATGTACCAAGCCAATTCAAACAGTTAAGACAAAAATAGGCAGCATAATAACCAGGCATCCAAAGCTAACCACAATGTAAGACCAATCTCATCAAACTTGAGCGAGGAATTGGATCTTGTACTATACTGTATAAGAACGTCATTTCCAGCAAACAAGAAGTAGATACCATTTAACCAATTGATTCCTCTTGGTAGGGGAATTCATCCCCTTAAGGATACTATTGAATGAATCTAAATGCAAACCACGGACAATGATGACTACACTAGAATGGATGTCCAGTTAATAGACAGTGTAGCACTACTTTTGATTTATGGAATAAAAAAAAGATACTGCAAGAGAGAAAAAGGATCTTGGGAAGCAGGTTGAAGTGAGAGGGTTCAGGTTGTATGACACAGGAAATGTCTGACTGCAGAATTCTAATTCAGAAAAGAACTCAGACTTACATGGCTTGATAGATGTCATGCAATCCCCTAATCCAAACAAATGTGCAATTTTATTATGAAAATAGAAAAATGGCTAGAAAGAGAACCATGCCTCGTATTTCTGAACCAAAGATGCCCACAGAGATTTGCATTGTCCTGGGCTTCGATTGATTCCAGCAGATAACAAATTTGAAGATATCTCCTCCCAAAGAGCCATTCTACCCTTGAGGACTTGGAATCTACTGTGAAGTTCCCCACGCATTTTGATCAAGTTTTTAATTTCTTCAGGTTTCCATTTGTTTCGTTTGACAGGTTTGGAAGACTTCAATTTAGATTTCGGCATGCCCAACTCCAGCTCACTGCTAATGCTTTCAGACTCCTCAGAATGTTGGCCCTGTGGAAGCAAACCATTTTCACCTTTTTCTGATAGATTGAGTGGTGCTGATCCAACGAATGACTGCCAGAAAGCAGCTGACTCCGTGCCATTGGGGGGAAATCTCTCATTTGATTTAGAATTCAAATTAATCTCATCATTCTCAGGTACTAGTCTTTCAAAATCAATTCCATGTTCTGCATCAAGGGGAATGCAAAATCAGTAGCTGGAAATTTAATTGCAACAATCTGATGAGGATTCTAGATTAAGAAAAAATTATATGATGAGGAGTAGTATAAGATAAAATTTTACACTAACACATGCATCATTCTTCATCTAACATAAGAGGACAAGAAAGAAAACCTTCTGATTCTTGTTCCGTAATGCTTCCCAACTGTGTGCGGCTATTAACATCTTCTTGGGTTCCACTAAGTTGAGTCCTTTGATGACCATCAACTACTTTTCTTAATGACATCCCAAAATTGGCATGTGATTTATCAGACAACTTTCGGTTGATCTCATCAGCTATGACCCCTGTTGGATTTTCTGTGGCGATAGCAATAACTTCAGGTCTTTTACTACTATATTTCCTCACCATTTTCCTCAATACTTCAGAGACAGTTCTTTCCATGTGTGCCAAAGGACAGTTTACAGGGCAGCTTGATAGAGCTGCATGTGCAGCTTTATGTAGTGCATCTAAAAGTTTCCCTTTGTCAAGCCATAAGCAGCGTGTAGTGATTCTTATCTTTCCTTTTAGGGTTTTTTCAGTTAAACCATCAGCATCTTGGGGACGTAAAATTTCCATACTGCAGGAAAAAGGAATCACCTATCATGCAAGTGGAACAAAGAAATTTGTTACACAATATGGTATCTTTGGATAGTTTACCTGACCACTATAATACCATCTGAGGCGATTCTAAGCCTCTCATCAATACAGAGCTCAGTCGCTGTACCAAATGCTTTGTCACCGTCACTATACATTAACTGCAGTCTCAAGACTCAATTAGTCAGATGAGGGGCCGGTGAGTAAGTTGTATATATTTTCACATAGAGGTAGATACTAGAAAGAGAGACAGACTAACAAACCTGTAAATTTTCTTTCCCAAGGGAAGTGAAACCATTCGATAGAACTCTCCTGTTTCTCAAATGTGAGACACCAAGCATCTCTCCGTTCTTTATGACCTTATATAATAAAGTAGCACATAGCTCAATATGACATGTGCATAGAATTGCCAACATGTATACTTAAGATTAAGATTTAAAAATCAAGCCAATAGCTCCTAAAGGACTAGTTGCAGATACATGTAATCTGCAATGCATCAGAAAACAAAAATTGCTTCCAATTATTTAACGCACAGAGAATCAAATCATTCATGAATTTGAAATTCTGCATATTCATAAGATCTTCATGGGCAACAATAAATGGATTGCAATCTTTTCTTCTAATAAAGCAATTATGCATGAACCAGGTAAACTACCTTACTAGTAACCAATCCTAATTGCTGCATTACTATCAAAAGTAATACTCCCTCGGTTTCATAATGTAAGGTCTTCTGGCCAATCGCAGAAGAATTTAGGGTTGTGTAAACAAAGTATTATCGATTATACCCTTAATAAACAGAACTTATTTGCTCCCAAAACTAACCTACTATGTCCCACCTCTCCTCTCACTCCCCAAGGGAAGGACTTGAAAAAGGAAATATTGACCTACGAAATTGGTAATAACTGAGTTTAACATGAGAGAGACAGAGGGAATTACGAGTGGGGATAACTTTGAAGAAATGACATTGGAATAGGTAAGCCCCTCGGCATTTTGAGGAAAAAGCCCAAAAGGCCTTATATATGAAATGGAGGGAAAACAAAAACTGGATTGCATCAACCCATTGTTAATGCCACCGACATCTTTAACTTTGTTGCATATGCATAGCATTATTATCTACCAATCAACATGCCAACCGAAATCAATTACTTACCGCAGTATGTCGAATGCCAGTTGATTTCCCCAATAACTCGTGCTCTTTTAGGAATAAAAGCTCCCCATGAATGGGAAGAAAATGTTGAGGCTTTACAATTTTCAGCACTTCATCCTTCAAAATGAACTTTAATTAAGAGTTGCCCATGGTAAAGTCAAATTTAGGATCTCAACAGAAATCAACAATATTCATAGATGTTGAAAAGGAGGAGAAGGAGGTGGGGGGTGGGGAGAGGAGATCTAAAGCAACATCAACAATCATGGTGGTAAACAGAAGTTGATGAAAGGCCAATTGTCTGCACAATTAAGTTAAACTCAGAACTATTACGTAAAATCACCATTATTTCCAGCTTTCCAACTATGTGATAAGAAAAATGGTTTGTTTCTCCAATATAAATTTTATGCCCAATGACCATACTGCTCAATTCTAACCAGAATTGGCAACAGTCTTACAAAACTCATTCTAATACTACTAACAACCGTAAAAGATTCTCTAAGAAAAAAAAATTAAAAAAGATTCCGCATAGCAGTTCACGATCAAAACCCACCGTGTATGCACGATATAAAAGACTATATGTCCAAAATGCACATGCAAGTGATGGGATTGTTACTATGCCATGTTATGATCAATATACCATACATGACAATCATACAAGATCCACAGTTTTTGTTTTCTAGATATGGAGTTGTAAAACATATTTCCTGATGATCTACGATAAAATAGGGAACTAATTTCATCCCAAATGAGCTCTCCTATGCATTTGGTGATGGTAAGTCCACATGACATGAAAGCTGAACCTTTATTGAGTAAAGAACTTTAGCTTGTATGTCTCCAGCATCAAACAATGAACATAATTCACAAAATGGAAACCAAATCATTAAAAGATCAATAACTATCAACCAGTTCCTGATAGAGACATTGTCCTATGGCCAGATAAGAAGTATGGCATTTGAAAGCCTAAACACAAACCTAATCATTCTTGTGCAAAGAATAGGAATTTTCCATCTAAAGAAAGGTGACCATGATGATTAGAAGTAATTTATTTATTTAGTACATTTAGAAGTCAAGGGTATTTTGGTCATTTATTTTATTGCTGGAATTTGCAGAGAATTATTTTTAGAGTCTTTATTTAATTTGTTGCAAGTCTTTGAGTCTTATTTGGAGTTCTTATTGCCTTAGGAAAATAAAGGGTCTCGTATCTTTAGAAGGAATTCTAATTCCACTAGGATTTGATTATTAGGGAATCTCTACATTATAAATTATATCCAAGGACACCCTAAATTATACTAGGATTCTAAATTATAAGAAGACTAATAAACCTAACTAAACAAGGATTTTGTCCTGCATCACTCAGACTCTTTCAACTTTACATAAGCCTCAATCTTCTCTAGCACCAGACTCTAAGTATCCTTTTCTCATCTACCATTTTTTAACCAGAAAGGCATCTTGAAAATGAACATTTTCTAGTTAACTTCTTGAAAAACCAGCACCAGTATCCTTTCTTGTACCAGATGCTATCAAACTTTTGTATCACCAAAACTTAAATACTTGAGAGAGCGGAGGCCCCAAAAATGGTCCGATCTGCTGCTAAGGAAGCTAAAGGACAAGTGGGGTTTGAAAATATTTCCTCATGTTCCTACACCCGTTTTCTTCTTTTTCTCTCTATTCAATCAGCCTTCTTTCTTGTTTACCCACTTCACCCACTTTGCCTTTTTATTTTTGCGTCCTGTCTTTTCTCTTCTTTCAATTCCTATTCTTTCTTATCGTGTTCCTCTCCTTCCCACTTCTTTCAGTATCCTGCTTTTACCCTTTATGTACCAAACCAAACACATACCTGCAGTAACACTTAGATGCACTCTCCAGTAAATGAGCACAATGAAATACGGTAGAGAACCAATTCTCGTCACCACCTGCCCAGCACACAAGAAATCTCTGCAGCACCACAAAACCAAAGTAGACACAATAACCTTACACCATGGCATGTACGCAGCACAAACCAGAAATTCACACACTGCAGCATGTCGCTCGTCCTTGTACGACTTCTGTGACACAAAACTAACATTACCTCCTCAACCAAAAACCAGCATATTCACATGCTTACATTTCAAGAACGCCAATTCAGCCACACATACACTTTCCTTGAATTTATTTTATGAAATAGGAAATGATTACATATACTTCAAACATATAACACTTCATATTTTTCTATTTTTTCCCTTTCTTCTTTGCCATTAATTTATTTATATTTTAACCCCCCCCCCCCCCCCCACCCACACACACACACACTATTTTTACTGAAGTCAGCTTACAAATTACACAAGACAAAGCAACCAACCGGTGATGAAGAGGGTGAGTTTCATTAGAGGCAGAGTGGACATCATAAATATTGTTGAATTGGTAAATACTATGCACTTGTAAGTTTCAAACTCCTGAAGATACCATATAGGAGTAAGTTCTCTGAATCATAGATATTGAGTAAACGCAAGGTGGAAAGTTGATTATGTGACAAATATCATACCAGTTCTTCACGATGACCATGACCAGATGTGTGCAGCTGCTCATTCTTGCCCATCACTATTTTTGGTCCTATTTCTGATATACGATTTAACATTTTCATTACCCGTGTTTCATTACCAGGGATCACCTATAAAAAGATCAAGATAAATACAACAGTGGAAAGATTGAAGGTAGATTCAGAAAAGCATTGGGAAAAAACTTGAAGTTAGAAATCACATAAAATAAATGTGGAATAGAAAGAAACAAACAACCTAGCAGACATACCACAAAAGCAAAGTAAATTGGTATATTAGGCGATACATCTAGAAAACGCAGTTTTCACATACTTCTTGGAAAGGTCAATTGTATTGTCCAGGTAAAGGGGAAATCAAGTCTCAGTTACCAAAGTCAGTCAACTGTCGAGCAACCTCAATGGTAGGAGGGCTCCTCTTTTTATTTTCTATGTCAATAATTTCATGTAACACCTAAAACATCTTTTTTTTTTTCAGCTCCTAAAATGCCATTATGTTAAATGATCACAACAGAATGCTTAATATTATTCGACCAAAGTCTTTCAGACAGTAACAGAATACTGCCAATAAGGCATTTTCTTTTTTCCGGAACAGATCATTCCATATGAATGTAAACTTCCTATAACATATCATAGAGTATTCAGTCAAATTATGTTAAATTTGGTGGCATGGAAACCAGCACAAGATATTATTTTCTGAAACTTTACTAAAGGAGGTGTAACATTTAGCAACTTCTTAACGACTTCTAATTCAATTTTACCCAGTAAAGAGATATAGTATCAGAAACCCGCCCTTAACAACCACCCACCTCATCATGGAGCTTATTTAAACATGATTTCAGACCTGCACAAATGATATTGTGCATATTCATGAAAAAATTATGACTTGGGAACTTTGAAGTTGCAAATGAGAAAATATGCTAAAAATAATAATAATAAAAAAAATTAAAAACACCAAGGTAAATCAGACCCAACATCCTTCCTCAATGATATTAAAAATTTTGAAAAAAACATAAAGCATAATAAGATATGGTATATTAGTATGTTTTCTGAGTTGAATTCCACTTGCGCTGTTAGATGTCAAGGCATCATGAGCTACAAATTACAATCCCTAGCAATTTAAAAAGATCCTATTCCAAAAGCCAACTAGTAACTTTTCCAGTTTCCCAGATCAACAGATAAGTTTATTTGAAAAATAATGTGGCATTAACGCCTTCATTTCACAAGCATTATTCTCTTCTTTTCGTTTCTTTTCTTCAAATGTGTGTGTGTTTGGGTACAGAAGAATAATTCTTCCACAGAGTGCCCTGTTCCTAATAAAGATTTAGTATAAATCTCAAAACTTTCACTAGGACAATGACTCGTAATAGAATCAATTATTCAATATCAATGACTTCTCGCAAATGACAAGGCCTCATAAAGCTCCTAGTCCACATATGTCTCTTTCTTCATTATCAGACTGATAAAAACTCTCAAAGAATTAGTACACTTTTGTTGATAAGAGAGCATGTCAATCCTAGAGTTCATGAAAACAAAATTTGATGGTTCAGATCTATGAGCAAGGGCAATCATAGCATTTATCAATTTACAGAGAGATTGAAAAGCTGCTTTATGTATTTTTCATACTTCCTCAATTTCAAAATATTAGTCCTTTCGGACTTATGCAAAAAAATTAAGGGTTTAGAAAACAAGGGAACTTTTGAGCTCAAGTACTTCTTAAGCCCTTAATAATAAGTAGGGGGAGGGAGGGAGGGAAAATACATAGTAAATAGTCCCTGCAATCTGTGAAAAGACATATTGAGAAAGCCATCTGAGTCCAAGAGGACTTGCTTATATATCGAGCAGTAGGGAGCTTTACTTTATTATTTTCCTGATCAGTTTAGCAAGTCAATAATAGTTTCTTATTCCTTCTCCTACTATCTAGTTTCTAAATATATCACAAGCTAAATCATAATGTATCATTTCAAGGAAGGTTGATAGAAACAAAAGGTTTAAGAAGAAAAATATATAACTTACTATTAATAATATATTAGGTGAATATTTTTAACATTTGAAATCTCTTTCATAATTAAAAAACTTGAGGAATATGGATCCACAGATGAGTTTCCTGTATTCCAATGTTGTCTAAAATATTCGCACAAGGTATCGGATGTAAACAGCAGTAGAGGATTAAATTTACAGGTTTCGGTGAGTAGAGGTAATTATGGAGTTGGCCAGCAAGAAATTAAAGTAAAAGTAATATGAGAGCAGATCATTTTTCTGAATGAAAATTATGTGTCTGTCAGAGATCCAGCAACCTCATTGTCAAACATTACCTTAGCAGAATACAAAATCAAATCCTCTTTATCCAGTTTGAGTGAATGGCTACTTCCATATGACGCAAGGTTCAGCGCAGCACGTGGTTCTGCCTGACAGAATAGTGCACTAAATATTGTGGCACAAAAAATCTCCAACAAAATAAAAATGAAAAGGGCCAGTGAAGAATGGGTGGGCTTCCGCCCAGAAATTTCAAAATGAACTTACTTGAGAGCCTGTAGTGACGATGAGCAAATCTTTTGGTGAATAAGAATCAATATCTTCCACTTTCACCTTCAGAGCAGACAGAAAAACGGACAGTTGAGATTGTTATGCACCATATAATATTGATATAAAGATAGTAAGCTGTTAATATCATCACATAACTTCCTCTTGATAACAAGTTCAGGCCAATCATACTAACAGAATAGGAAGAATTAATAAGTCACCCTGTATTCATTCGAGTAGAAAGCAATGGAAGATGAACAACTGTTAAGGCAATTTTACCAATGTTGATGGATCAATAGGAGCCTTTCCATCTTTCCATGCAGCATCAAGATATGTCCTCAAGGACATTCCAACAAATACCTGAAGCAGTAATAAGATTATATCTGCCTCTGAAAGCCTGAAAAATCAGAAGCAACTATTAACAAACTAGAAGCAACAATACCAATTTTCTGCCAGTCAAATCAGCAGCAGCTTTCACACTTCCAAGACGGTGGATGTTTGATGCAAATTGGGTAGCTATAACCCTCCCTTTGGCAGCTGAAATATGCCTCAGCAGTGATTCTGCTACAATAGACTCACTAAATGTTCTTCCAGGAGAGAGCACATTTGTTGAATCACTCATCATCTGAAAAGGAGTGCACTTAGTTATAATGTGTTGCAGCTAACAATAAATGTAGTTCATCACCATAACGAATGTCTTGAGTGGTCCACGGATATGCGATTACCAATCCACAACAAATTTCCAATTCTAACTTTTCACTTTGTATTTCTGCTGATACTTTTAAAAGTAAATCCTTTTCTCTTTTCTTTTTTTTCAAACAATTAATTTCTTTTTGATGATTTCAAAAATAGAGAAGATTAATATAATTCTCAAAGTAATTATTTTGAAAAACAAAGTTCCATGCAAGCCAAGAAGAAAATTTCTTAATTATGCAGAAGGCCAAACTTCATGATAAACAAGAAACTAATTAGTTTTCAATTTTGGACTGAAGGACTATCAAATTCTAAATTATGAGGGTGCGAAAAACACTCATAATTAGCATTGGTGCAAGTACATCAGCGAAATGCTAAAACTATTGTCACTCTTAAAAAACCCTACTTCTAGCTAACAAGATAATACATTCAACTTGTTCTGACTCATTTTCGTCAACTGCTTCTGTAATTGACGTCAGAGAATGCTCCTATTTCCTTTTCATTCTTCCGACTCTTGAATTAGCAGAATTCAGTTTGCTCTAACAGCCTAATGTTTCCCATCCAGTCAAGGACCAAACAGGCAGTCACTTTCACATTGTTAACTACAACATTTGTTGCTATTTATAAAGCTTAAATAAGTTGACCTTATTCAAGATATAAGAAGCATGCTACTTGATGTTGGACTTTACTTCTTTCTTTTTTTTGGACATAAATACACAACACAGATATGCCAAGAAAACATTTTTCTTCGAGTAAGAATGGAGAGGTGAATTTAGTCCACATGGTATCTACTTGTTCCATGGCAAAGACACTAATCATAGCAGTTAGCTTGATAAACAATGACTTGAAGTTCAATTCTGCAAACAAGGATCTACAGGATGGATGCGCGGGGGGAAGACAAACTCTTCACGGAGCAGAGAGAAGTTTGAACTCAGTTATTACTAGTTTAATTATGATATCAATATGAGTTAGTGGACTCGATAGGGTAGATAAAAGCAAAGGGATGCAAAAGATATTCCATGACAAGCTCGAACCTTTGTGCTCTGAACTCTTTGTTTGGCTACTCAAAAAGAACATAATTTAACTTGAGAGATTTGAGGTTACTTTTGAGAGATTTTATCTTTGTTTGAAACTTAGTGCTGTAGCCAAACCGTCCATGTGTCTCCCCAACATGCAAATCTTGCCTTCACAAGTTACTAGCAACATGGCATATTCTGATTAGCAAAGACATCAGCAAGTGCATGATTTTGACAAAAGCTTCTTTCTTTCCTTCCCATCTGATACCATTCTGGTATAATGGTGTCTTTACAGGTTTTTTCACCTACCTGATGCATCAAACACTTATTTCCACTTTTCTTTTCAAATTATTTTCATTCCCTTTTCTCAAAAAATTTGTTGTAGAGGATTATCTGCGTAAGAAACAAATTATTTGAAATTCCTGAGATAAAGAATCAAACCACATTCTTGTTGCTTTTGAACACAAGAATTTAGCTGATAAGGCCAAAAGTTCTCACTAGAATCATCTAAAGGTTGATATTCAGTGTAGAATCAGTTAAGGCAATCAATCGCATACTGACCCCACATGAAGTGTCAAAGATCAAGATTAACAATAGCAAGTATAGAAACATCAAAGATAGAAAATCAATGCTTACCAAGGTAACTCCTTCTTTAGAAAGTTCTTCCAAGGCTTCACGGTCAAAAACCTTCCCATCCAGTGGTGACTCATCGATCTGTTGAATTTGTTGCACTAAATTATCTCCAAAATAGAAAGCATGAAATATAAATAATATGAAATATTCACCAAAGAAATACCTTCCAGTCCCCTGTATGAAGAATAGTACCATCAGCACAGCGGAGAACCAATCCACAACAATCTGGAATAGAATGGGTGACTCTAATAGGTTCTACTTCAAACGGCCCAGCATTGAATCTCCTCCGTGTTTTGAATGTTTTGAGCCTAGATGGTATGAAAACCCCGAATTCCTTCAATCGCTTCTTGATAAGCTGCTCAAAACATACAGCCAAAGAACAGAAATAAATTGCATATTGGGATTTCTTCACTTAGTACATGCATTTGCCAGATATATAGAAGCCAATTAACAGCCGGCAAACAGCTATGTTATATAACTTTACCGGTTATAAACATAAGAATATTGCCACTATCCTCTAAGTAAAACACACAGTTTCATTTATAATCTAGAAATTCCATGAATAAGTAACTATAGCAGTTTATCCTTCTAAACTCCAGCAGTGTCAATTGGCATCTGAGAAAAGCTGGAGCAATAAACACACAACTGCAAGATATAGTATAGTTCTTTAATCCATTATTGCTAACCTCCATTGTGAAGGATGATGCATATATAGGTGTGCGAGAGTCCAGAGCTGGAATTACCTGTTTATATAACAAATAGAGTTATGTCTGCATCAAACAATTAGGAAACAACATAACAACATCATGCTATAGGTGGCTACTAACTGTAAATTGAATGATCTTATTAACATATGGCAGAACCTTTACCGCCACAGATGAAATAAAAAGAAAACCTGTAGCATATCATCGTTAGGGCATCTAACTAGCATTCTATTAAAAACATATTTGGATGACTATAAGTAAAAATTTTATAAAGAATCTAACCAACTACCTAACCTTGCTGTAAAGTGTGTAAAACAATTGCAATAAGGTAAAAGAACCAAACATATAGAATTCCCAAGTACCAGAAATATCAATGGGTTTCAAAAATATCCAAAATTGATGGAGAGAGTTTGTAAGTGGAAAAGAAACTTACCCAAGGCAATGCACCAATATGGTCTTCATGACCATGGGTTATAACAACTGCTTCAATTTTGTGGCTCCATTTCTTGATAAATGTTGTATCAGGAATAATTTTCTGGACACCTAGCTCATCATAACTGAGATGCAAACAGAAGAAGAGCATATCATAAAATTAAACTGGACGCAAAGCTCTCACAAAATTCTAACCAAAGAGTAGTCAAAAGAAAATCAGGAATAACAATTGGCTTGGCCAAAAAAATATTTTCAATATCCACATAACCAGTAATACTGATGAAACACAACTAGGAAAAACAAAGATCTTCAATCAGATTCATCACAAACTCCTTCCCAACTACAGGAGTCCATTTAACAGATAAATTAATAATTGGTGCAAATTATCAATACCTACCCAGGGAACATAACACCGGCATCAATCAGAATATAGCGATCATAATTGCCAACAAGCATACAATTCATGCCAATTTCTCCCAGACCACCAATGGGAAGAACTCGTAAAGGTGGACCGTCAGATCCTTCATAGAACTCCTCCATTTTACGTTGGATAGCATCATCCATAGTTCTCCCAGCCCCTTCCATTCTTCCTCGAGACCTTTTGCGTGGTCCTCGTGCACCATGTGTACCTTGATAGACATCCCCAAACATTAAAATTCCAACGAAATTTCAGATTAAAGTTTCACATTAAATTTGAAACAGTGTATTTGTTTTTAAATGATAATTTAAAAATAATACATCAAGAATTAAAAGTGAAACAATTGAACTCTAAAGTGTCAAGATTTCACACAGTTTTGATTTTCAACTCTCTTCATGCTGATTGAACAATGTTCTTTCATGTCTTTTTCCTTCATAAGAAAAATTGTCACCAAACAAAAGAATTCCAATAGAAGTGATATATTTCTCTTTTTGACTATTCAACAAAAGTTAAAGCACTTACAAACAATAGATGATAGCTAATACACATTGAAAGGGGAAAAACTTAATTAACGTAAAGCGACTACTATCTCACTCTAAACCCCAATAGTACATTCTAGAACATAAGAAAGAAATCTGTATCCCACATACTATACATTTCGACATGTGGATTCCCAAAAAAATTATAAATTGCATCCCAAATTTTATAAAGGAAGCAGTTTTCTCAAGCTTAAAAAATATTCTTCTTTTCCCCTATTCCTGACATAAATGGAATATGACGAGAACAAGCAGAAATTACAGAAAATATTATTTTGAAAGCAAGTATTCTATAATTAATTTCCAACAGTACTTCTAAAGGTAATAACCTATAAGTACTAATTTCTAACACATCTTAAAATGAATCTCCAAATTTTAGCAGCTAAAACAGTGATTTTCACTTCCATTTGCTTCAATTTCTCAAGAAACAGTCGTAATTCATTCATTTACTCAGCTTCATACCTGAAAAATACCAAAAACAGAACAAAAAAAAAAAAAAAAACTGCAGCATATATGAGTTGCGTCACATACTTGTTTTTGAAGGAGAAGGAGTTGCCGAACAGAGAGAAATGCAACGCTTAGAAGAATCGGACTTCATTGCACCCAACGGCGTGTAGGGAGAAAGTGAAAAAGCACTGAAGCTGAAAGCCGCCATCTTCACAAATTAATGGTGGGAAATTGAAGTTATCAGTGGATGCAGGTGTGGTGAAACTTGAAATTTTGAAGAGAAAGTGATGAGAAACTGAACCCCAAAGAGAGAAACTTTGCAGGTATTTCCTCAGCGGTGGGCGGGAAATAGAGATAGAAAGAAGGGAAGGAGTCTGTAAATCGTTTCTTATCGTTTTGGTGTATAATGTGTACGGGCGGATACCTTTACATTCAAGATACAGGCCACTGCCACTTGTGCAACGACTTTTTTGTTTTTTAATAAAATTACGAAATATCTTCCACAGTTTTAAGGCTTAATACCAAGAAAATGCATTCAACTTTGTCATTATATCAATTAAGTACTTAATCTTTAAAATTAATAATTAAGGGACAATTTTATTTTTTTAGTAAAATAAATAAACAAAAATTGATCAGAAATGACAATTTTATCCTTTCATAGGAGGAAAAAATATAATAATAATAAAAAAATCTCTCTTCTCAATACCATCAAAATACTCTATTACCATCAAATTCCATTATAAGAAAAAATTGTGTGAGTCACTTTCCCTTCATTCTCAAATCCTCAAAAATCATATACCAAAACTTTATCAAACCGTTATTATAGCTTAAAAAAATCATTATTTTGCTTGCAATCAACTATAAAGAGTTATGACAAAAAAAAAAAAAAACTGTAAATTGATAAGAAGCATTATAGGGATTAAAATTTTCAACCTCCAAAATTTATGAAATTGTCAAAAAGATACTCTGGCAAGTAGGACCTTACGCTTCCCACTCAAAAGATTCTGCCAGCAAAAAAAAAATTGTCCTCTAATTGTCATTTTCATAGATTGGCTACTTAATTGACATAATGAGCAAAGTTCAAGGTACTTTTTTTGCATTAACCCAGAAAAATTTGTCTCTTAATTGTCATTTTCAAATATTAGATACTTAATTGACATAATAGACAGTTCATTATTTTTTTGGTATTAACCCTGGGTTTAATAAATTGGACCTTGATAAATTACGCGTCAAAATATAAAATTTACGTGCGAAAAAATTTCATTTTCATTAAATTATTTCTCTCTCTACCCTCTGTCTCCAACTTCTTTCTACATTTCAAGACTTTCAAACGACGATTTACTCAAATCTAACCGTTAAAAATTATAAAAAAGTTTAACATATCATTCTATGTTCGTTTATTTATATTTATGTCGGGTTAAAAATAAAAAAAATGCATCAAAATTGAAAACTATGTCAAAATAAAAAATATTGGTCCAAGCACCAAGAGTGACTAATAGGCTCAGGACCATGCACCAATATTCCCTCCCGTGCACTACGGGCGCCAACATTAAGCTTTTTGAGCCAATGTCATGCACCATGAATGATTAGGCCTTTTCTTTCTTTTTTTTTTCAATACAAATAATAGAGTCATTTGGTTTGGTTTTTTATTTTTTTAATTATTAATATTATTTGTATCATTAAATTAATTCTTTTTCATATACTTTATACCATTATATTAATTAATTTATATGGTGTAATCCAATCTAGTCTGGTACATGGCCCAGTTTATTTTAATGTTTACCCTAATCTTTCACTTTCTTTAAGTGATATTAATATACTTGATGCTTTAACATTAAATGTTAAAACTCATGGATATAATTATGTTTCTGGATCAGAACTCATATGTATATGTTATAGAATTTATTATAAACCATTATTCACATTAAATCCTAATTGTAAAATAATAGATAAAAAGATTAATGAAACTGTTTTAATAGAAACTAATTTTAATAGATCTAAGATCTCAACTAGAAGAATTATAAAATGGGATGAAATCCCTATGCCACAACAGTGGAAACTTGAACGAACTGGTCATATCCAGTCCAAGACTGAACACAATATAGACCGTATTGAACAGACTCCTAAAGGAATTGTTTATATACAGATGGATAATACTCCATCCAGATTGGGTCATATCCCAAGGACTTATTCTACTAGATCTGAACACTCTTTTATTTCACGAGGAAAAGGATTATGTTCCTTACAAAGTCTCTACCTCACAGGTAAGTGAACGTGATGAGAATAATCATCATGTAGAAAAATTATTTAAAAATAAAGAAAATATTGTCAAAGGTATTTATAATACTAAAGATGCGGAAATAACAGAATCAGAGATGAATTTTTCATTATGAATAGACCTAAAATTGATTTTAGCCCTGGATCTGAGGCCAGGCAAAAAGTTAAAGTAGAATTTAATTTACCACGATGGGAACCATTTAGAAAGTGGTTTTTCCCTAATTTTGATGATAAATTAAGAAATTATATTTCTAATGAATTTTATAAATTTTTGTCTTACCATAATATTTTATTCCCTTTTGTTCCATGGTTTATGTCTAATTATATTGAACCTTATATTTCTGTGTTAGTAAGAGATTATAAGCTTTTAAATGGAAATATTATCAAAGGCATATTGCCTCCCCAACAACCTTTTTATATAGAAAAAGAAAATCATATTGTTAGTTTTACAGCTTTTTCCAAGATATTTGAAAATGATACCTTAAGTATCACTGTAAAACAAATCAATCAAATAATAGAACAACAATTATACAAACATTTATTTAAATGTTTTAGGAGAACAAATTATATCTCTCCATAAAAGAATAGACATATTATTACAGAAATTAGAAAAATCTTCTATAGATTCTTCAGGAAAAAAGGCAATTTTAGCTACTCCAACTCTTCAGCCTCCTCCTGAAATAAAAGATTATAAATTAAAGACTATGTCAGATCTTGAAATGTTGATAGATCATAAATTTAAAAAATTAAATATCAATACTTTAGAAAATGAATTTTCTGAAAGATTAGAAGAAACAAAAGATTATAAAACTATTATAAAGGATGAAATTAATAAATTACATAGGTTTGCTGATAGACCAACTCAGAGAATAAATTATTATAGTAGACCTTCTCCTGTAGATATTCTACATGAAGAACAGGAATATATAGGTAATAATAGTTACAATGGCAAATGTATATATGAATGGAATCTAGATGGTTATACAGAAAAACAGATTTATAATCTAACTCATAGAATGCTCATGTATAGTACAATCAGTAAATTGATTGGTAATGGTGATAGTAATATAGCCAAACAACGCAAGATTTACTGGCCAACTTAAAGGTTGGTGGGATAATTATCTATCTGCTCAAGATAGGGAAGAAATTTATCATAGTGTTAAACTAGAAGAAGATAATCGACAAAGTGAAACCGCAGTTTATACACTAGTAGTTACTATATTAGAACATTTTACAGGTCGAATATCTGATAATAGTGAGAATATTCGAACCTTATTACAAAATTTAAGATGTAAGACACTATCTGAATTCAGATGGTATAAGGATGCTTTCCTTAATAGGGTTATGGAATTACCTGAGAGTAATAGTACTCATTGGAAATCCAAGTTTATAGATGGATTGCCTAATTTATTTGCTGAAAGAGTTAGAAAAGCTCTTAGGAAAGATCAAATACCCATTCCTTATGAAAGTTATACTTATGGAAACCTTATAGGTACTTGCATACAAGAAGGTATAGCCGTATGCAATGAAATTAAACTAAATCAACAACTTAAAAGACAAAGATTAACTGAAAAAAATCAATTAGGACCTCAGATATAGAAGTTAGCATTCTCTCTCCCTCTCCTCTCATTGTAAAAATTTTTCATTAATAAGAAGTTTGAAGTTTTATTCTATAATCCCTGGTAAGTCTCAAAGACTTTCTTATTTTAATTTCTTGTTATAAAATTTTATACTTTATTGTTTCAGGTTTAGCCTAATGAGAGGCTAAATCTTTCTATGTTAAACTATGCAATCATATATATCATTGTAATTATGTTGTGAAGATCCTTATTTTGTCTGGTTGTATAGTAGTCTAATGTAAGGATTCAAGATTTGGGTTATGAGATCTGAAACTGGCCATGATTATTGAAAGATGAGGGCTAGCCTATTTAAAGCCGTTGTAAAGGCATGTTAAGGCGTTGATCCCGGTTTCATCTTTTGTAATTATGTTGACGGATCTGGATTTCATGTAAAATTTGTACCTTTTAACCTGGGTTCTTACATGGATGACTACCACCGGACCTCATTTGGTATCAGAGCCATGTAGTTATGTGATATATGTGATTCATAGTTTAACATGTTATTAAATTCAAATGAATTTATTAAAAGATAAAAGAAAAATTAAAAATGCTCATAAGCAAGAAATGGAAATTCCAGAAAACTTAGAGGAACTTAATAAGTGGACAATCCCTAAGATTGAATTAAAAACTGTATATCAGTTAGGCCCTTTTGAAAAATTAGGCTTAAAGCAAGTAGTAAAAACTATTGAGGAATCAGTCTCTTTAGATAATGAGGAAACTGAAATTAAATTATTATCTTCTCATGACATAAATCGATATAAAGATTATCCATATTGGACTTGTGCAAATTGCATTTAAACCTTTAACATTAGAAGGTTTACCTGAAAGTTTCATTGCATGTCTAAGAGATGCAAGAAATCTTACTTGGAAACAATCCCTTATAGGTGTAATCCAATCTAGTCTGGCACATGGCCCAGTTTATTTTAATGTTTACCCTAATCTTTCACTTTCTTTAAGTGATGTTAATATACTTGATGTTTTAACATCCAAATGAGGTCCGGTGGTAGTCATCCATGTAAGAACCCACGTTAAAAGGTACAAATTTTACATGTGGGGCCTATAAGGGTACAATTATTGTATAACAATAATGCATCTTGTCTTTAGTCTTTTAGCTCTTTCCTTGCTGCTTCTTTAATATCTTGGACCATTTGGTCAATATCTGTTGCAGAAAATTCATCCATATCTGGATCTTGGGATTCCCCTGCAAGACAGACTTCATTTGATGATCCTGCCATTGATATATCTGTTTTATCATCTGTGAGCAAATTTTTTACAAGCTCCTTTTTCAGTTCTTCCATATATGATCGGATAAGATCGTCCTTGGATATAACATCTTTTTGCAATTTTAATCTTGTTGTAATATGATGAAAGGGGCTTGTGGATTTAATCTCGCCTTTTTCTTTCATTCTTTTGTATAAATCAATTTTTTGTTGGATTTCATCCAAAATATTTTTTCCATAAATCTCTTTTAAGACATGGGATATTGTGTTGGGTATAACCCACTTCTGGAGTCCATTTCCACACCCATGGCATGGAAAATTCTATAAAAAATAACATAGAGGCTATTTCCTCTGAATATTGATATAAACTGATATAATCAGCGATCTTGGGGGATATATTAATCCATTCACCATATAATGGTTTGAATTTTTTAGGGAGTATTTTCCCAGAGATGCCATAAATGGTCCATCATTGTAAAAACCAATTTGGTAGGGGGTTGTTATAAACATTCCCGCATACTTTTATTAACCAAGTATGTTTTTTAGTAGAATTTTCATATAAAAATGCTTTATAAAATGCATCAATATAATCTCAATAATTATATTTTAATGATACTTTAGATTCAGGAATTGTAAATTCCTTTTCTCTCAGGGGAGATATACCCCACTCTTCTATGGATATAATCTTTTTTATTATAATTTTGCTAAAATTATAAACATTAGCAGTTCTGGTACTAGGATAAAAATGTGTAATATCACAAGAGCTTACTTTAAGTATTTGCTCATAATATTGTCTTTGTTTATAAGAGGTAGCAGCATATGATGCTGTGTCCAGGTATCTATTCATTAATAACCATGGATCATTTTTCCATTGTAGGTCTTTATTTTCCAAAAGAAATATAATTTCTTTATGAGTATTATTATGATAAGAGGTTGTATTATCCTCTTCAGATATTACCTGGGAATATGACCCGGAGGAGGAGGTTTCACCTGCCTGTTTCTTTTTATTAGCAAGATATTGCTTGAATTCCTCATATAATAAGGCATCATCTTCTTTATTAGTAAGATTTTCAGCTATAAGCTGTTTATTGCCCATTTGGACAATCACATTTTTCCCTGTGTTTTGAGAGGTATTATCTCTCCCACAGCCCACGGATATTATTGCCTCGTCCCCGCTGTATCATGCTGCAAAAATTCTCTTGTTAGAAAATCTGGAAGACTATTTTCTTCACCTTTTTTATAAATAATTTCAAAATCAAATGGGGCTAAATGAGCCTGCCACCTAGCAAACATCTGCTTAGAGACATCATGTTTAAAATCTTTATTAAACATAAATTTGGCTACCTGGCAGTCAGTTTTTACTATAAACTTTTGATTATATAAATCATCTTGAAATTTTAAAATACATTTTACTATAGCTAAAATTTCTTTAGCAACAGTAGCATAATTTCGTTGACTATCAGTCCATTTACCTAAGTGATATCTCACTAAATTTTCTCTGTTATTAATAGGACAAAGTTGAGTTAAGATACCTCCATAACCTATATCAGAGGCATGTGTTTCTATAATTTTTTGCCAATTAGGATTTGCTAATATCAAGCAAGGCAATGTTTTAACTTTTTCTTTTATTTTCTGGACTATTTGAGTATGCTGATTAGTCCAAGGTTTAGGATTCTTTTTTAATCTATCATATAGGATAGCTGTATCATAAGCTAAATTTTTATAATATGGTAAAATATAATTTAGACTTCCTAAAAATCCCTATAACTGAGTTTTATCAAGAATTTGATCAGGAAATTTAGAAGCAAAAATCAATACTTCTATTTATAGGAATTATCTTTCCCTTATCAATATTATGTCCTAAAAATCTGATATTAGTCTGAAATAAGACCATTTTTGGTTTTGAAATAACTAAACCGTTTTGTATTACTAATTTTTTAAAAATATCAAGATGTTCAAAATGTTGTTGAACATTTTTAGAAAATACTAAAATATCATCTATGTAAACTAATATGAATTCGCTATAAGGAACAAAAATATCATTCATAATCTTCTGAAATTCAGAAGGTGCATTTTTTAATCCAAATGGCATCACTTTCCATTCAAAGTGTCCAATTGGAACATTAAAGGCTGTTTTATATTGGTCAGCTTCAGCTATTTGAATCTGCCAATATCCTGATTTTAAATCGAATTTAGAAAATATTATTGCTTCATATAATCTATCTAATAAATCCTTTTTATTAGGGATTGGATGTCTAATCCATTTTAATACCTTATTTAGAGGTTTATAATTTATAACCAATCGTGGTACCCCTCTTTCAATTTCACTATGTTTATTAACATAAAAACCTGTACATAACCAGGGTGAGTTTGATTCTTTTATTAATTATTTTCTTAATAAAGAAGCTATTTCTTCTTTACATAATTCTAAATATTTAAAATTCATTTTACAAGGTCCTGCCTTTGTCGGTATGTGATTTTCATCAAAATCATCAATAAAGAAGACTTACTATATGCTTTTTTCTATTCCAAAAAGCATTAGGATGATCATTACAGATTTCTAAGGAAATATTATTGTGAATTTTTTTAATTTTATCCTGTAATTTAGGATTTTGTAAAACTTCTTCAATATTAAAAGAATTTATTTCATAATTAAGAAAATTAATTTGATTTTGTTTTCCTAAAATAAAATCTTTAATTTCATTCACAATTCTAGAATGTGGTTCAGTTATGAACTGAAAAGAAACGGGAGTTTTTTCATAAGTACCTATAAGGCAATCTGTTCCTATTTGAGTAATAGGAAAAAATTTTTTTTATAAAAGGAGTTCCAAGTATAACTTGGTTAGTTATGTTTTTAGCTAATAGAAAGCTTTCTGGAATGCAAACTTTATTATTACAAATATATGCATGTGGTAATTTAAAATTAATTTGTAATTTTTGTCCACTTGCATGTCTTAAACTATGAGTTGTTTTTTCAAAATATTTGGTAGGAATTCATCCTTCTTGTATAACACTAATATCTGCTCCTGTATCAATTAATGCAGTGAATTCTTTGATTTCATCATGATTTATTAATAATATAACTTTAACATAAAACTTAAAAGATGTTATGACATCTAAAACAGTTAGAAAATTTTCTTCACCAATCTTATTAAGATTATCAAAAGGATTTGGTGTAAGCAAAGTATTATTCTTTTTAATTTCTAAATTAGAAATTCTTATATCTAAATTTTTATTAATTTGTTTTAATAATTTAATTTCATTTTTAAGAGTATTAATTTCTCCATATAAGTCTTGGAGTGTAGTAGGAGATTTTTGAGAATTAATATTTCTTTGTTTCATAAGCTTATAAACTTTTGTCATTGTATAAGGATTATTATTTGTTATTAATTCTAATTCTTCTGTATTATTACTAGTATTACTAGTAGAGGGAATATCATCTATTTGTTCTATTATCCTAGACCTTAATTCTTGGTCTTTTATTAATTTTAAAAATTCTAAGATGTTATTGTTACTTAAAACATTAATATCAGAATCTCTAAACTGAGAGATTAACTTATAATAATCATCTTCCTGAGTATCATCCTCAGACTTATTATTATGACTACCTTGTTTACAAGGTATACAACATTTATTATCATCTGAAGTTTCAGAATGATCAGTTATCTGACCTAATTCTGATTCTGAAGTACTATCTTCATATTCATCAGATTCTATGAATAATTTTTCTAGAGAATCTTTTAATTCTTCACTAATATCAAGACTATTAATCTTTTTCTTCATCTTACACTTATTAGCGTAATGTCCTATTCTTCTTTTTCATATATTTTATACCATTATATTAACTAATTTATATGGTTATTTTATCAATTAAACGAATTAAATACTAATATATATAAATATTATAATAAGAAATTAATTTTAAAAATTAATATAATGGTATAAAATAATTATAATTAACAATTAATAAAAAAATGTACCAAAAATTTGAAAATACACCATCTGTACATTTGAGCAACGCTCTAGTGCAAGCAAGGGTATCCCCGCGCTAGGCCTTAGCACGACTCTCTCATTGTCTGCGCCAAGACCTGGTGCAAGGATACCCTACTCACGCCAGGGCATAGCTCAAGTGTGCATATAGTATGTTTTTTTAATTTTTGGTGTATTTTTTTGTGATTTTTATCTCAAAATTGATCGTATACTGTACATAATATTCAAAATCACCACAGTTTTTAGAGAGAATGTGGAAAAAACATGTGTAGAGGGAGTGTGTGTTTTGGAGTTAAAAATATTTTGAATTTTTTCAAGCGTAAATTTTATATTTTCGGCGAGTAATTTATTGGTAAGTCGATAAATTTGCGCCAAAATCTAAAATTTATGCATGCGTGAAAAATTTTAATTTTCACTAAATTATTTTCTCTCTCTACTTTCTTTCTCTCCAACTTTTCTCTACATTCAAAGACTTCAAACAACGATCTACTCAAATCTAACTACTAAAATCATAAAAAAGTTTAATATATTATTCTATACTCGTTTATTTAAATTTTTATCGGTTTAAAAATTAAAAAAATACACCGAATAGAAAAATCAGACATTGGTGCGAACCTGGGTTGTCTCGCACCAAAGCTTGACGCGGACCAAGTAAACCTCCTACCAAGGCCTGGTGCAGGGTAATCGATGTTTGAGCCAATGCCTAGCACCAAGGCTGTTTTTTATTTTTAAAAATTTTTTAATTATTAATATTATTTAAGTTGTTATATTAATTGTTTTTAATAATGAATTATGTTTATTGTATTTTATATAATTATTTAATCACTAAGAAACTTAACACCATTATATATAATTAAAATTAAATATTTAATTATCAACTAAACAAATTAAACACTAACATACACACATATATTAACATTAAGAACTCAAATTATAATATTAAACTAAAAATTAACATAATGTTTCTAAAATATATATTAAAAAACAACTAAAATTAATAATTAAAAAAATTATAAAAAACACATAAAAAATTTAAAAATACACCATCTGCATATTTGAGCCACGCCTAGCGCGAATAGGAGTATCCCCGCGGCAGGCCTTGGCACGACTTTCTCATTGCCTGCACTAAGTCTTGGCGCGGAGATACCCCTATTCGCTCCAAGGCATAGCTCAAGCATAAAAATGGTGTATTTTTTAATTTTTGATGTATTTTTTTGTAATTTTTATCTCAAAATTGATCTTATCGTGTATAATCTTTAAAATTATCCATTTTCAACTCCAAAATTTTCAAATTTTGAAAGTATCACCACATCTTTTTAGAGAGGTGGAAAAAACATGTATAGAGAGAGAAAATGAGTTTTAAAGTGGAAAAATATTTGAATTTATCAATCCCTAATAAATTTGGATGAATTTGATATTTTAATTATTTATTAGAGTATTGTAGTCTCCTATTTTGGTGATGCCCAAGACCACAATAATAGAATCTTGATATACAGAGGAACATATTTGAACATATTTGTTAAAAAATATAAAGATTTCAAAAAATTTACCTCTTGTCCAAAGACGAAGTCCTTAGAGATGTTTTACTAAAAATAATGATAGCATCTGCAAAAAAATAAGTGAGAAATAGGAGGACACGCAAAATTGAAATGAAGCCCTGAAAAGAGTCCATGCCTTTCAGTATAGTGGATCATGGAGGAAAGGCCTTCAACACATAAGATAAACAGATAAGGAGAGAGTGGGTGTTTTTGGTGGATCCTATGAGAGGGGAAAAACTAGCAAAAGGGCTGGCATTAATAAGAACCAAAAAACAAACAAAGCTCGCAAAATGCATCATAATAAGGGAAACAAGACTTAAGGCGAAATGCATAGCTAACATGACAAACTCAAGGAAATTCCATTCAACCCTATCAAAAGTCTTACTGAGGTCAAGTTTAAGAGTAAAGTGGTTAGAGCCATTGATTTTACCATAATTCATGGAATGAAAAGCTTCAAAGGCCACAATTACATTTTCAACAAAAAAGAATTTTGACTATTATGGAAAATAGTAGGCAAAAAAAGTTTGAGTCTATTAGCTATGATTTTTAAGATAAGTTTATAAGTGACATTGCAAAGATCGATGGGTCTAAAATCTTTGACAAGAGTAGGGGATTCGACATTAGGAATTAAAGCAATATTAGTGTCATTAATGCCATTACTATTCTCCTCATTATTCAAGATACTAAGGGCTATGTGCGTGACGTTTACTCCCAAGTTGTGCCAATATTTTTGTAGAAAGTAAGCTTTTAGTCCATCTGGGCCTGGTGCTTTTCTACCCTTCATCTATTTTAGCATTTTCAAAACATCATCAAAGGTAAGAGGTTTTGACAAGTATGATGCATCTGTATCAGATAAAATCTTATCGATTGTACCATCCAGGAAAACACAAGTGGAGTTATTAGTAGTATAAAATAGACTGGAAATAATTAAGAATAACTTGTTCTATGTCTTTCATATCACTGATGTCCATTCTGTTGGAGTCTTTGAGATTCACGATTGAATTATGATATGTGTTGTAATGTCGTTACTTTTATATGTTAATTATGTCGTCTTACGATGTTTTTATTATGTAAAATGTATAATTTACATATTTTCCCTTTACTTTTATCTTAGGTACTTCTCGGTGAAGAAGTTGGAGAATACATATGAAAATGGGTGAAAACGGAGAACACGGAAGTTACTGGCACCGAAGACAGGAACCTACATCGACGATAGGTTAACATACTGCTTGCGGTAGATATAGAGCTCATACTTGAAGACTACATAGAAGCCAACTAGCGACAGTAGGTCATGGGCTTTGAAGAAGAGTTATAGACAGAACCCTACCGCGGACGGTAGCGCTCGACCTACCGCACGGGGTAGGTCCCCTGGCTGATGCATTATTTAATACATTTTTGGACTCTTTTTATGTAATTTTCCCCCTCTTTTGAGTCATTATTTAGTTTTAGGTTATAGAGGAGGAATTGTGGGTGAAAATTTGACTCAAAACCCTTCTCAATTCCTCTTCAATTAAGTATTTTTCATAGATTAAACATTAAATTGAGTGTCTTGGGAGGAGATTGAAGACCAATAACAGAGTAATTTCGAGTTTTGGTATGCTCCTCCTAAGCCTTCCTTGAGGATCAAATGCTCCCATGATCAACTCTCTTCTAGATGGCACCTTGAAGGCTTGTTTGTGGAAAAGAACAAGAACACTTGCACGAAAAGAACTAAGAAAGAAAACAATTAACCTCCTTATATTTGAGGGAGAATCAACAAGTCTATAGAAAGTCTCACCTATTCTCCAACTCCAAAGAAGGACCTAAGCCCAAGTAGCACCAACTATAAAGTTGGCACCTCAAGCAGATATTATGATTTGGAAATTGGACCTGGACTCTTGAATTGAAGATTCAAGAAGTTCCTTGCCTTGAATTATACAATGGAAACTCTTAATTTACAAGGAAGAAGAAGAAAACTCAAGAACCCTAGTTCTTCTCTCTATAAAATTTTCATATATCTCAAACTTGGCCAAAATGGCTGCCAACAAGAATATTTATAGTGTGCTTCATAATTAGTTTCCAACCCAGGTATTAGACTAACTTAAAAGAGTTTAAGAGGTGCTTAAAACACTTCAAGTATAAGTCAAAATAGGTTTACAACCAAATTAAAGGGTCAAAGAATTAAAACTTCCCAATTTTCCACCAGCCGCCGTAGGTCGGGTTATGCTTGGTCTTTCTTGCTTAGAAACCTATCGGCGATGGTAGGGTGGATCTATCGTTGGCAGTAGGTCGAAAGCTCCCCTCCGGACAGAACCCTACCGGCAACGGTAGGGTGGACCTACTATCGGTGGTAGGCATGTGTTTTACTTCCTTTGGCATTGAAGCGTCAAAGCCTTCTGAACTTGCTTCTTTGGCTTCCTCCCATTGCAACTTGGAAAACAAGAAAGTCTTGATTCCTCTAAAAGCTCCTCCTTGTGCTCCTTTCACTTGCCAAGCCAAGTCTTGGGTCATCTTTTCAAATATGGATATCTTTTCTCGGTGCTCCTCCTCCCTTCTTCTAGCCATGGCTCTTTGACCGGACCTTGCAATAGCTCTATGGTTTCTCGCACATCTAGGGTCATACCATCTGCCCCTCCTTTGAAAGGATTCATCCTCGACTCCATGCCTTCAAATAACCATAAAAGGTGCGCAACATTAGAATTTGAGGCATTAAAAGGCATAATACTATGAAAATTACCCAAGCACTCAAGACTTAGAAGAGAATAAGCAATTAAAGCATCAAGTTTATTGACCAACGTCGCAACGCCATAAGAATTCCATAAGTCAAATAGTTCCTTAAATAGTCTATGATAAGAAAAGGAAGTGTAAATAAAGAAGTTCAAAGCTAAGAAACTCCAAAAAGGACTATTGTAGAGCCATTCAAAATTTACAAGAATTATCCAGAAAGAAGCACAATTGAAAGTATTAAATTCTTGTAAATCAAAGAAAAGGTTAACGTCAACATCTTTAAAAGAAAGATGATAACAAAAGCTTTCGTCTTTTTCCAACTCAAAGAGTAAATCAAGAAGATCAAGAGTTTGAAACATGATCTCTTTAAAAGGATAATGGTCATATAAACTTAGATTCTTAACAATTTTCAAAGTTCCTTCATGGATTTTTGACAAATGCTTTTGAAAAACTGTAGAAATATAATGAAGAATCCAAGAAGCTTTAACCAAAAGACTCTCAAGATCACGAACATCATTAGCTAGAAAGTTCCTTTTTGAAGTCAAAGAATTGGTATTGAAAAGTTTAACATCCTTTTGTACTTCATTTGCAACTCCAAATTTCCAAAATAACTCTTCAAATTGCAAGTGAAAGCACCAAATCCTTTCTCTTTTCCATTTCAAAGAATCTTCAAATCATTTTCTCAATTGTTTGATCAAAAGCTCTAAACAATGAAATTCAAGACTAACACTTCTAGTCTACCAATAACTCCCATAAAAATCTTTAGAAGTGCTAACTTGTTCTTTTGCTAAATCGTGTTTCCAAAGATTTCTTTGAAAGGAAGATGGTAAAATAAGAAGTTTTGAAGCAAATTCTTCCAAAAGAGCTTCACAAAACTATTCAACAAAGAACACTCTTGGTTTAACATTAAAACTTGAAGAACTTTCAATTCTCTTTTGAAATTAAACTCATCCAGAAACTCCTTGAAGGTTAGAGAATAAAGCAAAGTAGCACCAAGAGATTGATTCTCAATCTTGACACAAGAGTTTGTGTTTTGAACAATTGACTCATTTAAAGTTTCATCTTTGAAGAGAAAGTCAATAAAGGGAATAGAATAGACAAGATGCTTCTCAACAAGATTCTTCAAGTTTAGTTCAAAAGCACCATTTCCAAAGGTAGTTTTCATAAGATCACAAAAATGGGCCTTGAACACCTTTAAACTACCATTCATTTTCTTCTTAAAGTTTAGCAACCACATAACTTCCTTGAAATGAAAAGGGTAGAATTGAATTCCATGAATGTTTCCAAACAACAAAGTTTTCAAAAATTCTTTAACAATTAAAACCTTTTGTTCTTCATGAGGAAATTCAAATTTATAACTCACAAGGCACAAGAGTTTAATGGAAGGAATAAATCCATCAAAAATTTTCTTAGAAGCATAAAGGAAAGATGATTCATATCCGCAATTCTCAACAAACTCTCGTTTAAATTTAGCATGAAAATCACCACATAAGGACCAAAAGAAACAATGAGCTCTCTCATCATAACCATTTAAAACAAAAGTTCGAAGGAAGATACAAATCTTACTGCATATAAATGCACAAGAAGTTGAGTCATTAGCAATAAAGTCACTAAAAAAATTGACCTAAATATTGATGGCAGATCTAGTTGGCCGGCCGTCAGTGTTCCTTTGGAACCGACGACATACCGATGCTGGTCGCTCTGTCGACCGATTTTTTCATTGGTAATAAGATTTACAGATGAATGGTCATCGGTAAAGACATTTATCGACCGTTTGGGCGTTGAAGGACAAATTTTTTATATGTTTCCAACGAAACTTTGTTGTCGATAAGATTTACTGATGACCTTATCAACGCCCAGTTAATTGTCTGTAACAATACTGACAAAACACTGACAACTGGGTAACATTTACCGACGATATTCACCAACGACTTTTCATCGCAAACAGAACTAAAATAATTAAATTTTAAATATATTCCGTAGGTCCGTCGGTGTTCAGTCGATAATCTTTTTTTTGTTATTATTATTAGTTAGAAATAGGGCCGAAGCTCTCTAAAATATAAAAAACCCAACAGGCACCATGTATAAAACATTCATGAAGGCAAAAAAATATTCCATAAACCAATCAAAACACCCATGAAACGTTCAAAACATAATCATCCATCACCATAAAAAACATAAACATCCATCAAACATAAAAAAACATAAACATACATCAAAGTGTAGCCTATGTAGCATCTGTAGAGGATAGGAGAGCATCATCCATGGGGTCGGGTAAAGGAGAGGTGGGTCCGGGAGCATAAATAGAAGTGGGGAGTACTAAAATCTCGAGGAGGTACCTCGGAGGTCGCCACTGTTGCTATACTCGATGTAGATGTGGAAGTATCAACACTCATCGCAGCTTGGACGTGGGGCATCATCGGCGGGAATGGAATGTGTACTAGCTGATTATGCTCAAATAGCCGCTGCATGTGCTCATTGAAGATGGCAGATACTCTCGAAACAACATCTTCAACCCTCGGCATAAGCCGCTGCTCGTGATCCAAGCAACATGGCACCAATCTAACTGCAGCTCGACTACTCTAGGCTATGAAGTGAACTGCGTCTGAACTAGCTCCACACAAACGGCCGCAGGTCACCCGACTAGTTACAATAGCCATCAGCTGGAAATCATCGGTCATAGCAGTACCTGACACCTCAATGTCCTTCTCGGCCTTCCTCCAGACCTCATGAAATTTCTCCTATAATATAAAATATTAGTTGAATTCGACTTTTTGTTATAAAATATTATATAAACTTAAAGGTTATAAGTTACGAAACATTATATAAACTTAAGTTATAATCGATACTAAACTTACCAGAACTATGCCGAGCGGAAATCTACATACTCCCCCTTCTTTTCCCCCTTCTAAGGCTTGTGGAGATCCTCTAAGTGCAAGCTCTGGGAGAACCTCTCAGTCGAATCCTTTTGCTGCAATACACAAACAAAAGGATTAACATTTTTTCTAATTTAGTTTAATTAATAAGAGGAATTTAATATTAAATAAACTTCTTACCCATTTCACAATCGTCTCAGTGAATGAGATAGAACCACCTGTGTGCTTCCCGGCTCCCCGTCCTCCCTATCCCTGAGTTTTCAGTCTGGGCTTTATACACAGGGGTATTCTAATGATCTCATATCTCTGCCCAGTAGCTCTTATCAATCTACGACAACCTCTTGTTCTTTTCTCGAGCTTCGCCCAACAAATCCCTTAATTTGTCTTTCGCCTTTGACTCCCATGCCATCTTCATCCTGGTCATGGAGTAGGTCAGATCCCATAAATATCGTTTCTGAAATTTAAAAGATTAGAATATAATATATAACATTAGAAAGACATGATTATATGAACTTAAGGTGAACTTAAAGGTCGGTTCCAAACGTGAATCAAATGAACTTACATGTCATACGTTTTAAAATGAACTTAAAGGTAGGTTCCAACTGTAAACCAAAAAAAGAAAAAAGAATAAGAAGACTTTTATTATATTTCATCTAAAATTGAATATTTGTTTATTATTCGTTTGTTTTAAGGTTAAAAATATTCGTTTTAATAACAACGGTTTTATTTTTTGTTTTATTATATTTACTTGAAACTCTTCCCACCACATATCTCGGACCGGCTATGGGATCTCAGACCAAGTGTGGTAAGGCCCGTTGAACCGCTACTAAAAAGATATATGTGATGTGAGTGGCGGCTCTAGAAGAAGGTTGTAGTCTGTTACACAAATTTCATTAGTACATATTTATAATACAATATAAATATTATATATATGTGAATACTTACTGGTTCACATGCAAATATAACAACTCTTGAGAATCTCTGGGAGGAGTCCTCTGTAACGCCCTACCGCGTAAGCACCTAGCATGACTTTAAAATTAAGAACGTGATGAAAATAGAGTTTTGATATATATGGTGGGATATAGTGTTTTTGGTACTTAGTAGTATTTTGGGGATATTTAGGAATAGAAATAAAATTTTATTATCTTATTGAGGTTTTATTATTAAGGTTTATAAGTGCCTTTAAGTGGATTTTTATTTTTAATACCTACTATATTTATTTTAGAAATTCAAATACTTGGCATTTTCATATAGGAATTAAAAAAAAAAAAAACTTAATTGTGAAGATGTCGGCCACCTCACAACAACACTTGTCACCCCACCAATTTTTTTTTTCCTAACCGCCTCATGTCTCCTCATGTCTCCAATGTTTTCTTTCTTTTTCTTTTCTTCCTAATTCTATATATATAGCATGCATGTTAGTTTCTTTCTTTTAATTTTGGTTGGCAACAAGAACAAACTAAGGCAACAATTAAGGTTAGTTTGCATGATTCTCAAATTAGTTGCATGTTTTGTTTTCTTTTTTGTTTATTTTAGTTAGTTAGTTAGGTTATATATATGTATATATATAGTATATATTTATTTATTTTCTTTAATATATAGTGAGATCTATTTCTAGTTAGTTTATATTTTTTTTTAGGCTAGTTATTTATTTTAAGATTTCAATATTTTAAATGGATTTTTTAGTATAAAGTATATAGTTAATTATGGTTTCTTGGGAAAGTATATTTTTTTTAGAGTATAGGATTTTTCGATCTTTTAAAAAAAAAAAAATTATATAAGTATACGTATTATTATATTTATATACATCCCAAAGTCCATTTTATAAGATTTTGATATTATTTAGGGAATAGGATTATTAAATCGATACCTAGGCATTAAGTATTTTTCACATTATTATTTTGTAGGATCTTAGCACCAGATCTACATCCAGGTGAGTCCACCAACTTCATTTTATTTCAAAAATTTTTTTTTTATATTTACAAAATTTTTTGCTACTTTTTTCGAACAATATTTCTCAGCGTGTTTTTGGAGATGTTCTCCCTAATGTGTTACGTGTTTCGTAGAAAAATGCATAGGAACGGTGCTCCAAGTAGGTGTTTCTTTTAAAACAGATTATTATGGTGGTACATAAGAAGTATGCAGGTTTTTCGAAAATATTTATATATTGAAAAATGTTCTGACCTGAAAAGTTATGTATTTTGATATACATGAATATAGATTTGGCATTGGCATAATTGTGAAATTACATAAGCATGTGATGACTGGCGGATGAGGATTTTCTTTTGTGTTCTTGAAATGTTTATGACTTGAATCTGTTATTATGGCCGGGCAAATGGCCCCTTTGATTTGTAAATACATACGAAACCTCATTCCGACCAAGATTAAAGTTTATTGTTGATCAAGTGAACGGACGCGTTAGCGGATTGCACTGTACGTGGCTAGTCTCCCGTACTAGGGCCTCTTCCGATGACGTGGACGGAATTTTGACTCTGAGGGTGGATCCACTGTAAGAGGGGCGTAGACCGCGGAGGGTGTGGCCCAATCGGTCTACGTGGACACCGTATCATGCTCTACGGTGGGGTTCGACCGCCTAGTGGAGAGTCAGGAGAGGCTCGACACTGAGGTTGGTTCCAGGGCAGACCTGGTAGGTGCCCCAGGAGTCTGTAGCCTGTTTTGACCAGTGCTCTGGGAGTGCGGTTGGTTGTAATCGAGCGCTCATATGTTGTTTGGTTGGTATTTGACTACGAGAAGCCGGAACTTAGTTCCGATGGCCTCGTTTCCGGGATCCGAACTTTGTCTGTGGAGCCCTACTGTTGCATTACATGTTCTTTTAAAACTTGGGGCATAGAGCTGCGCTGATGTGTCTTGATTCGCTCAGACTTCCCGGCTGCACTCAAAACCCTCATGTAGGTTCAAGCATCAGTTTTGTTAAAATAGTAAAAGAAATATTTTTCTTATAACATTGCATGAATTGTTTTGTAAAACGGCATCATCATGATTTTAAAGAAAACACTACCGCACACACACACGTGGACTCACTGAGCGTTCGCGCTCACGTTTTTCCATATCATGTTTTCTTCTCAGATTAGCTTGGAACGATCAGGGGTTCCGCAAGCCACTGAAGTTTTAGGCCAGGAGTTTTTGGATCAAGTCTCCCCGGAAGGGCATAGATTTATGTTTTATCTTTTTAGACTCGAATCGTCTGTAGAGTTTCTTTTTATGTCTATGTAAGTGGTTGATGTAAGATTACTTTTGTGTTTATTATAAAACGGAAATGAGAAGTTTTCTTTTATCCTTTGTTTGAGCGCACTGGTAGTATTTAATTTACTTAAGTATTCCGTGTACTTTGTGTATACCTGTTAGTATTGTTCTAGAGTTTTGTTTTAGTGTGGAACTTATAATTTAGTGCCGAGAGACATGCAGATGCCCTACTCAGCCGCAGTTGACCTAGTGGCAGGGTTGGGGGCATCACATCCTCCCAGCCAAAGGACCAATATCATGAATTGACTATGTCGATTGTGAAGCAGATAGCTATGAGGTAGTGGATGGGTCCTGTGTCCTCAGTGGTGATGGTGATGGAGTTGGCTAAGTGGGGGACAGTAAAACCAGATGACCTCCCGTGCTAGCAAGTGTCGGTGGGTCCTGTATCATCGGTGGTGCCGGCGATGGAGTAGGTTGACTGGTGGACAGTAGAGGAAGAGGACTTCCCGTGTTAGTAGGTGTTGGTGGGTCCCGCATCATCAGTGGTGCCGGTGATAGAGCCAGCAGATTGGTCTGCATCATCAGTGGAGTGAGTGTCTCAACCGACGGTGTACCCGTCGATGGGCTCGCATCATCACCTAACGCTCTCTTCCATCCTCAAGCCATCATACCTGCAATAATTTCAATGTAGATGAATTAGTTAAAAGTATAAGTGTAAACATATATAAGAGTAAGAAACATATATAAGTGTTATAAACATATATAAGTGTTTATAAACATATATATAAGTGTAATAAACATGCAAACGTGTTATAAACATATATAAGTGTAAACACTAGGCATACAATGTCTATGTGTTGGAATCCTCATCGCTTTCATCAATGGAATCCTCATTGGTATCATCATCGACACAATCATCGGAATCTTCATCAGAATCCCATTCGATTTCAGTTTTCTCATTTTGTAATTCCTCAAATATGTTTCGACGTTGATGTCTAACTTTTTCGATGAACAAGAATCATGGACGAACGGTCCCACATCCTCAATTAATGCATCTATTGTCAAACCCTCGCCAATATCTACGTTCTCTTGGAATGCGTCATCTTGGACCGGAATATCCATTACTCGCGGTCGAGATTTTATTTCACTAACCTAATCTGTCCTCGGTCTTTTAGATCTAGAGTACGAAGACATGAAACTTGCTTTGCTTGATGAGCTAATACAAAAGGATCGTATCCTCCGTATCCCTGGTTTTTGTGCAAATCAAATTGAGGATAAATCTTTATTCCTCAATCCAAAGAATAAAACCAGTGACAGTGAAACAATACGACCCTTTGGATTGGTGTTTCAGCCATCTCGACCTCAATTATTTTTTTTAAAACCCTGTAATAATTCGGTTTCACACAAACACCATCATTACAAGTGTCTCTCTCTGCACCCCTATCTCTTGTATGAAATCGAAACCCATTAATAATGTAACTGGTGTATGTCTTCACTTTATTATTAGGGCCCCAAGATAGATTCCTCAAGAGTTCACTACACAGTTTGGTAGGATCGTGCATCTGTGTACACCAAAACAATTTTCTTCATTAGATTTGTTAACTTACAATGTGATGCGATTTAGATTTGAATAATTTCATGGACATAACTTCATTTCTAAACCACTTTGCGAATCCCTCGGTTATTTTCTCTTGAATTTCATTAGACATTATATTCGAATTGATATTTCGCAATTCCAATTCATATTTCCTGCATTTTATTAATATAAAGCTTATTAAATATATATATGTATATATGTATTAAGTAAAGAACGCCGGCTTACTGACTGAAGGTAACGTTCTACTTCCTCACAATTAAGGAGGATATAGTTATGTGATGCATTGGTTTCTCGGCTCTCGAAGTATCTTTTCTTATTTGACCTAACTTTCTTCCTTGTTGATTGCATATTGATAGAACCTCACCCACACGAAGAGGATCCTGACATTATCATTTCGTCTATCTCTTTTATGGAGTGTGGGAACACTTTCCTCAAAGTAGTAACTGAAGAATATTGTAGCCTCCTCAATTAAGTAAGCATTGCAAATTGATCCCTCAACTCTTGCCTTATTTTTTATTGTCTTCTTTGTATGGTGCAAGTACCTAATTAATATTAAATCAAAGTATAATTAAATGAGTTATATAATTTAATTAAATCTAAGGATGTATCGAATTATAAATGAATGGTTACGTAGGTTACCTCTCGAATGGGTACATGCATTTGTATTGTACAGGACTGTACATTAGCCTCGTATGGCAAATGAATCATCAAATGTTCCAATTATATAAAAAAAATCGGGAGGGAAGTTGCATTCTAACTTACAATTCAAAATGGGAATGCTTTCCTCTAATTCACGCATATGTGATGCACTTATCTTTGGCGCGCACAAATCTCGGTAGAATAGACTCAACTTGGCCAAGCAACTCCACACCTTCATTGGAAGGAGCTCTTTAAAGGCGATGGACATTAGTCGTTCCATGAATACATGATAATCATGGCTTTTCATGCCGGTTATCTTCATTTCTTTATAATCAACACATCGCGCCAAGTTAGTTGCATATCCATCTGACAATTATAACTCTTTAACCCAATCAAGCACCATTTTCTTTTGTTCTTTAATTACAGTGTAGGACGCTGTTGGCTTGGAAAACTTACCCCCGACGCTATCTTTCATCAATAAGTCTGGTCAGTTACAATACAAACGTAGGTTTTATCTACTCTTGATATTATACTTAGAATTCCCTTTCACATCTTTCACAATGTTGAATACATTATCAAACACATTCTTCTCGTTATGCATCACGTCAATGTTATGGCGGACTAAGAGGGTAGACCAATAAGGAAGATCCCAAAATATAATCCTTCTTGTCCAGTTGTGATCCTTTCCCCTACCACCTTCCTTGCCCAATTCTTTCCCTGTTTTGGTAATTTTTGGAAACTCTGGGACCCTATCCCATATGAGCTCCCCCGAAAGTTGTAGTAGAGGCGACAAGTAGTCCTCACCTTTACCTTTCTTGAAAGACCTCGGATCTCATCTAAATTAATAATCCGGTGGCAAGAAACATCGATGGCAATTGAACCAAGATTGTTTTCCACCATTTTGCAACCAAAAGGACTGTGTCTATTCCATACAATACGTACAAGCCACTGCTCCT
Source organism: Catharanthus roseus (assembly GCA_028651295.1). Classification (NCBI taxonomy): domain Eukaryota; kingdom Viridiplantae; phylum Streptophyta; class Magnoliopsida; order Gentianales; family Apocynaceae; genus Catharanthus; species Catharanthus roseus. The sequence continues at coordinate 5,864,017 of JAPQWS010000102.1, forward strand.
GATGTACTTCAACTGCTCAACATACTATGTGCTTGGAAATCACTAACCATCCAAAGAAGTGCGACCCTCATTTAGAAATTCTATTTCGAAATGTCATAAGTAAGGGCCCTTACATCCCACAACTGATTTAACTCTTCTATCAATAGTTACAAATAAACATCCAAGTTACCTCCTTTTTCATACACATCCAAGGCAGCAAGTTATACGGTGTTACCATTACTGGCCATGAGGAGTATATCTTTCCTGCCATTCCAAAAGGTGAAATCCCATCCGTACATAAACCAAGCCTCACTTTCCTCAAGTCTATCAAAAAGTCAGAGTAAATCCTATTAAAATGCTTCCACGCTTCACCATCTCTAGGATAACTCATAAAATCCGGCTACTGTGAGCTTCCTGCATGCCATCTCATGTGCTCAGCAGTTCTTTTCGATGCATACAATCTTTGTAACCTAGGAGTTAACGGAAAGTAAAACATCGTTTTCATCGGTCTCTTCGGTTCCAGTTTCTTCTTCTTCCCTCTTTTCTTCCTACATATCTTGTACTGATGACTACCACAAAATTTACATTATGTTCTATCGGAATCCTCCTTCCAATAAAGCATACAACCATTGGAACAAACATCAATCATTTGCACGGGCAATCCTAAGCCAGAAATCAATTTCTGCGTCAGGTAACAATCTTTGACCATATGATTTCCTAGCGGCAAATGCTTCTTTATGAATGCACAAACATCATCGCACGACTTTTGAGTCCATTGGTTCTCAGACTTAATATATAACAACCTAGCAACTGCAAATAACACTGAATGCCTGTCATCCCCATAAACCAACGATGTCTCCACCACTTTTAACATGTCAAAATACTTTTTTTCTTTAGGATTATGTGGCTCATCCTGAGATAAAATTTTCAGACCAAATGCATCAAATATCATCTCACGATACGAGTTGTTTTCAGTTGGCAATGACCATGAACTTTCTACTCCAATATCATACCAGAAGGAAGCAAAACGTTCCACTAGAATACGTTCCTCATCATGTGGCCAGAGGTTTCACCATAAGCTGTCCAATTATGATAACAAGGCATGAATCCCCATTGCAAAAGATGTTCTTTGACAATCTTTGACTATATAATCTTCTTGTTTTTACACTTTGAACACGGATATCTTAATGCATTTTCACGTCCATTATTGGATTCAATACACTGACGAATAAAACAATCTATCCCGTTGACTCTTTCTCTATACATCCAACTATGATCTGGTATATTTTCCATGGCCTCTAAGAATGATTAGGAGAAAGAATTGTTAGTTCCATAACTTCTATGAAACAATTATAAAGCATAAATTTTAGAAGTATTTAAAAGTCTTATATAAGGATTAAGGGTTAAGGGTTTAGGGTTTTAGGGTTTATAATCTTAGCAAAGTTTCCCTTAGAGTCTTATATAATCATTAGGGTTTAGGGTTTCGGCTTTAGGTTGTAGGGTTCATGGTTTAGGTTTAGGTTCTAGGGTATAGGGTTTATGGTTAAGGTTTAAGGGTTTAGGGTTTACGGTTTTAGGGTCTATATTCTTAACAAAGTTTCCCTTATATGATTTACGAAGTTTCAACTTCTCGGTTCGTTTCAAATTCAACATTAAGTCATTACTAAAAATTCTAAGTTTTTTGTAAGTTTAGAAAAATTTTTCCAGAGCTCCCTTTGTATTACGGACATTTTCCAGGCACAAAGGTCACTCAAACAAGCAACAAATAGACATCAAACAAATAATTAAGAGTCAGGGCTCCCCAAAAAGTTTTAAAGAGTCAAGGCTCCCCCGTAAAACTTTTAAGAGTCAGGGCTCCCCCGTAAAGCTTTAAAAGAGTCAGGGCTCCCTCGTAAAAATTTTAAGAGTGAGGGCTCCCCCGTAAAAATTTTAAGAGTTAGGGCTCCCCTTAAAGCTTTAAAGAGTGAGGGCTCCCCCATAAAACAAAGTTTAAACTAAAAAAAATACCTCTAATGTGTATATAATAACGCACAAAGTCACCGAGTAATCCTCACGAACAAAACTATAAGAAAAAAAGAGAATAATATTAAACACTAAAATTACTTAATCACCATAACTATACCCTTCATAAATAAAATGATGAAAGTATTTTTGTAATATGACTTCTATACCCGAGAATAAGAAGTTCATTTCCTTTCATCAAACAAAAATAAGGATTTTCTTCAAATTAATAATCAATTTTATTTAATGATTAATAACTTCAATTAAATTAGAGTTGAGTTAAGGTTATTTTAAAGTTGTAGTACATAACTTTCTATATTTTTTATGAAAAGAAAAAAAGGAAAATTTTGAAGTTTGATAGTGAATAGAAAATCTCACTCATTCACTACTAAGTCAACTTTTGCCAAACCAACTTACATTCATATTTTAATTTGCTCTATACTCCAAAACTTTTATTTGGGGCAAAATATTTACTCTAAAACATTATAGAATATTAGAACTAGATCAAGAATCATGTCAAGAATTAATCTATAATTATTTAAAATTTCCACTAGAAAGATAAGTCCCTAACTAGTCACTGACGCTTGAGTAAAAAGGTTTCAGGAAATAAGAAATAAGTATAATGGTAGTAAGAAATAACCCTAAACCAAGATCAATTTTTAAAACTTAGCCAACTGAAGCACCTAATTTATATTTCTTTATTTCCAAAAAAAACTTTATATTAATTCCCAAACAGCTCCCCATTCCTCACTCAATCCCCCAAAATTCCAAATTAATCATTCTTCCCCTTCTAAATTCCAACATTTCTGTCCAAGGATTTCATTCCTATAACACACACAAGAAAGCAGCATACAAACTAAACAAAAAAAAAAAAAAAAAATGCAAAGTGAAGATTCAATGGATTTGGTTTCTTCCCCCCGCCCCCCATCCACTCCCCCACCCCCCAAAAAAAAGAAAGTGAAGTTCATATTAATCAATTTGCATATATTTTAAATTAAACAAGCATTAGTAAGACCAATCTTTACTTCTCTAATTTGAACTCCCTAACATGCAATGTATTGGTGAGCTCATTTGTCATTCTTTTCATTAACAAAAAAGCTATTTTGCGGACGATTTTGATTAATTACTAAGGTAATATTTTAATTTTTTTCCTATCATGATCTTAGATACAATACAAATCGAGCACTCGATTATATAGATATTTTTATAAATGGGATCGTCTAAAATGCATTTCAATAAATTTATAAAATCTAAAACCCTATCATAAATTATAAAACTCTAAGAAAATCAAAATGTTAAATCGGAAACTCAATATAAGAGAGGGGCACAAATTATAAAAAATTAAGAGAAAATTTACAAGAGAATTAATAAAATAAATGAGGCACCCATCACTTTAAAGTTGTTTTTAAGTACAACTCAATAAAATTGTTCTTGTTTTCTGTGTTTAATTACCTCAATCATGTGTGAATTAACATAGGGTAATTAGTCACTTTTATCATTCTAAAGTAAGGGATCAAATCTAGTAGTAGCTAATTCTGTTTAATTAATTAGCTAGAGACGCTCCATGTCCATCTCATTGAACATATCTGTAATCCCTAAGGGCATGTTTGTTTAAAATGTTTTGATTATGATTAACTTCTGCTTTGTGATAATAAAAGTAGCTTTGTAAGAACAAAAGTTGCACAAAAAGAATCTCAAGGATGATGTACAAAGAAGCAAAAGATCATTCAAGATTACAAGACTTATTAAAAATAAGTGATCAAGTGAAAGACCTTGAAGACTAGAAGAATGGTCAGGCATAGCTTTATAATGTATTTATGTAAAACTTCCTAACTTGTTTCTTTGATTTTTGATCATTTATGTTAGCTCCTTAGAAAAAACATTTCTTGAGAAATTATCCTTGCAAAAAACTAAGTGTTCTTGATAAAGTTTTGAGGATGTAAAATTGTTACATGTTTTATAAGCTCTTGCATCAAGAATACATGTTTTGAAAGTGAAGAAAAATTTGTGTTTTACAAATATTTCACAATGTCTGGAAAACAGAAAAATAGGTCATCCAATTCTTAAAAACGGTCGTCCAACTTGTTTTTGAAGGCTCATAAAATTGGTCATCTGATTCTAAAAATCGAACGTCTGAATTTCTTAAATCTTTTAAAGAAATCGGTCATCCTATTTTTGTCCTTTCCAAAAATCAATCATCCTATTTTTTGTTCCCAAAAAAATCGGATGACCTATTTTAAAAATCGGGCATTTGAATTTCTTAAACCTTTTAAAGAAATCAGTCATCTTATTTTTGTCCTCTACAAAAATCGGTCATCCTATGTTTTGTTCCCAAAAAAGTTGGATGACCTATTTTAAAAACCGGTCGTCCAGTTTTTATTTTCTCTGTAAAAAATATGACCATTGCTGTTGTAACGGCTAATTATCTACCTCACTTATAAAAGGGTTTTTGATCATCCATAAATTTGGAGTTGTTGAAGGAGTTTTAAGAAAACATTTAAGAGCATTAAAAGACATTTTCAATCATCATCATATTATTCAGAAAAACTTCTTTGAGCTATATTGTTTGATCATTTTTCAAAGAGGAATAAGGGAAGCTTGTAGAAGCACTTCAAAAAGTTATATTCTATTTATCTCAAGCTTCTTTAGTAATATTTTTCCAACTCTACTCTCACATCTTATTTTGTGATCAAAAGTTTTGTGAAAACTATTTGGGTGATCCTTTGATATTTTGACTAGCTTCTATTGTTTTAGATCTTTGAGGTTTACGTACAAAATTCTTGAAGGGTGATCCTCATTGTGGTGTTTATAAAGCTTGTGACTAGTGGAATTTGTGAAACCCTTGAGTTAAGTCTCGAGGTAATGGGTGTAGCTCTATTGAAAGAGTGAGCTACTCTAAATTCTTTGTTTCTCTTTTTGTGATTTGCTTGTTGTCTCTATGTTTATTATTTAATCATTCTTTATAAAAGAGATTTTGTTTGCTTATGAATTTTATTAAAAAGAGTTATTAAATTCTTATTCAAACAAAATCGGAGATTCTATATTTTAATTGTGGCAAAAGTTTTTTAATTAGCCAAAAACCTTCACCCCCTAAGTTTTTCTAATATCTCTTTTTGGCTTTGCTACTATATATAATAAATTGGAGTTGGACTATATAAGTAGAAAGTTATGTAACATAACCTTGAAGCTTAGGAGAAGAGTATAGCATTTTTTTGGTACAGTGTTTGGCAGGGAACACATAATTAACAATTACAACATAAGACTACAAACTCTTTATTGCAAAAAAAAAAAATATATATATATATATATATAGAAAATTGCACATTGCAATTTTGTAAACAGAAAAACAAAAAATTGCACATTGCAATTCTGTAAACAGAAAAACAAAAAATTACACATTGCAATTCCTATAACACACACAAGAAAGCAGCAGACAAACTAAACAAAAAAAACTGCAGAAAAAATAGAAAATTGCACATTGCAATTCTATAAACAGAAAAATAAAAGCTCAGTTCTCAATCAGTGTGTTATATAAACAGGAAAAAAGTATCGTGAATACCCATCAAACTTGCAGCAATTCAGTGGACTTCTGGTGGCAGCGGCGACAAGGAGTCGAAGGTGTCAATTGGAAGAAGAAGAAAGAAGAAGAAGAAAATAAGGAGAAGAAACGAGTATGGAACACAGAGATAGAGAGAGACAGAAAGAGAGAGAGAGCGAGAGGGAGAGAGAGAGCGAGAGGGAGTACCTGAGTCATTGATGGTAGCGGGGCCGTAGAGTTGTCGGCAATAGCGTCGGCATCTGGGCATCTAGCAGTGGAGGTGGGTCGTTGATGACTGGCGGGAGGGTTGGGAGGGAGGGAGGGTTTGAGAGGGAGAAAGAATGAAATGGTTTCAGAGGAGCAAGTGTGATACCCCGTACCCCTCCTCTAGGTCAACTACGATGGAGTAAGGTAACTACGTGCCTCTCGGCACTGAACTTACAAAGATACAAGACTAAGGTATAGCCAGGAGGAGCTGTAATGAGTATTTCTATATTAAATAATGTGAGAAGAAAGAAAGGTTTGAATATAACTCTATAACAAAAGCTTCTCAAACTTATACATAGGTTTAAGGATGTTAAGACCGTAGTCTACATAATCAAAATCTTTTGACTAGAGGTGAAAGACTTCAAAGATGCCGACTCCAATGGCTCACCAAGACTCCACTAGCTAGATCTGGTTACCAGGTCATCTGAAAGAGGGGAGAGACATTTGGAAAACATGAGCGATGGACGCCCAGTGAGTTCACGTGCATGTGTGCTATTCGTGAATATTCCGTATGGGCAAAATATGTACTATTTCTATTTTTCTTTGTAGAATGGTTTGTCATCCTAGAAAATAAGTATCTTCAAACAAATCTGTTTATGCAAAATGTAAATTTTTCTGAAGGATTCGGGCGCAGCCGGAAAGTCTGAGCACATCAAGACACATCGGTGCTGCCACGACACCCGAATTTTTTTTTTTAAAAAATATGCATGCACCATGATAGGCTCTACGGATAGGGTCCGAAACCTTAAACGGGTTCATCGGAACAAATTATGACATCCCGTAGTCAATATGAGCCTGAACTCCAAAGCACACTGTACGGACGTTCGATTTTTTAACTTCACACAACATATACACAAATAGATAATGAGCCCTGGCGTACCTACCAAGCGGCCCTATGCTACCCGAGCTGGTGGGCCCCTCTTGACCCCACCTTCTAGGAAATAGCCACTACCACAAAGCATGATATGGAGTTAAACGCATTACCGCCTTGGGCCTAACCCTCCAACAGTACTACTCCCTCTATCAATTGGATCCAAATCAAGAGTAACACTACCAAGCATGTCGTTAGAAAGAGGCCCTCGTACGGGGGATTAGCCATGCACAGTGCAAGTTTTTTCGACATGTTGATAAAAAATGTATACCAAGCCTTTTTGCAGTATTAGGGTTTTAATTTACTTTATAAAATTATATGCCATCTATCGGTCACATAAAACTCTTTAGATAACAAAAAATCCCTATCCGCTAGGCCAAACTCGTAGCCATATAAATGTGACGTTGGCATGTAAACTTTGAATCACATTACCGGGGATAAAATAGGTTATGCCACTATGTTTTCCAAAATCATGACAAATTTTTCTCAAAAGGAAATTATTAAATACTTCAAAAAATTAAAGTAATATATGGATAAAACCATAGAGAAATATTCTTTTAAAAGAAATAATGAACATTTTTGAAATCTTAATATAAGAATATTTAAAATAAAAGTATTATGAAAATATTTTAAGAATTCAAAAGCCTTTATAAAAATATTTAGAAAATATGTAAAGTGCTATTCTAAAAAAGAAGTAATAAATATTTTAAAGATAATTTTATATCTCAAAACCTTATAAGAATATTTAAAGTATTTAAAGCATTATTTCCAAAGGAAGTAATAAATATTTTAAAAATATTTTTCCAAAATTATATCTCAAAATCTTTTAAAGAGAACTTAAAGTATTTAAAAATATTATTTCCAAAAAGAAATAATAAATATTTTAAAAATAATCTCTCAAAGTAATTTTAAAACTCAAAACCTTTTTCGAAAAGATAAAATATTAAAAAAATTATTTCCAAAAAGAAATAATAAATATTTTTAAAAATAATCTTAAAACTCAAAACCTTTAAAGAATTTAAAATATTTAAAGATATTATTTCCCAAAAAGAAATAATACATATTTGAAAATAGTTTCTCAAAATAATTTTAAAACTCAAAATAAAAAATAAAAGGATTGTAAAAATATTTTTAGTAAAAAAGTATCATGAAAATATGGCACAAACTTAAAACATATTTTAGTGCCATAAAAGAATATTTAAAACATAAATATTTTAATAACTTACCACATTTTTAGCATAACTCGTAATATACCACCGGTAAATATTTTGTACATTGTGTCAAGAACCAATGGGAGAGAAATATGCTTTTCAAGAAAAATAATTAATTCTTCTTTCAAAAGAAAAAGATTGGTGAACTCACTTGGAGTCAATACAAGTTAAACCTACAAATAACAATTCCAAACTTAATTAAATAATACCATAAGAAAAACTATAACTTTGACCTCAAGATGACCCTAAGGTGTACCTAAATTTATTCTAAACCCAAAGGAATTCTAGAAAACAACTCCAAAATAATTTCATAATAATTCCTTAAAAATCATGTGTTCTTAAAATGAATATATAATTATTAAATCCTAATATTATTTAAAATATAATCTCATAATAAAAAATAAAACGCTACATATAACTATATTTAACTTAAAAAGAAACAATATATATATATATCTTGAGAAAAAAATTGAGGGAGAGAGAGCCGAGAGAAAGAGTGGAGAAAAAGAAAAAAGAAAGAAAAGAGAGAAAATGTGGAGAGAGAGAGAGAGAGAGAGAGAGAGAGAGAGAGAGAGAGAGAGGGAGGGGGGGAAAAGCTGGAGTTGACCGAGAGGAGAGGAGAGAGAGTTAAAGAAAAAGTAAGAGAAAGAAAGAGTGGGAAAAATTGGAAAGAAATTGAGAGGGAATGCTGGAATTTCAGCCATTTGCCTTCCTTATATAGCCATGCATGCATGCTTTGGCTTTCCATGCATGAGACACATGACACTAACCAGCCATGTGTCACCCATTCCCTTGCCCACATGTTCATGTCTTCCAAGTGTCCCTTAATCTTCAGCCCACATGTCCTTGCCAGCCATGTCATTACTACCTCTCTAAGTAAGTAGTCATTCAACTTTTTAAAACTTCTATGTTGGTCCCCAAATCTTAAAAATGACCAAAATTCATCTTAAACTAAAAATTTCTGTTTCTACTTTAAAGCGTTAAACCCAAATAATTCTAAAACATGTCTGAAAAGTTTTTCACCAAAAAATCTTCCCTTAATTTTTCTAATAATTACAAAATGACCCAAATACTTACTATTCTTTATAAACTAACCCCGAAACTTTTGTTCGAACTTACCGCGACCTAAGCTAACTTTGAGGTGCTTATTTAGGATGTTACAGAAAGGGTTTGCCCGATTTGAACATCTCTGATTTAATTACCGATGGCTCAGAGGTACCGATAGAAAAGTCGTCAGTAAAACCGTAGGCAAAACATTCATCCGTCGACGAAGTTGACGTATCTGTTGGTGAATCCGTTGGAAACTTCATTTTATTACCAATGACAAATAAGTCGGGGCAAAGCCTGTCATTGAACTAAGACACCGATGGAAGAAATCGTTGCTACCTTGTCGTCAAATTTTTCTACGAATTTTCCCTCCAAATTTTTGTTGGATTTGTAAAAAAACAACGACACACGAAGTACCTTCGGTTTGTCGTCAGAATTTGCCGATGGAAGAGGTCACCGTCAGTGATTTCTATCAGTAAAACGCCTTTTTTTGTAATGAGTATATCAAAGAGGAAATATTTTGGAACAATTCAAGGTCATGATAAGATGGTTTAATTCTAGCAATTCTAACCAAAAGTTGTTTTTCAAGAAAAGCACAAGGGGAAGAATGCTTAAGCACATAATCAATATCATGAACTAGCTCACAAGTGAAAAGATTAACCATACAATTCCCAACCAAAATCTCATAGAGGGCATTCAATTCTAAGAACAATTTTAACTCTTTGAAGGAAAACACAAGGTAAAAGAGAAATAGGTTAGAAGAAAAACTTATTATCAAATCTTCATAGCATAAGATTAGTTTTCCTCCAACATTTTCTCCTTGGCCTTCAAGCTCCTAGGTATGTCTCTTTCCTCTCGTTGATGTATGGTGCAAACATGTTGGAGAGAATTCCTATCAAAAGCGCAAAGCCAGCAATGTTAAGCTCAACAAGGGAAGTATCATCTAAATACCAAAGCCATGACAAGAAGGATAAAACATAACACTACTACTCATTAATGGATCCTCAAGAGAGAAATGAGAAGCAAGACAATTTTTCATAGATGGCGCAAGAAGGAAAAGGTTCCCTTCGAAAGCAATAATACACATACCACCAATTAAGCTCACTTGAAAATTATAAGAATCCAACAAAGATTTTAATTCCTCAAGAGAAACTTCATAACATAAAGAAGAAGGGTCAAGAGATAGGCTTATTGATAAGTCTTAAAGAATAGGGCCAAGCTCTTTCTCTATGCTCCTTCTATCCTCAACTCCTAGCACACCATAAACACAATTTGGAATTTTGAAGTCATATTCATCACCTTTAGGAATTGCACAAAATGTGGAATTAAAATCAATGAAGTTTTTCCTTTCAAGATATATTCCAAGAGAGTTAAGGAACGTGAAAGATCTCCATGTTCTATGAAAACAAGTGATTACAACTTTAATTTCCTTAAAATAAATCTTAAAACAAAAGTAGAAATTAGAAGGAAAGAAGCTTATTATTTTGAGGGAGTTGTAGCCATGTCTTTCCTCTTGATTCTTGCTTGGTTCTCCAAAATTCTGTACAAAAGGAAATTCACTAACAAGAGAAGAGGTAGTTTAGTTAGCAAAGAAATTTAAGTCCTCGCTCTTTTCAAATACATTCAACTCTTCTTTTGAATTCTCTCGTTTTTCTTCATTCATTTCTTTTGTTCTCTCATTTTTCTCAAGATCATTCTCCTTTTCTTTTAAACACTCATATTTGTTCAAGAAATGACTAAGAACACCATGGGTTGTTATCTTTTCTTCCTCTTTACAAATCACTATCTCAACACCCTTTGGTTGTTCTCGTTCTCCTTGCATTCTCTCTTTCAATTCCTTTAAATCTTCAATCACTTAAGTAGGAGAGAGGGATTTAAGGGTACTCTTAAGACCACCCCTTTCAATAGAATATGTCTTCTTGACGCCATCATAGGAAGCTTCCCTTGTATCTATCCATGGTTGCCCAAATATTAAGTGGCTCACTTGCATTGGAATAATGTCACAAAGAATCTCATCTGTGTATTTCCCAATGGAAAATGATACCCATACTTGTCTAGTAACCCATACCTTTTCTTGACCATTTAACCATCTTAAGCGATAGGGCTTAGGATGCTCCATAGTGGGTAAACTCAATTTCCTTACAAGGTAGACACTAGCTAAGTTTGCAATATTTTCTCCATTAACAATGATGTGACAAGCTTCGTTGGCAATATTGCATCGCGTATGGAATAATCTCTCCCTTTGATTAATGGGCACTCCTCCAAGGCCTTGAGAATCAAGATTCCTCATGACCACCAATGTCCTTCCATATCCATCAAATTTTGAGACCAAGTCTCCATCACCGTTCTTTCTAACTATTTATCTACTAACAAGGTCACCACTATCCATTAACCTTCTTTCAACCATTGGGTCATATCCATAGCTTCCATTCCCATAAAAAGCATTCATACTCCTTGGACACCTCCACCTTCCATCAGAATCATCCCTACCGTAGGCACCAATGTTATATACTTTGAGAGTATGGGCACCATGATTATAGTCTTCATGGTATTGTTCATCATATTCTCTTCGATAGTTTTTCATCCCATACATTATGATAACATTGACACCTACAAAATAGAAACAAGTAATAGAAAACAAAGGACCTCGCCACTCCATAAGTGTTTTGCTTAAGGTAAATACCCTCAACCCTCGTGTTTACTCTAACTCTCTACGGCTTTTATATCAATATGCTCACCCTCTTGCTTTTTACTTTTCCTCACCCACTAGAGTTACTTAATGATTTCTAAAAATTTTAAATTACAAAAAAAAAACCTCAAGAAATTCAAGCAAGCGATTTCTCAAGAGATAAGAACAAAGGATTTAAAGAGGACTTTTTACAAGCACATAGGAGTAAAAAATCAAAGAGAAATTCAAGAGTAAGAGTCAAACAAATGGGTCTAATTTTAACCAAAATATCAGAAAAAAACTTATAATGATATCCAAAGAAGTTTCAAATTCAAAACGAAGACAATTGATGCTCATTTCAAAGATTTCATGAGTACTATAAAAAATTTCCAGAAAACAGGGCAACAAGACATTCCATCACAAAAAATCGCAATCGCAATAACTCAGTGATGGTAGCTCCAAATCAAGTCAAACCAATTTAGAAAGATGCAAAACTTGAAGAGGATGAATTTAGACACAAATTTCGTTCAAGTTGAGGGATTATAAACAAGATATAGACAATTTACATATTCTCAACAGCTGCGATTTCTGAACAGTTTGCAAGGTTGCATCCAATTGACTCACCAAATCAAATCCAAATTAGGTTAAAGTTGTTTCTAAAGAACCAAAACTCAAAAAGGATTCATACTGGACAGATTCATGCAATTTTAACCTCATTTGGTATGCTATTCATCTCAATCTTTTCACATGTAATTTTCTGTTTGAAAATTTTCCAGATTTTGTGCCTTTTTCAAATAACACCAATTGGCTTTTTCCTTCATCAGAATTCAATAAGTAAACACATGAACTTTACCACAAAGAGAGATTTTCTTTGATACCAAATGGTGTGATCCTTCTAAGCCTTCCTTGAGGATTAAATGCTCCCAAGATCAACTATTTTCTAGAGGGCACCTTGAAGGCTTGTCTTTGGAGAAATTTGAAAAACAAGAACACTTGCAAGAAAAGAACTAAGAAAGAAAACAATAAACCTCCTTATATTTGAGGGAGAATCAACAATACTATAGAAAGTCTCACCTATTCTCCAACTCCAAAGAAGGACCTAAACCCAAGCAACACCAACTATGAAGTTGGCATCTCAAGGGGATATTAGGATTTAAAAATTAGACTTGGAATCTTGAATTGAAGACTCAAGAAGTTCCTTGCCTTGAATTATACAATGGAAACTCTTAATTTACAAGGAGGAAGAAGAAAACTCAAGAACCCTAGTTCTTCTCTCTATAAAATTTTCATATTTCTCAAGCTTGGCTAAAATAGCTACCAATAAGAATATTTATAGTGTGCTTCACAATTATTTTCCAACCCTAGGTATTCGACTAACTTAAAAGAGTTTAAGGGATGCTTAGAACACTAAAGTATAAGTTAAAATAAGTTTACAACCGAATTGAAGGGTAAAGAAGTTAAAACTTCCCAAATTTTCCACCAGCCAATACCTACCAGCGACGGTAGGTCTCGACCTACCGTGTGCAGTAGGTTGGCTTATACTTTGTCTTTCTTGCCCAGAAACCTACTGGTGACGGTAGAGTAGACCTACTGTTGGCAATAGGTCGAAAGTTCCCCTCACGGACAGAACTCTACCAGTGACAGTAGGGTAGACCTACCATCGGCATTAGGTGTGTCTTTTACTTCCTTTGGGGTTAAAGCTTCAAATCTTTCAGAACTTGCTTCTTTAGCTTCCTCCAATTGCAACATGGAAAATAAGAGTGTCCCGGTTCCTCTAAAAGCTCCTTCTTATGCTCCTTTCACTTGCCAAGCCAAGTCTTGGATCACTTTTCAAATATGGCTACCTTTTCTCGGTGCTCCTCTTCCCTTCTTCTAGCCATGGCTCTTGTGACCGGACCTTGGAATAGCTCTACGTTTCTTGCGTATCCCGGGTCATACCAAGTTTCCTTAAGCAATTCGAGAGACGAGCTCGGGTGACCTTCGGAACCATAGAAGCAATTCTTCTCATCCTTAAGCATTAATTTCCTTTTGTTCTTTATGATTTCTATTATTGAATTATGTTTTGCTATAATGTTGAGTAGCTAATTTAGCTTGGTTTGAATGAGGGTTGAACCCTAGATTTTGAATGATATGGATTTTTGATTGGTTTTATAAAATTGATGTTTGATTTTCGTTAAGTTGTTATCAATTGTGTTTCTGGCTTAATTGATTTGCGTGGAATCGATTAATTCAAAAAGTTGGATGGAATTGAAAAAGGAAAACTGATTTAGGGCAATTAATTGAATAATAAGAGTTAGCAATTGAATAGAGATATTCTTTGCACTTTTAGGTTTTCTTAGATCACTTAATCTTATTGCGTTTATAATCGGTTTGAGAGAGGAGATTCTTCTCTAAAGGTTAGTGAATAGAGTGGCTCTAACCTAGAGATAGGGATTGCCTGAGTAATGTATGATGATCCAACCTTATTTTCTTAAACATCATTTTGTGGTTTTCCAATTGAAATAGTTGACAAAATCTAGGGGAATTCTATCATCTAACCTTTTTCCTTATATTTTTACCTCTCAAACTAAACTCTGTTTGTGTATTTGATTTTTTCGTTAGTTTTTAAATCTTTATCAAACTATAATGATACTTTCTCTTTGCCTTTGATTGTGCAGCTCGGTAGGCCGTTTTAAACTTCTGTGACATTGGTTCCTATTGTGCTTCCCTCCCTTTTCCTATGCAGAGAAAGAAGTTTTTTCAAAGAAATCCTCATTGACCAGGAAGGACATCTTCAAAAGGCTAGTGCGTAACGGCTTAACTCTACGTTTCCTAAGAAGCTGAGCCCAGTGTAGCTCTTTCTCTCTCTCAATCTGAACCTGCATCCATAGAACTAACATATCTTCTTTCTTCTGAACCAAGAGCTCCCCTTTCTTCTGAACCGGGATATCCAACTAATAAAAAGCAGACACTAAGACATGTAAATCCACATATGAATCAGGATCAGTATGACAGAATGACTGACCGAGTAAAGCAATGAAATTCCTAAGCCTCCCCAGTGCTAGACAAAGACCTTGCTTGCTCCACTGATAGCCCTCCAAATTTAACAACCTACATCCCACACATGGAGGGAAATGCAAAGACATCAGATCAACACAACCTAAATCACCAGAGGGCCTGAGTAGACCGAAGTCCTAGGGAGCCCCTTTTTCCTTCCCACACTGAGGAAGACGACTCTCATTCATTCTATATCCTATATTCTACTTGAGAACTAGAATCAATATCAGATCGAGAGGTTCTCTAAAAAGTGTTCCATCTCAAACAAAAATCAATTTTTAGACTAGACCTTAGAATAAACGGTTAGTATTTTTAGCTTCTTATTCCTTGAGTTCGACAACCCGGTTAAATTGCTTTTACTACAATGGTAGGTGCACTTACCTAATGCGTGTTTTTTAGAGTTTACCCGATTTTAAATATCAATTGCACTTCTGTTGCTGTGATGTTTTATGGTGAAAGAATGTTGTGTTTCTATCCCCTTTCATGAGCCAATCTGCATTTGATCTAGTTTTCCAATAGTCCTCTTCAGTCATGAGAAGTTTCTCAGGTTTAGATTCTTCGTGATATGACCAGTTGGGTTAGGATCTAATGGAGTCTAACTTTCTCTTATCTTTCTAATGTTGTTCCTGTGATTTTTGTGGTTTTTCTTACTCTATTCCAAAAGTTGATCAATAGTGGAGCTGAAATTTTCCCTAACATTGTCAACAGTAGAAGGTGATGGATCTAGTATCTAGAGCTTGTCAAAGTTCTAGGCATTCATCATCTTCGATCCAGTGTGGCTCGAATCGATTAGGTCTGATTTTCTTGATCGGAGATGTGATAGAAAAACTTGAGATAAATGAATAACAAGAGCAAGATGGTTAGAATGACTAGCATGTGTATTAACAAGATTACAGTATGGAAAAATCTGAGAAAAAGAAGCAGGAATAATCTCTATCAAAACAGGCTCTAACATAATCAAAACCCTTTTTGGGCCCTTTCCAAGTAAATTTTGGGCCTCTAAAGCCCATGTAAAAGAGTCCAATGTCTGGAAGAGCATCGCAAAAGTTGTCAATCTGCTAGCTATTTCTCTTTCTACCTGTTTTTCATCAAGGAGAAGAATGTCATTGAAGTCACCTGCAATAAGCAATAGTAAGTTAGACAAAGTGTGTAGCCTCTGGAGGAGGTCCCATGAGAAACGCATAAGCTCCATCTTGGGATTACCATAAAAACCTATGATTCGAAAGCTGGGGAGTTATGTAAAGAAATAGAACCATCTATGTGACAAGAAGAGTAACCAAGAAAAGAAACAACAGTTTCAATATTATTCCCCCCAAAAAAAACAAGTTCACTAGACAGACCTACCCTGTCAACAAAAAAAACACAATCAACACCTCAAGAAATTCTAATACTAT
The DNA here is from genome assembly GCA_028651295.1 of Catharanthus roseus. Lineage (NCBI taxonomy): Eukaryota > Viridiplantae > Streptophyta > Magnoliopsida > Gentianales > Apocynaceae > Catharanthus > Catharanthus roseus. The sequence continues at coordinate 5,880,029 of JAPQWS010000102.1, forward strand.
GTATATTATTTTTAAGATACTTAGTTTCTGAAGGAAAAACAATAAAATGTTTCATAGCCTGAATATAACAATGAAGAGCTCTAATTGCGTGAGGACTGTCAAGTCCCCAAAAGTTCCAACAAAAGAGACTCATTGGTCTCACTGGGTTGAGTAACAGTAGCACCACTTGTAAGAAAGAAGTAGCAGATAAATTGGGCTTGGCGTGCTAAAATGCCTGGTCTGAATCTATAAGAACTGCAAGTGAGTTGCTCTTAATGGAGGGAGAAGTTGTTAGCGGATTGAGATTGCCAATCAGGACAAGTGGATGCCTAGCATCTGGAATTACAAGAGCACCTGTTTTAGGAGCCTGCAGTTTGACTTTATAATATTTCTTGATTTGCTTTGTAATGTTCTCATCTACTTTCAGCTGAGAAGGAGAACTATTAGCAGAAGAAAATGCAGCTTGCTTTGTTCTTACAGTAGGGCTAGGGGTCTTGTATTCTAAAAGATCACCAAAAGAAATATTAGAAAAAAAGGTAGAAAATTCAAAAACAGATTTGTAGTTAGTGGTATTAGGATTTGTCAAGTCCTAAATAGAGGGAGCCTATCCTGGGGCAATATGAATCCCCAGATCAACTGAGGGAAGGGCTTTCTCATCAGAAAAAATAAAAGCGCTGATTAGATTATTAGGACAAGAGGGTCAGGAGTAGGGACTAAGTGATTAGTTATAATTTCATTAACAGATTGCACAGGCCCAAAACCATGACTAGATGTTTCAAGGCCCAACAAGTGTTGCCCAAATTAAAATCACAATATTGAGTGCGGTTCATGGGAGCCCCGTGAGCTACAACCTTGAGTATATGGAGTGGGTCAGCTGGGTAGTGAGGGGGTAGTAAAAGCAGTCAGGAAAATTATAAGAGGGAAAGAGTAGTGATTTGATTCATTTCTGTCTAGTAAGGGGTCAAAGAGATGGGTAATATGTAAATCAGTGGAAGGGTGTTCTCCTAACGATGAAGAAGGTTTTTCTCGCAAAGTGATCTTGTGGTTTGGTCATCGGGGAAGGGGAGAGGAATAGGGAAGGATTAGGTCTCGTGATTGCAGGGGAAGTTTGGGAAGATGGGATAAGTCTTGGGAGTATGAGAGTAGTCATGGGAGTATGGGGAGGTTAGTGTTGCTACCGAGGATAGGGAGTGGAGAGAGGTGCAATTAGGTCTTGGAGCTGTAGGGAAAGGGGTGACGATAGAACTAGGATAATGGCGGTGGGGTTAAGTAAATCGACATTAACTATGTGAAGGTGGCGTTGGTGGGGATCTCCAAGGCATTGAGTCTAGGAGAGCGGTGGTGGGTCGGGGAAAGAGAGTGTGGGGGTTTGGGGAGGTCCTAAGTTGGCAATGGGAGAGTCAAGGTCCAGAAGGGTGTCACCAATTTATGGTGATGTGAAAGAGGAGACTTGAGAGGATAAGGGGGTAGCGGAAGGAGGAGGAGGGGGTGACTTGCTAAATTTTGTGTGTTTGTTTGTGGGGCAAAAAGTAGGAGAGCCAACAAGGTCAGGAGAATCTTTTGAGGTGGAATTAAGAATGGAGAGATAAAAAAGAGATTTTCACGGAGTTGGCAATTGAATGGAGATGTTCTTTGCAGTTTTAGGTTAATTAGATCACCTAAATTGTTTATTGCATTCATAATCGGCTAGGGAGAGAAGGGATTCTCCTCTAAAGGTGAAGTGAGTAGAGCGGCCTTCACTTAGAGATAGAAATTGCCCAACTTTTGTGTGATAACCCAACCTGTGTTTCCAAACATCGTTTTATGAGTTTTTAATTGAAGTAGTTGACAAAAGTTAGGGGGATCCTTCATTCAAACTCTTTTGGAGGGAGGTACTTTCCTCTTGGTTGAATACAAAGTTTAGGAACGAAATCCTATCATTCCAACAGATTGATGGAGAAAGCCTCTACAAGGCGTGGGAAAGATGGAAGGAGCTGCTAAGGAAGTGTCCACATCATAGATTAGATTTGGGGATTCAAGTAATCTTTCTACAATGGGAGTCTCATTTGGGGCAAGACAATTAATCGATGCCTTTGCTGGTGGTTCTACAGATCATAAGACTCCTTAGCAGGTATATGACCTTGTTGAGCAAATAGCTATGAATAGCTATACCTGGGGAGGGCAAAGGTCCATGCCCAAACATGCTGGAATCCACAATGTAGATTCTCTCACTGCCATGGAAGCGAGATTGGCAGCTATGGCAGAGCAAAAGATGGGGAAGTTGACTTCTACGCTGCAAATATGAATTCTCAACAAGTCATATTCTGTGTCTTTTGCAATGGAGGGCATCGAAATCATGAGTGCCCAAGCATGGGTACCCCTATAGAGCAAGTGGATTTTGTGCAAGGAAACCGACAAGGCAATAACCCCTACTCCAATACTTATAATCAAGGGTAGAGGAATCACTCAAACTTCTCTTGGAGTGGACAGAGACAACAGCAATCTCCAGGATTCTAGAGTAGAAGTCCCACTCAACTTCTACCTTGTAATGCTGCAGTAGTAAATCTATCACCACTACAAAAATCTAATTTAGAGAATCTTATTTCTAAGTATATCACTTCGGCGGACGCCAGGATGTAAAATATGGAAGCTTTCCAACGGAATCAAGAAGCCTCCATACATAATTTGAAGAACTAAATTGGACAGCTAGAAAGATGATTTTTGAAAGGCCCCTTGGTGCTTTACCTAATAATACCGAGAAAAACCCAAGGGAGCATGCAAAGGCGGTCACTTTGAGGAGTGGAAAGTAATTAGTGGAAACGCCTCCTATAGTTGTGGATAAAGAAAAGGAGAACGTTCAATCACCAGAAGAGTCTATTTCCACAAAAAAAGATGAGGTTCAGCAACCCAAATCAGAAGGGAAGAAACTATCTCCTCCACCATACAGACCTCCCATCCAATTCTCATAGAGAGTGTTAAAGGCAAAGGAAAATGAAAAATATGGTAAGTTTTTATGAATTTTTAAACAATTACGTATTAACTTGCCTTTTGTTGATGTCTCGATGCAGATGCCTAAATATGTAGAGTTCCTGAAGGAGGTTATTTTTGGAAAGAAAAGGTTGGAAGACATCTCTTCTATGATGATGAATGAGGAATGTTCAGCAGTTCTAAATCCTAAAAAGAAGCTTTCATAAAAACTAAAGGATCTAGGGAGTTTCACTATTCCTTGTACTTTATGTGGTATAATTGTATCTAGGGCTTTAGCTTATTTAGGTACTCGCATAAATTTGATGCCTTTTTTTATTTATTTAAAAAGTTGGGAATGGAAGAACAAAAACCCACTAGAATGGGTACTCAACTTGCAGATAGATCTATCAAATATCCTAGGAGTATTATTGAGGATGTTTTAGTGCAAGTAGAGGATTTGTTTTTCCCTGTTGATTTTGTTATAATGGGTATGAGTGGAGACATTGAAGTCCCGATCATTCTTGGTCGCCCTTTCCTCGCCACTGCTAAAGTTCTAATTGATGTAGGGGAAGGGAAGTTGACCCTTAGGCTGGAGGATGAGAAAGTTATTTTAATAATTCCTGATGATATGCGTAGATCTTTAGATCATGATGATACGTGTTTTATGATAGACGTTATTAATCCTTATATTTTTACCCATGTGCAGGAATTTGTAAAAGAATACCCCCTTGCGATAGCTCTATAACAAGATGACCAAGACAAGGTAGATTCTGAGGAGGTTCAAGCATTGGTGGATAAATTAGATGAACCAATAGTGGAGAAGAACACTGTTGTAAAAGAAGATTTAAAAGCGCCTCCAAGGCCTCCTCTTAAATCTTCACTTGAAAAACCTCCGAAGTTAGAGCTGAAGCCATTGCTGAATCATTTGGAGTTTGCCTTCCTTGGGGAAAATTCAATGCTCCTGGACATAATCTCTTCTAAGCTGAGCTGACCCCAAAAATGAGCTTTATTTTGGACTTTACAAAAATACAAGAAGGCTATCACAAGGAAGATAGCAGATATTCAAGGAATAAGTTCGTCTTTCTACAATCACAAGATATTACTTGAGGACTCTAAATCTGTGATTCAACCTCAAAGGAGATTGAATCCGAATATGCAAGAAGTTGTGAAGAAGGAAGTGATCAAACTCTTAGATACCAGGATCATATATCCGACATCAGATAGCATCTTAGTAAGTTCGGTACAATTGGTAACAAAGAAAGATGGTTTGATAGTGGTTTCGAATGAGAAGGACGAGCTAATCCCGACATGAGTAATCACTGGATGGAGGTTATGTATTGAGTACAGATGGTTGAATGAGGCAACAAGAAAGGATCACGTCCCTCTCCCATTCATCGACCAGATGCTTGAGCAGTTAGCGGTCCACTATTTCAACTTCTTCTTAGATGAGTTTCAGGCTACTTTTTAGATTCCCATTGCTCCGGAAGATCAGGAAAAGACAGCCTTCACTTGCCCATACAATATGTTTGCATATAGGCGTATGCCTTTCAGTTTGGGTAATACCCCTGCTATATTTCAGCATTGCATGATTGCCATATTTGAGGGGTTGGTGGGGAATATTATGGAAGTTTTTATGGATGATTTTTTTGTGTTTGGGAATTCTTTCGATGCTTGCTTATCTAATCTTGAAAAAGTCTTGAAAAGATGTGAAGAAACTCACCTTGTTTTAAACTAGGAAAAATGCCAATTTATGGTCCAGGAGGGATTGTTCTGGGCCATAAGATTTCTGAAAATGGCATTGAGGTTGATAGAGCTAAAATAAAGACGATTAAAAAGTTACCCCCCCTCCCCTTCTTCTGTGAGGGTGTTTAGGAGTTTCTTAGGGCATACAGGGTTTTATAGGAGATTTATAAAGATTTTTCTAAGATTACTAAACCTCTTACTGCTTTGCTTGAGAAAGATAAGCCTTTTAATTTTGATGATAATTGCTTGTCTCCTTTTACTTGCTTAAGGAAAAGCTAACAAATTCTCTAATTTTAGTCTCTCTAGATTGGTCACTCCCTTTTGAACTTATGGGTGGTGCTAGTGACTATGCCATAGGTGTTGTTTTGGGACAAAGAAAAAGTAAGTTTTTTCCAACTGATATACTATGGAAGCAAGACTATCACAGATGCCCAAGAAAATTAAACAACAACGGAGAAGGAGTTGCTTGAAATAGTCTTTATTACTTAATTCTTTCTAAAGTCATAGTTTACACTGACCATTTTGCTATGAAGTAACTCTTTTCTAAGAATGCTGCTAAGCCTAGACTGATAAGATGGGTCCTGTTATTGAAAGAATTTTATTTGGAGATCAAGGATAAGAAGGGACCTGAAAATCTGGCGGCCGCGCACCTCTCTAGATTAGAGAATCCTAGTTTTCAATCGTTGGATGAGGAACAAATTGACGATACATTCCCTGATGAACAACTTCTCTTTTGTAAAGCTATTACTGACGACTCAACTTAATATGCCGATATAGCTAACTATTTGGTTTATAATATTTTGCCTGTAGGTAACACTCAAAAGAAGAAGAAGTCCTTTGTCGATATCAAGTACTATTTTTGGGAAGACCCGTACCTGTTCCATCATGTGCTGATTAAATATTCGGAGATGCGTGGCATACCCTAAAATAGAAGATATACTGTGACATTATTATAAGAGCCCCGCTCGCCGACGTTATCAAGTAAATAGGACTGACCAAAAGGTACTCGAGTCAAGCTTTTATTGGCAAACTTTATTTAAGGATGCCAAAAAGTACATTATAGAATGTGATAATTGCGAGTGAACAGGTACATCTCAAAACGCAATGTTATGCGTATGTCTACTTTTCAAGTGTATGAGGTGTTTGATTGTTGGGGTATAGATTTTATGGGCCCTTTCCCTAATTCTTTTGGTAATCAGTATATCTTAGTCGCTATTGAGTATGTGTCTAGGTGGGTTGAGGCTCAAGCCTTGCCTACCAACGATGCTAGAGTTGTGGTTAAGTTCTTAAAACAATTATTTTCCTGCTTTGGTATTCCTAGATCTATTATAAGTGATAGGGGTACTCATTTCTGTAACCAATAACTCAAAAAAGTGTTTAAACGATTGGAGTAACTCATAAGCTAGCTACTCCCTATCATCCTTATACTAGTGGCCAAGTAGAAGTAATCAATAGGAAAATCAAGCGTATCCTTGAGAAAATTGTTGATAGTAACCGTAAGGGCTAGAGCATAAAGTTAGATGATGCTCTTCTTCTTCTCCTATCCTATCTCCACCATTCAATTTTCCCTCTCTTTCCACTACACCAAAACTCCACCCTCCAACCACCCCCATTAAGCCCATTTACCCCTTCTTTTTTTCTCTCTTTTTCTTTTTCCTTTCTTTTCTTTTCATTTTTCTATTTCTTTTGTGTTTTTTCGTTTTACTAACATTTGTATAATCTTTTGTTATGTTTTTTCTAGCAAAATTTGCAATAAAATTTTCCAGTGAACTTCCAGTAAAGGTTATGGCAACTCTGTTGGAACTTAGTAGCACACCGTTCGAGACAAAGAACGCATTTTACTAAACTTATGAAGCTGTTTGTTTATTCAAACAAACTCAGGCTCACTCTTACACTTTTACCTCAATTTAGTTTCCTTACTTTTTACTTATTTTTTGTATTTAAATTATTTGATTTTGTGCTTTGTTTTATTGTGTTGGTTGTTAGTTTTTCCATTTGTTGTGTTGTTCGTTTTCTTTAGTTAGTTTCTCTTATCACGCTACATCACACACGGGTGATGTTAAGACACTTTGCACATACGGGCTATGTTTAGTTGATAATTTCGTCGTGTGTTCTTCTGCTCTAGAGTTATCTCTATGTTGTGTTGTTGTGTTGTTTTGGTTCTTCGTACCTCTCCTATTTTGTGCTTTTTTTTCCTTCCTCATGGCACCAAATCTAAAGTGCTTGGGTTGATGATTCCACGGCCTACCCCACCAACCCAGCTATTCTTCCAAATTCGAAGCGCCTCTCTTTGGCAACCAGGAAATGGATCACCATAGGGAATACCTCAATCTTATTATAGAAAAATCTTTTGATTCTCTTGTTAGAGCACTTAAGGTGGAAACCTCTTCTCCATATCTCTGGAACTTATTACCTTAAACTTGTTCGTGAATTCTATGCCACCATATTTCACAAAACTAACAAAGACCTTTCCACTATAACCGGTCAAGGGAGGTGAGGATAGTACTAGATAGAGAGCATCCATCTTCTATTTTGGGAATTCTTGATGCGGGAAACATTTGCAATAGGAAAACAATTGACGAGGACCCGGACTAGAACTATAAGGCAACTTGTAATCGCCTTGAGATTCGGCCACATCCAGGCGATCGCCGATGTATCCTTCACGAGGTGATTTTCCTTAACTCCTCCCCTGAGTCCTCACTTCTTTAGCCATACTCTAGTCTAGAAAGGGGGCGAGCAGAGCGATGTGATAATTCTCGATCTTTATATAATAGATAAGCTCCAAAAACAATCCCCTTTTTCTATTGCGTCTCTTGTTATACACACGATGCAACACTAGTTGTGACACCACTCGCACAAATGTACTTCGTTTTCTAGTGATTCTTTCACGTGTTTTTACTGTTTTTAATGTTGACTTCACAAGAGAATGAATGGCATAGACGGGATAGCCGCAGATCATCAAATTCACAACATTCAACAACTGCGGCTATTCTTGGAACGAGGCCAACAAAGTTTGGATACCTCTGGTCAAGGAGGATCGGTTGAGGGAACACAACTATGTCAGTTTTCGTTCGATAAAGAAAACTACTAAAACCGGCATTGGGGCGTCTTCCTCATAGCCTGCCGATGATGAGAGCGAGGATGGCCAGTCTTACGACCTCTCACCCGAGGATTCACCTCCCACAATCCCCATAGATGCATTTTAGACTGAGATGCGAGCTCCTCTCGAGCAGCTTGTCTTCAACCAAGATATCCATGGGGCCACCTAGAAGAGATAGTGGAGTCAATTCGCTGTTATGCAGACGAGTTGGTACATCAGAGGGCGTCCATCAACTGTCAGAAGGTGATGCTAGCCCGGCTACATAGTCGCTTTCTACCTAAATAGGGCAGCAGCAGAGGTGGCAGAGTGGGCTTTGGTCAGCAATAGGGAGTTTTCTTTTCTTTTTTCTTTTGCTTTTCCTTTTATATTTTCTCGTTTTCCTTCACGTCCTTTCTTTTCTCTATGCTGATGATTTTTGCCGTTAATTGTTTCATTTTATGTTTTAATTGTTATGGGGATTGCTTCTCCAATTTACCTATATTCCTTATATCTGCGGGATTGCTTCCCATGTATGTGTTTCCTTTTTTTTTTTTTTTTCACATTAACTCTAGCCCCCCATATTAAGGAAAATATGGTTTTAAGTGTGGAGGTATTTCTGTCTTTTATTTATTTCTCTTTGTTTTTATGATTGTCTTTTTGCTGTTTCTTCTGTTTTTAATGCGTTTTATTTTTTTAGTTTTATATATAGCCATTTTTCCTCTTTTTCTCTTCTTAAGAATCCAAAAAATTTAGATAATTTAAAAACCCAGAAAAATTTTTTCTGTCTTTTCTTTTCAATTTTCTTGTACTTAGAAAAAATCCAAAAATATTCTGTTTTTTGTCACATTTAGCAGGAGTCTTGATGGCAAAACCCGTAGGATTTTAAAATGGCGTTTTACTTGATCTACTTGAAAACCGCGCTTACTTTTAATCTTACAAAATCAATGGTTTCTATGCACTCGTAATTGTCAGTTAGTAATAGAAGATTTGGAATCTTAGGGGATCAGCATAGTGAAATGTTTTTCAAGTCTTTGAATCTTGTGTTTTTCTTATATTTGAATCGATAAGGTTTAATCTAGGTTGATTCCAGAAATAATGGTCGTAGGCCTTCTTTGTACTATTTGTGCCTTTCTTGCCTGTCCCTTATATGAAATCAACCCCTAGTTTCCTTTTTGTGCCTTCACGCCAAGGGTTTAATCCCTTCCTTTCTTTGACTTTTAACCTCGCGTTATATAAACCTCAATTCTTTGAGCTAATTATTGCATACAATTTTAGCCGTTTTGAGTGAGGAATATAGATAAATGTGGGGGTGTCTATGTAAAGAAGAGAAATACTATGTGAATGGGGTATTCTGGGAAGCTATTGCAAGAAAGTATATGCAACGGTTAAAAAGAGAGAAAGTCTTGTGATAAAAAAAAATCAGAGAAAACAAAGAAAAAATGAGTATTTAAATTCCTGTTCAATTTTTGTCTCTCAAAAGTCTCTAACTTCTCTCTCTTACACTAGGATAATTTATGTTCATGAAAAAATAAAAGTTTTGTTAGGTGGGTTGTGCTTAATTTTAACAAAGTAAGGCATTCAAGGGTAGATGGGAACGAGTGAAAAGCGGCTAGAAAGTGTTCATAATGTTTGATTTCTTTCCTTTCGGTTGCGTTATCTCTATCTTAATTGCTTTTGTCTTCCCTTTCCTTTCGTTTGGCACCCTTTATATCATGAGCCTAACATTACAAACTAAAAAGTCCTACCTAATCTGGGAATGGCTTAGAATAGAACTTAGATTGAAAAGGTTTTGAGAAGTCTGAGTTGTGTTGTGCATTGTTCAATAAAGTTTTTCAATACGTTAATAACCTGACATTTCCTGTTTTCTTTGAAAAACGACACCATCAATTCACACACACACACATACATACCGTTGACTAGTAAGGATATTAGTAAGATAGTGGTAGGATTGTAGATTCTTTTGTTTCGTCTTTTGAAAAGTCTTATTGTGGTTGAGTGGTCATATTTCCATTGAAGTGATGTGTTTAATCGTTTCTACTTTTGTTTTGTTTAGTTGGCTTTCTTTTCCGTTTGTAGTATTTTGTTGGTCATTTATATTATCCTTCCATGTAGCTTTTGCACTTATCTTTTTACATTTTCCAGTTTTTGCCTAGTTTTGTGTTGCTTGAGAGCAAGCAACAGATAAGTATAGGGGTACTTGATATGTGCCATATTGTAATATTTTTACATATGCTATTTTTATCGTTTTACGATGTTTTTAATATATAAAATGTATTATTTACACCAATTACCTCTATTCTTATCTTAGGTGCTTTCCGATGAAGAAAACGAAGAAATAAGTAAAACGGAGTGAAAGCGGAGAAAACGAGGTCACCGCACCAAGTAAGGAGACCTACCGCCGACGATAGGCAAACCTACCACACGTGCTAGGTCCAAGGGTCACAAGGACATTGCCAGCAGAAGCCTACCATGGACAGCAGGCTAGACCTACTGCACGTGGTAGGTCCCGACAACTATGGCCAATTGGAACAGAACCCTATTGCGGACGGTAGAACTAGACCTAACGGACGTGTTAGGCCCCGTCAGCAGTACATTAATGCATTTTTACTTGTATTTAGAGCATTTTTTATCGCCATTATTAAGGGAAAATCGTTTTTAGGTTTAGAGAAGAGAATTGAGGTGATTTCTGGCAAGAAAAACCTTTCCAATTCCTCTTCAATTAGGTAGATTTTCTACAATTAACATAAAATTGAAGCTATTGGAGGAAGATTGAAGTGATTCTACGGATCAATTTCGAGTTTCATCAAGCGAATCGAGAAACGAGCTCGAGTGGCTTTCAAGACAGTAGATTCAACTCCTTTCTAAGCCTAAGCTTCCTTTTTCTCTATTAATTTTGATTTCTTCATTGAATTAGATATTGTTAGGATACTTTCTAGCTAATTTTATATTGTTTGAATTGAGGGTTGAGCCCTAGCTTTGGATGATATGATTTTTTATTGAATTCCATTAAATTGATGGTTGTTTATGTGTTGGTTGTTGTTCAATTACGTTTTCTTGATAATTGATTTCTGCAAAATCGATTATTTTGCAAGATTAATTGAAATTGAAAAGGAAGATCAATCTAGGGAAATTAATTGGGTAATAAGAGTTGGCAATTGAATGGAGATATTCTTTGCACTTTTAGGTTAATTAGATCAACTAAGTTGTTTATTGCATTCATAATCGGTTAGGGAGAGAAGAGATTCTCCTCTAAAGGTTAAGTGAGTAGAGCGGTCTTCACCTGGAGATAGACAATGGCCAACTTTCGTGTGATAACCCAACCTGTGTTTTCAAACATCATTTTATGAGGTTTTTAATTGAAATAGTTGACAAAAGTTAGGGGGATCCTTCATTCAAACTCTTTTCCTGTAATCTCATACCTTTAATTGTTACTTCTTTTTAATTGTTTTTGTAGTTTTTCTAATTTGTTATAATCCTCTTTGTTAGACTAAACATTGGTTAAGAAAGGTGACTATTTGCGCCTTTACCGTTCCTTGTGTTCGATAACCCGAGAAGTTCTCTAATACTATATCGATAGGTTCGCTTGCATGTTATATGCTAATTTTAGTGTAGTACCATTCTAACACATTAGAAGCCAATCGACAGCCAATTTCCGGAGAGAGGAACCAGGATAGGAGATCATACACCCTAAACCAAATATGAGTGCAATCAAAAATTACTACGGGGTTTGACGATTCCCGAGTCCATGGGTGTATTAGCATCAATTTATTATCAAAATTCCATGGCCCTTGTTTTAGCACATATTCTTTTATTGCTTGGATCTAAAAAACGATATGGAAAACATTACCAAGCAAAGCATGCATAGCAAAAGGGTTACCTTCGCATCACTATGGTTTTATCATGGCAGCCCTAAAACCAAGGACGTAGATGGTTCCCCGCTATAGATGGCAATGTAAGTACTACGATCACCCGTCTCTGGTTTAGCTTATGCTTCAGTGTTAAAGAGTCTAACATCGGCAAATTCTTCTTCATTAAGAGAAAAAGTATCTAACTATTTAGCAATGTCATCATCCATGTTGGAAAAAATAAAGGAGTAAACTGTATGAGGAGGGTGCAGAGAAGAGATAAAGAAAACATAAAAGTAGTAAAACGATGAAAATATGAGAGGCAGCCAACACCAATCAAAAACTGGCAAGGAAATATAAGCAGAACCTAAAAATAAGAAATGAAACCGTATTCCTAGAGAGAAAACCCTCCGTCAGATGGAGTCTGTTTACTACGCATTGGCAAATTTGGTTACTATTTATTTTATCTTAACTTATTCCTTGTTTGATAAATTATTATATCTCTTAAAATGAATTAATTAAGAACTTATTAAATTAAATGTGTTTGATAGTAGATAATTTTTAAGTACTAGGTGCATTTAATAACAAATTTCCAACTGTGCTTAATTGTTGTTAGCCCTAAGGGTGACAATTTCAGTTTTAATTAAATGACAAACATTGGTGAGCACTTACATGTTTAGCTTTGATGTGACATGAATAATAATACTGGAAGACAAAATCTTCAGCTACAATGGAAAAAGGCAAGAATCTCAAATGCTAAAGTAGTACAAGACAAGAAGATTCAAGAGGATTCAAGATGCCAAAGGTTGAAGTGATGAAGACATAAAATAGGTTTTTTTTTTTTTCTAAAGGTATATTTTATGTAAACCCTTTCTCTCTGTCCTCTTTACTTTAATATGCAAGTAAAGCTCATGTCAAAAATGTTTTCAAAAGGGAGGAAAACATTTTCAACACCTACAATTTGTTTTAGAGTCAAAAAATGTTTTTATGAAAAGGTTTTGAGTATTTCAAAGAAGTTCTAGATTAAATGATTAATTCTTTGTGATTGATCATTTCATGATTAGATGATCTTAATTGAAATATTAGAAGTGTTAATCCTCAATTTAGAAAGTCTATGGACAATGTTATGTCACTTTGATTTGGTTGCTTGATTTGAAATTCTTAAAATGATTTTTAAGTGTAAGTTCGGATTTCTGGAGTTTGGTTCGGATGATCAAAGTTCTTAAAAGGGAAGAAGCTTTTTATTGATGCTTCATACGCAGAGAGAGAAATCTCGAACGTCCGAAGTGCTTGTTTTTGGGCTGAGGTTTTGAAGGTTTAGATGGCATGTTCGGACGAGTTGTTGAACTCTGGACGTCAAAACTTTAGGGGAACAAGTTAAAACTAGCTATTTTCTGAACGTTGGAGGCTTTTCTATATATTCAATACCTCACTGGAACATCATAGAACAAGAGCTTTCGTGCTTCAACGTTTCTAAAGTTTTCAAGTGTCTATTTGGATGATTTTATGAGCTTTGTTAGTGTTTATTATAGGTTTAGAGAGATAAGAGATAGAGTGCTTTATCTAGTTGTAATCTATCCCATCGAGTGCGATCTTTTCATCTCTTATTTCTGTGTTAGAAGTATAAGCAAGGTTGTAAGTTGTAGAACCCGAGTAGACTGAGTGAACCTTGTTGATTGTATAATAAAAGAGTGGTTGAGATATAAAATCCATTTGGGGTGATCCACTGGTGTATGTGTTGGGTTTCCCTATCTTCTTAGTGAAAAAGAGTATTAGTATGACTAGTAAATCCTTGAGTGTGACTCAAGGTAGTGGATGTAGACCTTAGGTAGGGTCGAACCACTACACATCTTTTTGTTCTTTTCTCTTCTTTTATTTCATTGCTTTGTTATTATATTTTCTTTAGTGCTCTTACTGTTATTTGTGTCTTTTATCATATAAACTATTTTTGTGAAATAAATCAAGAGTTTCTCAAAATATTGGACAAATTAAAGTTTGCTAAGGACCTAATTCACCCCCTCTTAGGTTCTTACAATTGGTATCAGAGCCCGGTCCTCTGTTTTTCTGTCTAACAACCAAGAGGTAAAGTTTTCTTTTATGGCAAACCAAAACATGAGCCTTTTTTGCCTAGAAGAATCTTCCACAAACAGACCACTGCCTTTAAACGGAACAAATTATACTTTTTTTAGAAAAATCACTTTCGTAATTATATTTATTCTGTCAATTTTTATTTGTGGAATATTATTGAGAATGGGCCTCACATTCCTTCTAGGTTGATTGGTGACAGGAAAATCCCAAAGAATCTAGACGAATATGATGAAGAAGATTTTAAGAAAGTAACGTTAAATTTCCAAGCAATGAATTTCTTATGATGTGCGTTAAAGCTAGAGGAGTACAATCATGTCAGTAAATATGAGATAGCCAATGCAATATGGAGAATGCTGGAAGTCACTTATAAAGATGCCAATCAGGTAAAGAAATCCAAAATAAATATATTGGTAAGATATTATGAACTCTTGTCCATAGAGCAAATTCAGATTACTTTTGATTTATTTACTTGTTCTACTAACCCTTTGTTTGAAGATGAGGTTTCAAGAAATAAAATAATTAATAAGTGTTTTATGGCTAAAGAATATAAAGAAAAGTAGTATGCAAAAAAACAAAATAGAACAAGTGGTTTTTAGATAGTGGATGTTCAAGGCATATGACCGGAAATATATCTCAGATTTATAATCTCAAGTAGATTGATGAAAGCTTTGTGACTTTTGGAAATAAAAAGAAGGCAAAATTCTTGGAATTGGAAATATTGAACAAGAAGAAGCTCCTTTAATCAAGAAAGTGTGGTTGATTGACAATTTGAAATACAATTTTTGAAGTATAAGCCAATTATGTGACCATGGTTACAAAGTAGATTTTAAAGATGATCCCTACAATGTTCTGAACAAGAAGAATGGTAAAGTTGTGTATACCGCACAAAAAAAGGTAATGTTTCTGTTCGTTATCTTGATAAACTTGTTACTAATGGTGTGAAGTAAATTACTATATACAAGGAAGATGGGTATCTATGGCATAAAAGATTCGAGCATGTAGAAATGGATCTATTGAAAAGACTATCAACTTAAGAATTGGTTAGAGGACTACCAAAGATGAGAAAAGTCATCTTTTTTATACATGTCAATATGGTAAACAAACCAAAAACTCCTTTGAGTTAAAGAAATTAGTTCTACTTCAAAACCCTTTGAACTTATCATATGGATCTTTATGGTCTAATGAGTTTGTCAAGTCTTGGAGGAAAAGGATACGTTTTTTATTGTTGATGATTACTCAAGATTTACCTGGGTTTTGTTTCTCTCTAAAAAATATGAAGCCTTTCAAGAGTTTTCCAAACTTCTCAAAAAGGATTAAAATTCTCTCAATAGTAAACTTGTTGGAATAAGAAGTGATAATGGGAGAGAGCTCCATAATCAAAGTTTACAACATTATGTGATGAGAATGGTATCTTACATGATATTTTTGCCGCCAAAACTCCTAGCAGAATGTTATGTTGAAAGGAAGATGATAAGTCTATTTTTACTCTCTTAAGCCTGATCGTTTTTATTAGTTTTTATGCTTAAATATTTATAAAATAGAATTATTTGATGTTGTTTCTTCTCTTATAGATTATAAGTGCCTTTAGAAGAAGATATGTTGAAAATGAGTCAAAACGAAGGACTTAGGAGCGAAAAATGGAGAAAAACGGACAAAAATCGAAGAAACTAGAATATAACTACTATTTGAATCCAGATAGTAGCTATCCTGTTCCAGATAGCGTTAATCCAATTCAAGAAAATTTTCCAAAAGATTTTCAGATTCGAAAAGGTGGACTTTCCTGATCTAGAAAGTCGGGCAGAGAGGCTTTTACGCAATTTTTAGAAGAAGTTTTCCTTTTGTACTTAGATTTTATTTCATTTTTGTACTTTGATCTAAAACCTTTTTAGTAAGGGTTTAGAGTAATTTCAAAGTATGATTTGGAGAATTTTCTTCTATATAAACCCCATTAAACACATCAATTTCAACAGCTTAGGTCTTAGTTTCCTATATTTTGTAAGAAGACTCAATTCGGGTGAATTTCGGAGTTTCTTCAAGTAAATCGGAAGACGAGCTTGGACAATCATCGAGACAGTAGATCTTCAAATTTCTTTCCTAAGCTCCTAAACTTATTCTATTTTATGAATTTGTCTATGAGTTTATAATTTAGAATAATATTTAGCAGCTAATTCTTTTTGTGTTTAAATGGGGATGAACTCTAGAATTTTTTGTTAGTATTTTATATGGATTTCTTGTTTTGATTATCTAATTCTTGTTTGGTTGTTATTCAATTGTTGTGCTTGTTTATCGATTTTCTAGAGACTGATAATTTCGCAAGGTTAACTAGAATTGAAAAAGGGAATGTTAACCTAGGGTTTAATTGAATAATAGGAAATGGTAATTGAATAGGGATAATAATTACGATTCTTAGGTTATTTATTAATCACTATGATCTATAATTCGTTCATAATCGGGATAGGGTTAGAAGGAATTCATCTGTAAATGGTTAAGTGAATCGGAGGATCTTTGTCTAGGAATAGGAATTATCCGACACTTGCATGAGATCCCACCGACGGGTTTTAATAATTAATTACAACGATTTTCTAAATAAAACAAACTTAAGGTTTTAGGGGTTCTACCGTTTAAACACTCTTTTCCAAATTTGTTTTAAAACCTTTAATCACTTTCTTAGCTTGATTATTTTAAATTATTTTTTTAGTTTATAAAAAATCTTTTCAAACTGTTTTACATAATTAAACAGTAGAGAAACATAGTAAGTACTAGTGCTTGGCTGTCCCGAGAGTTTGACAATCCGGGGACTTTCCTCACCTTATTATACCAATAGGTACACTTGCCTAAAAGTGGAATTTTATTAGGATTAGAAACCGCATTCAAGTTTTTCGTGCTGTTATCGGGAACGGTAACATTAGGAAGGCTATTTATTTGCTGATTTAATTGTTTATGTTTTTAGTTGTTTTCATTTGTTTTTATTCCTTTATTGAATTGTGGCTTTTGTTTGTGTAGAAACCTGTCACACAGCTTGAGTGTGGCCATTCAGGATAGTCGTGTGGCAACACAAGCTCCAGGTTTCACTGGCCACTGTGTATTGGCATTGTTTTAGAATGTTTAGAAGATCTCGAAATTTTTGTTTGAGTATTGTTTGAAGATTATGAGTTGTATATTGGAATCCAAATAGGATGTTAACTTGAGGAGATTTGAAGAATAAGGAAATATCAAAACCTATGGAAAACAGGACATTGTTGGTATTAAAATAAGAAGTCTTTTTGGAAACAAAGTCCTTGGTCAAAATTCTAATTGAAAAAGGATTGGTAATTCAAGACTTGCTGTTCTACTTCAACATCTATAAATAGAGGAACATAATTGAAGGTTGAAGAGAGCCATTCTGCAATTCTTCGAAGACACTCTTTAAGAGATAAAACAGTGGTTCATGAGGGGTTAAGTTTGTGCAGTCACAAACTTCAAACATTGTGATTCTCCATTGATGCTTGTTGTTCATCCTTCATAATGCAATGGAGTTCTTGTTTTGAAGACTACAGCTTCTAGGGATAAAAGTTGAGCTGCGGTTCAATAGTGTTGAAGACTTAAAAGGATTCAAGATCAAGCAACTTGTTCCAAGGGGGAGCCTTGAAGAGTTGAAGGGATTCAACTGTGTAGTGTGCAAAAGGAGTTTGCCCTGATTCCACTAAGAAAACACTAGATGTGTAAAAAAGTTAGGTGTTTTCTTGTACTGTGTTGACAGTTATTAGTGGATTGCTTTCTAGGTGTGGCCTCATAGACGTTGGCTTGGCCGAACTACGTTAACAATTTTTTTGTCTTGTGTGTTTGTATTGTTTATTGCTTTTCACACTGTGTATCACATTACTCCTCACACAACAAAATTAGTCACACTGCACAAATTGTCTAAGTACCAACTTACATCTGGTATTAGAACTTTGGTACCGTCTGTTGTGCTAGTTATCTAGTAGGTGAAGGTCATGGGAAGTTAGTACTTGGGACATCATGACTAGCAAGGAAGGTGGATCTGTTACCCGACCTCCTCTGCTCAAAGGCACAATTCAATCCTGCATGAAACTACATGGGATGGTATTGAGACTAACTGAAAACCTCCTATGAAGACCAAGAAAGATGCCATAACTAAATTAACTAAGGTAGTAGTGAAGCCCATATCAGAATGGACTGAGTGCTGTGAGAAAATCTGCCAAGGCTAATGCTGAGGCACTGAACACCATCTTTGCCGGTATAGATGAGGAGCAATTCAAGTTGATCTCAACTTGCACATCTGCGAAAAAGGCTTGGAAAACTTTGGAAAACATACATGAAGGTACTAATGCTGTGAGGATTTCCAAATTGCAGATGCTGACTACTCAGTTTCAAAGGATGCAAGAGGATGAAACAGTTAGTTAGTTCAGTGCCAAGCTTAGAGACATTGCAAATAAAGCTTATCAATTAGGTGAAGAGTTCTCTGAAGAAAAACTAGTGCGAACGGCACTAAGATCCTTACCTGCACGATTTCTTCCTAACGTTGCAGCAATTGAAGAAGCAAAGGATGTGACAAAACTTCTTTTGAATGATCTTTTAAGATCCTTGAGGACGTATGAGATGAATCTTGATGCTGAATTAAAAGGTAAGGTGATGTGAACCAGTTAGACATACAAGAAAATCAAGGAGTTGTGACAAGAGCCAAGGCAAAACAACTAAAGAGTCACAAGGATCAAATTGAGCAAGAGAAGTTTCAAGGCTTAAATTTTGATGTCCAAGACCTTATCGGGCTTAAATTTTGATGTCCAGGACTTTATGGGCTTAAATTTTGATGTCCAAGACTTTAGGGGGCAGTATTCTAAAGTTTTGAATAAGTTAGAAATTGAAAATTCACATTGGTAGATGATTGGAAGCCCTTTTGCCCAAGCTGAAAAATTGCCTCCTATTTTTTGCAATATGTTGACTAGCACTCTAGAATAGTCCAAATGCAATTAAAACACCTCTGTTGTCTTATCAAGTGTATGTATAGGTTATATCTATCCTTTGGGCTGAAAATATGAGAGGGAAAAGTTCCTATTTTCTCCCTCAAGTCTCTATAAATATGTAGTCTTCCATTTTAAAGAAACTAATCAAGAAATTTTTCAAGACAAAGGTTCTTCTGTTAGTATTCTTAGTTCTTAGCTTAGTTTTTCGATCTTCTTCAAGGATGAACATTCTTGAACGAAAAATCACTTTGAAGATTTGTTGAAAGTTCCAAGAGCTTCAAGGTTGATCATCAAAATTCCTTCATACTAGTTACTATACTCTTGTAGAAAACTAGTCTTGAGGTCTTCTTCTTGTTTCATTGAGGTCTGAGGTTCAAAATACCTTAGGTTGCTTGAACTTAGAAGAAAAGATTTTGTTTAAATCTTCTTGAGGTCTTGGATTTAATATATCCAAGGTTGCTAGAAGTTTAACATTTTCAAGTCCTTTCAAAGGCACTTTCTCTCTTCTACTTGTTACACTTGTTTTGTTTGTTCTCTCTGTCACTTCTTGGACGAAATTTTGTACTCTTGAAGATCATTCTGCATCATTTGGTATCAGAGCCACCTTCAAGTAAGTGTTTTTGAGATTTCTTACACCAAAAAGAGAAAGGAGACAAGATTACTGGAAAATGGCAACACAAAAATAGAGTGCTTGAACGACCTGGAATATGACTAGAAATTTGAAATATTATTACATGGAGTTATACTACATCGACCTGGGAAGAAAATGAAATACGTCTCATCTAATTTGGACTTCATTTGATATCTCAAAATAGTAAAAAACTTGAAGGTGAACCTGGCTTTTCCCCAGACAAAAAGTGCTAAAATGATCTGAGAATATCTTCTGTTTTACTAATCTTTTTTCTTTGATTCTTGAGCCTAAACTCAAGAATTTTGAGTGAGGATTCTTTCTAGATAAACCGCATTCAGTTTGGACTTTTGATTCAATACCAGTTTTCAAAACAAGACGAGTATGTCATCTACTCTACTTGCTGGAAACTTTTGTTGTGTATTCTTGTGTTCTTGAAGTATCCTAGGACGTAGGCGCTTTAGGTGTGTGTTGACCATGCACTTTTGTGTTTGTATTTGTGGTTGAATTTCTTTCCTTTTTCAGTACTTATTTCTTCATTTGGTCAATCTACCATTATTGACTCAAATGCTCTTGGAATTGTTGTTGAAGATCCTTAAAATGAATGGATGACTCAATATCATTTTCCTTTCTTCTCATTTCCCAACCAAAGACAAGTTGCAACAACAAAACCACCTATTTCAAACCTCAAGCCATGGCCAAAAATGGAGGAGACTCCTAGAGGTACTTTCCAACCTCCAACCAAACCAAAGATGGAAGAGAGAGGTAAAATCATTTCTAACCCTCCAAAGTGCTTTAAATGTAATGGTGTAGGACTATGCAAGTAGTTGTCCTACAAAGAGAGCTTTAATCTTTAGAGAGGATTTGAATGGTTGGATTGAGAAGGAGGAGGATGAAAGTGGCGAATGTGTTGAGGGTGAAAAAATGGTGAGGATGATGAACATGTTAATTTGAACCCTTTAGAAAGTGATAATGATGTCTTGAGCTTAGTTAACATAAGAGAACTAAGTGCTCAAGCTTTTGATGATAACATGATTGGAAAAAGAGAAAAACATCTTCCGTTCTAAATGTAAAGTTGAAGGAAGGATTACCAACCTTATCATTGATAGTAGTAGTTGTGTAAATATGGCTAGTGCTTATCTTATTGAGAAGTTGAAACTACCTACTACAAAACATGATAAACCCTACAAACTCCATTGGCTAAATGATAGTGGAGAAATTAAAGTATTGAGACAAGTTGTGGTACCAATGGAAATAAAAGCTTACAAAGATGAGATACTATGTGATGGGTGCCCATGCAAGCATACCATCTCCTCTTGGGAAGACCTTGGCAATTTGATAGAAAGTCCCTCCGCAATGGGGAGGAAAATAATTATTCTTTTGTGAAGGATGGAAGAACATTCACTATGAATTCTCTTACACCTCAACAGGTGAGAGATGAACAAAAAAAGATGAGGGGGAAAAGAGGGCCGAAAGTGAGCTCAAAAGAAAAAAAATCAAGGAGGGAAAGAGAGTTGAGGAAAAAGAAAAGAGTGATGAAAAACAAGAGTGAAAAGAAAAAGAGTGAAAAAAAAAAAGAGTGAGATGAAAGAAAAGAATTGTTTCTTTGCAAAACCTAGTGAGGTGATTAGAGCAATTGAAAGAAAAGAAGTGGTGTTGCTCTTATATTGTAGAGAATCTTTTACTTCATTTAAAGAACACTCACCCTCTTTTTCAAGTGATATTTTGAAGGTTATTGAAGATTACGAAGATGTATTTCCCGATGAGATGCCCGAAGGTCTTCCACCAATTAGAGAAATCGAACACCAAATTGATTTTCTTCCCCGGGACGGTCTTGCCAAACCGACCGGCCTATAGGAGTCCACCGGAAGAGACTAAAGAGCTAAAAAGGCAAGTTGAAGATCTAATTTTAAAAGGGTATATGCGTGAGTCCATGAGTCCTTGTGCAGTTCCGGTTTTACTTGTTCCAAAAAAATATGGTACATGGAGAATGTGTACAGATTGTAGAGCCATAAATAACATTACTATTAAGTATAGGCATCCCATACTTAGACTTAATTTACTTGATGAGTTGCATGGTTCTAATCTTTTCTAAAATTGACTTGAAATCCGGATACTATCAAATTAGAATGAGAGAAGGGGATGAGTGGAAAACCGCTTTTAAGACTAACTTTGGTTTGTATGAATGGATGGTTATGCCCTTTGGATTAACTAATGCTCCTAGTACATTTATGAGATTAATGAATCATGTGTTGAGGAATTTTATTGGGAAATTTTTTGTTGTATACTTTGATGACATTTTGGTCTATAGCAAGACATATGAAATGCATGTTCAACATCTTAAGGAAGTGCTAAATGTCTTGAGAATTGAAAAACTTTTTGCCAACCTTGACAAATGTGAGTTTTATTTGGAGAAAGTTACATTTCTAGGTTATGTGGTGAGCTCACAAGGACTTCAAGTAGATGAAGGTAAGGTCCAAGCAGTTAAGAAATGGCCAACACCAAGAAACATATCGGAAGTGAGGAGCTTCCATGGCCTAGCAAGTTTCTATAGGCGGTTCATAAAAAATTTCAGCACACTTGCTAGCCCTTTGACCGATGTGATCAAGAAAAACGAAGGATTTAAGTGGGAAACAAAGCAAGAACAAGGATTTCAATTGTTGAAGGAAAATTTGTGTAGTGCACCTCTTTTGTCACTACCAAACTTTGAGAAAACTTTTGAGGTGGAGCGTGATACCTCCAGCATGGTATAGGTGGTGTACTTATGCAAGATGGAAAGCCCTTAGCCTATTTTAGTGAAAAATTTAATGGGGCAGCCGTGGGGTACTCATCTTATGACAAGGAACTTTATGCTTTAATAAGAAGATTAAAGCATTGGCTACACTACCTGTAGCCAAAATAGTTTGTTGTGAACACCGATCATGAGGCTTTGAAGTTCTTCAAGGGCTAACATAAACTCAATAAGAGACATGTAAGATGGATAGAGTTTATTGAAAGATTTCCATATGTCATCCGTTACAAGAAAGGTAAGGAGAATGTGGTGGCCGATGCTTTATCTAGAAGGAAATCCGATGATGTTACTGATGTAGCTAGCTTCTAATGGTGTAGGATACAATGAAGGTAGTTTTCCGACAAAGAGAGCTTTGGTCTTTAGGGAGGATTTGAATGGTTGGATTGAGAAGGAGGAGGATGAAAGTGGCAAATGTGTTGAGAGTGAAGAAAATGGTGAGGATGATAAACAAGTTGATTGGAACCCCTTTAGAAAAGTAATGACGATGTCTTGACCTTAGTTACCATAAGAGCACTTACTGCTCAAGCTTTCGATGATAATATGATTGAATAAAGAGAAAACATCTTCCATTCTAAATGTAAAGTTGAGGGAAGGATTGCCAACCTTATCATTGATAGTGGTAGTTGTGTAAATATAGCTAGTGCTTATCTTGTTGAGAAGTTGAAACTACCTACTACAAAACATGATAAACCCTAAAAACTCCATTGGCTAAATGATAGTGGAGAAATTAAAGTGTTGAGACAAGTTGTGGAACCAATAGAAATGGGAGCTTACAAAGATGAGATACTATGTGATGTGGTGCCCATGCAAGCATTCCATCTCCTCTTGGGAAGACCATGGCAATTTGATAGAAAGTCCCTCCACAATGGGGAGAAAAATAATTATTCTTTTGTGAAGGATGGAAGAACATTCACTATGAATTCTCTTACACCTCAATAGGTAGAGATGAACAAAAAAAGATGAGGGAGAAAAGAGGGCTGAAAGTGAGCTCAAAAGAAAAAAAATCGAGGAGGGAAAGAGAGTTGATGAAAAAGAAAAGAGTGAAGAAAGAGTGATGAAAAACAAGAGTGAAAAGAAAAAGAGTGAAGAAAAAAGAGAGTGAGATGAAAGAAAAAAATTGTGTCTTTGCAGAACCTAGTGAGGTGATTGGAGCAATTGAAAGAAAAGAAGTGGTGTTGCTCTTGTATTGTCATAAATCTGACGATGTTAGTCATGTAGCTAGCTTATTCTTTACTTGGATAGTTAGATTCCATGGAATTCCAAGGTCTATTATGTTAGATAGGGATACCAAATTCTTGAGCCATTTTTGGAGAGTTCTTTGGAAGAGACTTGGTACTAACTTGCTTTATTCTACTGCTTGCCATCCACAAATGGATGGACAAACTGAAGTGGTAAATATAATAGTTGGCCAACTTCTCAGGGTTGTTTTGAAGAAGAACTTGCGGCAATGGGTGAAGTGTTTGCCACACATTGAATTTGCCTATAATAAGGCACCTCACTCTACTACTTCTCATTCTCCATTTCAATTGGTTTATGGTTTTAACCCTCTAAATACCTTTGATTTGGTTCCTTTGTCTATAGATCAAGCATTAAGCAAGGATGCCAGCAAGAAGGCTGATTTTGTGAAAGCAATTCATGCAAAGGTCCATAAAGCCATCGTCAACTCTAACAAAAAGCTTTTAGAGAAAAGAAATGTGGGAAGAAGAAAAGTGGTATTCAAACCCAGTGATTGGGTTTGGGTGCATTTTAGAACACTTTTCATTACAAAACCAATAAACCAGAAAAGGATGGATTATTTTGTGAAAGAATTTTTGGACCTATAAAAAGTGGAATTTGTGCTTGTGGAAATTATTGAGTAATCGGAAATGAAAAAGAAGACCCGAAATTTTGTGAACAATGCGGAGTCGAATTTGTTGATTCTCGGATACAAAGGTATCAAATGGGCTACATCAAACTCGCATGTCCAGTAACCCATGTGTGGTATTTAAAGCGTCTTCCTAGTTATATTGCGAATCTTTTAGATAAATCCCTTAAAGAATTAGAAGGCTTAGTATACTGCGATGTGTGATTTGATCGAAATTCTGATTTTACAGATTCAGAATGAGAAACTGTCATCCTAGTCAAATTGGGATGCCCTGGACCTGACATGTTGCTCGGCCAACTTGATCCTCTTCTTCAGGGATCTCAGATGAGGGAACCTTGGGAGAGCCGCCGACTCCAACTACCGTCCATGTACAATCCATACTAGATCTGACCAACTGCCCATCCTACCTCCTCTACGTTCTTGATAGCCTATCTTTGTCTCAGTAGAGTCTTTCAGTGGCATGTTTTGGTCCTTTTCCCCATTACTTAGAAAAAGTGAGCCACCGGTTCAGGTACAAGATACTATCATTACCGCCCGGACAATTAGACATCCAACCCGTAATCGCAACGACCCAATTGCAAGAGCGGAGCTCTAAAGAAAGTCTAAGCTTGATGATAGTGGAGATGGGAAATTTCAAATCCTTGAGAAAATTAATGACAATGCCTATAAAGTTGATCTTCCGGGACATTATAATGTTAGTGACACTTTTAATGTATCCGCTCTCTCTTTATTTGATATAACTGATGGAGATTCGAGGACGAATCCTTTCCAAGAGGGGGAGGATGATGTGAATCGATTAGACATGCAAGAACATGAAGGAATTGTGACAAGAGACAAGGCAAAACAACTAAAGAGTCACAAAGATCAAATTGAACAAGAGAAATTTCAAGGGTTAAATTTTGATGTCCAAAACTTTATGGGTTAATATGCTAAAGTTTTGAATAAGTTAGAAATTGAAAATTCACCTTGGTAGATGGCTGGAAGCCCTTTTGCCCAAGCTAGAAAATTGCCTCCTATTTTTGGCAATATGTTGACTAGTGCTCTAAAGTCCAAATGCAATTAAAACACATTTATTGTCTTATCAAGCGAATGTATACGTTATATATATCCTTTGGGCTGAAAATATCATTCCTAATTTTTTCCTCAAGTCTCTATAAATATGTAGTCTTCCATTTTGAAGAAGCTAATCAAGAAATATTTCAAGACAAAGGTTCTTCTCTTAGCATTTTTAGTTTTTAGCTTAGTTTTTTTTCTCTATATTCTTCAAGGGTGAACTTCCTTGAAAGAAAAGACACTGTGAAGACTTGTTGAAAGTTCCAAGAGCTTCAAGGTTGATCATAAAAATTCTTTCATACTAGTTGCTACACTCTTGTAGAAAACTAGTCTTGAGGTCTTCTTGTTTCATTGAGGTCTAAGGTTCAAAATACCTTAGGTTGCTTGAAATTTGAAGAAAATATTTTATTTAAACCTTCTTGAGGTCTTGTATTTAATATATCCAAGGTTCCTAGAATTTTAACATTTTCAAGTCCTTTTAAAGGCACTTTCTCTCTTCTACTTGTTACACTTGTTTTGTTTGTTCTCTTCCTCACTGCTTGGACGAAATTTTATGCTCTTGAAGATCATTCCATATCATTCCCTACTCTAAAAAATTGCACACGTTCCAAATGCGGGCCCTAGCATCACCTTTAGTTTTACCTCTAGGATTATTTATGGGGATGATGAGTAGAACCCTAACTCCGCTTGTGATAGGATAGACATTCGTCACTGACCTAATTTTGGCACCACGCGCACTATTTGGAATTTGATGGATCTAATACCTCGTTTAAAGGTTGTGACACACCCCATTGGGTAATCTTGCCAATAGGTCTACGAAGAGCTTTAATGAACTCTGAGCTATTGATATCTTTATTATTGATAAGTTACTTTTAGCTTCCCTGTTCTCTTTACTATCGGTCATCATTCATGTTATGCATGACATCGTCTCTACAAACAAGAGCGATCATGTGCTTGGTTAATCCTTATAATTGAAATTTTACACTATTTTGAGGTGGACTTTCAGGGGAACAAATGATAATGGTGACATCATCTCCGGATTCACTCTTTCACGAGCTGGATTTGAATATGATGAAAAAGAGAAAAAAATGGTTGTCCGTAGCGGAGTTAAGGGAAAAGAAGGGTCCAAAAGAGACCTTAGGATCTAAAAAGCAAAAATGCGCGAAGGACTCCCAGGCTCCTTCAGCAATCGGAAAAGAAGTCATGGAAGAAGAGGATAAGGAGGAGAATGAGGAAGAGAAAAGTAATGAAGATGGTGAAGAGTCCGATCCCTCCCTTTGGGAATCCATATTAGAAATACAAGTTGGACAACATTCTATCACGCTTGGATTGACAGGACGATATGCTTGCCTAACAACAACTCCTGTTATTAAAAATCTACGGGCAGCTCTCTCCTAGTGAAGGCACGAGCAATGGTAAAGGTGGAGAGGGCGGATAGGTCCTCTAGGGAGTTTCTCATTCCCAAGTCACTTGTTTTTCTTTATTTTTATTTATATTTGTTTTATTATTTTTTATGTGTTTTTTGTTTCCTTTATTGTTGCCTTTTCGTTTAGTTGTCTTTTATCTCTTTGCTTTAGTTTTGTTCGCCCCATATTGAGGACAATGTGATTCTAAGTGTGGGTGGAGTTTTAGGTTTTTTTAGTTTGTATTTGTTACTTTGTCTACGTTTTAAAATGTTTGTTTTTATAAAAATACAAAAAACAATGAAAAATCTCAAAAACTCCAAAAACATTGAAAAGAATTTGAAAAATCTCAAAAAAATTTTTTGTTTTAAAGTTAGTTTTTGTTTTTATCATTCCTAAGAAAAGACCAAAAAGATTTTCGTTTTTCCTTTTGTCACTAGAAAAGCATACAAAAGAGGTGCAATTAACTTGTTAGATCTTGGAATATGCATAATACATAGTTAACTTCATATCCCTCTTTTGTTTATACCTTGTGAATTGATGGTTTTTATGCGCAATACTTTATTTTAGGAGTAGAAATATGCTTTAAGAATCTTGTGGAATTGTCTTAAATGATTTATTTTAAAGCATCATTCTAGAACTTGTTTTTCCATACCTTGAAACAAGGAGTCTAGTTTTGTTAATCCCGGAGATGGTCTTAGGCCTTCTTTGACCCATTTGAGCCTTTCTTGCCTAACCTTTTAACGTTAAATCCTTAGTACCTTTTTTAAAGTTTCATGCCAAGGGATTCGCTCCCTTTTTTTCTCTTTGTCTTTAAACTCACATTTAAATATAAACCTTTAATCGATGAGCTAATAATTTTATACCTTTGAGTCAGTTTAAGTGAGCTTGACAAGTAAGTGGCAGGGAAAAAGCGAGAAAAGAAAATTATGAGAGAAAGGGTATTTTGGGAAAACCTTTGTGTGAAAGAAATCAAACAAGAGAAAAAAGTATCAAGGGAGTGAGATGTGTAAATGAAAAAATATATATTTGATTTGTGAGAAAGTTTGTTTACTTCAATCACTTGTGGAAAAATAGAAAAGTGCAATGGAAAGAAAAGAAAAAGAGAAAAACAGATGAGTTGAAAGAAGATTTTGTTAGCGTTTTATCTCTTGAAATCTTATATGTCTTTCTTCTCACATACATACTTCCTTGATTTTTTAGTGATTAATGAGTTATATAGTTTTATACGGTTGTGAGCGTTGAAGGAAAGGTAGAAATTCTTTTGAGATATTGGAGTGAAAGGCGCTTAAAGGTTATAGATAACTTTGAGTTGTTTCCTTTTTTATTGTATTAGCTTGTATTTTCATTCTTTTTTATTCCCCTTTACCTTCGTTTGATAACTACGTGTGTCTGCCTAATGTTACAAGGTTAAAAGTCCTACCTAATCTAGAGATGACTTTAGTTATAACTTGGAGTAGAGGGTGTTGGAAAAGTCAAGCATATAGAGCATAGCTTAATAAAGTGAATCATATGGTTTATTTTTTGAAATTCTTCTCACATATTTTTGAAACTAAACATAAGTTATGCACTCACACATACTGTTGACTCCCATGTGCTAAAACGAAATGTTGGATATGGTAGTTAGCTTTTGAATTGTGTCTTGATAAGTTTTAGCGATTCTTGTAACTCTTGGTTATGTTTTGAGAGTGGCGTTTCTTTTTCCTTTTATGGTTTTAGTTTTAGTAACATTTTTTTGTTTTATAAAGTTTTAATGTTGGTTTTGTGTGATTTTGTGGGTATATCTTTTGCAAACCCTTACGAGACCTTACTCGTCCTCTTTGGTAACTTAGGGGTTTAAGGGGTTTGTTGCACGTGCTAAGTGTATCGTGAATCCCTAGGAAAGTGGTTAGTTTTTTTTTTTTTTTGTTTTCTTGTTCTTGTTTGATTTTAGCCTTTGCTCGAGGATGATCAAAGATTAAGTGTCAAGGAGTTTGATAAGTCTATTTTTCCTCTCATAAGTGTTGTTTTTATCAGTTTTTGTGCTTAAATACTTTAAAATAAAATTATTTGATCCCGTTTCTTCTCTTATTGACTATAGGTGCCTTCGGATGAAGATATGTTGAAAACAAGTCAAAGTGAAGGACTTAAGAGCAAAAAACGAAGAAAAATGGAAAAGGACGGACAAAAACTGAAGAAGCTGGAATATTGCTACTATCCAGATCAGATGGTAGCTATCCGGTTCCAGATAGTCCTCAGCCAATTAAAGAAACTTTTCTAGAAATTTTCCGGATTTGGAAAGCTGGACTTTCCTAATCCGAAAAGTCGAGCAGAGGGCCTTCGATGCAAATTTTTGAAGTTTTCCTTTTGAACTTATATTTTATTTCCCATTTCAAATTTTGGATGCTGCAGAATTTCGTCAATGAAGTATCATCCATCATTGTCTAATTTCTGAATTTAGATGCTTTAGAGTTTTGTCAAATCGCAAGAAATAAAAAACACATAAAAATACTTTATCAAACAAAATATGGTGAATTTTCGCAGGAGTGCTGTCGAAATATGGTGGTTTTCATAGGGAGTGTCTGCATAAACTATTTTCGCAGGGAATTTCATGGAGAGATTTGGAGGAATCAAATCTAGATGTTGGGGATTTGATAAACTTTCTCAAAAGAAATGAAGGATTTTGGATGAGAAATTGGAGAAATACGATGAAGAAATTCAATTGAAGGAAAATAATTTTTTCTTCTAGAGAAGATCAGGAATTTGCTGTAACACAAAAAAATAAGTTAGACAAGGGAAAAAATTTTGGGCTTCATAATAGGAGCGAATTCAAGAGTTAAGAAGGGAATTTGGGTTTGATCCGGTGACAGAAATAGAATTACTTGTTCCTCTTTTGAGGAATTAGAGAATTAATGGAATTACTTGTTCCTCTTTTGAGGAATTAGAGAAGTTCGCTCAAGGAGGGATGAATGTGTTAAGGTTGATAGTCCCATTCCATCCTCTTATTTTTATTTTTTATTTCTTTTTTTAAGGTAGGTTCTAATACTATCTTAAAAAATTTAAAATACAAAAAAAATAAGTTGTAATGCAGAATGCATGCTTGCTTGAGTTTCTTTATTATTATCCACTATTTAGAGGATACAAAATATCCTAATCATAATCAATGATAAACTTACTCAAAATAACAATAGAGTTAATAATTCTAATAAATTACTACATACTAATAAAAAATTCTACTAATGCTACTAATCAATTACTACTAAAATAAGACAAATGATAGGATAATTTAGGAGAATCCAATACTATGGATAATGTCCAACAAAAACGTACCAACGAGTCCCTCACATCACTTCTATAAGGTTTAAATGGTCTATATCCAAAGAGTTAATCTCATTTGGACTATAAGCTAAAATGTAAACCTAAGCTTTCTAAAGAAAAATTGCAAATTGATAGGCAATCAGTAAATCTTTTTGTTATCCATATCGAAACCTAGGTCAATTATTAACTGATTACCAACCCGATAATTGATTAAAAAAATTAAAAATTAATTTTTTGAGATAAATTTCAAATTGGTCCCTAAAAATATGACCTTTTTCCGATTGAGGACCTCAAATTATAAGATTATCTAAACATATCTTTCAAAATGTTAAAACGATTACTGAGTTATTTTTCATAAGTGTGGTGAGGGACTTGATTGATACGCTTTTTATATTTTGAAAGATTTTTTTAAAGAACTTTACAATTTGAAATCGTCAATTAACACATTACTATATTTTAATGGACCAATTTGAAATGTATCCAAAAATATTTTTTCCATCTTCAGCATCGTTGGTAACGACAGAGACCAAAACTATCAAAGATAAAGCCGACAGACTAAAATGAGTATATATATATAACCATGTATGGACGAGGTAAATAGCCATCGGAATAAAATGAGTTAATAAAAAGATATAGAACAAAGTTAAGATGGAATAAATAGTTAATAGGACCAAACTTACATACTATATTTATCAATTACAAAATTATGTTAAAATAAGGTTTAATTCCAATTTGATGTGTTTTGATGTGAAATTTCCAAGAATACAAATATCTTAGCAAGTAATAAAGTAGTGAGTAAAGATCATCCTACGAGGATTACTATATAATTGGAGAAATCGCCTACTTAAAACCAAACTTATACAAAAAATAAAGTTAGTTGGTTTGTATCTAATGATTAAAAGCTAATAAAGACTAATAATAAAAATTAAGAATAAAAGAAAATTGTTTAAGAAAAGTTTATGATAAGAAAATAGATTGAGGCACCTCTAATCCAGTCTACTTCTTTTATGCCTATGGTTGATCCATTCTTGATTAACTCTTGATCTGGTTAACGGTAGAATTCCCTTGAATAAGCTAAACTCACTCTCGTGCAGTAAAGCTCCTAGTCTCGCTAATAAACCAATTATATCTCTACGTGATTTTAAGAAACAAGACTGCATACACCTCTGTGTACCTTCCCTAATTTTTGTTTCCTACTTATTAGAAACCGTACAAAGAAACCAAATCTATTTCTAGTCAGTTCTACGATGTGTTATTATTACCTTGATCTAATTAAATCTAGTGCTTCTCAGTCACTAGAAATAATTTATGAATATGCAATGATAGGCCAGAAAATCTCAAACATTAAGAAAAACAATAACAACTACCCAAGAATAAGATAAAAGATAAATATTTAATTAAATAAAAACAACTATATTTATAAAAGTTTTTGAAAGCCTTAGTTACAAAAGAAATTAGCTACTAATAATAAATAAATAAATAAAAATAAAGTTTAGAAGAAGCCTGTAGAACCGCTCCTGAATCCGTCTTTGAGTCTTCGGTAAAAAGATGTGTAAAAATATTATGTACAAGATGACTCCTAAGCTTCTCTATTTAAATAAAGGCTACAAACTTAAAAAAGAAATTACTAAAACTCTAAATTTACTAAAACAAACAATTTCTAAAAAGAAATTAAAAATAAAAAATAAAAGAAAATGGGAAGCTGCTGGAATTCGGGACACATCTGTCGCTAGTTTGACTTTCTCGCGCCCATTCAATTTACAACAAAATCGGTCCGCAGGTTGCTGTCGCAAATTTTTTCTGGACAAGGAAACATTAAATCTGGTGTCGGTTCTAGAAGAATCCGGCATCGGTTTTTCCTCATAAAAAAAATCATGCACCCGGCTCATAATTCCCCACACCGGATTTGGCTAGTTTAGCTTTTCTTTTTTATAGTTTGTCCCTCCAACTTTTTCTTGTCTTCACTTGAGCCTCTACAAATTTAATAAAGTATAAAGGAAGTTATTTGTTCTAATTAAACTCAATTTTCACTAGAATTTAATTAAAAATAAATATCAAATTAAGCTTAAAAACTAGTAAAAGTATCAACTCCCCTACACTTAGATGTTTGCTTTTCCTCAAATCAAGAAACCTTAAAAGATAGAGAATAATTCAAATCAAGCATCCTTAATCAAAATCTCAAACTCACTAAAATAGAACATTCTTCCACCAATCTTCAAAATTGATTTAACAGCACAAGTATTCAATTATCTCTATAACTAAAGGAAGAATTTGTGTAAATGTGATTATGACCATTAGAGAGTATAAAAATAAACACTAGACAAAATTTTCAAATCACACAAAGAAGATTAAGTTTCAAAAAATGATCGTTCCATAGGCTTACTTTTCATACCCTGATCTCTCCACTAACTAAGGCTTCTCAAGCTCAACTAATATTAGGTAGGACTTTAAAGCTTGTAGTGTATGACTAAGGCATTGATTAGCAAAAGAAGGATATGGATTCAAAATCAAATAAATAGAGAGCTTGCAAACATCAATCGAACTACAACAAACTTTCTAACTTTGCTTTTGCTCCAAATATTTTTCCAATAAAAACTTTATCAACTAAACCACTTTATAACAATATCCCTTCAATTACAATATATATTTTCCTCTTTTTTTTTTTTAATTCCATATATGCCATTTTTTTCTTTTTCTCTTTTTTTTTTCTTGGCATTTATTTTACCTTTTTCACCGTGACTTATAAGCTTTTTGCACCATATTTTTCCTTGCTTTTCTTTCTCTTTTTCTTTTCAACAAATTAGTCATGGTATTTCTTTTTATACCTCTTTTCAGAGTGTACATCAATTTCTTCTAAATCATAAAAATATATCCCAAGGAGCAATAAAATTTGAGAATTAGCATCAAGCTCTCTACTAAATCAATGGTCAATATCTAATTAATTTAAGAAAGAAAATAATATATAAGGCTCAAAAGGATATGAAGGTAAAATTTTGAAATTTGGATAGGCTTGAAAGGTACAAACAAGTCAAAGAAGACCTACGGCCATCGTCTCTAAGTCATGAAAGGGAAAACCTTTCTATTTCACCTCAAGAGGTACTCAATTAAGTTCTAGAACGTCATAAAAGAACCATCAACTTTATGCAACTCAAAAACAACGTGTAGGGTTTATTAAACACAAATATACACAATTGGGCTCAAGTGAAAGTCATGCAAAAGATATAGAACACAAGAATTATTAACCAAGTTCATAAATTAGCAGTTAAACACTATCTTAATTTATTCAAGAAATTTCTGAAAAATAAATAATAAAATCCTTAAATTGAAAACATTTTCTTTCTTTTTTTCAAAATTTCTCAAAATAACCACAAAAAATGAAAGCCTACCCCCACACTTAAACTCAAAATTGTCCTCAATGTTGAAAACACAAGAAGTATACAAAGGGTAAGAGAACTTAGCTGAATAGAATGATGTGTCCAAAACAGTTCGTTAAGTTTAGTGCATCATCCGAAAGGCTCTCTGAGGCTTGATCATATCCTAAAAAATTAATTTAAAAAATTACTAAAAAAATATTTTTGGAATTTTTAAATATTTTGAATTTTTTTTTGGACTAGAAGAATTAAGAAAAGCCAAAGTAAACTAAGAGAAACTTAGATCATTAAGAAAAAAAAAACTTAATCCTCTGACAAGAAAAAGACTAAAAAAATATTAAAAATTTAGTTATCGTTTATAATCTCAAGCTTGACTTCCTTTTTAAGCGCAACGATCAAGGAGGATGTTTGAGAAGATAGAATTCTATTCATGTTTTTTTTTCCTTTCAGATGCTCCTTTAACATTAGGCTCTTACGTGCAAAATTCTTTTTCTTCACATTCTCTTTTATACTTTTTGATGAAAGTGTTGCTTCTTCCTTGAAAGTTCTATGCATTTTTAAGATTTGATTTCCTGCAACAAATCTAGAAGGGGAACCAACTAGAGGAGCATTAATGATATTTAGAGAACATAAAGATTCTCCATTGGAGGAATTAGTTGATGATTGAAACATATTTAAAACCACAAATTCGTCCCCATCCCTTAATCTTAGTTGATCATTTCTTCCATCAATTAAAGTTCGACTAGTGTTCAGAAAAGGTCTTCCTAAAATTAAAGATGGATCAAAATCATCATCCATATCAAGAATGACAAAATCCACAAGAAATGAAAATTTGCCAACTTTGATAAGAACATCCTCTATTATGCGCCTAAGATACTTTTTAGATTTGTCAACCATTCATAAAAACATAGTAGCGTTCTTAATTTCCTTTAATCCCAGTTTTTTATAAAAAAAGAAAGGCATCAAATTAATACTAGCACCAAATCACATAGCACATTTTAAAGAAAAATCACCAATAGAACAATGAATTTGAAAACTCCCTGGGTCATTGAGCTTCGATGGCAATTTCTTCTACAAGATCACCGAACATTCTTCATTTAAGCATAATTGCTGGAATTCGTTCAGCTTCTTTTTGTTTGACATATGTTCTTCAAGTACTTCGCATATGATGACATTTGTGTAAAGCATCTACAAGAGGAATGTTAATTTCTAGTTTCTTGACTACTTCAAGAAACTTCTTAAAATGTGAATCCATAATTTAGCATTTAGCCATATTAGGAAAAGGAAGGGAATTAATATTAATATTATCATTGTTACATTCCATCTTATCCTTCTTACCAATTTTACCTTGTAGATTCTTTGAAGTATGGGGGTCCATGGGAGTGGTTTCTTCTTCCTTTTGTTCTTCTTCCTCCACATGAATGGTTGTGATGGCCTTTACTACCTGTGGGTTTTACTCTGTATCACTTGGTAGAGATCAGGAGATCTATTTAGAATAGCAAGTTAAAACTGCCCCACTTGAACCTCAAAATTCCTTATAGAAACCTGTATATTTTACCTATCTACCTCTATAATTTTAAACAGTTTTTCATGGTTTACAAAAGATATAGAGGTTTGTTCCATAAATTTATG
Source organism: Catharanthus roseus (assembly GCA_028651295.1). Lineage (NCBI taxonomy): Eukaryota > Viridiplantae > Streptophyta > Magnoliopsida > Gentianales > Apocynaceae > Catharanthus > Catharanthus roseus. The sequence goes on from JAPQWS010000102.1 coordinate 5,914,712, forward strand.
CAATAATTCCTCTAATTTTAGGCTTTGTTTCTTGCGAAGGTGGTGGTGGAGGTTGCGTCTGCATTGGATTATTCTGTCGCTACCCAAAGTTAGGATGGTTTCTCCACCCCAGATTGTACGTAGGAGCATATGAGTCATTATACCTATTACCTTGGCCAACAAAATTAACGATAAGAATCAAGTGAGACGGAAATATTCCCAATTCTAGATTCCTGAATTTGGATATTTGGCAAAGCCAATTGATGGATGATGCTTCGATGGAGTTAAGACCCAATACCAACTTGTGGTAGAAAACTTTAACTATAACCCGATCCTTCAAATAACTACATAATAAGAGCCTTAGATATATGATCTAAGACCCTTAAACAACACTTAGTAAATTAAGAACGGAAGCCAAAAATGCCACAACCAAGAGAAGCAAGTCTTTATTGATAAGTCTAAAGGAATCACAAGGACATAACCTAATGACACCCAAATTAGTTCAACAAAGAACTAACAAAAAAAGAATAAACCTTAACCAATTATATTGTATTCAAATATGAAATTTACAAGAGTATTTCTAGAGTATTTATAGTGAGTTTGGAACATCTCTCCAAATTGAATGCTAACGTAGTGTTGAGAATCCCCCGCATCGACTAATTAAAGAATTAACGAACTCTTAATAACCTTGGGCAATCCTCCTCCTCTTGAGGTATCTTTTGGGGTGAGTTAGGCTCAAGTCGTCATAAATTTTAACATAGTACCAGAGCCATGATGTTGGGCCACCTGCAAATAAGGCATGAAGGAGTATGTTGAGAATCCCGCATTGGTTAATTAAAGAATTAATGAAATGTTAATAAATTTGGGAAATTCTCCTCCTCTTGAGGTACCTTTTGGGGTGAATTAGGTCACCTGGTCCATGTTGGGCCACCCTCACAGATGTCCAGTCCTATAAACTTCAGGTCCAGATGATTAGAATGTTTGGGATATCATATCAGTATGTGATTCTCCTAGGTTATCTTAAATTATATAGCAGATTATTTTAGATTCGATATGTTATTGATTAGTACTATTATAGTGAATATTATAGCAGTATTCTATATTAGTGGTGGTTAGAATCTTATTTTGATTATGAATTTTATATTGATTAGAATTAGGATACTTTGTAGAATATAAATAGTATATCATAATGAATAAAAAAGACACCAATTGAATAATTCGATATTATTCTTCTCTACGCCCTAAGTTTTTTAAAATGGTATCAGAGCCATGATGTTGGACACCTGCAGAAGAGACGTGAGAGAGTGTGTTAAGAATTCCACATCGCCTAATTAAAGAGTTAATGAACCCTTAATAAACTTGGCAATCTTCCTTCTCTTGAGGTATTTTTTTGGGGTGTTGCAATCCGTAGGCAAAAACAAATAAAATCAAAACTACAAAAATCCACCAACCGGATCCGCACATACTAGACAAACCAATTGGATAGAAACTACCTCAATGTTTTCTGTCGTTCTGTGTGGAGGTGCTGGTGTTTACGCTTCGCCCTCTACTGGTATCCACGTGACGAACTCCTCTGCAAGCGATCGGGATACTAGCCCCTTCTGTGTTCTGAAAACTGTTCAAAACTAATCTTGACAATTTGGTAATATGTGGAATTCGGAGAGAGGGAGGCTAGAAACTATTATCGCTGTTCTAAGGTTTTGGGTTTTAGTTTTTAATCGATAAAGACGGCTACCGAGAAAAGGTTAACATAACTTTTTATATCTGTCAATATCATAACACTAATTGTCATCTAAAGATAGTTTAATCTCGTCTGTCTATTCCTATAATCATCCAACGGTTGGATGAGTAATATTAAGTAATTAATTTCATTTATCTGATAAGTAAAATTAGTTACTTATTAACTTACCAAAAAATACAATATGGAATCTGATTCCCCTTCTGTATACGTTCAACGAATCTGGACACGATCTAGATTCATTGAACGTGGACATTGTGCGCACAAGATCATCTATGCGTGTGACTCTGTAGGTTCACTTAACGTTAGCAGTGAATGAAAATGTCCTAGACATTTATTCACAAAATATAAGCGGCCTCTAGCAAGACATTATACTTACCCAAGTTAAGTAGAAGCAATAATAACCTAGTATCATTTTTAATATTTAGTCCTTTTGTCACATATGAATTTAATATAGGGTTTTAAGGTTTTACTGATTAGCCTAAACCATATCCCAATCTTTTTTTAAAATAAAAGTCTTCATAAACTTAAACTGTATTAACATAAAACTAATAGGGTTTATGGATTCAAGTTTTAGGATTTTAATATTAGAGCTTTAGAGATTTAATCATGTAAATGCTATATTTTATATTGTACACCCTTTAGGGTTTTAATCATATAAATGCAATATTTTATAGTTTAGAGTTCACAATTTAGAAATTCAATATTATGGTTTTAGGGTTTTACGATTTATGAAATCAATATAGGGTTTATGAATTCATTATAGGGTTTTAGGGTTTTATGGATTAGCCTAAACCGTATCCTAATCTTTTTTAAAAAATAAAAGTCTTCATAAACTTAAACCCTATTAACATAAAATTATACAAATGCCAACAATACATGATTATATGAAATTAATGGAACAATATAAACATGCTAGCAATATTTTACAAAAAATAAACAATCATGATTTATGACAAAAACAAAAATAAATTATATAATAGCATAATCAAACCCAAACATTTCAACAAATCACATTTCCAATATAAATAAATAGATTAATAACATAATCAAAATATACACAAATTTACCAATAGCAGCTCTAACATAATCATAAAAACCCTAACTAGAAAAATAAACTACAAAAAATTGATCAATTATCCAAATAAAATTCAATAACAACAACTCTAAACATAAACCCTATATCCACATTTACAAAATTAAGACCCTAAAAACCCTAAAAATAATCAAAATAAAATTCATAAAAATAATTCACAAACCACAATAAACAACAATTTTCAGATAAACAATAATAAAAATTAAAATATAGTATACAAAAAAAATTAAAACAATTATAAACATAAGGAAATTTGCCCGAAAATTTGAATAAATTGAATGTAGCGTTATTTGGTTATTTGATAATGCTTTCTCCACTGTTATCTACTCCAAAACTTTAAAAACCTTCGTACTCCAAGAGATGTGCTGGCAACCCAAACTTGAGTTTTAGAAATTTAACAGATTCGAGAAATTTTACTATAAAATTATAAATAAAGGGAAAGGTGGAAATTTAAACTGTAAAAAAATTAGAAAATACAAGTAAAGAGAATAAGAGGAATAGAAGAAGAGGAAGAGAACAAGAGAAGGAGGGAAGGAGGCATACCTTGTCGGAAAGAGAACGGCGGAGATGGCGGAACTGTTGTTTTGAAATCAGGAGCAGCGGTGGCACGGGCTGAAGATTAATGGAAAATACGGCGGCAGTGGCAGCTGAATATGAAAGAAAAATGAAAAGGGCTAAGTCAACAGAAATGATGGTGTAAAATCGGAAATGGTAAAGTGAGAAGCAGCGACACTGAAATGGTAAGGGAAAATGAGAGAGAAATGGGAGGGGTGGAGGATTTCTTATAACATCATAATGCACACCAATTGTGCGTTATAATCAGTAATAACGCATACCGATTATGGGTTACCATTTACGATAACGCGCAACCTTGTGCATTATCATCCACCTCAACACCAAACCCAGCCATCTCGTCGCCACATCCTCACCACATCAGTAAACAAGATTAGCGTCTTAATTAATTTCGTTATTAAGTATAATGCACAATGGCTATGCATTATCTAATATTATAAGGTACAATGGTTGTGCGTTATGGCCCCTTTAGGAATTAAAAAAAAGTTGGCTACTTTAGTAGCTATATTTTAAAAAAGGACTAGTGATAGAAAAAAACCTACATTTTATAGTGGTAATTTTTTTGTACAATTTACTGATGTTTGTATCGGAAGAAGAAATGTCATTTTGAAAAACTATTAGAATTTCTGAATATTAGATTTTACCAAGTTTAAAGTGATGTAATTGGATAGGATGCAAGGGTCTAGTATGGATTTCTAGTAATATCCATGTTTCAAGTGTCACGGGTGGATATTTATTATTTTAATTAATACTATATTAATAATAAAATAGAAATATTATATTCATAAATAGCTATATTAAGGCAAAGTATATCTATCACATATTACTAACTTGTTAAAATAATCAAACTCTCATAACATTTGTGATTCAAATATATATGAGACGTTCTTAATAAATACACACAACATACATACATATATATGCGAAATTATCTATTTTTATATCTAAACTATACAATATTTTTTCGATTTCTATACATTTATTTTATTTTTTATTTTTTATATACTCAAGCTAGTTTCGTGCATCTAAAACTACCTCGGTACCAAATTTTGAGCCGGAATCCGGCTAAAAGCACATGAGCCACGTGAGGGTTTGGGCCGGAGTTCGTCGCAAAACATGATTTTGGGTTAGTTTTAGATACACCAAAATAGTTGGGTATATAAAAAGCGAAAAATAAGGAAAAAGTATACAAATCGAAAGTATTGTATAGTTTATGTATGTAAAAGAACAATTTCTTTTATATATATATATTTGTATATGTATATATGTGTATATATATTTATATACATATATGTATATATATACATACACATACATATATATACATATATGAGTATATATATACATACATATACATATATATATACATATACATATATATATATATAAGCAAATGGTTGGATTCTATCTAAAATGCTTACGATTTATCTTGATCAAAGATGTACTCACCTCAATCCGCATGTATGAACTACGTCCATCACACCTTTCCCCTTTCCAACAAACTGGACGACACTTAGCATCTCTCAGATTCAACATAGGGGCATTAAGTTTCTGCCTTCCCAATTCTATTTTTCGGCCTGGAATGACTCTTTGCGTCGGAATTGAAGAAGCTTTGCACTATATGTTGGGCTGCATATCCATACCTCAAAGTGTGAAAATTAGATGATTTCACAAAGAATTTCATCACCGCGTTATGCAAGACCTCTTCCTGATGTTTACTTAGGAACAAAATATTCTCGGGGTTTTTACTTTGGACCCCAAGAAGACCTCGAGAATTTGTTCCTAAGTAAAGATCTCGAAAAGGTCCTGCACGACCCGACGATCAAACTCTTTGTGGGAATCATCAGATTTTCACATTTGGAGGTTTGGATATTGTAATGTATATTTAGAACCAACATTCTTCAAGCCTAATGCAAGGAGCCATTCAAGGCTGAAAAACAAAATTGGAAGGGAACATGAAAGTTTCCAGTGGGGAAAACAATCTTATGTTTTCTGTCTCATTAATGTGAGAATAGTGTACAATTTATAGATTTGTCCAAGTGACAAATCCTAAGCAGATTAGAACTAGGAAACACATTAGAAGTAAAAGTCCTAGCTAAATAGAACTAGGAAACACAACTTATACATAGTTTATGATTAATAGGAAGCCTATTTTGAATATATGTCTAACACTCCCTCTCAAGTTGGAGCATGAAGATCAGAAATGCCCAACTTGGAAGCTAATCGATGAAAATGGGTCGGATGAAGGGCTTTAGTAAGAATATCGGCAGGTTGCTCCTCACTTCGAATATAAGCAGGATAGATAAAACCGTCTTGAAAAGCATCACGAACAAAATGACAATCTATTTCAATGTGTTTAGTGCGTTCATGGAAAACAGGATTTTCAGCAATATGAAGAGCAGCACTGGTTATCAAAATGTAATGGAATGGGGCGAGTGAGCAGGGAACATGAAGATCGCGCAGAAGAATAGATAACCATTTAAGTTCACATAAAGTCATAGCCATAGAGCGATATTCGAGCTTCGGCGGAAAGAACGAGAAATAGTATGTTGTTTCTTTGTCTTCCAAGAAATAGGAGACCCACCAAGAGAGATAAAATAACCCGAGTGAGAGAGCGGCGAGTTATCGGGCGGGGTGGCCCAATCGGAGTCACAATATGCAGTTAACGAAAGAGAAGAGTTAGAAGAAAGAAAAATGCCACGTCCAGGACTCCCTTTCAGATAACGGACAACTCGGATAGCAGCATCCCAATGAGCATGACGAGGGGCGTGCATAAATTGAGCAAGTGTATGTACAGCATATGCAAGTTCGGGCCGAGTAAGTGTGAGATATATTAGCTTGCCTATGAGTCTTCGGTAGCGATCCGGGTTGTCAAACAATGAGCCGAGATGCTTTTGCCGGTGATGATTAGGTTCCACGAGAGTAGATGCCGGCTTGGCACCTAATAAACCCATTTCGGAGAGAATTTCCAATGTGTATTTTCGTTGGGATAAAAAATAATCCCGTGGAGTTTCTCGCGATTTCTATGCCCAAAAAATATTTGAGCGAGCCCAAATCCTTCATGTGAAAACACTTGTGTAATGAAGCTTTGAATTTTTCGAGTGTGGATAGGGAATTTCCAGTAATGAGTAAATCATCCACATAAATAAGAACACATAGATAAATATTCCCTCGAGAATATGTGAAAAGAGAGTAATTTGCATAAGACTGAGAAAAACCATACCTACGGAGAGCGGTGGTGAGTTTGGAAAACCAACATCGAGGGGCTTGGCGAAGACCATATAAAGACTTCTTTAAACGACAGACTTGTCCTTTGTAACAGGGACGAAATCCTGGAGGTGGTCGCATATATACCTCTTCTTGTAAATCTCCATGCAAAAAGGCGTTGTGAACATCCATTTGATGAATAGGCCAGTTGCGAGCAGCGGCTACGGAAAGGAGAGTACGAACGGTGACCATTTTAGCAACGGGAGCAAAGGTGTCTGTGAAATCAATACCTGCCATTTGTGTATTTCCCAAAATTACCAAGCGGGCTTTATATCGCTCGATGGTGCCATCGGCTTTGTACTTTATCCGGTAGACCCATTTACTCCCCAGTGCACGTTTTCCAGGAGGTAAGGAGGTTAAAGTCCATGTACTATTTTGTTCAAGAGCATCAATCTCTTGATGCATAGCAGTGCGCCAGAGAGGATTAGAGACTGCCGTAGAGTAAGTGGTAGGCTCGGATTCTGTTGCCACAGATGCTAAAAATTGTCTGTGTGTATTAGAAAATTTACTATAGTCCACAAATTTTGTGATAGGATAAAGGGGACGTACACGAGAGATCCGAAGAGGGTGAGAGAGCGAGAGGAGGAATGGGATATAGAGGACTTCCATATGGCATTGCAATCATAATCTTGGAGCCGAGTCGGAATATGTTTAATTCGAGTGCTTCGTCTTGGGGCATTAATTTGCGGATTTTCTGGTGGCAAGCTGGCAGGAGTATTATTGGGACTAGTTTGGAGAGAGGCGGCTGGAGAGGTTGGTGGTGGGCCTTGCGGAACTGGGCTGCTGGGTTGTGGGTGTGGATCGGGAGTGCAGAAAGTGGAGATGGGGCTGTGGGTTAGTGGGAGCTGCTTTGGAAGGATTTGGTGGATCCGGGTTTGTAGGTGGGGTCGTGGAAAGGATGTGTTTGATCCGGGCTTGGTGTGTTGTGTGTTAAACTCCCCCTCTTTGGGATACTTTGTTGTTTGGAGCCCAAAACTTGTTCCCCAAAATTGTAAGATTGTGTGAAGTCTGGAGAAATGGAAGTACCTGATTGGTCATAGAATGGAAACTTTGTTTCATCAAAAATCACATCTCGGGACACAAAGAATTTTTCTGTTTGCAGGTCGTAAAATCTCCATCCTTTCTTATGAAGAGGGTAGCCAAGGAAGACACACGGTTTGCTGCGGGCTTGAAATTTATCTTTTGGGATATCATGGTTATGTACATAAGCTAAGCACCCAAAAATTTTAATGTGAGAGTAGGATGGTTTTGCATGGTATAGTAATTCATAAGGAGTCTTACCTTGTAACAATTTTGAGGGAGTTCTATTAATGAGATAGCCAGCCGTCAAAATGCATTCTCCCCAAAACTTTACAGGTAAATTGGCTTGAAATCGTAATGCCCGAGCTACATTTAAGATATGGCGATGCTTGCGTTCAAGTCTTCCATTTTGTTGTGGTGTGCCAGGAATAGTAGTTTGGTGGATTATGCCATGGGTAGTAAGATACGACCGGAGGGGTGCAAATTCTGTCCCATTATCGGTACGGATTGTCTTTACAGTTTTGTGAAATTGGTTTTGATCATGGTAAGCTAATCTTGAAGAATAGAGGCAACCTCACTTTTTTCTGACAGTAAATATATCCAAATAGCCCTAGAATAATCATCTAAGATAGTAAGAAAATATGAAGCACCTATAGTGGATTTGGATTTATATGGGCCCCATAAATCACAATGAATTAGGTCAAAAATTGTAGATGCTTTATTGATGCTAAGAGGAAAACAATCACGAGTTTGTTTGGCACGTAGACAAATATTACAAGGTGATGTGCTAGTTGTAGAGTCGTTAGAATTACCCAAAAATTGATTGACTACATAATCTGAAGGATGTCCCAATCGTATATGCCATAGTGTGCTTGAATCAAGAACTATGCTAGAAAAAGTGTATAATTCCTTCAATTCCAAAGGTTTGTAGAAGAAGATCCCATTCCTCTGCTCACCCACTCCAATCGGCCTCATCGAGATACGGTCCTGTATAACACAAAATTTGTCAGAAAGTGTGATAAAGCAGTGCAAATCTCTTGCCAATTGAGACAAAGAAATTAAATTGCGAGTCGGTTCGAGAATTAGCAACACTCGGTGGAGTTGTAATGTAGGACTTAAAGAGACCATTCCTTCGTGCATAGCAAAAGTTTTGGTACTGTTAGGTAATCCAATAATATGCGGACAGATAGGATGTAAATTTTGTAAAAAACATTTCCTACCAGTCATATGGTTAGAACACCCCTGAATCTAAAATCCAAAAAATTTTCCATACCGAGATAGCTTTTCGATTGCATATTATTTGAGTTTTGGAGGGCGATCAGCGGGGGTTGACCACTGGTCAACGGTCAAAGCTGGCAAGGGGCCCGGGCCCGGCTCGGCCCATCCCGGCCCGTTTCTGCTGGAAGTTGGCCCGAAGCCCGGCCCGGTACTGTAGATCGGCCCGCCCCTATCGTCTTCTCCAGTAGCGCCGCGACGAAGTTTCGGGAGGCTGCGGCGGTTGTTGCGAAAAAGGCCCATGCCTCGGCCGTTCTTCCTCCATCGCGCGGTCTAGCCATCTCCCCGGGGCTGTTTGCCGCCGCGCGTGTCCCGGATCCGCCTCCGCGCCGAGAATTTCGGGTCGCGGTGAGGAGCCGCGGCCGCTGTTTTTGGAGAAGTCCGAGGCCACCAATCCGGGATAGCCAATGAGTTGGAAGCACCCGGTGATGTCGTGGCAGGCGCGTCTGCAATGGGAGCGAGAAGATGAAGAAAAAAAATCTAGGATTTTTTTTTCGGTTACGCGGCGGCGGCAACTCCGGCGGCAACACCGGGCGGCGTCTCCGCGGCGGCTCCGTGATTCCGTGAGCGGCGAAGGCGGCGCCATCTCCGAATAATCTTCTTTCAGTGTGGAATTTTTTGTGTTGTTCTTCTTTCTGATTTGAGCAAGAACGGTATGTAATTTGGGTATAGGTTCTTGTTGGATCATATGGGAACGAACAGTGCCATAAATTGCACTATTCAATCCCATTAAAAATTGGAAAACCTTCTCGTTTTCTCTTTCTTTTATAATAAAATTCAATAGATGCATTTTCTGTCTTTGAGCGGAAGTTGAGTATAGTTTTCTAGTTCGTCCCCATACCTTTTTTAGACGTGAAAAATACACGTGTACTGAATCACCGCCTTGCTTACAATTTGCCAAAGCTGCTTTTAATTCATATATTCGGGGGCCGGTGCCAACTAGAAATCGTTCCTTCAAGTCTATCCATAATTCATCAGCTCTCTCTGAATGATATATTGTGGATCGGAGAGAGGGTTCGATAGTATTTAGAATCCACGAGTTTACAAGATTATTGATCTCCCACCATTCTTCTTCTTTTTCTGGATCACCTTCAGGAATTGGAATTATTCCATCAATGAATCCCAATTTCTTCTTTGATCGCAAGGCCATGCGCATGGCCCTTGCCCATTCTGCATAATTATTATCTGTGTCTGTCTCTTTCAACTGGACTGTTGTTAGAATCAATCCAGGTCCATCAGTGGATGCCACATAATAAGCATCTTTCTTTATTTTGTTAACATGGCTTTCTTCCACCATGTCATTATCAACATTGCCAATATTGTCGTTACTCATTTTGAGAAATTTCAGATAATTGGCTCTGATACCATGAAAGTTTCCAGTGGGGAAAGCAATCTTATGTTTTCTGTCTCATTAATGTGAGAATAGTGTACAATTTATAGATTTGTCCAAGTGACAAATCCTAAGCAGATTAGAACTAGGAAACACATTAGAAGTAAAAGTCCTAGCTAAATAGAACTAGGAAACACAACTTATACATAGTTTATGATTAATAGGAAGCCTATTTTGAATATATGTCTAACAAAACACAACCGAAAAAAAGGGACTTTATATATATATATATATAGAGCTAAGCTCAGTATTTTATTGATAAGAAATAATAAAGGGGCCAAAACTTTAGCCTAAAAAGGCATTACAAAAGGATGTTGAGAGAAAAAACTACGTACACTATTTAGCACTAGCTTTAGCAGAACATCTACTAAAAATAGTGCGTTCGACTTGTAATTGCTTTTTCTTATTTTCCTGAGATCTCACAGGGATGAAATCATCCTACAAATCAGAGTCATTGATGTTACGTAGAGGCCTAAGATAGAAATGTTTGTCTGTTGAGGGTCTTTATCTAAGCCTGTAACCAAAGACTATGTTGTTAGCAGTGGAACAACTGAAGCGACGGCATCTGATACACTTTGTACCAGAAGTTTAGCCGAGAAGGTATGGCTAAACTCTAAGACTACGAAGCAAAGCTAGTTGGTCATTAGAAGGTGTGGCAACACTAACTGATTTTGAGACGAAAGCCACAGGTGTTTGTTTGCAAAAGGGTTCGATTTATCCGGGATATTATGAATGGGTTCCGAAACAACCATAGTATTCTTATCTGATGCCGAGGAACACGAAGCACTCGAATCATAATCACTCTTTGATACCTCAAGGTTACTACATTTACCTGCATTATTCTCTGAAACACTATTCTTCTCCTTGAGAATGGATGGTGGAGCATCCGTTATCGATGTTGCTCCTACAAAAGCATGATCTCTCATGGGATGAAACTCCCTCGAATTAACACACTTGAATAGGAAACTGTTCTATTATAGGTTCAGTCCTTGAGAAGCAACAAGGACGGATTTTGCAGTCCTGAAACCTCCTCCTGTTCATGGAGCCTACTTGGAGAGACAATAATGGCAGTGGAAATAATGAGAGAGATATAATCTTGCACTTGAGAAGAGGTTGTTTAAAGCATCTTGGCGAAGTTAGGAGATGCGGCAAGGGGTGAATGTTTAGGATGCTTTTGTCCAATTTGGACCTACTGTTCAGAGCTCATTTGTTGCTGTAGCTGATCGAGAAGGTGTGATTCTGTAGCTAGGGGGTATATGGAACGGTAGAAACAACAGGAATTTTCAGCTGCCATACAGCCATCTGCTTCGCCTGCAAATATCCTTGTAAATCACCCTGCATTGCAGATTGATTATGGACTGTGTAACCTGCTGCTACAGCATTGCCCGCTACAACAGTACACAATACAACATGTTTCATACGAGCAGTAGAAATCCCGAGAGGCGTTGAAGGAGGTGAAATTCCAAAAGAAGAAGAAACATTAATCATGGGTTTGTGATAGCATTAGGAGAAGAAGTTAGTGGCCTGAACAAATGTTGCTTGCATATATCCTTAGAATGCCCCAAACGTCTACAAGAAGAGCAAAAGGTCGGACGTTCTTCATATGAAATATGCTGATAAAATCCTCCGTCTGACGTGCCAATCCATACTCAAGAGTGCAAGTCCTTTACAGTGTCAAGTTAATACAAACACGTGCAACACTTGGTATTGACAGAGAAGCTGTCGCTTCATCAAGTTTTAGTGGTTTCCCAATCAAAGCAGCAAGAGAAAGAAGAAATGAATTGGCAAATTATCAAATGAAATCCATGCTGGAACAATAGAAGATTCCTCAGTAGCTCTGAAATTTGGCTACCACGTAAAAGCCCTTATAGGAAAACCCAAGATGTTCCATTGCCCTTTTAACCATTATATAATATAATCCTCTTCAAGGGTTTGTCTGAGGAGTATGTGTTTCGTATCCAACCAACCAATTGTAATCAGACCTTTAAGTCCAATAGTCTTACTGGCTTTTTGAATAGCTTCTATAGTAGGTCGACCATGAGAAAATTTCCCAATTAGAGATAAAGCAAAGGGGGCAGCAAGATTTAGGATTTCTTCTGATGAAAAAACAAACTTCCCTTTAACATTGTTTTGAGCAAATCACCTTAGAAGATAATGCGCGCGCACACACACACTTTGAAGCTTCAGAGTGCATAGGAAAGAAATAAAGATAAAAACGTGGCCATCCTATGCATATAGAACATATATAACATGAAAACCATCCACAAGAGAAAACCAAAAAACCAAAAAGAATATCCAGATCCATGTAGGCCAATTAGACAATATTCCACAGTTGCACAGGATCCAAATCAAATAATAAATGTTTAAAGTCCACAAGCCACTTCTTCAGACTTTAGAAACACTTTACTTTACTTACTGATCGCCCTAGACTTGTGATATGATCTCTGTTAAGAATGTCCCAAGTAAAGCAACTAGTTTGATAGAGAAATTGAAGGACTTAAAGAAGAGGGATTCTATCGGAGCGAATACAAGGCAAAAGCTTGTAATCTCGCTTTTCTTGGTAACTTGGACACTTTTTCTTTAACCACATTTTTGACAACCTTAAATTCCAAGAACAAAGATGAAGCCTCATGAAATTTTAAGAAGATATCTTGAGAATTCTAGAATGTCGAAGTTTGTTTGATTCGGAGCTCATTTGATACATCAAATTGTTGGAGAATTAGATCCTATTCCAATTTTGACACATCATGGTAAAACGATCATAACTTGAGTTATGCAAGTCCAAATGAGGTGATTCAAGTTGCTATGGAAAGATAAGAGAAAGAGGTACAACTGGACTGAAGAAATCCAGAGCTAATTCGGACGTATTAAGGGCCAAAACAGGTCCGCGGATGCCTTTTGGAAATTCAATGTTGTGGCTGAAAACTAGTGGCCGGGTCCGGCCAATCGTGAGCTGGTGAGGATTATTCAGTTTTTGATGTTTTTTGAACCACCAACTTTGATCTTATTAAGTTTATATTTTTAATTAAGAGGCTTTTAAAGCCCAAAACATTATTTAAGCTAGTTTAGTAGCTAGGGTTTTTAATTAATCAATTGTAAGCCTATATATACACACACTCTTGTTCTCATTGTCTTCAACATTCAATGATGAAATTAAAGTTTTGCAGTTACGAGAGTTTTTACCTAGGGTTCTTCTTTAGCTTCTTCTCCTTTCAAGAGCTCTTTGTTTCATCTCTTTAAGTTTCTAGTCTTCTAGAGGTCATAGTTGCTTAACTATTGTCGCTAGATTTTAGGTCTTCTTTAGGTAAGAAATAGGTGGGGACTTATTAGTTCTTTTTCATTTCTTCTTAAGAGAGAGTAGGAACTTTCTCTTGGAGGTGTTGGTGCTGATCACCAAGGTTTTTCCAAAGGGGGTTTCTTCTACAAATCCTCAAGAAAAAGAGAGAAGATCATTAGGAAGAAATGAACTCAAAAATCCATCAAGAGAATCCATATCATGTGGTAACAGTGCAATCTCTCTTTGATGTATTTCTACATGTTATATTTTTTAAAACTTCGACTTACAAAAGGCAAAACTGAAAGAAAAATGAAAGGGATACAAACTGGAATTTTTGGGCAGAAGTTTATGCATAAAGAATGTTATGAAAAGTGAATCAAACCATGTCTGAATTGAGTGAAATACCTTGCACATGAAAGCTTGTTGAGTTTTGGTTATCTTACAACATATTTGAGTCGATTTGGAGTTGGTTTGGTGGTTAATTGATGCAAAAGTTGCAAAGTGTTAAGAATTCGTAAGTTGTTGATTAATTTGCTTATAACTTGTGTTATACTGATTGGATTGTTAGATTTTTTGGACTTACATCATATGCACATACACTTTTAGGATTTGGGAATGTAGACGTATTATATATTACGGCTCAATTGAAGTAATCTATATTTATATAGGTGGGTCTGTCATCTTAATAAAAGTATGGGGTGACTTTTAAATACGTAGAAACCTAGAGACTGTATTGCAGAAACTATGATGGGAAGTTTAGCAAATTCACCTATTATATTAGAGTTGTGGTCCTTGATTGCACGTGTACTAATATCATTAGCCTCCTCTGGAAAGTCTCCATCTCTCTGAGAAAAACTATTGTGTACATAACAATTAGAAGAACCGAACCTGATCTCTAGTCTCTCAATTGCCATAGATCAAGGTAAGTGTTTTAATTCTTTACTCCAAATCATTTCTTAAGTAAGATTTATTTTTGGAATTTGTTTTCTTTAATCTCTTTTTAAATTCCATCAATGCTATCAGAGCCTTTTTTTATTAACCTCTATTTTATCTGACCTCAAGGATTGTTTAGATTCATAATCTGATATGTGGTTTTTCCTTTGGAACCCTTTTTGATATTAAATATCTATCGCTGTAGGTTTTTCCTTGGAACCTTTTTGATATCAAAGATCTATCTCTGTTCTACCCTTGCTCTAGTTTCGTTCGATTATTTTGGTTTCGTTGGAGGGTTTGGTTTCTCGATTAAATCCTGTAGTTTTGTATATGAAAAGTTGGTTTTTTTCTCAAAAAGGACCTTTTTTTTAACAGGCTACTAAAGTGGCCCAGAAATTCTTTTTATTCCTAATTTGGCCATAACGCACAATGGTTGTGCGTTATTAATTAGGATAACGTACAACCATTGTGCGTTATCACTTAATTGAAGATTTTCCCCCTTAATCCGCCGATGTACGTTTATGCGTTATCAGCCATATCAGCTTTTTTATTTTTTATTTTTTTATGTTGATTAGAATTTTGGAAAATTTTAAACATGAACAACTCTGCGATCGGATGTCCGTTTCACGCGTATGACTACTCGTTTTGATGATTTTCGTAGAGAGGAACGCAACGGCATCGTCAAAAAAGTGATCCGGATGCGTTTCGGGGCAAAAAAATTGTTTTGTATAGTCAAAAACTTTGACGGGGCATAACTTTGTGCTCGGACGTCCAATTGAGGCGATTCTTGTGGGTATTTCGGGTATTTTTTTGAGACCTACGCATTGGAAATAGTTCTAACGGTTTCCCACTGACCGTTTCCACAAAAAACTCCTATTTTTGTAATTTTCTAATACTTTCTCTCTTGTTAACTAAAAAATTATGGCACCAATTTGAAAATTAAACAGAGAAGCAGTCTTCTTTTTACTCTAGTTAAAAATTCAAATGATTGAAGTTGTTAAATATTGGAATACGTAAGTAAGTTATTATTAAATAAAAGCTCATGCACTTGTTGAATAAGATCCAATGGTGATCTATTGGCAAGTCTTCTATGTTATTTCTTATGAGGTCAAGAGTTCAAATCTTGTTACAAGACTTTCTTTTAAAAAAAAATATCTTCACCTAAGATATGTTTAAGGGGGAAAACTTTAATTAAGTGATAACACAATAGTTGTGCGTTATGGCCAAATTAGGAATTAAAAAAAAATTTTGGCCACTTTAGTAGCCTGTTAAAAAAAAGGTCCTTTTTGAGAAAAAAACCTGAAAAGTTGTTTCTTTTCCTCGAATTCGGCCTTGCTTCTGGTTTGCAGAAAGTATCGGTTTAAAAAAAACTTTTTTTGGCTCGTTATGTTTTTCCAGTTTGAGCTATATTTTAAGCAATTGCTTTTGAGCTAGTGAAGTTGTGATCTTCAAGGTCCTTCTTGGGATCATTTTGGCTGCATTTGATTTGGTTTTATTGTATTATATTGATATTAATCAAGGCTATAATAAAATTAACTTAGGAATCTAAGAGTTCAGTGGGAAAATAATTCATTTTTCCTTTAACTTTCTCTCTCTACCTCTCATTGTTTTATCTTCTCTCTAAAAATTATCTTCAATTCTTCACTTTGAACATTATAAGAAGGTACACATGAATTATTTTGAAGATTATTTGCAAAAAATACCAACAAAAAAAAAATACAAATAAATGAGTTTCTCCTGTTGGGGAATTTCTCCAAGGCTGGAGAAATTCGCCCAAGGAATTTCACACAGTTGGAAGAAACTCATTTTTTTGTGTTTTTTAATAATTAAAAACATAAAAGATTCCAAAATCACTAAACCAGCGAAACTCTCCAAGAATTTTGTCCGATCCAGCGGTCGAGCGAAATTCTTGAATTTCGTGGTTTGGGTGAGATTCATGCAAAATTAATTTTTTTATCCATTCGAAGTGATTTTTATCTCTAAATAAATATTCTCTTGTGTATAATTTTCAAAATCACTCATATGTTCCTCCCTACGAACTTCAAAGTGAATAATTCAAAATATTTTGTAGAGAGATTAGAGAAGAGAGAGAAAATGAAGGAAAAAATGAATTATTTTCGCGTTAAACTTTTAGATTCCTGAGTTGGTTTTATTAATGTGCTTAATCAATTTGAAGAAGGAAGAATCCATTGTTTCTATTCTGCAATTTCATTATTGTGGAAATCATGGTTTTCCTTTATATTTAACAATTTTTTTGGCATATTGACTTAATGACTTTAGTTTTTTTATTACAAAAGGCCTTGTTTTAGCTCTAAATTTAATTGGATACGAGAACAATTTAAGTTTTTCTTTTAATCACTCATATAATCTCTGTGAAGGTCTCATTTGTTCAGTTTTTTAATGTTATCATTTGTATATCGATATATATATGATTTAAAGTTTTTTATTTATAACAACTTAAAGTTGTTCTAACGAGCATTTCTAGTAATTTTATGTTGATTTGTGGAAGTCGTATCCTACCAAAGTAGGCTTTCCCATGAAAATTTTTCGATAATAAATTACTTAGATGTTGTGTTTTCTGCCACTCATGTGGATAGCAATCAACCTAAAAGGGAAGGTTGTATTGTCAGGCTGAGAGTTATAAGCATATGCAGTGATGAGCATGTAATAGTTATTAAGTATCCACAATGAGTTTTAAGTCGGCCCAAAGAAGGCTTGATACGTGATTGGATTTTACTATTACTACTGGATTACTGCACCAAGAAAATCACTTGCAATCTAACTCTTTGTCCAAATAGTAGACTTACATTGCAACCATATTCTTGTCATGGGATATTGTTATGAATATAGCCATAAGGTGGTAATTTTTTTTAATATGAGTGAGCTTTAATTTATTTTTGTTCTATTTTATTTTCTGTTACAGTTACTGTAACTCTGTTACTCAATTATCTGCTAACTTGAGTTATACTTTGCCATTAATGGTACAACTTTAAACCTTGGAAAGATAGGGTTACAATTCATTTGGGTACTCTTGATTTGGACTTAGCCATTAGGGAGCCACGACCAGCTGAGCTAACAGATACTAGTATCTCCGAACAAAGGAAGGAAACAGGTCAGTGGGAATGCTCAAATAGGTTGAGTCTGATGATCATAAGAGCACAATTCCAGAGACTTTCTTGCTAACATGACTGATGAGAAGAATGCAGTTAAATTTCTTGAAGAGTTGGAACAACGCTTTGTGAAAAGCGAAAAGGAAGAGACAATTACGCAATTGCATAAACTCACTACCATGAGGTATAATGGTTCGGGAAACATTAGGGAATACATCTTTGAGATGTCTCCTATTATCTCAAAACTTAAGACACTGAAGTTGCATCTTCCAGATGATGTACTTGTGTACCTTGTTTCGATATCTCTTCCTCCTCAATTTGGCCAGTATGAGGCGAGTTACAAAAGTCAGAAGGTTAAATGAACAGTTAATGAGCTCGTTTCACACTTAGGGCAGGAGGAAGAAAAAATGAGGTAACATAAGGCCGAGACTGTTGATGCCACTTCATTCTCAAAAGGTAACAAGAAAAGGAAGGGCAAAATTACTGCAGATGCATCAGTAAAGAAAAACATAGAAGGATCAGTTAAAGGAGGTTAAGTGTTTTTTTGCAAGAATCCCTCTCATATTGAGAAAGAATGCCCCAACTATCACAAATTGCGCGTGTAGAAAGGTATGCCTCTAACTTTTGTTTGTTTAGAGGTTAATTTAGTTTCGGTGCCTAGATATACTTGGTGGTTAGATTCTACTACCACAGCTCACATAAGTGTATATATGCAAGGTTGCCAGAGTTACTGCCAACCAAGTGATGATGAAAGATTCATCTATATGGGAGATGGTAGTACGACAAAACTTCAAGCTATAGGCAATTTTAAATTATCTTTAAAGACTAGTTTAAGTTTAGAGTTTACAGAGATATTCGTTGTACCATTATTTAGACGACATTTAGTTTCTATTTCTGTTTTGGACAAAGAAGGATATTTTTGTTCATTTCGCAATAAATAATGTCGCCTCTATTTTTATTCTGAATTATTAGGAACTGGTTTTTTATCCCTTTATGATAATTTATATGAGCTTGAGACCACTTCTTCTTTTAATGGATCCTTGCATGTAAGTACACGGGGTACCATATGAAAATTAACTAATGAGAATTCCTATACATTATGACACAAAAGATTATGTCATATCTCCAAAAGGAGAATTTACAAACTTATGTCTGAAGGAATCCTTGAAACGCTTGACACTTTGGATAGTACAATATGTGTCAAGTGTATTATAGGTAAATTAACAGAAAAGATAAAGGTAGGTGCCGAGAGAGCTAAAGACGTCTTAGAACTAGTACATACGGACATATGTGGACTATTCTCTGTGGCTTCTTGGAATGGTCAACAGCACTTTACAACGTTCATAGACAACTACTCTCATTAGGTTTACCTATACTTGATACATGAGAAGTCAGAGGCCCTTGATAAGTTCAAAGCATTTAAAGCTGAAGTTGAAAATCAACTAGATAAAAGGATTAATTGTATCAGATCTGACTGCCGGGTGAATATTACGGCAGAAGTGATGGTTCAATTGAATAACGTCTAGGGCCATTCGCCAAATTCCTAGAAGAGTGTGGGATCTTCACTTTGTATACTATACTGGGGTTACCTAGCATGAATGGAGTTCCTGAGAGACGAAACAGGACCCTTAAGGACATGGTAAGAAGTATGATTAGTCATACTAATTTACCAGAATGACTCTGGGGGGATGCACTTAAAACTGCAATCTACATACTTAATAGAATTCCAACTAAATCAACAACCAAAACCCCATATGAGTCGTGGACGGGTAAGAAACCTGTCCTAAGATATTTAAGGGTATGGGGATGTCCAGCTAAGGTGAGGCCTTATATGCCTAATGAGAAGAAATTGGATGAAAGAATAGTTAATTGCTATTTTGTTGGAAACTCTGAAAGGTCACAGGGTTACAAGTTTAATAGTTCCCCGAAACAGAACATTTTTTTAGACTAGAAATGCCGATTCTTTGAGGATATTGAGGTTGGAAAGGAAGATAAATTAAGAAACATTGTCTTTGACGAGGACCTAGTTCTCATTCCTAGTTTTGTCCTTAAACATGTACAGGTTCTCGTACTTGATCTTGTTGAAGAATAATATTCTCTACAAGACAATGTTGTACTTCCTCCTGGTACAGATCAACATGCCCTTCCTGATATTGATCATACATTTGTTCCTCAACCAATTGTTCTTGTGGAGTAACCTCAAGAACTAGCACCCTTAAAAAGATCCATTCGAGAAAAAAGAAACGCAATTTTAGATGACTATGTTGTATCTTAATGAGCATATGGAAAATATTAACTTGATAGAAGATGATCCAATTAACTTTTGTTAAGCCATTGAAAGCTCAAATGCATGTAAATAAATAGATGCCAAGGGTGATAAAATCCTATCCATGAAAGACAATGAAGTTTGGAATCTCATTCCTTTGCCAGAAGGTGTGGAACTAATTGGTTGTAAATGGGTATTTAAAACCAAAATGGATTCACAAGGCAATGTGGAGAGATATAAAGCACGTCTAGTCACTAAGGGATTCACTCAAAAGAAAGGAATTGACTAGAAAGAGACTTTCTCTCTGGTTGCTTCAAAAGACTCTTTAAGGATTATTATAGCACTAGTGGCACATTTCGATCTTGAGTTACATAAGATGGATGTTAAGATAGAGTTTCTCAATGGGAACATTGATGGGAGAATTTATATGGTACAATATGAGGGTTTAGAATAAAAAAAATATAAACAATTGGTTTGAAAACTTAAGAAATCCATCTATAGGCTCAAACAGGCTTCTTGTCAGTGGTACTATAAATTAATATTTTGCTTGCATGTAACGATGTAGGTTTAATGCATGAAACTAAGAGATTTCTCTAGAAGAAATTTGAGATGAAAGATTTTGGTGAAGCATATTTTGTATTAGGATCCAAATTCACCAAAATCCTTCTCGGGGAATTCTTGGATTATTACAAAAGGCATACATCGAGAAGGTATTATAGCGATTTAGAATGTAAAATTGCAAACCATTTGATACTCTTGTGGCAAAAGGAGATAAGTTTCATCTCAAACACTGTTCTAATAATGACCTTGAATCCAAGCAAATGGAAGGTATTCCTTATGCTTCAGTGTTTGGAAGCCTTATATATGTGCAAATCTGTACTCGTCCCGACCTTGCATTTATAGTTGGCATGTTGGATAGATATTTGAGGAATTCGGGTCTTGCACATTGGATAGCAGCCAAGCAGGCCATGAGATATTTGTAGAAAACAAAAGATTATATGCTCACATATAGAAACTCGGACAAACTTGAGTTTATTAGGTATTCAGATTTTGACCAATGTGGATGTCAAGATAGCATGAGATCTACATCATGAAATATTTTACTACTATTTGGAGGAGTGATCTCATGGAAAAGCGTCAAACAGACACTTTGTGCCATTTCAACTATGATGGCTGAATTTGTAGCATGTTTTGAGGCATTAAGCTAAGCTATTTAGCCGCATAATTTTATTACAGGATTGCATGTGGTTGACAGTATTGAGAGACCACTTAAATTATTTTGCGATAATAAAGCTACAGCTTACAATTCTAATAATGATAGGAACTCAACAAAATCTAAGTATATATACCTCGAGTTTCTAGTTGTAAAAGAGCGAGTTTAGAATAGTATAATTAGTATTGACCTTATTGGGTCAGGTTCCATACTTGCGGATCCGCTGACTAAAGCATTAACACTGTGGTCTTTAAAAAGCATACTACCCATATAGGTGTTGTATCTTCAGATAGTGTCTAAGTTTAGTGGGAGTCTGTAATATGTATATTTATGCTCATACTTTATTTATTGATTATCGTTAACATGATAATAATTTTTCTACCATTTTCTCATTGAGATTGTGTTTATTGCATTCATTTCCTATTTATATATTACAGTGATCTCATTTTGTTGGACCAGTTCGAAATAGGCATGTATAGATTACATTCACATGTAATTTCCATGCTACACATCCACACTCAACTTAGGTTGTTTATTTTAATTAGGGCATGCCACCAATGATTGGTCTAGCTATCTTTTAATCCACTGAAAGTCCTTTTAATCAGTGTATTAAAAAATTAATGGACAGAGTTGGTTTAAGATGACAAATTAAAGTATGCTAGCTACTAGAGTGACAATTACATAATTGTTTGGTCGAGTGCACAGATGAATATTAGTCCAAGTGGGAGATTGTTGGATTTTTTGGACTTAATTCATGTGCACACACTTTTAGCATTTGGACATGTAGACCTACATGCATTGCTTTATTTAACAATGTGTTTGTGATTATATATATGTATGTATATATATAATCGCTACAATGTAGTTCGACCGCTTACATTGTCGGGATAGTCATTACATTTGATACTTCGACTAGGTTTAGAAGAATTTGAACCAAAGAAGGACTTATTTTGAACCAACTATCTCTTTTGATCAACATTCTAGCATTTTCATCTTTTATGATCTTGAGATTAACACTTATGGGTATTCTAACATGTTTTCTTCTTAATTATGTCTTTGTGATTATATACATACATATATATATATATAATTACTACAATGTAGTTCGACCGCTTGCAATGCTGGCAGAGTCATATCATTTGATACTTCGACTAGGATTAGAAGAATTTGAACCAAAGGACTTATTTTGTCAAATTCTCAATTGACCAATGTTCTAGCCTTTTTATCTCTTATGATCTTGAGATTAATACTCATGGGTGTTCTAACATGTTTTCCTACTTCGATGTTGAACTTCTTGACGAGATTCTGTGTATATTTTGATTAAGATATTAAGATGCCTTCTTTCATTTGCTTGATTTACAAACCTAGAAAGAATGTGAGTGCAAACCATGCTCATTTCAAATTCAGTCTGCATAGACACAATGAAGTCATTTGTCAATTCTTTAGAAGTTGATCCAAACACTATGTCATCTATACAGCTTTAAGCAATTAGGACATGTTGACTTGTTTTTCACAAATATGGTTTTATTTGCTCCTCCACTTTTATATCCCTTCTGCAACAAATAATTTGTCATACATTTATACCAAGCCCGTGCTTGTTTGAGACCATACAAAGCCTTCTTCAATCCATAGACATGATTTGGGTATTTTGGACACACAAAACCTTTTGGCTGCTCAACGTAAACATCTTCTTGCATAATTCCATTTAGAAAGACATTTTTCACATCCATCTGCTAAAGAACAAATCCTTTGCATAGAAGATTGAAAGTAGCAGTCTTACTGACTCAAGTCGTGCTACCGGTGCAAATGTGTCATCAAATTTTGTTCCTTCAACTTGCATGTATCTCTGAGCAACTAGTCTAGCTTGATTTCTTGTGGTATTGCCATGTTCATAGGTTTTGTTCCCGTAAACCTACTTTTTTCATATCACAATCGCATCTTCAGGTCGAGGTACAAATTCCCATACATCATTCCTCTCAAACTATAGAAGCTCTTATTGTAGGGAGTAAAGAGACATCAAAGTGCACAACAAAAGCTTTGGGATTGAAAATTTTACCTCTAGGAGCATAGAACTCCTAGGATTCCCCAAAAAAAGTTGTTTGCTCGGTGTTCACATTTTTTCTTGGTTGTTCTGCTTGCCTTGTGGTATTTTCGTTTCAACCATGAGACCATCTTGTTCAAGCTTGTATTAAGCCCATAAAACTCACACCACAGACCTCCATGAACTTTTGGAGTATTTTCTCACCCACATAAGTATTTTCGGTGAAGAAAAATTAAATAAAAAGAGAAGGAATTGAAGAGAAACTAAAGAGCTAAAGGTGGCTCGTTTTCTCTTGCTATTTTTGGCCATGAGAGAGAGAAAGAAGAGACAAATTTTGTTCATAGGGTAATAGGGAAGGGAATTAGAGTATTCTGGAGTTGTTTAATTAGACTAGGAGCGATTTTGATAAGAATTATATACCAGAAGATCACAACACCCTATCCATCTCCATCTTAATTCTCAAGCCTCAAAAGTGGTTGCCCTTAAGCTTGTTAGCCGAACACCTAGAGAGGAAATATCTAGGGTTTCGGCTAGCTCATGGACTTCAGATTAAAGCCTTGTAGTCCAACTAGAAAGCCCGATCCTCTATTCCCGGTCCAGTTATTTATGAGCTTCTTTTAATTAAACAAATTAACTAAACCCAATAACCACCAAACCCAATTTATTAAATGGCATATGACTTTCTAATTTACTTAATAGGTCGGCCCAATTTATTTAATAAACATCCAGGTCTTTATAAATAAAATAAGCCTTATTTCTTATCTAGTCCTTATACTCTCACGTTGTGGTAATTAAACTCTCATGTTGTGGTAATTAAACCATACATGTTTTCATGAGCTACTCTAGGGACCAAAGAAAAATTATTCTGGGCCACCAAAAATGGCCAAAATACCCTTGCTAGAATAGCAGTATTTCTCATTTTAAATCTCTCCAATTATCACCATATAGAGATATTAACCCTCAGAAATACTGTGGAAATAGGTCTTCGACCTACAGGTGTAATGACGATAACACCCTCTATGTAACACCCATTATTGAGTATAGGTTGAGTATACTAACTCCTTCCTCAATGATATCTACCATCCTTAGATATCTAGTTCGATAATCAATGACTCCTCAGGATGTTTCTCAGGGAGCGACCCTTAAGCAAATACCTAGAGACATTTCCCAAGGCCATAGTTCTTACTGATTATCTCAGATAATCACAAGGGGGTGATTCCCATAGAAGTTATCATAGGAGCTCGTCTTCACTAACTAATTCTAACTACACAAGGTACAAAGATTGTTTACCTCGTGGCTAGAAATTTCATGTATAGCACATCTAAGTAGAGGGAGCTTAGCTTCGCTAGACCGCCAATTTGTACTTTAAACAGAGAGTACTTGTCCACACTATAACTGTGATAGAATAGGTTTCTTTTCCTCTATAGTACTTTCTAGATAACCTCTATCACTAAAAAAAATCGCGCTTTACTGAAAGTATTTACTGGTGGAAATTGCACTATGGGTAAGCTACTGACGGGATTTTGACGGACCAGCTCCTCACAATGCAATTTTTACAAAAGCTTGAAAAATTTTTTGAGGGAATTGTGGCACTATAAATTCACGAAAGATACAGAAGGACTAGCCATCGGTAAGACTATATACCGTCGGAAATTTGAAAGGGAAAACATACCGTCGGTAAGAGTTTTTTTTTTCTACCGACGGATTTATCGGCGCATCTTCTTATCGCCGGTACGTTTATTGAAGTTACCGATGTGAGACCGATGCAACTTCCATCGGTAATGTATGATGTTATGTTATCAATGATGGGGCCGTTGCTATGTCCGTTGGAAAATAGTGACTGGACGTACAAAAACAGAGCCCTTCATTCTCCCCCCTTATTTCTGGAAAACGAAAACCCTCCCTAAGACTCAATGACCCTCCCATTACCGACCCCACGACGATTGCCTGATGGTGTCGCCAACGGCCATCGATTCCCACCACTGGTAAGTGTCTCTCTCTCTCTCTCTCTCTCTCTCCTCAAGGATTCCATAAACATCTTGATATTCTTCTTCTTCTTTAATTTTTTCTTCTTCTCTCTTCTCTCAAGGATACACCAAACAAGCTGGAGGAGCTTCCTACAGTCGTTGATTGCCGAAATTGAAACCAGGTGAGTCTTTTTTTTTTTTTGCCGAAAGAATGCTCTGTTTTTTCCCGGAAGGTCTTCACAAAACTGGCAAATGCTTCTATCATGCTTATGCTGGATTATTTCTTTAATGCTGAAATATGCTAGGAGGGAATTTTTACCATGTAACTTGGCTGTTTATCCTCCAATTTTTAAGAAAATTTCCATCTCTAACAAGCTCAAAAGTTCGTTCATTAAAGTTTTTTCTCATCTGGTAAATAATATCTTTGAATTGTCTGAAATATGCTTCTTTTAGGAGTTTGATATAATTAGTAGTATTTGGTTGTGTATATATGTATGTAATATATTAAAAGAATGATTGTGCCTATATATATATATATATATATAAGAATGATTGTGTGGAATAAGATAAATTTCAAATTGGTACCTCAAATTTCAAATTTCTCTAAAGAGTCTTTAAAAATGTTGAGATAGTGACAATCAAATTCTTTTCGTCAATTCCGTTTATGCTTTAACAAGTAACTCTAAAAGAGTTAACTATTTTGGATGAAATCAATAATATAAACATTTTGGGCCTAAATAGATTAAACCCATTTTTTTACTTTCTTTTCTTATCTTTTTTTAATTCCCTCACTCCACTCAATCAATAATACCACTCATTAAGTTTGATGGTTTTTTCGTTTTGAGTTTTATAAAAATTAAATAATTTGTGAGAGGAGATTTGACAATGAAATGTAAAAGTTTTTCAAAAAAGCTTGAATGTTTCAAGATAAACTCTAATGAGAAAGTTACTAAAAAATGTATTATAGAATATATTTAGTATTAGATGATCATGAGTGTCTATAATACTATATACAACTATTTTGATCTCTTGACATATTTTAACTTTTATAAACTTTGATGGGACTTGAAAAGACCACAAACTTATTTATAATGCTAAAGTTGTTGATGCCTTTCTTTGATATTATTCTCTTAAAAATGATGAAGATTTAAGTAGTTTAATTACTTTAAGTTTACATTTCTTTATATTAGAGTTGTAATTTTACAAGTTTAAACATATTATTCTCTTTTTTCTTATAGTTTTTTTCATGAGGATTTTGGTGACATCTTCTCCAACATATACACAGTGGATGTATGTGTTTAGTTAGTTTGAAATTTAAAGTTTTACGGGGAAGCTCTGACTCTTTAAAACTTTATGGGGGAACCTTGACTCTTTAAGTTATAGATGATGTTTTATGGGGAAGCCCTGACTCTTTATCTTTATTTGAGTTGGTTTATTGCCTGTTTGTGTGGCCTGTGAGCCTGGAAAATGTCTATAATACAGGGAAAACTCTCTCGAAATGTTTCTAAACTTGTAAAAAAACTTGGCTTTTTCCTATGAGTTACCATAAAACATAAAATGAAACTATTTTAATGATGATAAACTTGAGAAATTCCTTCCACCTTTTGAAAGACTTTTGTTAACTTCCATTCTCATGTGTTTCTAAATATTATAAGCGATTGAACGTTTAAAATCATTGTTTCTAAAGATTATAAATGATTAAAAGTCTAAATCATTGTTTCTAAAGATTATAAGATTTTGTAGTATGTCTAAAGTTTAAAGATTATAATCGTAACTTAGAATAACAAATAATAATATTCCTTCTTTTAATGATCCTTAGAAGCTATGGAGAATATACTAGACTGTAGTTGGATGTATAGAGAAAGAGGTTCCGGGGTTAAGGGTATTACAAGTGAATTTATTAATGGGGCAGATTGTTTTGTCTATCGTTGTCTTGGAACGAACAACGAACGTAAAAATGAGATGAAGTGTCCGTGCTCAAAGTGTAAAAATAAGAAGTTTTTACATTCCAAAACTGTGAGGGAACATATTTTGAAGTGAGGTTTTGTACCTTTATATCATAATTTGACAGACCATGGGGAATAAATGTGGCCACATGATGAGAAACGTCTTCGTGCAGAATTTGCTAGTGTAACAAGGTCAAAAATTGGGGTAGAAAGTTCACGGTAATGCCGATTGAAAGCAACTCTATCGTGAGATGATCTTTGTTGCAGCCGGTCCAAACTTTTTCCCTCAGGAAGAAATGAATAATGAAGAGCCGTCTATTCCTAAGGTGAAAATGTTTTTTGACATGTTAAGCGGTAGAGACACTGTTGGTCGATGGTGTCGATAGACATTCGGTTTTATCTGAGACATTACATTAAGTCTGAGGACCAATTGACACAAAAGTAATACGATGATGTTTGTATATACAAAAAGAAGCATTTGCTGCCAGGCAATCATGTGGTCGGATATTGGTATGCAACGCAGAAATTGATATCAGGCTTGGGATTACCCGTGCAAAGGATTATGTGTGTGTCAATGGTTGTATGCTTTACTGGAAGGAGGACTCTGATAGAACGAAATGTAAGTTTTGTGGGAATTACTGGTACAAGATATTTAGGAAGAAGAGAGGAAAGAAGAGGAAATTGTGCTAAAGAGACTGGTGAAGACAATGTTTTACTTTCCGTTAACTCCTAGATTGCAAAGATTTTATGCCTCGTAAAGAATTTCCGAACATATAAGATGGCATTCTAAAAGCTCACAAGAGTCGGATGTGATGAGTCATCCTAGGGATAGAGAAGCTTGGAAACATTTTGATAGAATTTACTCTGATGTTTTAGCAGAAACAAGGAACATTAGACTTGGCTTATGTACTGATGAGTTTTCTCCTATTGGCATGGTGGGAAAGACATACTCTTCATGGCCAGTAATCGTAACCCTGTATAATTTACCACCTTGGATATACATGAAAAAGGAAGTAACCTTCTTGACGGTTCTCATCTCGAGTTCGAGAAATCCAAAAAGCAACTTGGATGTTTATATGCAACCATTGATAAAAGAATTAAATGAGTTGTGGGATATTGGCCCTTACTTATGACATATATGACATATCGAAGAAACAATTTCCAAATGTGGACCGCACTTCTTTGGCCGGTTAGTGACTTCCTGGCATACGATATGTTAGCATTGGCTTGTCCATATTGCATGGAACAAATACGGTCCTTTCGTTTGCAAAATGGTGCAAAACAATCTTGGTTCGATTGTCATAGATGTTTTTTGCCACCGGGTCATCAATTTAGACGAGATTTGAGGTCTTTCAATAGGGTTAGAGGTGAAGATCGCTCGTCGTAGCCACTTAAACTTTCGGGAGAACGGATATAGGAAAGGGTCCATGACTTTTCGAAGATCACTAATTTAGGAAAGGAATTGGGCAAGGAAGATGGTAGGGGGAAGGACCACAACTAGACAAGAAGGAGTATATTTTGGGATCTTCCTTATTGGTGTACCCTTTTAGTTCGTCATAATATTGACGTGATGCTGAGAAGAATGCGTTTGATAATGTGTTCAACACTGTTATGAATGTGAAAGGGAAGTCAAAATATAATATCAAGGCTAGAGAAAACCTATGTTTGTATTGCAAAAGACCAGACTTGTTGGTGGAAGAGAGTGGTGGGGTAAGTGCTCGACGCCAACGGCATGTTATAGCTTCGACTAAGGAACAAAAGAAAATGGTTCTTGATTGGGTTAAAGAACTGCAACTGCCAGATAGATATGCATCTAACTTGGGCAGGTGTGTTAATTATAAAGAAATGAAGTTGACCGGTATGAAAAGCCATGATTATCACGTGTTCACGGAATGGCTGATGCCCATCGCCTTTAGAGAGCTCCTTCTGGTGAAGGTGTAGAGTTGTTGCCTTCACCCTATCGTTTACGGTAGGGTTCTGCATGTACTTCGATTTTTCTTCTTTTCTGCAAATATAGACCCCCTCAGGCCTTCTAACCTTATGGAATTAATGAAACTCAAATAGGCCTTTAAGAAATCATACATTCTCTCCAAAACAACCTTGCAAAACAAAAACAACAAACACTCAAAGCAACAAAATAAACGAGAATTTCAAATTACAATTACATAAAACATGCCAGGAGGAGCTACTCTTAACCGTTTCGGAGAATGAGGGACTCTATTTGAAGGTTTCCTACGTCCTTACTAGAGTACGGCTAAAAGTGATGCCCGTTTATGACCTTCTTATAATGAAAATGAAAGAATTTAAAACCCCATATAAGAAGAGAAATTAGAAACATAAGGTCAAGCTCGAGAAAGATGTTACAAATTACGAACAATTTCAACTCTTTAAAGGAAAACAAAAGGTTAATGAGGGCTAAATTTGAAGAAATACTCATTTGCAATTTCCTATAGGAAAAGGATTGTTTTCTTTTAATGCTTTCGCAATCGCCTTCGAACTTCATGAGATGTCTATTCTCCTCGTCATTCTACATGGGCTACTTCCCTAATTCCTGCATACATAGAGAATTCTTGATAAGAAAAAAGTTACTTTCGTTAGTAAGAAAGTTCACTCCTTCACTCTTTTCGATGTCATTGATTTCTATTTCTTGTCATTCTTATGTATGACTCCTTTTACTTTCCATGAGACTCTCGTTTTCCTTTTCTTGCTCAACTTTCTCAAACTCACTCTTATTTCCTGTTGAGCGCTCCTCTTCCTCGAGAAAAGTGGACTTCTCCATTCTTTGAACAATTTCCTCTTCTTCGTCCACAATTATGAGAGATGTCATTCACTAATTCTTTTTCACTCTACAAGGTGACCGTCTTTATATGCTCTGTTGGAATCTACTCCATATTACTTGGTAAACTACCAAGCGGCGTTTCGGCGATCATATTTGACAATAGCTCGATATGACTCTCCATGTTGTGGATGAAAGCTATTTGACTTCTTTTTTACTGCTTCCATGTTCTTCACCCTGGATCTTCCTAATTGATATATTTTGCAACGAGATCTTCTAGATTAGGCTGTGGGGGTGATATTGAGTGGAGTATAATTGTATGGTGAATATTGACTACAACCTCCCTAAGGAATGTTTGGTTGATTCTCCTAACCCGAACTATACTAGTTAGGATATGCATTGTACCCTGCCAGTTCCCTTGGAACATGGCCTACTGATAATGCATGTATTAAGGTTGATAGGCCATGTTCTCCATTCTTTGTTCTAATACTGCTACTAGTCGGGCTTCCATGGTATCATTGGTATCTGTATCTTATTCTCCAAAACTTGAAATAATAATTGGATATGCAATTCACTGGTTTCAAAAGTAATAAGCCAAATTCCCAATGTTCATACCATTAACACCCAACCAAAACAAGAATAAAAACAAAGCAAAACAAAACAAAACTGACTAAAGCACCATAAAAAAGATTTTCTTTAAGTTGCCGTTCTCCGGTAACGGCGTTAAAAACTTGATGTGTAACGTTTTAAACCTACGGGATGCACTACTAAACTAAGCAACAGACAAGTAAACCTATCATTGTAGTAAAAAAGTTATATCTGAGGGTCGAATCTCTCGAGGATGGTAAAAGCTTAAGTACTAATCGTGTCTCAAATGTTTAGTCTAATAAAAGTTGGTTTTAGAGAATTAAACTATAGAAAAACTGAAAATGAATTAACAACTAAAGAAAGAAAGTAATAAAATTAAGATTTAAAAACTTTATAAAATAAGAGTTCGGATGGTAGAATCCCCCAAATTCTTGTTACTAATCCAATTGGAAGGCTTCAATGAAAATGATGTTGAATTAATTAAGTTGGGTAATCACTATAAATCTGGCAATCATTATTTCTAGGCGAAAGCCACCCTACTCACTAACCCTTAGAGAAAATCTCTTTTCTCCATAACAAATTATGAGTGCAATAAAATTAAATGATTTAGAGGACCTAAAAGTGCAAAATCGTATCTCTAGTCAATTGCCCCAATTAATCCCCAATTGGTTACCCTAGATCATTCTTCCATTTTCAATTTCGAACAATCTTTCAATTAATTTAATCTCGTGATAATTAAATTGCAAACAAACACAATTGGAGAACAACTTAATCTAAACAAACATTGAAATCAAGAAATTAAACCAAGAATTTCATCATCAAGAACTAGGGTTCAACCCTCATCCAAACATAAAGAACTACTCGCTATTCACTGTAATAAATCTGAGATTAAACATTAATTCAATAACAAAGTAAAGGTAAGAAAGCTTAAGAGTAAAATCAAAGCCGAATTCAAAGTCCCGAACGTCTCCCGTGCCCGTCTCCCGAGTCACCCAATTGAATCATTAAATTTTGGAATTAGGTCTTCAAATCTTGATCTCCAAGAATTAAATTGTAGAAAATCTAATAATTACTTAACTAATTGAATGTAAGAATTGAAGAATTGTATAGCTAAATCTATCCATAATTATCTATTATCTACTCCTAATTGCTACTCCATAGTTTAATTGCAGAGTAACCTCTTAAATAAATGAAAAATTATAGCAAAACAGAGTTAAAAACGAATAAAACTGCCCCTCAGCTGGGACCTACCGTCTGCAGTAGGGTTCTGCCTACAGAAATCTTCTTGACGTCAGAACCTACCGTTGACGGTAAGGGTAGCCTACCGTCGCCAGTAAGGTTCTTTCTTGGTGCCGCTTGTGAACCCCGAACTTACCGCCAATGTAGGTTGGCCTACTTCAGGCCGTAGGTCTTCTTCGTTGACACTGTTGGCTCTAGTTTCATCATTTTCGCTCTGTTTTAATTTTCTTTCATAGTTTTCTGTTCCGGAAGGCACTTAAGATAAGAGTAAAGGGTATTAGACTAAAATATGTACTTTTACAGCTTAAAAACATCAAGAAATAATGAAAATAATATATAGAAATATAGACAATTGGGCACATATCAGGTCCTGTCCAATACAAGTGGATGTACCCATTCGAGAGGTAAAATACAAAACTTTACTTAAATTCAACGTCATTTTTATTAAAGTATATAATAAATTCATTTATACTTGAAATATATTAGGTACTTGTAGCATATAAGAAGACAATAAAACAAATAAGACAAGAGTTGGGATCAATATATAATGCTTACTTAATCAAAGAGGCCGTAATATTCTTCAGCTACTACTTTGAAGAAAGCGTACCTATCCTCCACAAAAGAGTAAGACGAAATGATGATGCCGGGAATCCCCTGCATGAGGGCGAGGTTCTATCAATATGCAATCAAGAAGGACGAAAATTTGGTGAAACAAAAACAAGAATGTTGGACGATCGAGAATTGAAAGCAGTGAAGAATTCTATCCTCCTTAATTGCGAGGAAGTGGAAACTTATCTTTGGTAAGTTAATCAACATTGTGAATTTAATATACATATATATCCTGTAAGGTTTGATTTAAATTTGTAAAATGTAGGAAAATCTGAACTTCGAGATGTCAATTAGAATATAACGAATGATGGAATTCAAAAGAAAATAAGCAAGGAATTTGAAGATTGGTTTAGAATTAAAGTAAGTTAATCTATTTGCATGCTTTCAAATTTTATTAATCTTATTAACTCATTTATATGACAAATGTGTTTCGGTTTATACAAATGAACAATCCCACGAAACAGTATAGTCATCTGAAAAATCTATCTTAGGGTCCTTCTAAAAAAGTTAAGACGTACAACGGTTATATTGTGAATGGGTTTCAATCTCACATAAGAGATAGGGTTGAGGAGGAGGAAACTTGTAATGACGGTGTATATGTGAAACTAAATTATTATGGTGTTTTAAACGAAATAGTTAAGGTAGAGCTGCCATTTATACCAATTCAAAAGATTATGTTGTTCGTTTGTGATTGGTTCGATTCTTCAGATTGAGGAATGAGGATTCATCCTCAATATATTGCATAAAGACCGACGATATGGAGGATACGATCTTTTTGTTTTAGCTCATCAAGCAAAGCAAGTGTCCTTTCTCCCATATCCTGTCGCCAAAAGACCGAGAACTAACTGGATTAGTGTAATGAAATCTCGACCCTGAGTAATAGATGTTCTAGTCAAAGATAATGCATTCCAATAGAGGTGATGATTGAAGATGTAGGACCTCTCGTCCATGAGGCTCGTTTATCGGAAAAGGTTGATATCAACGTCGAGACATATTTCGAAGAGTTACAAAACGTGAAACTGAGATATTATTGAGGTATGTATTTTAGTTTAAAAATTGTGTGAAAAACACGTGACAATAAGGACTTTAGTTTGACTTTAGGACTTTAAGTTAAGAATTAAGTTGTGTAATTTAATGTTATGGTGTTTTATAAAGAAATAATTATTATGTTACTTAATAGTTATTTTGCGTTTAAATGAAGAAGAGTAAGTTGATCTTCCTCTACTCCCTCTCCCTCTATTCGTGCTCTCGGCACTGATGATGCCCCCTCGCCCTCTAGTGATCCTAGGAAAGATCAGGATGTTTGATTTATTTTTACTTATCTTTTTTATTAGGATATTTTATATATGTATGTATATATTTGTTATGTTTGATATTGTGTATTATATCGAACGGTGTTAATTATGTTGAATGTATAATATTATTACTTTTATTGGGATTTTTTTTTTTTTTGTGGGGGTGGTGGAGTTTATTGTTTTTTAAATTATATAAAAAAATGATTCTTATCGATGGCCTTACCTGTGGAAAAGCTATTGGTAATAGGTTTTTAGTTTTTTTTTTAAAATTTATTTATTAAGTATATATTGTTAAATCCGTCGGTAATGTACCAACTTATGGAAACGAGTCTATCGAAAACTTCTGTCGGTGTTCTTTACTGACAGATGTAACGATGTCAATGAAACTTTTTCTTTCGACAGTCCCGACCTACTGTCGGTGGTAGGTCCCGGTTTCAACAACTACTTGGGCAATTTTGAAAACATTAATTCATTATACTTTTCCCAGTTTTTAGATTACGCCAATAGGCTTTAGGAGGCGAATTGGGGTAATTTTCTGTGACAAATTTCCCCAATTCTCACCTCTAATAGTTAGGATTTAGATTAGAGAACAAGATTTGAAGGATTGAAAGAGGAATCAAGGATTGAAACAACAAATTTGGGGCTTCCGTAGAGCAACTCGAGAGTTGAGCTCGGGCGCGGTTCAGGATCGAAATACGGCCTTTGAATTCACTCCTAAGCCTTTCTTTTTCTTCTCCAGTAATTTTAATTTATTTTAATTTCAATTTTATACTATGAATTGCGAGTAGTTTAATTGTTTAGATTAAGGGTTGAACCCTAATATTGGTACTTATAAAATTGATTAGAACCTGATGAAATTGAATGTTGTCTTCCATTGAATTGTTCCTCATTTGGTTAATTCTCTGCAATTTAAGTGTCATGGGCTTTTAATCGCACGATTGTTTATAATTTAAAAGGAAGGACACCCGAGGGCATATAGGGATTGATTGGGGCATTGAACTAGAGATAGGTTGATGCACTTTTCAGTCCGTTATCACCTGTATTTATTGCGTTCATAACTTGTTAGGGAGAGAAAAGAAAGATTCTCGTCTAATAGTTATAGCGAATAGAGGGGCTTTAGCCTAGAGACAGGTAATTACGAGTGTGGTTACCCAATTCATTAATGCAACAAAAACTTTCATTAATTTCAGTTAATTGAAGTAGTAACCGAAATTAAGGGAATCCCCAGGTACAAACTTTCATTTTATATATTTTTCCAAACTTTAATAGTTTGTTTGTTTTTTTTAGTTTTGTTAGCATCTTGTTAGTCCATAATCCTTCAACAATGTTTTTGAGACTAAACATTGAAATAGCGGTAGAGTAGTTGAACCTTGTCTATCCTCGAGAGAACCGACACTTGGGTTGAACTAACTTCTATGGTGTTAGGTCCGCTTACCTTGCACTTTAGCGTTAGGAATTTAGTTTCATTTCACAAATATCAATTTTTTGGTGCCAGTGGCGGGTACTGGCAAGTTTAAAGAAATACTATTGCTTGGTGCTTTAGTCATTGTTTTTGTGTTTTCATATTATTTTGCTTTTTTCCATACTATTGTTGCACTTTGGTGTTTTTAGTATGGATGTTGTGTCTTCGGCTCTTTTATTTCTAGAACTTGTGTTAATTGTTCATCTAATTTGGTTTTGGATTTTGGAGCATAAGGCACGGATGCGAACGATACCATAGAGTAACGATTGGCAGCAATACTAGAACAAGGAATTGACTAGCCATGTTCCATGAAATTGGCAAGGTTACGATGCGTGTCCTCACTAGTACAGTTCATATTGGAGGACCCAGCCTTTACCAGTACCTCGCCAGGCAGACCGAACAATCCATGGGGAGGTTAAGCTCCCTGTTCAACATTCAATCACACTTCACCTGTACCTCTATCACCCCCAATATCCAATATAGAAGATCATGTTTCAAGGATATCAACTTCGCAAATACTAGGGTGAAGAGTATGGAAAAAATCCAGAGAAGCCAAACAGCCTCAATGCATAGTATGGAGTAACAAATTTGGCGATTGGCACAGATGATCACTAACAGACCGCTTCGTAGTTTACTTAATTCTACGGAGCAGATTTCAGAGGAACAGGTAGAGACGGTCACTGTTCTAAGAATTACAGAACAAGAAATAACCGCACACATTATTGTGGATGAAGAGGAGGAAATTGATCTATTATTGGAGGAGTCCACTTTCCCTAAGGAAGAGGAGGCTCAACAAGGAATAATGGAAAAGAGGCATGACGGTCTCACAATATTCGAAGAATCTCCTCTGATTACAAGTGTAATGGAAGAAAGCAAGAGAGGAGTGCTTTCCAAATAATGAGAGAGAGTTTGAGGAAGGTGAGACATAAAAGGAAAATGAGGGTCGCATGGAAAGTCATGAGGGTCATAAAGAAGGGCGACAGGAAATGGAGATAGACGTCATCGAAAAGAGTGAGGGAGTGAACTTCCTTACTCACAGAGCTAACGTTGTTCTTGTTAATGATTCTTTATGTATGCAGGAATCATGGAAGCGACCCGAGAAGAATGATGAGAAGAGCATACGTCTCATGGAGTTCAAAGGAAATCTTGAGAACGCTAATAGTAAACATTTCTTATGCTATGGAGAAGCGCGAATGAGTTTCCTTCACCATTAGCCCTCATTACTCTTCTATTTTTCTTTAAAGAGTTGAAGTTGTTTGAAATTGTTAACATCTTTCTCAAACTAGATTTTAAAAGTTCCATCTCTCATTTTACGTGGGGTTTCAAATTCTTTCATTTCCATTACAAAGAGGTAGTAAACGTGAATTACTTTGAGCCGTACATGGAAAAGACATGGGAGACCTTGTAAAGGAATCCCTTGGTCTCCAAAACGGTTGAGAAAAATATTTTCAAATATGCTTTTGTATGTACGGTGTATCATTGCATCCTTTTAATTTCTCCGTCTTTCTAATTCGTTTATTTTTTGTTTTTATTTTAGGGCATTTTGGGGAGCCGATTGCCTGTTAAAAACCTTGTTGATGGAGAATGAATAGCAAAGACTAACATGCGATGAATCGGAGCACAAATGTGACAAGAAAAAGCAAAATTGGCATCTTCACAAAGACCTACCGCGGACGGTAGGGTAGCCTAGTACCAGCAGTAGGTGCTTGGCATTTTTCGGAACTTCAAGGCATAGACCTACCACGGACGGTAGGTCCCGACCTACTGTCGGTGGTAGGGTCCATATGTGGTTGTGGATCGGGTTTTTCCAAAAGAACGGGTCAGGTCGACCCGTTAGGCTTCTATTCCAGCTTTTGTTTGAATTTTTTTGCAATTTCCCTCTCTCTCCCTCTTTCGAAATCCCCAATTCGATTGCCCTATTCCCCCTCTCCTCCTTAGCTCCCGTAACCCCCTCAACATCTTTCTCACTCCTTCAAACTTTCCGGCGACTTCCACCCTGCTGGCGAGCACTCCAGTGGCTAACCTCCTCCTGGTGGTTTGTTCTTCTTCTCTCTTCCTTCTCCTAATTTCTCTTCTTCCCACAACCCTTACTTTTATTTCCCTTTCTCCATTCGTCTATTATCTTCTTCCCTTCACCAACCACTTTAACCTAACATCCCTATTCACCCATTAACATCGATTTCTGCTCATTTAAGAAGAAAGAAAGAAGTTTTCATCTTTTCCTCTTTTCCATTGTTTTTTCACTGTTTTCTCAATTTAGTTGAAAAGGATGATATACTAACATGTGGTTTTTATCTACTCGTGTTCTTCTAACAATAAATTGCAGAAATTTGTGGGAAAAGATTTTCTGGCAAGCTCTCTAACAGATTTCCGACTACTTTCCAGTGAACTCCGACGAGATGTCATTCGAGGGCACGGAAACGACACTGATTCCGTTAGCGATAACGGGCTATTTGCTCAAACAACCCCAGGCTATCTCTTGATCCTTGTGTCTCTTAATAGTTTTAGTTTATTTTTGGTATCTAAGCTAATTTGGTGTGATTGTGTGTTTGGTGTTGCTCTTTTGTTTTAAGTTTTATTTCGAGTGTCACTTTTTTATTACTTGTACCCATTTCAGCACCCACGGGCAATATTAGTTCACACTATAGCACATATAGGCTATGATAGAATTTATTCTCTTTGTGCGTTTTTGTGTGTTCTAATGTTGGACTCCGTAGGCAAAAACAAAATAAAATAAAACTTACGGAAATCCACCAACAGGATCTGCACATACTAGAAAAATCGATTGGATAGAAATTACCTCAATGTTTTGATTGTTCGTTGTGGAGGCGCTGCTTTGTACGCTTTGCTCTCTACTAGCATCCACGCGACGAACTCCTCTGCAAGCGATCGGGATGCTAGCCCCTTCTGTGTTCTGAAAACTGTTCAGAACTGATCCTGACTATCTGGTAATCGGTCGTATTTCGGAGAGAGGAGGCTAGATACTATATCGCCGTTCTAGGGTTTATGGTTTTGTTTTTCTTTAATCAGATATAGGACGGCCACCAAGAAAAGGTTAACATAACCTTTTATAGCTGTCAATATCAAAACCCTAACTGTCATCTAATGACAGTTTAATCTCGTGCGTCTATTCCTATAATCATCCAACGGTTGGATGAGTAATATTAAGTAATTAATTTCATTTGTTCGTTTAAATAAAATCAATTACTTATTAACTTACCAGAAAATACAATATGGAATCTGATTCCCCTTTTGTATATGTTCAACGAATATGGACACAATCTAGATTCATTGAACGTGGACATTATGCTCACAAGATCGTCTATGCATGTGACCCTGTAGGTTCACTTAACGTTGGCAGTGAATGAAAAATGTCCTAGACATTTATTCACAAAACATAAGCGGCCTCTATCAAGACATTATACTTACCCAAGTTAAGTAAATGTAATAATAACCTAGCATCAGATTTAATATTTAGTCCTTTTGTCACACGATATCCTAATTAAGTATAAGGCATGGATCAAGTCATCCTTATAAAACTTAATTAACCATTTAATTGATCACTAGGCAGACTGTTCCAACAAATAATATTAATAACACCTTATTAATACTTATTTGAGCATGGCCATGCATATTTTCCAGTCTTCCTTATCAAGGGGCCCATGGATATCTTTCTCTAAAAAGTGAGGGACAAATCCCTTTCACTATCTCCAATATTCAAGCCATGACGAGAAAATAAGCCAACCAATAGTCATAATGATCACCTAATTAAAAGTGATATTTGACTATGTCAAAACATATTTTCTCCCCATGCAAGAAACATTAGGTCAAAGGACACCAAATATAAAACTGAGAAGAAATACTTATAAATTAAACCCATGCAATATTTCTTCTTCACTTTGGGTCATGTCCAATACAATATTCTTAATATGTATTTATGAATTGATTTTATATCTCATATTCATGATCAGTAAAACTTGACCATCAATCAACTTCACACTAGTTTACAAGATGTAATAAACTAGGAACAAATAAGAATAGTATTTTATTAGCTATAAGGGTTTTACTATCAAGTCACATACTTGATGACCAAGAGCATAAAATACAATTCAAAAAATACATGCTTTATAAGTCATAAATGTGAGTCAATTGGTCTTGGGGCATATACTAACAATTTGACATGACTCGCAAACCCATTGACCTAGTATGACTCTCATGCTTAAGTTGTGGGAGTGGCTTTGTCAATGGATCTGCGACATTGTCATTGGTGTCTACTTTGCAAATTTTAACATCTCCACGCTCAATAATTTCTCGAATGAGATGGAAACGCCTGAGAATATGTTTGGATCGTTGATGAGATCTAGGTTCCTTAGCTTGTGAAAGGCCTCTGTATTATCACAATATAGGTCCACTGGGTTCACAATGCTAGGAATTACACCTAGTTCTGTGATGAACTTTCTGATCCAAACTGCCTCCTTGGCTGTATCAGAAGCAGCCACAAACTCAGCCTCTGTAGTAAAATCGGCCACGGTATCTTGCTTTGAACTCTTCCAGCTCACAGCACCTCCATTCAAAGAAAACACAAATCCAGATTGCGATCTAAAATCATCTACATCAGTCTAAAAGCTAGCATCCGTGTAACCATTTACAACAAGCTCTCCTTCCTGACCTCCATAGATCAAAAACATCTCTTTAGTCCTTCTTAACTACTTGAGAATGTTTTTTACTGCAGTCCAATGCGGTTTACCAGGATTTGACTGGAATCTGCTAATCATGCTTAATGCATACGAGACATCTGGGCGAGTGCATAACATGGCGTACATGATACATCCAATTGCGGAAGCGTAAGGAATCTTACTCATGTGTTATGTATCCTCCCTTCTAGTAGGACTTTGAGACTTACTAAGTTTAGCGCCATGTGACATTGGCAAGAATCCTCTCTTAGAATCTTGCATCCTGAACCTTTTTAGTACCTTGTCAATATATCCACTCTGACTTAGGCCAATAAAGTTTTTAGATCTATCTCGATAGATCCTAATGCCTAGAATATAGGCTGCTTCGCCTAAATCTTTCATTGAAAAACACTTCCCCAACCAAGTTTTTACACTTTGCAAAGTGGGGATGTCATTCCTAATTAACAAGATGTTATCGACATAGAGTACTAAGAAGACTACTGCATTTTCTGTAACCCTTTTGTAGACACAAGGTTCATCAACATTCTTGATGAAGTTGAATTCTTTAATTGCTTCATCAAAACGAAGATTCCAACTTCGAGATGCTTGCTTCAAGCCATAAATGGATCTTTGAAGTTTACACACTTTACTAGAATTCGAAGGATGAATAAAACCTTCAGGTTGTGTCATATACACATCCTCCAGTAGATTTCCATTAAGAAAAGCAGTTTTAACATCCATTTTCCATATTTCATGATCATAATATGCTACAATGGCAAGTAGAATTCTAATTGACTTAAGCATTACAACTGGAGAAAAGGTTTTATCATAGTCTATACCATGAGTTTGTCTATACCCTTTTGCTACCAATCGTTCTTTGTAAGTGTGCACATTTCCATCCATGTCAGTTTTCTTTTTGAAAACCCATTTACACCCTATGGTCTTGCAACCTTCAGGTGGATCAATCAAAGTCCAAACTTGATTATCATGCATGGATTGCATTTCTGATTTCATAGCCTCTAGCCATTTGCTAGATTCAGGACTATGAATAGCATCTTTGTAGGAATTAGGTTCACCTTGATCAATAAGATCAATATTATGATCCTCAGTCACTAGTAATCCATATCTCTGTGGTATCTGAGAAATCCTACCAGACCTTCTTGGTCCTTGTGTCAAAGGTTCAGGCTCAGTATGAATACGTGAGTCCAACTGAGTATCCATACTCGGTTCAGAAATGGTCTGCTGTCCTTGAGCTTCTTCAAGATGGATTCTACTCCGACTATCTCTTTTGGAAACAAATTCCCTTTCAAGGAAAATTCCGTTCCGAGCAACAAACACTTTGTTTTCAGATGGAAAATAAAAGTAGTATCCTTTAGTTTCTGATTTTATCTGTTACCGCTTTGATTATATGTGTTGTTTTCAATCGGCCTTATAGTACGGTTTCTGATTAGTGTAATAATCAGAGTAAATTGAATTATAGGATTCGCATATATCATATTCTGTTTTACTTATTAATGCGATTAATTAAACAGAATGTTGTTACTGCCAAATTGTTTGGCGTACAGTCTGTAATCTGTGCAATTCCGAACAAACTTGTAATTAATCTAATCTCGTGACAATTAAATTGCAAACAAACACTATTGGAAGACAACTTAAATAAAAATAAACATCAAAATCAAGAAATTAAACTAAGAATTTCATAATTAAGAATTAGGGTTTAACCCCAATCCAAACAATAAAGAACTACTCACTATTCATTATCATAAAACTGAAATAAAACATAAAATTCAATAATAAGAAAGAAGAAGAAACCTTAGGATTGAAAAATCGAAGTCACAATTGAAATCCCGAACATCTTCCAAGCTCGTCTTGTAGTCGCCAAGTTGAAGATCGAAATCTTGAAGTTGATTCTCCAATTCTTGAATCCAAGAAACTAAATTGTATAAATCTTTAAACTTTATTAAATAATTGAATATACAAAAGCTGGAATTTGAAAAGTATTTAATCTAATATAACCTAATTAATCTAATACTAAATCCTAAACTACTCTATCTATCTATTCCTCCTTTTAATAGTTGCATAAAAGCCCCTTATATAGAGGCGAAAAGTACAAGAAAACCTAGTTAGAATTGGACTAGAATACAAGAAATTCCAGTTTGAAATTGATTCAACCTCCCTTGCCAGCCGACTCTAGGTGGGCTATTTCGTTGCTGACGGCTCCATTTTTATCATTTTTGCTCCGTTTTTATCGTTTTCATTTCCTTTCATCGTTTTCACTTTTGGAGGATACTTAACACGAGAATAAGAGATATTAAGCTAAAATATTTACTTTTACAGATTAAAAATACCAAAAACAATGAAATCAACATATAGAAAATATAGACAATTATGCACATATTAGTCCGCTTGCCTTGCATGTAGCGTTAAGAATTCCTGTTTCATTTTACAAACATCACTACTCCAAGTTCGAAAAGAAACTTTCAGAGAGATTGCCTCCTGGGATGCTTTCAACACTGCTACACACTCTGACTACATGGTAGAATAAGTAATATAAGCCTGCTTAATTCTTATCCATGAGATATCCCTTCAGGAAGAGTAAAGACATATCCACAGTTGGATTTTCTTTCACTTTATACTTCAGGGACTCAATATAGCCAAAAATAACTTAAGTCACTAGAATGTAATTTCTCATACTTTCCAAGTATCTGAGAATATGTTTTACAGCTAGCCAATAAGTTTCCTCTTGGTTTAACTAATATCTGCTAACTATGCCACAATTAAAGAAGATATTTGACCTTGTACAAAGTATAGCTTCAATGAGATTTTGTATTGCAATAGCGTATGGAATCTTTCTCACTCTCTCTTTCTCTTCTTGTGTCGAAAGACCCATTTCTAGAAGATAAAGTTAGACATGCCAGAAGGGAATGGAAGTTCCCTTATCCTTGTCCATGCTAAACTTTTACAAAAATCTTGTTAATATACATGTCTTGAGAAGAGGTCTAATGTTTTTTTTCTTTCTATTGCTAAAAAACTTGATACTGAGAACGTAATAACTTCTCCCATATCCTTTATACTTGAAAAGAAGTCAAACTTTTACAGATGATAACATTCCTATATCATTTTCCATCAGTAGGATATCATCTTTATATAGAATTAATAAAGATACATTGCTCCATCCAGTTTCTTGTAGACATATGGTTTATCTATGTTTTGTATAAGACCATAAGACTTGATTCATCAAAATTTATGTTCCCTGATCTAGATGCATGCTTTCCATAGATAGACCTCTTAAGCTTGCAGACTATATTTTCTTGGCAATTAACTCATTTGGTAACTCCATTAGGACATTTTTACGAAGAATGCAGTTTAGGCAAACCTTGACATCCATTTGCCATATCTTGTAGCCATAAATGACACACTATGGCTAGGAGTATGCTGATGGATTTAAGCATCTCTACTGGTTCAAAGGTTTCCTCATAATTGACACCTCATCTTTCTAAGTATAGCTCTTTGCAACAACATAGCTTTATAGGTTTGCACCTTTCTCATCTATACCTCTTTTCATCTTGTAAACCTACTTGCACCTAATGGGTCTTATACTATCTAGGATAAGATCCTAGACTTGATTAAAGTTAAAATACTCAATCATAGGCTTTATGGCCCTCTTGCCATTTATCAACATCAATATATAAAATAGCCTAATCAAACCTTGTGAGATCCTATTCCTGATGGTCAGAAACTAGGCCGAAGGCCTCTCATATTCATCCATCAGGAATTTTAGGAATCTTCCCACTATAATGTGGCTCCACCGATACCGGTGCCTGGATAGTCGTATAGTTTGATATTTCGATTGGGTTTAAAAAATTGAGAGTCATACTTTCTAATTTCCAAATCCACCTTTCCAGAACCCTTAGGAGATATTATTTAATCATCCTCCAAGTATCTATCGTATGTGTTAATAAGCAATTTCTACTTCTTAGGATGATAAAAATATACTCCTTTTTCAATTATAGGGTTCCCAATATAGCTTACTGATCTTGGTTCTAGCATGATTCCTTTAGTCAGTGCATAAGCAAGATAACTCCATATTTTAAGATGAGTCATATTGTGCTTGTGACCAGTCCATATCTCATATAATGTCTTGTGTATTAATCTAGAAAGCACCAAGTTCAGAATGTATGCCTTAATTTCTAGGATATATCAAAAAGAGATAGGTAGAGGCGCATGAGACAACATGCTTCTTACCTTTTCCTTAAGTGTTCTTGTTCCTCCTCTCCGCTAAACCATTCCATTAAGGTATACCCTGCATGGTAAGCTGAGATATTATCCCGTGATATACCAAGTAATCCTACTCTCTATCACGTTATGGGCTCAACCCATTGATTTCTTTACCTATTTGATGCTCCACTTCCGCCTTGCTGAGAAAGTTAGAGCAGTGTCCTATCAGGTAAACATAACCAAATATGTGTAACCATCTTTTAAGGTGATGAAGTACTTGTAGCCTCTTGTACCTAGTGTAGTCTTACACTACATACATGAATATGACTTAGTTTTTCCTTTGACTTTTATGCTTTATGGGTCAATAGTCTACTAGACGTCATTCCCTTTAA
The DNA here is from genome assembly GCA_028651295.1 of Catharanthus roseus. Classification (NCBI taxonomy): domain Eukaryota; kingdom Viridiplantae; phylum Streptophyta; class Magnoliopsida; order Gentianales; family Apocynaceae; genus Catharanthus; species Catharanthus roseus. The sequence continues at coordinate 5,959,055 of JAPQWS010000102.1, forward strand.
GCAAGATTCATGCTAAGGCCACTCTTCCAATTTCAATGAGCCCAAAGGCCCATCTTGGGTGAGTCGCTAAATCATAACTTAAGGTGGCACAAAAAGAAGTCATCTAGAACAAAAGTTTCTCTTTTATTTTCTTCTAATACTATGATGTTTATTTGGTTTAAGATAGATGTATTATTTTCCATATGCACTGCTTTAGCAAATGAACTTTCCAGTACTACTGATATAAACATACGTATGGAAAGTCATTGAATATCCATCCCTTATCAATTGGAAAATGGAGACCAATATTTGCCTTAAAACTAAGCACATATTTAACATCCTTTATACTAAAATTTTTCTTAAAAACCAAAAACCGAAATAACATCTCCCAATACACAAGCTCATACATGAGCTTTCAGTACCAACCCACAGACTATACTTTACTAAGTCTCTTTATCTTTCTAAACCCATGTAAAGAGTTATAAACTCGGTTGGTGGCTGTGGAATATATTATCCTTGCAGATGGGGATCCTACTAACATAACATAACTCAAGAAAAATAATCGTGTCAGAGGTAACATTTTTAGCTTGCTCGGGATACTCTCATTTCTTGTGACTTTTACATCACATTTGAAACATTTCCCTTTGGACGTAGTACCAGGTTGAAGAATATTTGTTTTACTCTTACCCTTGACATCTAACTCCATTTATAGCTTCTTCTTCTACTTGAACTTTTTGGTATTAACCTCATTTCTAGAAGATAAATGACTATATATAAGGGATATAGATAAGAATGTATTGGGCCCAAACATCTCTCTAAGAGTTAAGAAAAGTTCATATGCAATGGTGACACATCTAGGCATCATGCTTAAAGTAGCACATAGAAGCTAACAAAGAGTATTAGACTCATTTAGTTAGTTTCCTTCCATGACTGTGTAGCTTTACTCTCTTCTTAAGTGGATTTATACACAATCTTTTGATAGGGGTTTGTCCAAACATACTTGTACTCAATGGATTTGAGTACTATGTCCAAGTTCTTTTCATTCCTAATCATTTGGGCTTGATATAGTTTATTCTCAAAGAGAAGTACCCCCAAAAGACTAAAAGAACCTCCATTAGACAAAAAATTTAAAACAGAAATAGAATAACAAATAGTTTGATTAAAGCATTTAAACACACACACACATATATTGTTTCATAGAAATACTATTCTTTTCATATTATCTTAGACGGAAGATAAACCCTAACTTATGGTCCTTAATATGGTGGCTTAGCATGTTGATCTATGCAGTGACATAACAATACCTAATGACCATGTTCAGCTCCTAGAGTAAACAACAGAGCTCCTTTGGGAGGTAAATTCCCTCTAATTTGAGTGTTTAACTATTACTTGAAAAAACACCTATAGCTCGTTTCTCGAGGATAGCTCCAACGTGGACTGGCTGCCACATCATACAAACTACGGACAAGCAAATGCTAGTACCTCCAACGTGGCCTAGTTGATCCTAACACATGTCCTTAGCTTTAGTCTTGAGCTGAACTTGTAACATCTAAGTCTTAGAAGACCATCCTACACGGGGTCACTGCCAGGGTATAATATGAACCTCCTTAGGCTTGTATAAGGTAGAATTGCTTCCAAGACTCAACTCCCCTCAAGAGGCTTCCTTTGGAGACTTTGTATTGAAGAGCTTGATACCCCAAGAATGAATTGCAGAAAATTTAAACAAAGAAAAAATAAACCTTCTTATCTTGAGGGAAAATCAACAAGGTTTAAAGAAACCCCACATATTCTCCACACACAAGGAATACCTAATTTCTAAGCAACACTAACTATAGAGAGTTAGCACCTCAAGGAAGAATAAGATTTGGGAATTATAACAAGAACTCTTGAATTGAAGATTCAAGAACTCCTTGCCTAGAATTATACAAGGGGAATCCCTAATTTACAAAGAAGTGGTGGAAACCATAGAACCCTAGGTTCTTCTCTCAATTTTCTTCAAATTTCATTATATCTCAAATTGGCTGCAAAAAGGGATATTTATAGTGTATTACATAATTAACTTCAAACCCTACTAACTAACAAGGATTTGATGGGAACTTAGGCCATTTAATTATAAGCCAAAAGAAGTTTAACAACCAAAATAAAGGATAAAGGAAGTTAAAAACATCGTAACGTCTACCAGCCAAGACCTATTGTCGACGGTAGGCCTCGTCCTATCGTACATGGTAGGTAAGCCAATCAAACAAACTTATTGCCAGAAACCTTCTGGCGATGGTAAGGTGGACCTACCGTCAGTGGTATGTCTTGTGCTTTTTTCTCACGGACAGAACCCTACCAACGACGGTAGGGTAGGCCTACCATCGCCGGTACATCCTGTGAGCTTTTCTCCTCCACAGGCAGAACCCTATCATGGATGGTATGGTGCACTAGATCTTCTTCTCCCTTTGTGTTGAAGCTACAAAGCCTTCGAACTTGTTTCTTAGGATTCCTTAGACAATATGAGTGTTTTAGATCCTCCAAAGTCTTCTCCTTGTTCCTCTAGCACATGCAAAGTAAGGTTTTGGAATATCTTCTCAAATAAGGCTACCTTTCCCTTGTGTTCTTTTTCCATCCTCTTAGCCATTACTCCTGTGATCAGACCTTGCAACAACTCCATTATTTCTTGTGCATCCTAGGTCATACCATCTGCCCTCTTTTGAACGGATTCGTCCTCAAAAATCTGTATCTACATCAAAAAGAGACAAGTGAGAAACATTGAAAGTTGCACTAACATGAAACTCACCGGGAAGATCAATCTTATAGGCATTAACGTTGATCTTTTCAAGTACTTGAAATGGTCCATCGCCTCTAGCATTAAGCTTACTTTTGCGAAGGTTGGGAAATTGTTCTTTCATTAAAGGCACCAAAACCCAATCTCTGGGCTCGAAAGTGACCTTCTTGTGGCCTTTATTCTTTCTAGAAGCCACCATTTTGTTGTTCTTTCCAATTTTGTCACGAACTTTGGCATGAATAGATTTAACAAATTCGGCCTTTTTCTTAACATCAAAACTAAATTTCTGGTCAATTGGCAATGAAATCAAATCCAAAGGGGTTAGTGGATTAAAACCATAGACAATTTCAAATAGAGAGAAAGCAGTAGTAGAATTACAAGCACTATTTTAAGCAAATTCAATGAATGGAAAACATTCCTCCCACTTATTTATGTGCTTCTTAAGAATTTCCCTAAGAAATTGCCCTATAGTTTTATTAACAACCTCGGTTTGACCATCCATTTGAGGATGACAAGAGGTAGGGTAAATTAAGTTAGTTCTAAGTTTCTTCCATAAAACTTTCCCAAAATGACTAACAAACTTTGTATCACGATTTGAAACTATCATTTTAGGCATACCATGCAACCTCACAACCTCCCTAAAGAACAAGCTAGCAATATTAGATGCATTATCCATTTTGTTACAAGCAATAAAGTGAGACATTTTGGAGAAATATTGAATCCTTTCCTGAAGAAGTCCTAGGGAGTCCTAGAATGAAGTCCATGGAAACATTCTCGGTGCATTAGAAATCGGTAAAGATGTGTACAAACTATGAGGTAAGGAAGAAGGTTTAGCCCGTTTCAATCTAAACAATTGCCTACAAACTTCTCAACATCCCTTTTCATCTTAGGTCAAAAGAAATGCTCATGCAAGATTTCATAAGTTTTAGCTATGCAAAAATGTCCCGTAAGACCACCCTCATGAGCTTTCTTAGCTGGAAAACTTCTATTGGACCCATAAGGAATGCAAAGTTTACTTTCCCTAAAAAGATAACCATCTTTCATATAAAACTTATCACATGAAGTAATCAAGAAAGAACAGAAAACACCTCCAAAATCATCATCATGAGCATATAAGCCTTTTAGCATTTCAAACCCAAGCAATAGAGAGTGTAAGGAAGTAAAAAGTGTGTACCTTCTCGGAGGGCATCCTTCACGACGTTTTCTTTCCCCTTCTTGTAGTGAATGACATAGGAAACATCTCTATGAATTCCATCCACCGAGCATGTCTTTTGTTGAGTTTTGATGAACCTTCAAGTACTTCAAGGATTCATGATCGGTGTGGATGACAAACTGCTTTAGCCACAAATAATGTTTCCAATGCTTCAGGGTCTTGACTAAGGCATACAATTCTTTGCCATAAGTGGCGTAGTACAAAGTAGCTCCCCATAATTTTTCACTAGAGTAGGCTATGGGCTTCTTGTCTTGTATTAAAACTCTTCTAATTCCAGAGTTTGGCAAGGTGAGGGGGAGGGTGTTGCTTAACTTCTCTTTCAAAACCTTGGAGGCTACCTCATGAGCATCTCCCCATGTAAACCCATTTGTCTTCTTGATGACCTTAGTGAGAGGACTCGCAATGGTGCTAAAGTCTTTGATAAACCATCGATAGAAACTTGCCAACCCATGGAAGCTTCGAACTTTGGTGGCACTCATTGGTGGGCCAATCCTCTATCGCTTTCACCTTGTCACAATCTACTTGCAATCCTTTAGAGCTAAAAACATAGCCAAGAAACGTTATTTTTTCCAAACAAAATTCACATTTTTCCAAATTGGCATATAGTTGTTCTCTCTTAAGCACAAAACAAACTTGCCTAATATGATGCAAATAATCTTCATAAGTCTTGCTATAAATTAAAATGTCATGAAAGTATACAACAACAAATATCCCAATGAATTAACGCAAGACATGATGCATCAATCTCATAAAGGTGCTAGCTGCATTGGTAAGACCAAAAGGCATGACAAGCCACTCATAAAAACCAAACTTTGTTTCGAAAACGGTTTTCCACTCATCTCCCTCTTTCATTCGGATTTTGTGATAACCCGATTTCAAATAATTTTTTGAGAAAATCATGGACCCATGCAATTCATCAAGTAATCTAACCTAGGAATGGGATGACGATACTTAATAGTGATATTATTTATAGCTCTACACTCTACACAAATATGCCAACTCCCATCCTTTTTAGGGACTAGAAATATCGGTACTGCGCATGGACTAAGGCTTTCTCGGATGTGCCCCTTGTAAGTAGCTCCTCCACTTGCCTTTGAAGTTCCTCGGTCTTTTTGGGTGATTTGGTAGTACAACTCTGGCAACAAAGTCGATTCGGTGCTCTATCCTTCTCAACAGTGCTAATCCAATGGGTGCTTCCTCCGGAAGGACATCCTCGATCTCCTTGATAACATCTACAACGGATTGAAACAAAGAAGAAGCAACTTCATTAGAAGACAAATAAGATCCTTTATATATAAGGAGCAGAACAGTTTCCTTAGCATCTATCACCTCACAAATATCACTCTCTTTGTCAAAGAAACTCATTCGAGTCTCCCTTTTTCTCTCGCTTATTACCACTCTTTTCTTTTTTGTTCTCTCTTGATTTCTCTCTCCTCTCTCTCTCTCTCTCTCTTTTCTCGTTTCTTTTTCCTCTACTCTCTTTCCCTCTTTTATACTCTTTTTTTATCCTCTAACTCATTTTTTCTTATTTTTACTTGATCTCGATACACTTGAAAAAAGGAAGAGGTTTGAGTGAAATCTTGATTCCATCCTTTTCAAAAGAGTAAGCGTTCTTAACCCACATGAATGGCTTTCCTATCAAATTGTCACGGCCTTCTAAATAAGAGATGTCTAGCTTGCATTGGAACCACATCATAAAGGATCTCATCTTTGTATCTCCCAATGGCAAGAAAACCAACACTTGTTTGGTAACTGCACCTCTCCACTATCATTTAACCATTGCAATCGGTATGGCTTGGGGTGTTTGATGGTAGGCGAATTCAACTTCTCCACTAAATATGCACTTGCCACATTGGTGCAACTCTCACTATCAATGATGACATTGCAAGCCTTATTGTCTATGTTGCACCACATGTCGAAGATATTCTCTCTTTGTTGGCTTGTACTATCTTCAAAAGCTTGAGAACTAAGAGCTTTCAAGACCACCAAGACCTCCCCTTCATACAGAGACTCCTCACTCCTCATTCTCTTGCTCACCTTCACCTTCATCTTTGGATGCGATCTCCCTATTAGGCCTAATGACCATGAACTTCTTGGTTGGGCAATTTGTGGAGTAGTGTCCATATCCTTTACACTTAAAATAGTAGACGTCCTTAGCTCTACTAGGGGCCATATCCACCTTGCTCTTGTCCTTGTTCTCCCCTTTCTCATGAGACCCGTCCTTGAACACCACTTTAGGAGTATCATCCCTTCTTAACAAATTTGGTATGACTCGGGATGCACAAGAGATGGTGGACCTGTTCCAAGGGACAATCACAAGGGCAAGAGCCAAAAGGATAGGGGACGAACACAAAGGGATGGCGATATTATTTGAGAAGATGCTCCAGAACTTCACTTGGTATAAGCTAGAGGAACGAGGATAAGACTTTGGAGGAACCAAAATCTTCCTATTTTCCAGGGTATAAATGGAGGAATCCAACGAAGCAAGCTTGGAAGGTTGTGTGGCTTGAAAATCAAAGGAGGGAGTTTCTCTTGACCCTACTATCGGCAGTAGGGTTCTGCCTATGGAAGAAGGTTTGTCACTCAACCTACCGTCGATGGTAGGTCCACCCTACCGTCACTGATAGGGTTCTAGCCAAGAAGGAAATTGAGACAATTGACCTACCATGGATGGTAGGTCGGCCTATCATCGCCGGTAGTTCTCGGCTAGTGATTTTTTTGGAAAGTGTTTAACTCCCTTAACTCTTCAATTTGGTTGTAAACTTATTTTGACTTATACTTAAGTGGTCTTAGCGTCTCCTAAACTCTTTCAAGCTAGTCTAGTGCCTGGGGTTGGAAACTAATTGTGAAGGCCACTATAAATACTCTTATTGCAGCCATTTGTTGGAACTTGATTTATTGAAAAACTTAAAGAGAGAGGAACTAGGGTCCTTAAGATTTCTTCATCTTCCTTTGTAAAGTAAACGTTCTTAATGTATAATTCAAGGCAAGGAATTTCTTAAATCTGATCTTAGATTTAGCTTGATTCCTTTAGTCATTACATAAGAAAAACAACTCCAAATCCTAAGATCAGTCATAGTGGACTTGCGAGCAGTCCACATCTCATATATTGTCTTGTGTACTGATACAGAAAGCACTAAGTTCAGAATTTATGTCTCAATTTCTAGTGTATATCCAAAAAGAGATAGGTAGTGGTGCATGAGATATAATGCTCTTTACCATTTCCTTAAGTGTTCTTGTTCCGTCTCCGCTAAACCATTCTGCTAGGGTATACTTTTCAAAATAAGCTGTGGTTTGTTCCTTGATATACCAAGTAATCCTAACTTACAGAAGAGGTACTCTCTATCACGTTGTAATCTCAGTCCCTTGATTACTATTCCAGTTTGATACTGGACTTCTACCTTAAACTCTGAGAAGAGTTAGACCAATGTCCTATTAGGTATACATAACCAAATCTTATAACCATATTTTAAAGTGATGAAGTACTTGTAGCCTCTTGTACCTAGTTTAGTCTTAGACCACATACATGGATAAATAGCTTATTGACATCTTTCCCTTAAGAAAGATTCGTACTGAGGCCACTCTTCCAGTTTAAATGAGCCCAAAGGCCCATCTTGGATGAGTCTCTGAATCATAACTTAAGGTGTCATAAATACAAGTCACTTGGAACAACACTTTCTCTTTTATTTTGTTCCGATTCTATGTTATTTATTTGGTTTGAGATAAGATATGTTACTTTCTATATGCACTATTTTCAAAAATGAACTTTCCATTTCTACTAATATAGACATCAAAATGGAAATTAATTGAATATTTATCACTTATGAATTGGAAATGGAGACTAATATTTTCTTTAAAACTAGGCACATATATAACATCCTTCATACTAATATTTTTCTCAAAAACTAAAGCAACATCTCCTCCTACACAGGCCCACACATGAGCTTTCAGTATTAACTCATAGATTATGCTTCCTTTTGTTGAGTCTCTTTATCTGTCTAAACCCATGTAAAGAGTTATGGACTCAGTTGGTGGCTCCAAAATATACTATCCTTGTATATGGGGATCCTACCAACTTAAGATGACTCGAGAAAGATAATTGTGTCAATGGTAACATTTGTAACTGGCTCATGATAGTCTCGTTTTTTGTGACTTTTACATAACATCTAAAACATTTCCCTTTGGATGCAGTACCGAGTTAAAGAGCATCTGGTTTACTCTTAACCTTGAAATCTAACTCCATTTATAGCTAGCTTCTTCTTCTACTTGTACTTCTCGGTATTAACCTCAGTTCTAGAAGAGAAATGACCACAAGTAAGGGCCATGTCAATCTATTGGGCTTAGATCCCTAACAATTGAAATGCAGCATGCATACTTGACCATGTCCTGGCAGTGTGCCTGTGTCATGTCTTGGGTCCTTCTCCCTTTAGTAATTTCACCTATGATAGCTTCTATAGGATGATACTTCTTAAATCTAAAAGGCTGATTTCTTAAGTTTAACCTTAGTGTACCTTGTGTGTTATCCATGCTCGTAGAATGTACCACTTGCACCTCTTTTTTCACTTATGATTCGCATGTCTCATCACTTGATTTGGACCTTTTGCTTATGTCATTAACATGCTCTTTCTCAACATCTGCAGTGGATATATTCACAGATTTCATCTAACTCTTGTCTATTTGTTAAACACACAATATGCATGACTACTATATGAATATCACAAAAAGATTCCTTCATCACTTCTAGCATCAAACTTTCCAATCTAATCTCTGTGTTTAAGTATATAACATCTATTTCCAAAGACATGGAAGTAACTTAACTTAGGTTTCCTTCCTTTCCACATTTCATAAGCAGCCTTCTCAGTAAGAGGACGAAGATATATCATGTTGATTATGTGCACAATTGTATTTGCAGCTCAGTCCATCAGTTGTGTGACATGTTCTTTGAGTTCAGCATTATCCTTGTTATATCTTGTATGGTTCAATTCTTTCTTTCAACTACACCATTTTTCTGTGGGGTTTTTTCGTGCTAAGAATTCTTTCATTATCCCATAAGCCTCACAGAACTCTTTGAATAAGCTTTTCTCAGACTCCTTTCAATGGAAACTTTGAAGTTTTTTTGATATATGATTTTCTCTATCTGTATGTTCAGACAAATTCTTCATAAGGCATCAAAAGTATTTACTTATTTCTAAAAAAATCAATCCAAGTGTATCTGGAATAGTTATCCACAAAAACTTAAAACTTGCGCATACTTCTTCCTTCATACACTTTTAGTTTGGTTTGGAACCAAATAAATCCATGTGTATATACGTTCTAGAGTATATTTAGTTGTTAGTTCTTTCACAGGTCTGTGCTTTCTTCTAGTCAATTTTCCTTCATTGCAGTCAACAAGATAACTTTAGGCTTTCTGTTTTTTGAATTTTGTAATTGATGTGATATGTCTTCAATTGTAGGTTGTCTCACAATCAACCCAAGGATCTCGCCTCCAAGGAGGACTTTGCCCAAACCACAAACAAGCAAACCTAGCAATATACTACTAGACCCTGTTGAAGAGATTCAAGCAATTCTCCTAAAATGGCTAGATCAACAATGGATATATGAAACCCATCACCTATCTAACATCTTAAAGAATACCTAATCCTAGCAACAATCACAATAGAATTATGATCACCTCTAGGATAATAGGAATTGTATGATCAATTAGAATCCCTTGGATCTTCCCAATCCAAGTTCATGAATCAAACTCAAAACTAAGGGAGATCAAACCTTAGAAGAAGGGAAATGAAATCTTGAAGAATTAAGAACCTTGGATAGGTCAATCTCTCAAATTCAATTAATATCCATCTCAAAGTTATCTGAGGTTTACATGAGAACAAGATATATTTATAGGCTATTCAACCCATCATCCTAAACTCTAGTAATTAAAATAATATCTTAAGGGTAATTTAGGCATGAAGCCTCTTAGTTGTATACTTTCAATCAAAGGAAACCGAAATTAAAATTAGACAAAGTTAGATGGGATAGCAGGCTACTGCGACCGACAAGAGGGTCCTTGCTGGCGCCGGCAAGCTTCTCGCCATTCTACCTTCCAAATCAGCTCTTGGTATCTTCCACAAAGCTATAGAGCTTACTGTTATCTTTTTTCAACAAACTTGAATATTCACAATTGGACTCGTAAAACTCAAGTTATGATCATTTTTTCAAAAAGGTGTGACTATTGAAATGAATATGGAAAATCTGATATAACACTCATTATAGGATATCCAAATGAATTCATATAAAAGTACGTTATACCGTTTTGGAAACGTAAAGAAGTATTATACAAACTTCATTAATAAAACTTGTCAATGTGAATGCTTTAGAACTATCAATATTTGAGCTTTCCCGAAACTGGTCCAGAAATTCCATTTTTCCCTCCCAATGTCTTCACTTCAACCAGTCTTGTTTATCCATCTCTTGGACTTGAAATTTTCAAGAATATATTCCATTTCATCCATAGCCTTGATCAAATCATACCCCCTTTTCTCAAAATGATTCATCCTTGAATCTTTACGTTCATAAAACCATGAAAGGCGTGTAACATTAGAAATGATAATATCAACAAAAAGAACATTACTATGAATGTGTTCATTTACCTATTCAAGAGCTTGACAAGCTTGATCATCTAATGCGTCATGTTTGTTTACCAAACATCAAATGAGACCCCAAATCCAAAATTTTCTTGAAAGGTCTATGAATCTCGAAGAAGTATAGATAAAAAGTCCAAGAAATGTCCCGCCAAGGATGATGTATACAAACACCACAAATGTTTTACAATATTTCTCTAATAAAGATCACAAGTAAAACCATGGAAATCTTGTACTTCAAACGCATCATCAAAATTCCCCAAACCTTCTTTAGAAGGATGATGAAATTTGAAACTCAAGTTTTGGAAAGAGTTCAAAGTCAAGAACATGAAGTTTTGAAGAAAGTCAAGATTCCAAATAAGAAGTGTTCCTTCAAAAATTTGAGAAAATAAGTTTAAAATGAGATTTCTTGGGAACAACCTTCTCGTACATTTCTCAAAGAAAGATGCAACACCAAAATCCTTGGAAGGTAAGTGATAATAAAAGTTCTCTTCCTTTTCAAGTTCTAGGAATAATTCATAAAACTCAAAAATTTGAAAATGCTCTTCTTTAAAAAGATAATGACAGTCAAAACGCACTTTCCAAATAAATCCAAAGGATTAGAAAAAAAATAGGCTTTAAACTCAACATACTCCAATCCTTCACCATCAACATAGGAAAGATTGAAACAAAGTTTCTAAAATTCCAAGATCTTCTACATTTCTTTTCAAAAACCATCTCTCCAAGAACTCTTTGAAAGGTAGGTGATAAAACAAGGTACCTCCAAAAACAAGTGTTTAAAGTTTGAGCAAAAGGGTTCTTGAATTGTACCATCAAAGTATGTGAAAAGACTATCTTCCAAAAAAAAACTTTTTGAAAGGTAGATGGTAGTAAAGATGCTATCAATAAAACCCTTTCAAGTTAGTTCAAAAGAGTCATTTTCCACCAGAGCTTTCACAAATGTGCAAGAATTAACTTTAGAAATTTGAAAACAAGGTTTGCTTTTGTTTTTTGAATCCATCAATAGCATGAATTCCTTGAAATGCAAATGGCATAATTGAAAACCATGAGTATTTTCAAAAAATAGAGCTTTTAAAGATTCAAAAACAATGAAAAGCTCATGTCCATCACAAGGATATTCACATTGGTAATTCTCAAACATCAAAATATTGGCTAAAGAGAACAATACCATCAAAACACTTCACAAAAGTATGAAAGAAAGGCCATAAGTTAATCACAATTCTCAAGAATTCTCGCTTAAGACTTATCATGAAGATAATGAAATAAAAAATAAGGTAGCCAATAACCCACAACCTTAGAATCAATAAAGAGATCATTACATAAAAACTCGTTGTCAAGATGTGATTGATCAATTTTAGCATCTCTACCCAAAATTTGATTCACAAAAGAAACATGACTAGAGAAGCACTTAAGAACGAAAACCACATCATGAGAGTAGATCACAAATGAGAAGATAGCATGAAGATCTCCAATTATAATCACATGAGATGTATGAGAAATTAAGAACAATTTGGACTCCTTAAAAGAAAATTCATGGCACAAAGTAAATAGGTTAAGCTTATTGGTAATTCTTCATGGATAATGCTAAGCTCTTTTCCCATGCTTTTTCATTTTCTCTAATTCCTAGCATAAAAAAAAATAAAAAAAAGGAAAGAAACATTAGCACCATTCCAGTCGAAATCATCAACTCTAAGGTCATGAATAAGATCATCACAAGATGAAGAATTAATCTCAATGAAATGTTTCCTTCCAACCAAAGTTCCAAGATGATATGACATGGGATGCCCAAGAGACAGTGGACTTGATGAAAGGACCGGAATTAGAAGAGCATTTAACGAGGAAGATGAAAGAGGAGAACAAAGAAATGTGGCTTTGTTTGAAAGGAGCTTCCATGGAGTTGATTGGTTCAAGTTTGTAGGTAGAGAAGAGGGCCAAGAACTCCTGAAGACACTCTTACTATCCATGGAGCAAGTGAAGAGCCTAGAGAAAGATAGAATTTCTGGAATAGGGGTGGCTAGATTCGGTTGCCACTCCTCAGCTAGATTTGGTTGGCTTTGAAATTCTAAGAGTTTAGTTGGAATAGAGGGGGCAGATCTAGACAGTTCTTGGCCAGATCCGGCTGGTCATGAACAACCTCAAATTTCTTTAGTATTTTGCATATTTTGATCCCTAATTTCGATCCTATTAACTGTAGACTTGTAATTAAGTGGATTTTAAAGCCTAAAACACCATCTTAAGCTAGCTAGTAGTTAGGTTTTTTAAATAACGTTTTGAGAACCTATATACACTCTTTTTCTTAATTACAATCCTCAATAATGAATGAATCAGAGAATTTTCAGTCAAAGGCTTTCTACTAGGGTTCTTCTTTAGCTTCTTTTTTAGCTTCTTCTTCTTTCTTTAACTAGAGTATTTTAATTCGATAGATTAAACAAGTTTCTTGAAACAATATTTCAAGAGCTTCTTGTTTCATCCCTTTAAATTCCTAGTCTTCTAGAGGTGATAGTTTCTTAACTATTGTTAGGCCTTCTTTAGGTAAGAAATAGTAAGAGCTTAGTAGTTCTTGTTGATTTCTTCCTAAGGGAAGGAGTATGGGATTTTTATTGGAGGTTTTTTTTGTTTGTCATCAAGGTCTCCAAAAGGGGTTTCTTCTTCAAATCCTCAAGTATAAGAGAGAAGATGATTGGGAAAGTTTAGCTCGAAAAAATCAATTAAGAGGAGTTCATATCAAGTGGTATAAGAGCAATCTCTCTTTGAGATGAAACCTATGTGTTTTTATTGTTGAAAATATGATTTACAAAAGCTAAAGTGCAAGAAAAGTGAAAGTTATGAGATATGGAATTTTGAATTTTCGGACAGAAAAATATGTGAAGATTGATATGAAAAGTGTATCAAACGATGTTCGAATTACATGAGACTTGTCTCATTTGAAAGCTTGTGAAGCTTTGATTATTTATAAACAAATGTGAACTAAGTTAGTTGAGCAATGACTGAGATATTACGAAACTAGACAAGATGTCTATCATGCCTGATTTTTTAACTTTTTTTGCTAGTACTCTTAAATTCTCTTTGATTGTTGCTTTAATTTGTGTTTGTTTTGAGTTAAATCATTTTCCTTGATCAATTGCTTGTTTCCTTCGCTAATTCCTTGTTGGAAATGAAACATTTCTTTGGCTTATGCTATTGAAAATGTTTTTAAAACTCTATGCCTATCAAGTTTTTGATGAAAATCCACTTAGTCTTTGTCTTCTTAGCTCTTTGGGAAATTCTTGTTTGGTCTACTAGTTTAATTTTCTTTGGTATTTTACTGGAACTAGAAGCTATGTAGAATACCTTAGATGGTGAGGAAAAGAAAAAGGCAAGAGAGTGAGATTCACTTGATAAAAGCCATAGAGTGTGAGTGAAACACGAGGGGTTAGTGAAAACCATCTCGAGTGATACACTAAAGGAGTGGCGAGGTCCTTTTGTTTCCTCTTACGTGTTTTCTATTCCATAGGTACTTGTTAATTGTGAACCTTTATGATGTCTCAAGATGAAGAACAACATAGAAACAACGATAACGGTCCTAGTGATCTGGTGATGCAAGAATTAATTGGTACTAAAAGGTCCCTCCAACACTAAATTGGAAACATCGAGATAAATATTGGAGCCCTTACCTTACCGATGGATAGATAAGAATCTACTTTAAACCAAAGAAGAGGATTCCAAAACCTTGACAACTTCATTCAATGAAGGACGGTGAGGGATGATGAATTCTTTCCATATGCCACTTTTGGGGTTAGATATGACGTCTTCCAAAACTTCAAAGAGAGCTATCAACATTTTGGTAATCAAGGTGGTGAAAGGTTTAGTGCTAGAAATTGGAAGGAATGGTAAAGAAAATAGGATAGGCTTTGATAGGAAATTTGTAAGGACTCCTAGAGGGCAAGAGTGGTTCTATGGGGGTCTAGAAAGGGAGTGGGAAAGAACTCCTATAGGGCAAGATAGATATAAGAGGGAGTTGGAGAGGAATGATGTAGGATATTATGAAGAGAATGAGTTTGTCAAGATCAAGAAGAAAATACCATCATTTCAAGGTGAGGGTGATCCCAAAGCGTATCTTGAGTGGGAAAAGAAAGTGGAACTAGTGTTTGATTACCATCATTACTCGAAGCATACCAAGCTGAGGTTTGCGGTAGTTGAATTCACCAACTATTCAGTGATTTCGTGGGATCGATTGGTGTCTAATCAGAGAAGAAACAAGGAAAGCTCGGTTGAGACTTGGGAAGAATTGAAGTCCTTGATGCAGAAGAGGTTCATTTCTCCACATTACTGTAGAGATTTGTACAACAAACTAAAAAACCTCAAGTAAGGAAGCAAGAGAGTGGAAGACTATTACAAAGTGATGGAGGTAGCTATAATAAGGGCAAATATGATAGAAGATAGGGAAGCCAACTGGAAAGGTTCTTGAGTGGCTTGAACTGAGACATAACTCAAACCTTGGAGCTTCAAGCTTCTGTGGAATTGGATGAAATGTTTCATAAGTCCATGGAGATAGAACGACAAATTGAAGAGTAAGATGACATACAAGGCACCATTCTGATCTTCTTAGCTGACTATTTCTACTACTTTCAAGACTGTTGACTTCAAGAATGATGATGTGCCTAAAGTGGCCTTCAAGGAAGATTCCAAGGGAAAACAAGATTCCAAGGAGAAGGGAAAAGTGGAAGTGACTCCAAGTAGGGCAAGGGATGTTCAGTGTTACAAGTGTAAGGGATAAGGTCACTTCTCCAATAGTTGCCCTACCAAGAAGACCATGGTGATTAGAGCTAACAGTGAGGTGTGCATAGATGAGGATGAAAGAGAATAAGAGAATGAGGTGTATGATGAAGAGTTTTCTTATAAGGGTGAAGCATCGGTCATCTTGAGAGCTTTTAAACTCTCCAAGTTTTGAAGATGGTCTTATTCAAAAAAGAGAGAACATATTCGGTATAGGGTGCAACATCAATGAAAAGGCTTGCAATGTTATAATAGATAGGAGTTGCACAAATGTGGCAAGTACTTATTTTGTGGGAAATTAAAGTTGCCAACAACAAAGTGTCCTAACCCTTATCATTTGCAATGGCTAAATGATAGTGGGCAAGTGAGAGTCAATAAGCATGTTTTAGTGTCATTTGCCAATGGGAAGTACAAAGTTGAGATACTATGTAATGTATGCCATTGCAAGCCGAGCATCTCTTGTTTAGAAAGCCATGGAAATTCGATAAAAAGGCCATTCATGATGGCTTCAAGAACATATGCCTTTGAGAAGGATGGAATCAAGATTTCTCTTAAGCCTCTTACTCCTTTCAAAGTGTACATGATCAAGTAAAAGTAAGAGAGAGAGAGAGAGAGAGAGAGAGAGAGAGAGAGAGAGAGTTAGAAAAGAAAAAGAAGAGTATTAAAAAGGGAAATAAAGTTGAAGAAAAATAAAAGAGTGGAAAAATTCAAGAGGGTTTTGAAAACATAGAGAGTCTGAGGAAAGGATTGGTAATAAAACGAGGGAAAAGAGAGACAAGAACAAACCTCTTTGCAAAAGAGAATGAGAATTGTGAGGCTATAGAAGCTAGGGAGCCCATTTTCTTCTTTTGTTTCAAGTACTAATGAAGTTTGTTCTATTTTATCTAAGGCTATTGAAGATATCATCCAAAAGTTCGAGGATGTCTTTCCCGAGTAGATTCCCGAAGGTTTACCACCCTTGAAGGGTATTGAACATCAAATCAATTTCGTGTCGTTGTTATTTTCCCAAACTGCCCTGCTTATTGGAGCTTACTTGAGGAGACCAAGGAGCTTCAAAGACAAGTTGAGGAACTTCTAGAAAAAAGGCATATTCGAGAAAGCCCTTAGTCCATGTACAGTACTGGTACTTCTAGTCCCTAAGAAAAATGGTAGTTGGCGTACATGTGTTGATTGTAGGGAAATTAATAACATTACCATTAAATATTGTCATCACATCCCTAGGCTATATGATTTACATGATGAATTGTATGATTCTAAGTTTTTATCCATAAACGATTTGAAATCGGGTTATTTGAATATCCAATTGAAAGAAGGTGATGAGTGGAAAACCTTTTTTAAAACTAAGTTTAGTCTTTATGAGTGGTTGGTGATGCCTTTGGTCTTATAAGGCACCTAGCACTTTTATGAGGTTAATGCATCATGTCTTGCGTAATTATTGGAAAATTCATTGTGGTGTATCTTGATAACATTTTGATCTATAGTAAGACATATGAGGATCATTTGCAATATATTAGGCAAGTTTGTCTTATTCTTAGGAGAGAATAACTATATGCTAATTTGGGTACATATGAATTTTGTTTGGAAAAGATAACCTTTCTTGGCTATGTTGTTAATTTTCAAGGATTGTAAGTTGATCTTGACAAGGTGAAGGCTATATATATATATATATATATACATATATATGTATATACACACACGCATATGTATATATATGTAGATATATACATATCTACATATATGTATATACATATATGTATATATATGTGTGTGTGTGTTTACATATTTTTGAAGTTCTAAAGCATAAATTGACTAACTCTCCTATTTCTGTGGCTCCTGATTGGTCCCTTCTTTTTGAGCTAATGTGCGATGCTAGTAATTATGCCATAGGTGCCATAGTTGGTCAAAGAAAGAGTAAGCACTTTTAACTAATCTACTATACAAGCAAAATTCTTACAGATGCATAAGCCAATTACACAACAAAAGAGAAGGAATCGCTTGCCATAGTGTTTGCTTTTTGATAAATTCCGCCCTTTTCTTATTCTTTCTAAAGTTATTGTTTACTCGGATCATTTTGCACTAGAGTACTTGCTAGCTAAGATTGATTCAAAACCTAGCCTTATCTGTTGTGTACTTTTGTTGCAAGAATTCAGCTTAGAAATAAGAGATAACAATGGTGCGGAAAACTTGGTGGCCGATCATCTTTCTCGCTTAGAAAATCCTTAATAGAAGCTTTGAAGGAAGAAAGCATACATGACACATTGCCAAATGAATTCATTCCTTTCTGCGATATAATTAAAGATGATTCTCTTTGGTTTATGGATATTGTTAACTACTTTATATCTAACGTTGTTCTGGCAAGCAAACCTAAGCAACAAGGGTCGTGCCAGGACGTAGTTCAAGTGGGGCAGATCATTTTTTTAAAATTTTGCCCCCTTTTTATTTTTTAAATTATTAATGTTAATTGTTGTTAATATATTTTAGTATACAATTATGTTAATTTTTAGTTTAATATTATAAATTTTTTTGAGTTGTTTATGTTGCTAATACATGCGTATATGTTAGCGTTTAATTTTTTTTTAGTTGATAATTAAATATTTAATTTTAATTATATACTTATTTGATTATGTTACTTTTTAACCTGTTTCTAACATGTTTGAGTTTCTTAGACATTAAATAATAATAAAATTAATTAATAATTTGAAAATAATATTTTAAATTATTTAGCTTCATAATTTAATTTAATAATTAATAAAATATATAGTTATTAAAATTTAAAAATATAATTTAATAATTAAAAATATAATCGATAATTAAAAATATAATATAATTATTACAATTTAAAAATATAATTTAATAATTAAAAAATATAATAATCATTATGAAAAATTAAAAATAAAATTAATAATTAAAAAATATAATAATAATTTGAAAATGAAAATTTGTAATAATTTAACTTATGCTTAAGTAATAAAATATACAGTTAGAATAAATAATAACAATTTAAAAAATTAATAATAATAAATAATAAGAACTGCAATTTTATAATTGAATAAAGAAAAGTATAAATAATAATTAATAATTTAATTAAGTTAAAAAATTCTATTAATAAAGTTACAATTATGTTGTTGTTTTAGTTTTTTTTAATAAAGTCGTAATATTATTGTATAACAAGAAGATGTACATCCTGAAATGTTTGAGGAATTTATATAAGGAGAGGAGGAGTATGTTGAGCATAGTTATTTGTTTCAAACAGATAAATTATTTGGTTCGAAAAATGAGTTAGTTAAGTGGCAAGAGAAAGAGCGATGACAAGTAATACGTATCTTATTATTACTCAGTTCAAGTCAAATAGAACATATGATCATCGACCGTTTGTGAATCTTGCTTGCGAATGTGGGGAGGGAAGGAAAAAGAAAGTAAAAGTAGACGACGATGATGAAGAAGAAGAAGAAGAAATCCTGATAAAGAGTAGGGGTTCGTACGAAACTAAAAAGTGTAATTGCCCCTTTCAATTAAAAGGCGAGCAATCAACCGTTGGAGATACGTGGAAATTATATGTAAAACATGGGAGCACAACCATAAAATGGGTGTCTATCCTCCCGAACACGCTAAAGCGATAAGGTTGACGGATGACCAGCTAAAGCTCACTGAGGAATTTAGTAGGTGTCAAGTCACTCCTCAGTATATTATGGCGAATTCGCTAGAAAAAAATCTAAATTATGTTGTGAAGTATGACGCATTACTATTTTGTTATTTAGCTTAATTATTTAAGATTCATATGATCTATTATGATTTTTGCAATTTATTAACTCACTTTGTATTATTTTTTCAGTAAGCAAACTATATATAATGTTCGTGCCAAGATGAAGAAGAAGAAGATGGAGGGACGCAACATGGTAGAATTCTTCATCAATGTAATAAGCGAAGATATATGTCGTACTGGAGAAAGTGTGAAGAAAATAACCTCGTATCGTTATTTTGCACCCGATATCCATTCTGATGATGAAGACATGAGATTTTGTCTTGATAATGGACACAACGTACAAAACAAACAAGTGAGTTTCTTTAATAAATTATGTACATTTATATAATTGTACGTATGTTCTTATGTTAGTTGTTGGTTTAATTGGTTTTATATTAGTATGTTAGTTGATTTTTTATATATTGTTTTAGTTGGTATTATATTTTTAGTTTGATTATATATTTAACTACTCGTATGTTAGTTATTGTTTTAGTTGTTTTTATGTTACCATGTAAGTTGATCTTTTATATATTGTTTTAGTTGGTATCATACGTTAAATGTATATTATATTATATGGTATTACTTAGTTACAAAATGTTGTTGTTTGAGGCTGTCGGGATGACTCTTACGGAAAAGAATTTCACTGTAGCTACTGCGTTCATGTGGAATGAGAAAGTTGGAACCTATGAATGGGTATTCCAACAGCTTAAGAATTTATATTTTGAATCTACCGAGACGACAGTGATTATAACCAACAAGGAGTCAAGTTTAATGCTAGTGATCTCTTTGGTCTTAAATAAATCTTACCACATGTTGTGTAAAAGATATATTGATCAAAATATCATTGGAAAGTTTACTCCAAAGATCGGAAATGATGGAGCGAAATTGTTTGTAAATACTACTTGGCACAAATTAACTAACTCCTTCAATGAGCAGGATTATAATGAGAGATTGGAAAAATTGAAGACCAAGTGGCATAGAATGTAGTGGTTCTTGGGATACTTGATTGATAAATAGTTACATATGTGTGCCCATAAGTTTGTGAGAGTTTGGACTGGTAGGTTGTTGCACTTCAAGTTGGAGACCACGAATCGGGCCGAGAGTGAACATGCATTGTTGAAGGCTTGGCTCTAAACATGCCACAACGATCTAGACACAGTTTTCCTTAAGATAGATTTTTTGATTGAGGGATATATTGCTGAGATTAAGACTATATTTGAATATTCCCGATTGAAAGAGAAAGATAATGAGGAGGGTAATATAGTGATAGCTCAACTGTGTTGCAGCGTAAGCCATTTGGCATTGAAGATTATTAAAGATGATATACAGAGTGCCCCAAAGATCCTGGCTTATCCAAAGAATTTATGTGGACACTGGATTAAAATTTCACACATGTTCCCTTGTTCATGCGAGTTACTCAGAAAATACACATTCCTCTAAAGTTGGATTATGTTCACAGTTTTTGAACGTCGCTCGAAATAAATAGGGTATCGGGAATGGAGGACAGCAATCTGCTCTAGAAATTGACCTTCAGTATCAGCTACATGATCTTGCGAGTATTTTTATGAGTTCTCTAAACGGCCACCATCCGAGGTTTGTATATGTACGTTTTTAAATATTAATTTAAATATTGTATATGTTTGCTTTTAATGTCTATAAATATTAGTTTAAATATTATATACATATGCTTTTAAATATTGTATATGTATGCTTTTAGTGTCTAGAAAGATTATTTAAATATTGTATATGTATGTTTTTAATCTTTAGAAATACACAATGTCATGGTATATGTATGCTTTAAATATTAGGTTACTTTAAGATTAATATGTTTTGTGGTTTATTTTTATTATAGGTTATGGAAATGCGTCGGGCTGCCAAACAAATTTTACATCCCGTTATCCCTTCAAATCCAAAAGGTCCAGTTTCATATGCTCTACCCACGATCATTACTAAAGGACGACATAAGACTTAACTCTACTAAGAGAGACAAATCACACTAGGAGCACATGCAGATTACCTATGCAACAATGAAGAACTCAAGCGGATCGGGTTGAGGATCGGGGTCTGGATCGAATTCTCATGGAAGAGGGAGCTTGCCACGTGCACCTAGGGATCAAGGTAGAGGCTGTAGTAGGGGACGGAGCTTGGGCTCTCATCTGTGTCGGTTGGAGAGGTATCGGTTTCCCATGAGTTCTCCTACCCAGGTGCTTTCTACAGGTTCATTAACCCTTTGATTGAAAACTGGATGGATGTAGTGGGAGATGGAAACTGTAGGTTTAGGGCGATATACTACTTCTTATAGGCAATGAATATCGGTGGCTAGAAATACGTAGATGAATGTGGAATGAGTTGCGCAATAAATTGGAGTTGTACATGAATTTCTTTGGTAGTAGTGGGAGGTACTATGATGTTCTTGATGCTTGTGCGTATTGGGAGAGACCCACACCAAGGCAACACTGGGTAGATGTACCTAATAATCTCATCATCGCGGCGAATACTTTCAATTTATGCCTCGAACTCGTTGCCAGCTGGGATTGCGCACGATTTTACCGTTATATTCGGAAGAGGAGCACATGCAAAACACGATTGTGATCGGCCACTTGTCAAATCGTGAACACTTTATTGCGGTATATTTTCATTAAATTTTATGTGAAATAACTGTTTGTTTAATTTATAAATTAAATTTCCCACGTAAACTAATATCTTTATTATTTTTTTAAAAGCTACACTTGAAAAATGACTGTCTCTTGCCACCTATTTATGTACAGTGGCCATGGTGGTGTCAAGGTAACGTAAGGCACTAGTGTGACCCTTTGTCGACTCTCTTAGCATAGTGGCAGGAATTATATGTTAGACCATATCTCTCTACAACAAATCCTCCCCAAACACATGTAATTGATTGAGATCTTACTTATTAAAAGAGTTATCAAAATTTTTATTCTTATTTACTGTTGTAATTATTCTTTTGTTTGGTTGAAACACACGTATTAATATTACTGCCGACCCAAAAAATGTAATCAAGAAAATCCAAGAGATAGAATGAAGAAACATAATAATACACAAAAATATATAACTAATCGGAATGAAAATACATACATAATAAGAAATACATAATAGAGGACAATAATAAATAAGAAATCTAAACACGGATTTGTCGATACATACATACAATCTGCAATCTCATTGAATCTTGTATCACCAGTACCCCCATCGTTAGGATCATCATCATCAATATATGAATCTAATACATCAAGGACCACAATACTTGGAATGTGAGGATGTGATGAGAGAACTCTGTCGGGAGAAAGTCTATTGTGATTCTGTATGCGCAGATGGGTTCAACGTACATACCACTCCATGTAGCAAGGCATAGTAGCAAACAGAGACATCACAAGCTGTCTTATATGCTCGGGGTCTATATAGTGGCTTGTTGAGTCATCCCAGTAAGCTGCTACAAATGTGTGCTCCACGATGATATGCCTGACCTTCGTGCTAGCCGGTCGATGATGTTCCGCTGCATGATGATACGAATGTGGGAATACCCTGCAACCAATCGAATGCCGTATACATCTCTCGGGTTGTATATGCGACCCATAGTATCGAAGAAGGCTAATGTGACGTGGTATGTGGCAAATCGTACACCCTGTATCTCTTGAGCCGTTCACAGTGTCCACAGAACCTTGTATCTGCACATGGTATCCAATCGCAGCCAATAGTCTAACACGGAACTGCCACGTGTTATCCCTAACAGCTCAAGCTGCTGGATATACGGACTGCGGGCAATTGCATTAGGTCTCATTGCTGGTGCAAACATGAAAAAATAGAGGTATACTTATGCCTACAACATAAAGATCATATAAATATAATACATATAAAAATTAAAAAATCTCAAAGGCTTAGTAAATAAATCAGGATACATACATCCAATAGTGAGAAGTAGCCCCCTAAATCTCTCACATTCGTGTGTGACACCTGACCAAGATTCTTGTACAACTATGCCAACACCACAACACCCATGCTATCCCGCTACACCTCTGAAGATTCTTCACTAAAAGCCATAGATTGTAAGAAACTACGTTCAAGCTACTTTCGTCAGTGAAGATGGAATTCCCGATTATGAATAGCACGTAACAAGATGCTTTGATATCCGTGAGAAGCTGAGGATCATTAGTAGCAGCTGAAATAGATGTTTGTGGAATCCCAACGCTGAGAATCACCTCTACCGATGAGACTGCCAAAGTGGCCAAATTCACTAACGTGATGAGCTGCACCTAATATATCTCGGTGGCCATAGCATCACTATATGCAGGTATGCTGAGTATGAGCTCTACGTTATGTAAAGTGATGGTCATCTTACCAAAAGGCATGTAGAATAAGTTGGTGTTCGGTTGTCACATCTCAACAAATGCACTCAAAAGCGCACTGTGCCAGTACTAGAACATGCAAAACTGTAGATAGACAAGCCTTGATGTAGTTATCCTCTGTCTCATGTTAGCATCTTTTGGTGTCCATGAGGTAAATATGGTGACAGATATGTAACCTCAACGTAGGACGCTCCTGCATATGATAATAATAAAAAATACACAAATAGAAAAACTTACATTCATAAATATATAGAAAAATTACATTTAATTAATACATAGTAAAATGAAATATTAAAAAAATTGTAAAATGTACCTCTCTACACTATATGGCAACGGCGACGTGTCCGCCGCATGAGGGCATAATCTCTGGATCCTATAGACCTCCTGGAGTGGTCCTCTCTGTAGCTAAGAATCATCATCAATCTTCTTTGCCTTCTTCTTCTTTCCAGTACTCAAAGCCTCAGTAACTCTAGGCTCATCACATTGGTCTAATAAAGGTCAGGACAACCTGGCTAACCTCATCACAGATCTTGTTGTATCTCGTATAAACCCAACTCGTTTCCTTCGGCCAGGCCTACTCATTGATGATGGTAGAGAAACCTCAGCAATCATCCCCCCCAACCCCCAGATCCATGTCCTCCTCTCCCTCGTCTTCCTCATGCTCCCACTCATCCCCTACCCGTCTCCATAAACATTCATACCATCTCTCCCTATTTGAACTATTTCCTTGCCACCCTCATTCCCACTATGCTTTCCCGATACAGGTGTATAGGAAGGAATATATGCAGAGCTCCCATAATAATCCAAGTGCTAGTGGCTGTATAGAGAAACTGTTGGGAATCCTGACAATAGATCATCTACGAATGATAAACCTAACTGCGGATCTATACAATCCGTACTAGTAATAACTGGTTGATGTGCACGGGGGTCGTAATAAATAGGATGACTAGATGTATCCGGGTCATAGGAAGATGAGGTCGGGTGGTAAGAATGAGGCTGTGCAGATTGATAATATGGTAGTAGTGTATAAGAGTCGTGAGGCATACAAACACTACTCGGAATAGGAGGAGGCTGGATCAAATACCCCGGTGCATCAATGTCATGATATAGCCCAAGACCACAGGGCATGAGTAATAAGTATGTCAGACGTGTTATGCCTACCCCTCAGTCCCCGAGATGAAGCTATGACAGTACCGCCGTGAATACGACTGCTCGTGTCTGTAATAGGCTGTAAATCATCATCTCTCTGACGTCTCTGCTACTCACGATCCATCTAAACAAATTTCAAAATAACCATAAATAATTATTATTCATTATTATATTATTATTTAAATTATTTATTATAATTTTATCATTAATTATACTTTAAAAATGAAATTATTCAATTCTACTAAAATTAAATAATTAATTATATTAAATGTTAATATATTTTAGTTCTCATAAACTTTTTTATTATTATCCCCTTATAATGATATATTATTAACTTTGGTTAAATTGTTGAACTAAATTATTAAAATTATTATTAAAATTATATTTTATTATTTTGATATTTAAATGTTATTTAATCCATGTATGTACTTATGATTATGATTTAAACTAATTAAATTAATAAATAAGTTCAACTTTAATATACTATTTAAATAAATTATTATATACTTTTTATTATTAACTATAACTAATTAATTAAATTACATTCAATTAAATTATTACGCTAAATCATTAAAAATTATTCTTTAAATATTATTAAATTAACTTTTATTATTTTATTATTATTTCATCTTAATTTTTATTTAATCCATAAACTAATAACAATTAAATAATTCATAATGACTATAATCATCTAGAATTTAACAGGTAATTAAATCATTCATAATAAATAATTCATAATAAATAAGACTCCAATAATAATTAAAAATTAAATAATTCATAATCATTATAGAGTAACCACAAAAATTAACAAAATTAACAAGTAACATAATATAAATGAATATATTAAACTAAACATAATATGAATGTTTAAACAATTAATTAGGGCATTAATATGTTTAATAAAAACTAATCTATACACATTATAATATGAAATTAACTAAATCATTCATAATAAATAATTCATAATAAATAAGACTCCAATAATAATTAAAAATTAAATAATTCATAATCATTATAGAGTAACCATAAAAATTAACAAAATTAACAAGTAACATAATATAAATGAATATATTAAACTAAACATAATATGAATTTTTAAACAATTAATTAGGGCATTAATATGTTAAATAAAAATTAATCTATACACATTATAATATGAAATTAACTAAAAAATTAACTTAATGGTATAAAAAATTAATTAATATAACAACTTAAATAACATTAACAATTAAAAAAATACACTTCACGCCAAGCATTGGTGCGAGCAGTAATAACCCAGCGCCAGGCCTTGGCGCGATATTCCTTTAGTCCACACCAGGTTTTGGTGCCAGGCACCTCAATTCCGTCTCAGGCCTTGTTTTTTCCACTCCGGTGTATTTTTTTATTTAAGCCAATAAAAACGTAAATAAATGAGTATAGAATGATATACTAACCTTTTTCTATTTTTAACAATTGGATTTGAGCAAATTGTCGTTTAAAGTTTTGGGGTGAGAGAAAACTTAGAGAGAAAGAAGATATATATATATATATAGAGAGAGAGAGAGAGAGAGAATTTTTATGTGAAAATGAAATTTCTTTCGCGTGTAAAATTTTATATTTTGGCACGTAATTTATCGATAACCTTATCTTTCTATTATTTAAAACATTACTTTTATTTAAAAAAATAAAAAGAAGAAAAGCCATCTTTCTTTCTCTTTCTCCCCCCAATTTTTGTGGGTCAATTTCTCCCCCAACTTTCAAAAATATACATTCCTCTTCAGTTACATTCGAAATTCACAAACAATACTTCGAGGAAATCACCACACTCTCTTTTCCTTTTGGTCTTCTTCTAACTTAACTTTCTTTTCTTTTCTTTACTCTCCTAAACTCACAAGCTATCCCTAAGGGCTAGTTTGAGAGTTTAGGATATAAAAGAAAAATTTTACATTAGAAGGAAAGAGAAGATCGAAAAGAAGTAATATGATTTACTCCAAATGTTTTGTGTAAGTTTTGAATGGAAAAGAAAAGAAATATATTTTTCTTATTTAGGAGTTTGGAGAGAAATAGAGAGAAATATGTCTTTTAACTAAAAATAACTTTCAATAAAAATAATAAGATATTTGATTGTGATGTGATTTATCATGAAGGCAAAATAGATATTTGAATTTTTTTTAAAGCACCCGCTCTATTCGTCCCTTTCACTCTGTAAGTGGAGAGAAAGGATTTAGGGTTTTTGGAGGATGAATCATCATCCCATTTCGTTTCTTATCTCTCCAATTAAGAGTGCATTTTGATTTGATTTAATAACAAAAAAAGTTGATTTTTTAGTTAAATTTTCATAAAAGGCAAATTCATATTATATATATTAACGTTGGGGAGGAAGGATGTGAAAGTGACACATAGACATTATTAGGAAGAATCTCTCCTTATCTTGCCACATGTCAAATTTTGATTTGATATGTCAAATTCTTGATTTTTTATGAGTGAAATGTCATTAGCTAATAAAATACTCTCTCCGATCTTTTTTTACATGTCACATTGTAGGATTTCCTGTGTTTTTTTTTTTACTTGTCATATAGTGGTTCGAATGCAATATTTAATGAACTTTTTCTTATTATGTCCTCTCATTAATAACAAATCACAACCTATTTTTATTCTTTTTAACATAGAAACTATTAAAAATAATAATAAGGAGAAAGAAAAGTTTGAATGGCATTCTAGTCTATACAAAGAAAAAATATCTAAAATTTCGTATTTTTTAAACGGTATGATGTCCAAAATGTAACAAGTAAAAAAATAGGAGTAAATATAAGTAATAAGTTATTCTGAAATATAATATTATATATAATACTATTTTTATAACTATAGTTAATAACAATAATTTAAAATATAATTTTTAATTTATTGTATATAATTACAGTTAAAGTATAATATATAAATATAATGTATAACTATATTCTTAAACTATTATTTATAACTATAATTAAAATATAGTTTATGAATAAAGTATATAATTATAGTTAGAAGTATGATTTAAGATTATAGTGTAGAACTTTCATTGAGATATCTCTTCTATATACCCCTGTAGATACTTTATATATATGTATAGTGCTTTAGAATGCATTGGAGCTTATTAATAGATGAGGATGGAAAATATGAATAGTCCTAAGAAATTTGAAAGGGGTATTTATGTAAAACATATTAGTAGTAAAATGCTTTGAATTTAACCGGAATTGAAGAATTGAGAAGATGAATAATTTGGAAATGTAAAGATAAGTAGAGAAGATGAACAGATTTAATGACTTGAAGATGGTAATTTGAATTATGTTTGCTTTGGAATTTGTTACTATAAAATAATCATGAATAAGATGGATTAAATGAAAATGGAGAAAACAAACAGTATTTATATGAATATAAATCTCTCCAAGTAGGGTTATAATAATTTGGTACCTCTATAATTCTCATATGGACTCCTTCCTACTATTACTGTCACTCAGATAAATGTGCTAGTTTTATTAGAAAAGAAGAATGAGATGCAAAGTAAAAAAGAACAAAAAGAATTTTTATTCTTATCTAGTTTGAGAGTTTAGGAGAGAAAGGAAGAGAATTGAGAGAAGAGAAAAGGAGAGAAAAGAAAAGAAGGTGAGTGATTTATTTAAATATTATTTGAGAATTTTAAATAGAATAGGAAAAAAGTAAAATTTTTTATTTGAGAGATTAGAGATAAATAGAAAAAATTATAATTTTTTAATAAAAATAACTTTAAAAATAAAGAAGTTAACATGTGATAATAATGTAATATATTCTTATTTTTAAAAGTACGATAGATATTTTAAAACCATTTAAAAAGCTTCTATCAACTTCTTTCC